>OZ012735.1:792189628-792789628 GCA_963859935.3 Lathyrus sativus | reverse complement strand
AGCCTAGTCTCTATCATCACTATCCTGAAACAAGGAAGTGAGAATCCTAAGGTAACATGGCAATGGAAAGAGAAACAAAAGAAAATCATCATGTGTAAAATGTGAATGAATGCACATGACAGTACAAGCAAGGGAGGACACCTCAACCTTTAATGCAAACAAGCAAACACAAAGGGAAAAGAAACACACAAGTAAGGGAGGACACCTCAACCTTTAATGCAAACAAGCAAACACAAAGGAAAAAGAAACACACAAGCAAGAGAGGACACCTCAACCTTTAATGCAAACATGGACTTAAGAGAAAGAATGCCTACACATGCACTGCTATCCTAATGCACCAAATCAAATAACAGGAGGATCCTAATGCACCAAATCAAACAACAGGAGGAGAAGAGGATAAACAAGATGATAGGAATCAAAGGGAGAACTAAACTCATCAAGTTCAATGTGCATCAACACAAGAGTTCACAAAGGTTCAACTTCTTATGGAATGCCCTTAGTTCCCCCACAGGAGGAACTAGGCTCTCACAAGAAGGATCCTAAGATTGTAGGACAAAGAGGAATGAATGAAGAGAATGATGATGGGAAGCAAAGTAAGAACCACGGGAACTTACTATGACACTCAACCAAACTCATCACATCCAATGCGTATCAACACAAGAGTCCTCAAAGGTTCAACTTCTTATGGAATGCCTTTAGTTCCTCCTGGAACTAGGCTCTCACAAGAAGGATCCTAAGATTGTAGGACAAAGAGGAATTTTGAAGAAGAAGATGTGGAAAAAGAATGAGCAAAGAAATGGCAAAAGAATCATGCAAAGATGAAGATCATCCAAGGGTATTCACATGGGAAGGCTAAAGGAAAGGTCCTAAAGGAAGTCTAAGTTAGGAGCAAGGTATGAACATGATTAAGACTTGAAATTCATCACACAAGTGGCTTAAGATGTCTACAACATGAATATGCAAGAGTTGGATGCACAAGTATTGCAAAAAGATCACACAAAATGCAAACTAGGCAAGATGTAGAGTTGGAAACACACAAGGATAGGTCAGAATGCAAAATGTTTTTAGTAAAATGCACCTAAAAATTCTAAGAAAATTCCTATGGGACCCCTCTGGTATTAGGAACAAAGGGTCAAAATTTGAAAGGAAAATTCTAATCCTAGCTGTGCCAACAGAAGGCAAAGTCCTAGGGTGCTCTATGAACTAAGCAAGAAGGAAGGGTTCTAAAGGATCAACCTAATCCCTAATCAAAAGGCATCAAAAATCAGGAACAAAAATATCACAAAATCCATCAAAGTATCAACAATATGCACAAGAAATTTCATGAATTTATTTGAAGTATTGATTAAGAAATAAAATCAAGAAGTGAATGATATGCAATTTTCAACTTATAAAGAACACTTACAAAAGAAAATGCACAATTAATGAAAAGATGAATTAAAAAATTCAATTAAAAATTGGTAAAATTAGATCACATGTCAAAGTATCTAAAAACATTTTTTTCTGATTTTTTTGATGTACTAAAATATTTTTAATGAATTAAATGCAAACAGAATTAAAATAGGAAAATAAAAGAAAAAGAGAGGAAATTGAAAAGGTTATGGTGCAAAAAGTAATTGACTCACGTGTAATTCTTTGGGCTTGGCTATGAGGGAGGTGCAGCTAGCTATAAAGCCCAATCCAGTCCAGATTTTCACTAACTGAAACGCTGCGCTTCATTAAAGGGGAAGTCAAACCCTGAAGCGCAATCATGGCCATACGATGGAGTTTGAGTCAATCAATCCTAAGGCTAATGTGGTGACACGCACGCTCCAGACTTTAGACATAAGTTGACTACAAATCGTGGCCATTGGATGTAAGACTAATCCACTAATCTGAGGGATACAATCATGCCACGCCATCATCAGAATATTTAAATGAAATTGGAGGGAGAAGAACCAGGCGACGGCCGAAACATCTCCGGTCATCTTCTCCGGGAGGAATGTACTGTAACAACTCTCAAATTTCACTGAAACTCAAAAATTCTTGCACCGTTCAACTCGCCTTGCTACGTGGATCAATATTCCATGGTTTGTTTTCCCTAATTGTCTCTAAACAAGCCTAACCGAATCCATCTAAAACTAAGGTGTCATCAAGAATCATCATGAACAGGCCTTAAATCAATCCTAAATTCATCTAAGAAGTATAAGGATCACAAATACATGAGAATATCGTGTAAATTCTTCCTAATCAGAGAGGAATTTTGAAGAATGACTTAGCTAGTGGAGTGCTTCCCCTGAGCCTTCAAATGGTGATGAAGCTTGTGTTAGAAGTTTGGTGTGATAATCTTGGATATATTCGAGGAATCGTATTCGTACACTTTTCGAACAAAGTATTTCGACCCTATTATTTGCCTGGGTTCACGAAATCTTTGTGGGGATAATTCTTGAAGAACAATCTGCTTCTGGCAATAGAAAATAGATCAAGAATGTAGAGAGAAATATAATTTTTTTCAGTGTGTAAAACTGAGGCCAAATGACTCCTTATATAGGAGATTAAATAACAGAAAACGAAAAGGGACCTCTGTTCAAAATTTTTGAACGGGTTCATCTTTTCAAATTTAATTTCGAACGGGTGGTTCAAACGTTCAGAAAGATTTCGAACAGGTTCAACTGTTCAGAAAACTTTCAGAAAATTTTTGCTCGGGGCGCTGCCCCTTGGAACCCCTTTTCAATTATTCGCATTCAATTGCACGTTGGCTGGACGAGCGTGCACTCTGCACTACCCTAACTCGTTTCCAAGCTTAACGTATAATTGTATCGGTATACAGTAAATCACATTACTACTAAAATACATTGATGATACTAAAATCACCAAGAGCTTGATGAAAAGCTTCCAGAAACGATCCTTGATCCTTCCTAGAGCTGTTGATGAAGCTTGATGAAAAGCTTCCAGAAACGATCCTTGATCCTTCCTAGAGCTGTTTGAATGCTCAATTTGGACTGAAACTTGATGAAAATGAAAACACGATTCTCACTCTTCTCTAACTGTTTTCTTGACGAATTTTGATCCAAATTCTGTTATGATGCATTGTACATGATGATAGAGTTATATACAATGGATATTGATCACTTTGAAGCCCAATTACAGTCCATGGAAGCCCAATCAAAATCCAAATTTCCTTCACTTGGAACTTCATGAACCGTGTAAAATAGAGCTGAACAAGCTTCAATCTTGCTTCAGGTAACTTGCATATAGTATGAATTAATCCAATGGCCCAGAATTACTCCTTGTTTTGATCCTATGGCATGATTTGCATATGTACCTTAAGCTTGAAGTAATCTTGAAAATGCTTATGAAAAAGGGCTCAATTTGCAATTCCAAAAGTGTCATTGTGTTTAGAATGTCTTTTGCACTCAAAATATGCACCAACTTGGCAAAAATTGAACCAACATGAATTAATTTGATTTTTGTACTTTTAATGCCTTTTCCATGGAAATTTCTTCATCAATCCTTCCATACAAGTCAATTCAATGACACCTTGATGTTTGATAGTGTAAATGACTCCATTTGAAGCAACTTTGATGTTGGAAAGGTTTCCACTTGAGATGTGCAAAGTGGTAAAATTGACCTATAATGAAAAGTGACCTATAATCAAAGTTTCCCAAAATACCCCTGCCTTGCAAGCTTCATATTTTTAGCTCTCATATCTTGAGCTCTACAAATCAGATTGAGGACTTCTAGGACTTTTTGGAAACTAAGATCATAAGGAAAAACTTTCATGTTTGGGTCAAAGTGAGGAGAGACATCCTTCTCGGGCAAAAATGTCTTGGAAGTTGGTTGACTTTCATGGACCAAAATCACATTCATCTGATGACCTGTAACTTGTCAGCTTCATAACTTGAGTTCTAGAAACCCAATGAATGATTTCTAGTACTCAAAAGAAAGCTAAAAACATTCTCTACAAGTCTCATGTTGGAGTCAAGATGAGATGAAATTTGTATCTTGAAATATGTGGTTTTGAAATTAGGCACTAAACAAGGGATTTTACACTGTCCAGCTTAGAAACCCTAGCTTAACAACTTCTCACACTCTTGATTATTGATGAGTTAATCTTGGAATAATCTCTTAGGTGTCTCAACACAACATTCCATGATCATAGTTGCTTGAAATTGAGTCTTAATCTCCTCCCATTACACAGTTGACTTGGGGTTGACCAGATGAAAACCCTAACTGCACCACCTTTGGCTGTGGCTTCTGGCACTTTGAATAATAACTTGCACAAGCTCCTCAATGACCCTCAAGGCATCCAATGAACTCTCATAATCTTCCTATATCCATAATCATGGATTCAATATCATCTGACAGTCTTCAATGGCCTCCAAGATAGGAGGTGAACCATATTCATTCATCTGCTCTATGAGAGAACTTTGACTTTCCTCTAATGAGAATAAGTACTTGATTGCTTGAATAAAACCCCTTGATTAGGCTTGGCAACTTGACAACCCTCTCTTGGTAGGCACATCTCTCTCAATCCCCTGCACAAATGACAATGCAATGCATATGCTAATGTTATGATGAATGCAATGAAACATAAGTTAGGTAAAGAAAAGGTTAGACAAATTTTGGGGTGCAACACACACACTGGTAACTCATCTGTTTGCTTCTCTCAATTATCTCCTCTTGGTCCTTGGGTCCTCGATTCTGCGTCTGATCATGTTATTGGTAATAAAGGTTTTTTTTCTTCCCTCTCTACCTCTGGTTTCTTACCCAATTATACTGCCGCAAATGGTTCTCAAACCCGATCCCAAGGGATTGGTACTGTTCAAATTTTAACATTTCTCTCGGTTACTTCTGTCCTATATGTACCTAATTACCCATTTAATTTACTGTCAGTCACTCGTTTAACTCGTTTCCTTAATTGTTCTATCACCTTTACTAATAGTAATGTTACTTTGCAGGATTAGAGTTCGGGATAAACAATTGGCGTCGAATGTGAGTCTCAAGGCCTCTACTACTTCTCTACGTCATCTAGCACATGCTCCACCACAGATTCTCCACTCATTATACATGCGTAGTTAGGTCATTCAGGTCTTTCCAAGCTACAAAAGTTGGTGCCTGGTTTATCTAAATTATCCACTTTACAATGAGCCTATTTAGTTAGGGAAATATACCCGTAGTCATTTTTCCGATCGAGTCAATAAACGGGCCGCATTCCCGTAGTCACTTTTCCGATCGAGTCAATATAGACTGTCACTTTGTCAGAGAGAAGATCGAGTCAGGTGACATCGTCACAAGCTTTGTCAACTCTAATGATCAATTGGCAGATGTGTTTACAAAATCTCTACGAAGCCCCAAAACTAACTATATATGTAACAAGCTTGGTGCATTTTACTTATATGTTCAAGATTGAGGGGGAGAGTTGATATTTGTAAATATATAGTGTTGAGAATATTTCTATATAGAATAGTTCCATATCGACTATATCATGTAATTAGTTGTAATCTATTTATATATAATAATGTCTCCGTAGTGCTTTTCAAAACACACGGTTAATTCATATGTCTCTTAGTCTCTTGTATTTCAACAGCAGCCATTTGACATTGGTCTCTTCATCAACTTGACAGTCATCGAATATGGTTTGTAGGCTACACAGGTCTCTTTATGGTCTTAAGCAATCTCCGAGAGTTTGGTTTGGCAGATTCAGCACTGTAGTACAATAGTTTGGTATGATCCGTAGTGAAGCTGACCATTCTGTTTTTTATTGTCACTCATCCTAAGGGTGTATTTATCTTATTGTGTATGTAGATGACATTGTCATAACTGGTAGGGATCAACAAAGAATACTCCAGTTGAAAAAACATCTCTCGAAACAATTTCAGACAAAAGATCTTGGTAAACTCCTCTATTTCTTGGGTATTGAAGTATTTCAATCTAAAGACGGTTTGGTGATTTCTCAGCGGAAATATGCTATGGATATTTTGGAAGAAACAAGTTTGTTAAATGCTAAACCAGCCGATACTCCTATGGATCCAAGTGTTAAACTACTACCCAATCAGGGAGAGCCTCTATCTGACTCAGGAAGGTATAAGAGATTGGTTGGAAAGTTGAACTATCTCACAGTCACTCGTCCAGACATTTCTTTTGCAGTCAGTCTGGTAAGGCAGTTCTTAAATTCCCCTGGTTAAGAACACATGGATGCTGTTATCCGGATTTTGAGATACATCAAATGTGCTCCAGGAAAAGATCTTGTGTATGAGGATAAAAGACATACCTAGATAATTGGATACTCTGATGCTAATTGGGCAGGATCACCCATTGATAGACGATCCACCTCTGGGTATTGTGTACTTGTTGGAGGAAACCTTATATCCTGGAAAAGTAAGAAACAAAATGTAGTTGCAAGATCAAGCGCCGAGGCAGAGTATAGGGTCATGGCAATGGCAACACGTGAACTTATTTGGTTAAAACAGTTGCTCAAGGAACTTCAAATTGAAGAAGTAAGACCAATGACACTTATTTGTGATAATCAAGCTGCATTGCACATTGCTTAAAATCCAGTCTTCCATGAGAGGATCAAACATTTTGAGATAGACTGTCACTTTGTCAGAGAGAAGCTCGAGTCAGGCGACATCGGCACAAGCTTTGTCAACTCTAATGATCAATTGGTAGATATGTTTACAAAATCCCTATGAAGCTCCAGAATTAACTATATATGTAACAAGCTTGGTGCATTTGACTTATATGCTCAAGTTTGAGGGGGAGTGTTGATATTTGTAAATGTATATATTGTTATAAGAGAAACAAAATACTGGATACTTTTATTCATAAGAATAGGCCTTTTTGTAGGCATTACAAAGTGTAACCGCTGTTTCCATTTTTCCTAAAAATTAGCTACCCACTAACCAACTGACACACGATACCACAATTCCTAAAGACCAGATTTTAGCAACTGCCATTAATTTTAAACAGAAACAATTCTAAAACAAATAAATAAATACATAAATCTTAACAAATAAATAAATAAATCTTAACACCATCCCTTAAACTGATATTTGCAGTTAATATCAGTTTAGAAACAGGCACAATGTAGCAGCAAATCCTTTCTTTATTTTGTCTCCGTTACGGAACAAACTCCTAGCATACTTCGAAGCTTGAAAAATGCAGCAGGTTTTATAGGCTTGGTCAAAATGTCTGCAACCTGATTTTCACTCTTACAGTAAACCAATTTAATTGTTCCATCATTGCTAAGATCTCTTAGAAAATAATATTTCACATCAATGTGTTTACTTCTACCATGTAGTACAGGATACTTGGAAAGTTTGATTGCTGAGTTGTTGTCACAAAATTGTGGTAGCTTCAACTTGTTTTGACCGTAGCTCTTCAAGAATCCGTCTCAACCAAATAGCTTGACAAGCACAAGCTGTTGCAGCAATGAATTCAGCTGCTTCTGTAGATGACAGAGTGACAATTTGTTGCTTCTTAGAAGACCATGAAACAACTCCAGTCCCCAACATGAAAGCATAGTCAGAGTTGCTTCTTCTATCATCTTGATCTCCTGCATAATCACTATCTGAAAACCCGAATAATTCCAACTTTTTTCCTTTCTTGTAGAACAACCCAAAATCTTTAGTTCCTTGTAAATAGCGGAGAATTCTCTTGGTAGCAACTAAATACATTTATGTTGGACTCTCCATATATCTGCTTATTAAGCTCACAGAATACATTATGTCAGACCTTGTTGCTGTTAAGTACATTAAGCTGCCAACAATTTGCTTGTAAAGTGTGTTGTCCACTTTCTTTCCATCATGATCTTTGTTTAGCTTCAAGCCGAACTCGGTTGGAGTGCTTACAGGATTACAGTCCTGCATTTTAAATCTGTCCAAAATATCTTGCACATACTTCCTTTGAGAAATAAAGATCCCATACTCTGATTGCGCTACTTCTTTGCCAAGAAAGTAGTGCATCATACCAAGGTCAGACATTTCAAATTCAATCATCATAGATTTCTTGTATTCTTTCATCATGGCATCATCATTTCTAGTAAATATAAAATCGTCAACATATAAACACACAATGAGCAATTTCCCGATATCTCCCATTTTAACAAAAAGTGTGTGCTCATATGGACATTTGTGAAAACCCTTTTTTAGAAAATAAGCTTCAATGTGACTATACCAAGCTCGTGGAGCTTGTTTTAGTCCGTAGAGAGCTTTCTTCAATTTATAAATTTTATGTTCTAATCCAACCTTTACATAGCCAGAAGGTTGATCAACATATACCTGTTCTTCCAAGTATCCATGCAAGAATGCCGATTTGACATCAAGCTTGAAAATCTGCCACGATTGTAGTGCCGCTAATGCAA
Source organism: Lathyrus sativus (assembly GCA_963859935.3). NCBI lineage: Eukaryota > Viridiplantae > Streptophyta > Magnoliopsida > Fabales > Fabaceae > Lathyrus > Lathyrus sativus. Next base: position 792,781,284 of record OZ012735.1, on the reverse strand, counting down.
CCACTAATCTGATTGTGTCATGCCTTGCAACTGGAGAGAAAACTTCTGTGTAATCAATCCCGTACCGTTGCTTGTATCCCTTGGCAACCAAACGAGCCTTATACTTGTCAACTTCACCTTTCTCATTTAGCTTTGTTTTGAAAACCCATTTCACACCAATGGTTTCCTGTCCATTTGGTAGATCACATAGTTTCCAAGTATCATTTTTTTTTATTGATGCAATTTCTGCATCCATAGCCTTTTTCCATTTTGATTCCTTGACAGCAACTTCAAAAGTAGTAGGATCACAATCTGAAAAGAGAGCAAAATGTGTAAGTACACCCTCACCTTGGTCAACTCCAGTAACCTCATAATCTTCCATCCATTTAGGTCTTCTTCTATGACGTTGAGGCCTTTGTGATTCAGCTACAAGTGGACTTTGATCAGCTATAGGAACATTCTGATTTCCTTCTACTTCTTGCACATTTTCCATAGGTTTCTCCCTTTCCTCATGATCATCAAAGGCTATTGGGATACATTGTTTAGCCTCATCTTCTTTCCAGGACCAGGTTGCTTCTTCATCAAAGACTACATTGCGGCTAATAACAATTTTCTTAGTGTTTGGATTGTATAATTTGTAAGCTTTTGATGCATCACTAACAAAAGAAAAATGCATTTTTCTCCCTTGCTATCTAGCTTTTTTCTCTTATGATCTGCAATATGAGCATAAGCGATACACCCAAAAACTCGGAAATAGTCTACGACTGGTTTTCTTCCGCTCCATGCTTCTTCCAGTGTCATATTTTGAACAACAAGTGTGGGACTTCTGTTCACTACATGTATGCTTCAGTTGACAGCTTCTAGCCAAAAACTTTTTGGAATACAACTCCTTGACAAAATGCTACGCACCATATTCATAATAGTGCGATTTTCCTCTCACATACGCCATTTTGTCGGGGCGTATAAGCTGCTGTAAGCTGCCTTTTGATTCCACGAGTCTCACAAAAATTTGCAAATTCATGTGAACTATATTCTCCACCGCGATCTGTGCGTAGAACTTTGATTGGACTGCCTACCTCTTTTTCAACCAATGCTTTATAGCTTTTAAATGCTGGAAATGCTTCAGATTTTTCTTGCAAGAAATAAATCTAAACTTTTCGACTAAAATCATCAATGAAAGTAATTATATACCTCTTACCTCCATTAGAACATGGAGTAATTGGTCCGCATATATCGGAATGAACAAGCTCTAGTGCAGCCTTTTCCCTCCATGATTTTCTTTGTGGGAATTGATTCCGGTGTTGTTTACTAACGACACATTCTTCAGAAACTTCAGAAGGGATTGTAATTTGAGGAAGACCTGTCACCATATTATTTTGTTGTAAAGTCTTTAACCCACCAAAACTGAGATGCCCGTAGCGAAAATGCCAAAGCCATTCCTTTTCTTTTAACCTTGCAAAAAGACATGATTGAGTATTGTCTTGTAGATACAATGGAGACATTCTATTAGTTGTCATGTTCACTTGAGCTATCAAACCCAATTTTTCATCAATTCTGCAAACTCCATTTTTGACATAGATTCCATATCCCTTTTCTTGAAGCTGGCCAACACTTAGTAAATTTGTTTTCAAGTTTGGAACAAAAAGAACATTAGAAATAGTTTGAACATAATTTTTCTTGGTATGAATGCCAATTGTTCCCTTTCCCATGACATAAACTGTATAGGTGTCACCAAATTTAACAGTGCTGCAAAATGATTCGTCTAAGTCAGAGAATGCCTTCTTATCGCCACACATATGATTGCTGCAGCTAGTATCCAAATACCACCGATTATCTGGAATTTCCTCGGTCACATTGCACACCATCAAGAGAGATTCCTCTTCTTCTCTTTCTGCAAAGTTGGTCATTTCTCCATTTTGGCCATTCAAGTTAATTCTACATTCATTTTGATAATGACCATATTTATGACAACGATAGCACTCAACATTAGATTTTGGGCGATAATTGTTTGAATGATTACCTCCACGATAGCCACCTCGACCTCTTCCTCTTCCTAAGTTGTCTAAATTCTGGTGGTTGGCAGGATTGTTGCTATGGTTGTTGCTACGACCATTGTCACCTCTACCGTAACCACCTCGACCTCTTCCTCGGCCTCCTTTAAAATTTGAGGTATTTGAATAAGTCGAGGCTTTAAGTGCTTGCTCCTCTTTGTTTTGGTTGTTGATTTTATTCTCATGAACCAGCAAGAAACTTTGCAATTCATTAATTGAAAGTTCATCCACATCATTTGCTTCTTCTATCGAATAGACAACAAAATTAAATTTTGGTGTCAAGGATCGAAGAATCTTCTCAACAACGGTGACATCTGTTGTCTTGTCACCATGAATCCGCATCTTATTAACGATAGCCATCACTCTTGAAAAGTAGTCCGTAACTAACTCTCCTGATTTCATTCGAAGTAATTCAAACTCCGAACAAAGTGATTGAAGCTGCTGCCTTTGTTCTTGTTGTACCTTGGTATTTCTTCTTCATGGAATCCCAAATATGCTTTGCAGTGTCCTTGCAAAGAATGGTTTCCAAGATTGATCGATCAATTGCTTGAAAAGGATAATTCTTTGCTTTGAGATCCTACAGCTTTAGTCTTTCTTGCTCTGTCTTTTGCTCGTCTGACAACGCAGCATATGCTACGCCAGAAACAACAACCGTCCAGTATTCTTTGGATCTCAAGAAGTTATCCATGAGCATGCTCCAATGGTCATAGTGACCATTAAAGCGTGGAATAGCTGCTTGCACAAATCCATTTTCTGAAGCCATGTGTGAGAAAAAAAATTATGCAGTCCCTCTCACGTAACCTAGCTCTGATACCACTGTTATAAGAGAAACAAAATACTGGATACTTTTATTCATAAGAATAGGCCTTTTTATAAACATTACTAAAGACCAGGTTTTAGCAACTGCCATTAATTTTAAACAGAAACAATTCTAAAACAAATAAATAAATACATAAATCTTAACAAATAAATAAATAAATCTTAACATATATAGTGTTGAGAATATTTGTATATAAAATAGTCACACATCGACTATATCATGTAATTAGTTGTAATCTATTTATATATAATAATGTTTCCGTAATACTTTTCAAAACACACAGTTTATTCATATGTCTCTTAGTCTCTTGTATTTCAACAATAATTAGTTCTCTCCTTGAATTAAGGAGAAAATTATTACATTAAAAAATGAAAGGACATAATGGAATTCTCTAGAATTGTCTAGAAAACAATAAATTACAATAAATTCTCTAGAATTGTCTAGAAAACAATAAATTACAATAAACTAGAGAAATAAATATTGATGTATTTTCCAAACAGTATGTAACCCACCATGATTCCCTCCTTTCATCTTCGTTTACAGTGGGGAAAAATGATAACTGAGAGTATCTAACAATAAAATTTCAAGGAACATATTTTTCTTTTTTTGATTTTTTTAGTTTCTTTAATATTTCAAAAGTTACTCACATGATCTGCTCAACCCAGACTTTGACTCCCTTTATATAAATTGTGGTGGAAATCATGAACAAGTCAATGGAACAAGTTATGAAGGTGATCATGATTCATCTGGACCAGCCAGATTTGATGTCACTGACAATCCAACAGTAAAATGGGCATTTAGCAGCACTGGTAAATTCATCGATAGTGAGATACTTGGAAAAACTTTCACCCCCGAAAATATCTCTAGACTTACTATGGTGGATGCTGAGTTGTACACGAAAGCACGCATTTCTCCTATTTCATTGACTTATTATGGGTTTTGCCTCACAAATGGAAGCTACACAGTAAATCTGCATTTTGCTGAAATAATGTTCACAGACGATGAAACTTTTAGTAGTCTTGGAAGACGTGTATTTGATATCTATCTTCAGGTACATGCTTTAACAGTTTTCTTTCAATCGTCAAGTGATCACTTGGTTACTATAGGGACATTGGCAAACTATTTTTCCAATAAAAATATATAGAATATCGCACTAACAACTGAATCTTTTTCTGATTAGCAGTTCTCGTGTTTGACATTATTTATAAAATAAATGACATTTAAAAAATTTGTAGATTGTAATCATCACGGTACATTATGGTTGTGATTGGAATGTTGTAGGGAAAGCGGGTGCAAAAAGACTTCAATATTGCAGAAGAAGCTGGGGGAGCTGGTAAGAAAGTCATAAAACAGTTCAAAAATGTTGCTGTTTCTAGTAATACTTTGGAGATTCGTTTGTATTGGGCTGGAAAAGGGACACAGTATCTCCCAAATAAATCAGTATATGGTCCTCTTATATCAGCTATATCAGTGGAATCTGGTGGGTTGTACTTTGTACCTTTCTAATCTAATGCTATCTCCATGTTATGGTCTAATATTAAAAATGTACTTATCATAATAAACAAGCAGACTCTCCACGTAGAAGGATACCTGCTGGAGCTGTGATTGGAATTGTGGTTGCAGCAACAATTATTATCATTCTAGTATTCGGTATACTCTGGTGGAAAGGATGTTTTGGAAAGAAAAACTCTTTAGCAAAAGGTGATAACAAAGAAATTTCTTTTGTTGCTATTATTATAAAAGTTTTTGCCAACACATGAATTAATTAAGTGATACAAAATAAATTTGCTCATGTTGTGTAACCGAATGAGTTTGAGGACATACTTTTATTAGTATATCATGTTATGGAACCAGAGACTAGTTTTAGTATCCATGTGTTATTCTTAGTTCAAGCTATTTTGATAAAAAGAAAGTTGCAAGCTTTCTAGAAATGGATTGTCGATGCAGAGTGTCCAAGTGTAAATTCTTAGTTCAAGCTATCTTTGATCATTCTTTTACTTAAATTAGCAGAGCTGAAGAGTTTAGAGCTTCAAACTGATCTATTTACCTTTAGACAAATCAAATCCGCAACAAATAACTTTGATGTTTCCAATAAGATTGGAGAAGGAGGATTTGGTCCTGTGTACAAGGTATTTTGCATAATATAACAAATCCTCTTGGGTGTCATGCTTTTATTTTAATTTTACATGTATTTTGAGAAAATCATTTCTCTACTTCTAAATCAACATTCCTCAAAATGCAGGGATGTTTACCCAATGGGACATTGATAGCAGTCAAACAACTTTCTTCTAAATCAAAGCAAGGGAACCGTGAGTTTTTAAATGAGATAGGCATGATTTCTGCTTTGCAACACCCTTATCTTGTTAAACTCTATGGCTGTTGTGTGGAGGGAGATCAGCTGTTGCTGATATATGAATACTTGGAAAACAATAGTCTTGCTCGTGCTTTATTTGGTAACTTCCCTACATTGTCTTCTTCAGCTGCTATTTATGTGATAGTTCACATTTTTTAACTTAGCACGTTACCACGTGGTATCTTGTTCTGATTTTTTATTACATTCACAAATAAAGGTCCAGAGGAACACCAAATAAAATTAGATTGGTCAACAAGGAAGAAGATCTGTGTTGGTATTGCTAGAGGTTTGGCATACCTCCATGAAGAATCAAGATTGAAGGTTGTTCACAGGGACATCAAAGCCACTAATGTGTTGCTTGATAAAGATCTCAAACCAAAGATATCTGATTTTGGTTTAGCCAAGCTTGATGAGGAGGACAATACTCATATTAGCACTAGAATTGCGGGGACCTAGTCAGTAACTAAATTCTTGCCATCTCTGAGTTTATTAAAAAGTTATCAAGTTCAATTCAAATGATATTTATGTGATATAGTAGTTCTTATCTCTTGTTGTATACTAATATCAAGTTGTTGCAATGATATGTTTCAATAATGTAGTGGATACATGGCTCCTGAATATGCAATGCATGGTTATTTGACGGACAAAGCAGATGTTTATAGTTTTGGAGTTGTTGCCTTGGAAATTGTTAGTGGAAGGAGCAACACCCTTTATCGGTCAAAGGATGAAGCATTCTATCTTCTTGATTGGGTAATTTTTTTCATGTTCTCCCTGATCATGCAAATTTGATAATACATGGTACTATCTACTTACACTTCATTTTGTGTTATGGCATACACATATTGTAGTTCATTTTTCATGTAATAATTCAACTCTGCAAGAGAATGAAATCATGTCACTTTTTCTTACCCCTTTCCTTGTACTGACCAACGTTAATTTTGAAAAGTTTGAGAACATTTTTCTGTTGAAGTATTACGTTTCACTTGGACAATGAAGAGGATCGGAAAAGTATGTACTTTTAATCTGTCTAGAAGAGTAATTGTGGAGGATATTTCATAAACCGGAGGGATGACACGGTTTGCAAAAAAAAAAAGTCTCACCAAAAGACAGTGGGTCAACCGGGTAAAGCACGGTGAAAAAAAAAAATTTTTGTCTCTTAGTAGGCTCTAGATACCATATTGAATTAGGAGAGACTAAGAGACATTTAGAATAAACTGTGTTTTTAAAAGCACTACGGAGACATTATTATATATATAAAAAATTACAACTAATTACATAATATAGTCAAATCAGATTATTTTATATACAAATATTCTTAACACTATATATTTACAAATATTTAAATATTTAACGGTTATAAATTAATTGACATCATTTTGGTTTAGATATTTCACAGAAATATGACCAATTTTCAGAAGTTGAATGTATCTATTGTAAATGATTTGGGTTTCAAATCAAACTCTTGTTCTTTTTTTCTTTCAACAGGCACATTTGATGAAAGAGAAAGGTGACTTAATGGAGCTAGTTGATAGAAGATTAGGATCAGATTTCAACAAAAAGGAAGCTATGGCGGTGATCAATGTGGCTCTCCTATGCACCAATGTCACTTCAAACCTTAGGCCCTCCATGTCGTTGGTGGTAAGTATGCTCAAAGGTAGGACTGTGGTTCCAGAATTCGTTGCAGATTCAAGTGAAGTAATGGATGAAAAGAAGTTTGAAGTAATGAGGAAGTATTACTATCAGATTGAAGGAAATGAGATAAGTAAGTCAGAAACACAAAGTCAGAGTTTATCAATTGATCGGCCATGGACGGCTGCATCTTCCTCAGCTGTAGACCTTTATCCAGTGCACCTTGATTCTTCCTATTGGGAGGAAAGAAATTAAGAGTTTATCAATTGCATATGCCTGCTTGATCTCTTGCCAATATGCCTTGTGATGAAACTGTGATGCATTTAAAATTGAGTACTCCAACCCTATTTATAAATATCGTTGTCATTTTAAGTGTCGTGTTTATCCAATATCCGTTTTGTTGAATACAGAGTGCTCATAGGCTTTTTGATAGTTAAACAGCTTCATTATCTATATATTGAAATGATTTGATTCTCTAAGGTGACATTCAAATATTACAACCATTTGATTCCATTAAAAGTTGTTGATCTCTTGAATTTGTTATTATTGAATTAGGAGAGACAAAGAGACATTTAGAATAAACCGTGTGTTTTTAAAAGCACTACAGAGACATTATTTACAAATATCAATGTGAGACTATTCTATATATTACAACTAATTACATTATATAGTCGATGTGAGACTATTCTATATACAATATTCTTAACACTATATATTTACAAATATCAACACTCTCCTTCAAGCTTGAGCATATAAGTCAAATGCACCAAGCTATTTACATATATAATTGCTTACGGGGCAGGAATTTTGTAAACACGTCTGTCAATTGATCATTAGAGTTGACAAAACTTATGGCGATGCCGCCTGACTCAATCTTCTCTCTAACAAAGTGACAGTCTATCTCAATATGATTGGTCTTCTCATGGAAGACTGAATTTGAAGCAATGGCAATGCAACTTGATTATCACAAATCAGTGTGATTGGTCTTACTTCTTTAATTTGAAGTTCCTTGAGTAATTGTTTTAACCAAATAAGTTCACATGTTGTCATTGTCATGACCCTATACTTTGCCTCAACGCTTATCTTGCAACTACATTTTGTTTATTATTTTTTCAGGATATAAGGTTTCATCCAACAAGTATATAATACCCAAAGGTGGATCGTCTATCAATGGTGACCCTACCCAATTACCATCAGAGTATCCAACTATCTAGGTATGTCCTTTATCCTCATACATAAGACGTTTTCCTGGAGCACATTTGATGTATCTCAGAATCCGGATACCAACATCCATGTGTACCTAACAAGGGAAATTTAAGAACTGACTTACCACACTGACTGTAAAAGAAATGTTCGAGCGAGTGACTGTGAGATAATTCAACTTTTCAACCAATCTCTTATACCTTCCTGAGTTAGATAGAGGCTCCCCCTGATTTGGATAGTAGTTTGACACTTGAATTCATATGAGTACCATCTGGTTTAACATTTAACAAACTTCTTTCTTTCAAAATATCCATAGCATATTTCCGCTGGGAAATCATCAAACAATCTTTAGATTGGGCTACTTTAATACCCAAGAAATAACGAAGTTTACCAAGATCTTTTGTATGAAATTGTTTTGAGAGATGTTGTTTCAATTGGAGTATTCCCTGCTGATCACCACCAGTTTTGACAATGTCATCTACGTACACAATAAGATAAATACACCATTGGGCCGAGTGATGATAAAAAACAGAATGGTTAACTTCACTACGAACCATACCAAACTGTTGTACTACAATGCTGAATTTTCTAAACCAAGCTTTCGGGAATTGCTTAAGACCATAAAGAGACCTGTGTAGCCTACAAACCATATTCGATGACTCTCTTGAGCAAACAAAACTAAGGTGGTTGCTTCATATATACTTCCACTTCAAGATCACCGTGTAAAAATGCATTTTTGATGTCAAGTTGATGAAGGGGCCAATGTCGAATGGCTGCAATGGATAGAAGAAGTCTAACATATGCCATCTCAGCTACAGACGAAATGGTATCATTATAATTCAACCCAAAAATTTGAGTGTATCCTTTGACTACCAAAATCGAGTTTTAAATCAATCAATCTTACAATCTGAACCAACCTTCACTGTATAAAGTCAACGAAAACCTACTACTGATTTCCCAGAGGGTACAGGAACCAGTTCCTAGATACCACTACTTTGAAGAGCACACATTTCATCAATCATTACTTGTCTCCACTCATGGTGAGATAATGCTTTACCTGGAGTTTTAGGAATAGAAACAGAAGACAAAGAAAACAAACAAGTATACTACAAGGGGAAAAAACGATGATAACATAAATCAATATAATGTGGAGAAGGATTTTGTGTTTGGCGTTTACCTTTTCAAAGGACAATCGGAAGATCAGACTTAGGTTGCAGGATTAGATCTGGTGATGGTAAGAGCGTCGGAGGAGAGATTGTATTGGCCTTATGGATAGGTACGACCTCATAGACAAGTACAACAGACGTTGGGTGACGATGCTGATATGTTTGAAGTGAGCGAAAAGTAAGGGGTCAACCGCAAGGGTATCTAGTGGGCCAGGTTCCCTAGGATGATGGGGGATAATGATATGTGGGATTTCTGAAAGAGGTGTGAGAATATTTTCCTGTAGAGGTTCTAGAGTAACTTAGTTGGACTCAAAATATGGAACAGACTTGAAGAAGGTAACATCGGTTGTACGAGGTATCATTGTAGAGTATGAGAGTAGCAACGATAACCCTTTTGGGATCGATGATAGTCAAGAAAGACACTTTAGTGATCGAGTTGATAGTTTATCAAGACCAGGGGAGAGATTGTGTACAAAATACATAGACCCGAAGACTCGAGGAGGAATTGGATGGAGAGGAGAGTTTGGAAACAAGATTGAATGATGGATTTTATTATTAAAGACATATGATGGTATGCGATTTATGAGGTAACATGTTGTGAACATCGCATCCCCCAAAAACCGAAGAGGAACATTACCATGGAGAAGTAGGGTCCGAGTGGTTTCTACAAGATGCTGATTTTTGCGTTCGACTACCCTGTTTTGTCGGGGGGTGTATGAGGGCAAGATGTTTGGTGCAGAATACCATTGGATGACATAAAAGTTTGAAATTGTTGGTGATCTGACCTGATCAGGAGGGATCACGGACTGGCCACACTCCGCTGGACGGTTATCTGTTCGCCGGGGTAAGAAAGAGGAGGGGGGTGTACCTGCAAAGCACTCCGACGCCCAAGTAAGAAGTTGGACAGAGAGGAAGCAATAGTACAGGAAAAGGGGGCAAGAAGAGTTCCCTGACCCTCTTGAAGAAGAGGGTATTTATAGAGAGACCCCAGCGCTGGGCCAACGGTCATTCGAGGTGGGCCAGACGACCAGGCCCAACCCTAATGACTGCTAGGGCTTACGTGGCGTAGTGAAGACCAGGACGTGGTCTTCGCCCTAGTTCAACCGCTCCTAGGTCTCCGGAAAGTGGGTTTGACCTGCTCTTTCGGAGGTGGGCGGTTGGCCGATGACGTGTCCCCGCGGAGGGGAGCACATGGAGAACGTGCGCCGAGCACGTTATTCTCCCGCGGAGGGAGCCCGGGTGGTCTTGCTCGTCCGGCGTGACGGACGACAAAAGGGGCGTGGAGCGGTAGCTTGTGCCCGGCGGCCAGTCCTGCTCGTTCGAAGGGGCGCGTGCCAGGCGTGCCCAGTTCGCTTGTTGGGCCGCATTTGGTATTGGGCCTGCCGAGGTGAGGCCCATACCGGAACAGGAGCCCCCCAAGTCGAAGCTCTGGGGAAGAGCGAGGACTTAAGGTCGTCGTGTCTGGAGCGGGGACTCGCACGAAGGGCTCCGGTCGTCGGTAGAACGGGGAGGAGGCAGATGAAGGGACGCGACTGTCAGGTTGCCTCCACGTGTCTTGTGTTAAGCGGTCGTAAGGGCGGCTAACCTATGTCATTAATGAGCCTAGAGTCGCTTCGAGTCCCGCGCCGGGTTATAAATATGGCGGTCCTCGCTCATTCTGTTACTTTTCTCCCTGCTAATCTTTTATCGTCTCTGCTCGTCCGCCGCTTGCCGCCGATCGCCGCCGTGCCGTTTGCTCTTTTCTTCCGTCCGCCGCCGTTACAAGTGAGTTCCTCTTTTCCCTCTCTTTTTATTTCCGTCGTCTAACTGGAACGTGTGGTCGGGGCGGGATGAACGCCCCGAGGAGGGATGTGAGTTCCGCCGCGTCTGGCGAGTTTTCCGATGAATGTCCCGGGGACGGTAGGCTAGTTCCGATGAATGCCCCGAGGACAGGAGCTTTTTCTGATGAATGCCCAGAGGACGGGGGCTTTTCTCCGATGAATGCCCCGAGGACGAGGGCTTTTTCTGATGAATGCTCCGGGGAGAAGTACCTTCTCCGACGGCCGTCCCGAAGGGGGTGAGGGGTCGTTCTTCGATCCCCGAGGAGGGTAGACGGGGAGCGAATGTCTGCTCGTCGCTCCTCGGCCTTTGTCGCCCTTTCACTTGACTTGCGGTGGAAGGGTGGATTTGATCCTGGCTATCGAATTCACCGATGTCCTCTGCTTTCAGGTGTAGATGTCGGCTCTGGTGCCGGGGATAATGGTTGAAGATATTGAACCCGAGGTCCCGGAGTATGACGACGAGCGTATCGCCCCGTCCGAGGAGTGGGCGGCCGAGGAGCCACTTTCCATCCCCTCTTGCTTTGTGGTCGACTCGTCCGACGTGTATGCCACGGTCGAGGACACGCCGATAGGAGAGACGCAACACTGGCAGGTGTACCGCCCGAAAGAGCACCACCGGATCTGTTCGCGATATGGGCGGAAGATGTTCCCGATGTATGAATTTTATTTTAAAGAAGCTCGGCTCCGGTTACCGTTTTCCGCCTTCCATCTGGGGCTTTTTGACTGGCTGCGTCTTGCCCCGTCTCAGCTGCACCCAAACGCTTTGGCTTTCATCCGGGCTTTCGAGGTGGTGTGTTTCTACCTCTCGGTGGAGCCGACGGTGCCGTTATTTTTCCGCATCTTTCATTTGCAGCGGCAGACGGTGCGAGGTCGTCACGGATGGGTCTCTTTCAAACAATCGACCAAAATTTTCAAAGCGTATAGCGATTCTGTCAAAGACTTCAAAGGTCGGTTCTACCTCGTCAAACCGATCACGCAGCACGGCTCGGACACTCTCTTTGACGAGGGCGAGCGCACGGTAGATGGCCAGCGGTTCCGCGCGTGGCTTCCTAAGATACATCTACTGTGGACCTCGGAGCATTTCAGTCGAGGGACGGATAGGTATATCGTCCGGGCGGGGACCCTCGAGGAGAAGGACATGGCCGCTTATTTGAAAATAATTGCTTTTGTGCGGTCACTCCCCCCGTCGAAGCTGGTGACGCCCGACGGTCGGTACATCCTCGACGCCCAGGGGAACATACGCACCAAGAAGCGTTTGATAAATACCAAGACTTTGCTCGGCTGCGCGACCGGGGAGGCCGCTCTAGATTATCTAGGTAGGGATGTTCGTTTTCCCTCGTGGTCGGGGTTTTTGATCGTCACTAACCTATTTCTTTGTTTTTGCAGCGAACATGTCTACTGTCGACGAGCGGGTGAAGCAGTTGCGCGCTGCCAGGAATGCCGTGGCCCCGAGGACGAGGGTGAGTCAGCTGGTCGGTCAGGAGGTCGCGACGCACGGGGGGCAAACTTCGTCCTCGTCGCCTCAAGAGAGCCAATCCCCTGTGTCTCAAGGAGTGTCGAAGAGGCAAAGGTCCGAGGAGCCTCGGGTGGTGGATCTGACGGTCGGCGCCGTCGAGGAAGGTTATGTCGTCCCTCCCTGCCACCAGCACCCGGGATATTTTCATGGTGCCCGTTCCCCCACTGTTTCCGCCGGGGAGGTGAAGGCTGTTCGCCAGGCTGATCGGGAGACCCGTCGACGTGTCCTGGCTGAGGACTTGGCCGCGATGATGCGGACGTTTACGACGGCTCTCGTGCTGAACGAGGAGGGCTGCTCCGCTGCTGAGCTGTCCAAACTGCAAGGGGATCTCACTTTCACGCAGTCGCGGTTGGCCAAGCTCACTGAGGAGTTGGAGAAGAGCCAGAAGGATGCCGCCGAGCAGCGGAAACGGGCAGAGGGTGCTGAGGGGAAGGTGACTTCGCTGGAGGAGAAGCTGGGGACAGCGACGGCCGAGGTGCAGGCGCTGAAGGTTCGTACGGAGGTTTTGGACAGCGCTGTTCGTCCGGCCGAGGACGAGACTGATGGGGATCGGCGGCTAATCACCCGTGCTGACTTGATCGCCCGTATCCGGGTGTTGGAGAGCGATTGTCTGGAGGCCGTTGAGGTCGGGTTCAAGAATGCGGTCGAGCAGATTCAGGTCGCCAACCCTGGTGTCGAGCTGGTCGTGGATGGGATAGGGCCGTACCACGAGATTGTTGATGGGAGGGTGATCGATCCTTATCTTGTTATCCCCGAGGAGGAAACCGTGGCTGCTGACCGAGCGGACGAGGAAGCATAGGTTGTCGGGCCTGCGTGCTCGTTGTATTTTTGGCCTGCGTGCCGGTGTTTATCTTTTGCTTTGGGCCTGCGTGCTCGTTTTTGTACTATTGACTACTGGGCTGGTGCCCGCTTTTGTTAAATATATTTATCATGGATTTTCTAAGTGTGCGCTCGTTATTTGCATGTTGTTTTATGCTCGTTTTTCGTATTTGTTCGAATGCCTTTGATGTGTATGACATTTCTTGTAGATTTTCTAAGTGTGCGCTCGGTGTGTTTAGCTCGACAATTTGTTACCGGTAGTGTAGGGAACTGGCCGGTTTGGCCGGGGATGTAGCCGGGCCGTTTCGGGGGTAGTTTTCCCCGGGGCGTGGGCGGCCCATCGCGAGCTGGGTGTCCTGCCTGTTTTGGTACGGCGGCGAGGAGCCTCGGTCGAGGTATTCCCTGCCGAGCAAGGCCTTCTGCCCGCGCACACGAGAGGCAGGGCTTGCTTTTCTTTGGTCGCTGGTGGACGCGGGGGTGTGTGGTGGTACCATGTCGCCCCCCCCAGTGGTCGGGACGATGGGTCGTCGCGGGCAATGTGTTAACTGTAGTACCGCTTAAGCTTCGCGGCGTTCCATGGTCGAGCTAATTGTTCACCGTGCAGGTTTTCGAGGTAATAGGCCCCATGCTCCGTTTTGTCCCGGACTCGGTACGGGCCTTCCCAGTTCGCCGCCAGTTTGCCCTCGTGGGAGTCTTTCTGGTTTCTGCGTAGAACTAAGTCGCCTGTTTGAAAATCGCGTTTTATGACTTTGTTGTTATGGCGAAGTGTGACTTGTTGCTTCAGCCGGGCTTCCCGGAGAGCTGCTCCTGCGCGGATTTCTTCGACGAGGTCGAGCTCTTCTCGGAGGGAGCCATCGTTGTCGTCGGTGTCCAGGGGAGATTCCGTTCGTCTGGACAGTTCGCGGATTTCGACCGATATCACGGCCTCGGTTCCGTACGTGAGGCGAAATGGGGTCTCCCCTGTGGTTGAGTGAGGAGTAGTACGGTATGCCCAGAGGACGCTGTGGAGTTCTTCGACCCATGCTCGTTTGGCGTCTCCGAGGCGTCGTCTGAGTCCTCTGAGTATAACTCTGTTCGCCGACTCCGCCTGGCCGTTCGTCTGAGGATGTTCGACCGAGGCGAAGTGATGTTTGGTCCCGAGGTTGGTGACGAAGTCGCGGAAGTTTTTGTCTGTAAATTGTGTGCCGTTGTCGGTGACGATGGCGAGCGGTACCCCGAATCTGGCGAGGATGTTGCGTTTGTAGAATCGGAGTATGTTGTGGGCGGTGATTTTGGCCAGAGCTTCAGCCTCGATCCACTTGGTGAAGTAGTCGACTCCCACGATGAGGTACTTGTTCTGGTATGAACCGAGGGGGAAGGGTCCGAGGATGTCCAGCCCCCACTAGGCGAACGGCCATGGAGATGAGAGGGAGGTGAGGTCGGTTGGGGGGGCGAGGTGCATGTCTCCGTGTCGTTGACACTTATCGCACCGTTTGACATGCTCTTTCGCGTCGGACTGCATTGACGGCCAGTAGTAGCCCGCGCGTAGGGCCTTGCGCGCTAGAGATCTGCCACCGAGGTGCTGCGCGTTGATACCTTCGTGGATTTCTTCTAGAACGGCCGTACTCTGGGATTTATCTATGCATTTGAGGAGTGGGATTGCGAAGCCTCGGCGGTACAGTCGTCCCTCGAGGAGGACGTACGAGCAGGCCCGTCGTTTCGTTGCGTTGGCCTCGCTAGAGCTGGCCGGCAGACGGCCGGTGCTGAGATAGGTGTGGAGGGGGGTCATCCAGCAGTCCGCGTCTCCAATGGCGTTGATGTCGAGGGGTGTGGTGGTCGGGCTGGTACTTGGTTGGGACAAGATTTCTTGAATGACCGATTTGTGACCGCCTCGTTTCTTGGTGCTTGCTAGTTTGGAGAGGATGTCGGCGCGGGTGTTCTGCTCCCGAGGAACGTGCTGAATTTCTGCTGAGTCGAACCCTCTTAGTTTTTCATTGATGAGCGCGAGGTATCCGGCGAGGGTGTCATTTTTTGCTTGGTATTCGCCTCGGACTTGCGAAGCGACCAGCTGGGAATCCGTGTAGATTCGGATGTCCCTGGCTTCCAGGTCGGATGCTAGGCGAAGGCCGGCGAGAAATGCTTCGTATTCGGCCTGGTTGTTAGTCGTTGGAAAAGCTAGCGTGAGGGAAACTTCGATGACCGTACCCTCGTCGTTATCGAGGACGACGCCGGCGCCGCTCCCCGTGGAGTTGGAGGAGCCGTCCACAAAGATGGTCCAGAGGTGGTTCCCGGTGGTAGGGTCGGGGGGCGTGGTCATCTCGGCGACGAAGTCGGCCAAAGCTTGAGCCTTGATGGCGTGCCGGCTCTCGTATGTGATGTCGAACTCGGAGAGCTCTAGCGACCATTTCAGCATGCGCCCAGCCATGTCGGGGCGGCCGAGTAGCTGGCGGATGGGTTGGTCGGTGCGGAGCACGATGGTGTGTGCTAGAAAATAATGTCGGAGTCGGCGTGCCGCTGTTACGAGGGCCAGGGCGACTTTCTCGATCAGCTGGTATCGGGCCTCCGGGCCGTGGAGGGCTTTGCTAGTGAAGTAAATGGGCTTTTGTCCTTCCCCGGCTTCGCTCATGAGGACGGCGCTGACGGCTTCGTTAGAGACGGCCATATACAAATACAGGGTTTCGCCCGTCGCGGGGCGCGTCAGTACTGGTGGTTCGGAGAGGACGCGTTTGAGGTGGCGAAGGGCTTTCTCACACTCGTCCGTCCATTCGAACTTGGTCTCTTTCCTGAGCAATTTGAAGAACGGGAGGGCGTGTTGGGCCGATCTCGCGATGAATCGCGAGAGGGAGGCTAGCACGCCGTTGAGGGACTGGATGGCACGCTTCGTGGTTGGTGTGGTTATATTGGAGAAGGCGTGGCATTTGTCCGGATTGGCTTCGATCCCCCGTTCGGTCAAGTAGTAGCCGAGGAATTTGCCGGCGCAGACGCCGAAAGTGCATTTCTCCGGGTTAAAACGCATGCGACATGATCTCGCGGTCTTGAAGACCTTCTGGAGGTGTGCCGCGTGGTCGTCTTCCGCGCCGGATTTGACGATCATGTCGTCCATATATACTTCGAGCATGTCCCCGATCTCGTCGCGGAAGACGTGGTTCATCATCCGTTGGTACGTGGCCCCGGCGTTTTTGAGGCCGAAGGGCATCACGTTGTAATAGTAATTGCCCGATGCTGTCATGAAGGCCGTGGCCTGTTTGTCGTGTTCGGCCATCGGGATCTGGTTGTATCCCGAGTATGCGTCCATGAAGGATAAGAGTTTGTAGCCCGCCGAGTTGTCGACGAGCTTGTCGATATTGGGGAGGGGGTAGGCGTCCTTAGGACATGCCCGGTTGAGGTCAGTGTAGTCAACACACATGCGCCATTTTCCATTATTCTTTTTAACAAATACAACGTTGGACAGCCAGGTGGAATACCGGGCTTCCGAAATAAAATTTGCCTCTAAGAGGTCTTTTACAGCTTGTTCGGCTGCTGCCGATTTTTCGGGGGACTGGCGGGGTCGGCGTTGTACCACGGCCTTTGCGGTTGGGTTGATGGACAGCTGGTGGCAGGCGACCTCAGGGTCGAGTCCCGGCATTTCCGCGGCGCTCCAGGCGAAGAGGTCGGCATTCTCGCGGAGGCAGGCTTGGAGCTGTCGTTTCGCGAGGTCGGGGAGTCCTGCGCCTATCCTCACGGTTCTGGTTGTGTCTTCCCCGAGGGGAATGAGCTCGAATTCGCCATCCGGGACGGGGCACGCTGGGTGCGGGGGCTGCTCGTTGGCTTCGTCAGTCTTTTTATTGTCGAGCTCGTCGGTGAAGCGACTGTCGAGCTCAACGGATCCGACCAGCTCTGTTGGTTTGTCCTTTGGTGTAGCGTGTTGCACCCCAAAATTTGCCCTCACAATACAAGACTTTGTGTTCCAAGAAGGTTCACAAGGTTCACAAAATTCACAATTGGTCAGAAGAGTTGACAATTCCCTCAGACAATGCACCTCCTAAGCAGTGCATCCAAAACTAGGGTTTTGACTTTAATCAGGCTAAATGGACTTCCAAGACTTCAAGTGAGCTTCATAACATCTTATATGTGTATAAGAACCCCCATGTCAAGTTTCAAGACTTTTCTCAAAAGTTTGCTCAGTCAGATGATCAGATAAATCAAAAGCAGTCAATGCGGTTAAAAGGTCAAACTGAGGTCAACTGTGGTCAAACCAAAGTCAAACTTCATGATTTTTTTTTGCCAACATCAAAGAGAGGTTGGGTGAGAAATATTATCATAATAACTGTAATACCCCAAATTTTGCCCTAAGATTTGTCGTCGCATTTCATTGCATTTAATCAATTACTAACAAATTTGTGTAGTCGTTTGACTTTTTGCAGGTAAATATCATATGGCATGCATTTTTTTTCTAAAAAGTAAAAATGGCACAATTGGCAGGAGGACATGTGTAAGGAGTTATGAGTGTGATAGGTTGAGAGTTCGAATCTCACCTTTGTCACTTTTTTTTGTTTTTTATTATTTTTACTCTAAATTTTTCTATCTTTCATTAAAAAAAATAACAAAAATAGTTTTTTATTATTATTTAATTATTATTTTCGTATTTTAATTAAATCATTTTTTAAAATATTATTTTTTTCACTTTTTTCTAAATTATTCATAAAAATATCCAAAAAATCATAAAATAAAAAATATTGAAAAAAAATTTGTTCTTTTTATAATATTTTTTATTTTAGGAATCAATAGGATTATTAGTTTTTATTTTAAGTTTATTTTAATTATTTTAAATTATTTAAATTTTATTTTTTCTTAACTAATTATTTAGTTTGGGCTTTAAAATGGGCTTTAGGGACATTATTGACAATTTGGTGTTAACCCTAATTTGTTCCCTATATATACATGTGTTGCCTTGTTGGAAAAAAGGGAGAGAATGAAAAAAACCTAAGAGGAGTGAGTGCCGTTTGCCGTTATTTAGTTTTCTTCTTCATCCATTACTATTGTTTCTTTTTCTTCATCGTTTACCGTTATTTCTTTTCCTTCATCTATTACTGTTGTTTCTTTTTCTTCATCTTTTACCGTTATTTCTTTTTCTTCATCTATTACCGTTATTTCTTTTTCTTTATCTATTACTGTTACGTTTATATATATATAATTTTTAAATTGTTAGAGTTTATATATATAAGATTTTTGATCGAATTATGTCGATACGATGTTTGCACATTTGTGTGCATGACGCGTGACATTTGTGTTAGTTCGATCTGGTTGCGATGATCGCATTTTTGTGTGAGCAATAATACTATTTTTTGCTTAATTTCTTTTTCTTTGCGATAAATTTTGTTTCGTCCGATTTAGATCTGGTTGCGATGAGCGCATTTCTGCGTTAGCAACATTGTTGGGTTATTTGGCACATTTAAAATTCATTATTGCTTTATTATTATTATTATTATTATTATTATTATTATTATTATTATTATCATTATTTATTATTATTATCATTATTATCATTATTATTACCATTATTATTATTATTGTTATCATTAATTTATTAAAATTTGTTATAATATAAAAATCTGTTTTTTAAAATAAATAACATTAACATCTTTTCCAAATTAATATGAAAACCTATTATTTTTAAGAAAAAACTTTTTTTTAGATAAATTTAAAATAATAACTAAAATCTTTTTTTTAAAATAATAACTAGAACCGTTATTTATTTTATTTTATTATTGTTCAATTCAAATTTCATTATCATATTGTATCTGCTCCTCTCATGTAACCTCGCGAACTTAACAATCGCTCTTTAAATTCTGCCTTTAAATTTCTGCTTGCATGGTTTAAATTATGACATTATCTCTCCGTTTGCATGATTCAATTATCTCACGCGTTTACTATTATTTCTGTCACATTGCACACATCCGAAGGTTAGGTCTAACTGTTTGGCCGCCGCGCCAATAGTCCGTAAAACTTCACACATTCAATTTCAAATCCTCAAAACTACAAACTACAAACCCTAATTTTCACAAATGCCTCGCCGCAGGCAAAATTACAATTTTACCCTTAGCATTAGGTCAAAGAGCCGCCGCGCTCATTTTAGGGTTTCCCGCCGTGGAATCCCTAATTTAACCCTAATTACAACTTAACATTTCAACGTAGAGATTTGGAGTTTCTACACTCCACGTAAGCGTGTCCTTAAGATGCGTTTATTCCCCTTGAGACCTTGACCACAGTCAAGAAGTTTCTAACCTCCCTATTGAGGGGAACTACGATTACTCTGATTCCACTCCCGTAAGGATACGTAGGCACAAGATGCGATGTCTTGCCGAGTAAACTTAGAATTAACCCCCTTTATTATTTATTATTGCTTATTTATATTTTATTTATCTTTGCTATTTAATTATTTTGCTTATTATTTTGTAATTGTTTCTTGGATGTAAAGTTGTTTAATTATTTAATTATTATTATGGTTAGTAATTAGGGAGTGTAACAACATGTATGTAATATTAAAGTAAATTTAGATCACTTTTAAATAAAGATAATTAAAATAAACACGTCACACACGTAAGTCGATTTTAATCGCCGTCTCACTTCCTAAGGATATCCCTCAAGTTGCCTACGAATAATGGTTAAGTGGGGTGTATAAAGCAAGTCCCTCAAATAAAAAAATCATCAAAGTCCCTTATGGTTGCCTTTACGAATCAAGTCCCTTTCGAAAAATGATGATGGTCCCTTATATGTGCTTATTACATCCCACAATGGCCTTCAAAGTCAAATTGTCCCTCACATGTCCCTTAAACATCCAAAGTAAGGACTACCTACTCCATTATAGTAGGGATAGTCTTACTAAGGAAAGGATAAAGAATAAGAAAGACCTTAAAACATTAGGGTAGGCTACTCCTAGATACTTGCTCACTTCAAAACTTCTTCACACTTAAACAAATTTCCAACAAAATTTTCAAACAAGTTTTCTTTCACATCCATACACGGATTATTATTAAACTATTCTGAAATTTTTTGCTATTCACACACTACACTTTCAAAACAATTCAAAAGTGAGCTTAAGTACCTAAGAGCCCATGAATAACCATGGATGAAAAGGGTGCTAACACCTTCCCTTTTCATAACCTACCCCCCGGACCCAAAATATTCTCTAAGGTCTTTCCTGTTCTTTTATTACCTTTCCTTATGGATAAAATAAAAGTCGGTGGCGACTCTTGCTATCCGCAACATTGTTTAAAGTCAGTTCTCCCACCGTGTTACAGAACTGGCGACTCTGCTGGGGATCTATTTAAGAGGGGTACCCTTAGGAATTAAGATCACTTTAAATTGTTTGCCTTGTTTGCTTTATTATTATATTGTTGGGGTGCTCTTATGTGTGAAAGGTCCTAACCCGGATCTAGTGTACCTTAGGTAAATGGCAATAGACCAAGGAAACTGTACGACGTATATCGATACGGTTGATCTGGTGGCCATAGTTAGTGCGACTTCTTGGTTGGTGCTTATATTCCTTAAGTCAAGTTGAGGATAATATTGAGGCTGCCATATGTTGTCAATGCACTAACTGACTTTTAGAACCCTAGTTAACTCATCTTGGCCTTTAGAAAGTAGTGAGGTAACCGGTTTTGGTGCAGACTGAAGTTGGTTGACACTCGATACTACGCTCATTGAGATCTTAAACTTGGAGGGTTTTGGTTGGCAAGTAAGTTGCCTTCTGAACAACCACCCTTGTGAAGGATCAATGATATTGAGATCCCTTAGAACCTGGTTACTTTTGTAGGACAGGATGAACCATCTAACTTCAGGGGAGGGTACTTGCCTTTGAACCTCATGCAAGCCTTTAAACCTAGGGCTATGGTGTGACTTGTTTGTGTGTGCCACATGTTTGTGATTGAGCATGACATTATGACATCATCATGCATCATAAGCATATCATTTTCCCTAACCATTTCAAGGACCAAAGGATTTATCTTTGTTCTTTGTTGCAGGTCATGGCTTCTGCTCGTAGAAACACCATCAGGATCAACTTTGTAGGGATACCTGCTAAGCTCAAGGAGTTGGTTTCCCTAGTGCCTGATCATTCCCAATTCAACAAGAGACATGGTCACTTATTGGATCTAGTTACTTCAGGGTTCAGTGAAGACATGATGAGTGTGCTGTTTCAGTTCTTTGACCCTAAGCACCATTGCTTTACATTTCCTGATTATCAGTTGGTTCCAACCATGGAGGAGTTCTCTAAACTTCTGGGTATACCTGTTCTTGATCAGAAGCCATTCACAGGCTTAGAGAAGGAGCTTAAACCAGAAGTTATTGCTGCAGCTCTACATCTGAAGAAGTCTGACATTGTTCTAGAGACGAGAAGTGGAGTTAAAGGTATTCTTGCCAAGGTATTAGTGGATAAAGCTCAAATGTTCTTGAAGGCTATGAGCTACGATGCTTTTGAGGAGATCTTAGCCTTATTGATTTATGGCTTAGTGTTGTTCCCCAATCCTGATCAGTTCATAGACATTCATGCCATCAACATATTCCTGAGTCACAATCCAGTGCCCACCTTACTTGGAGACATCCTACATTCTCTTCACACCCGTACTACAAGGGCAAGAGGAACTTTGATGTGCTGCATACCTTTACTTTCTAGGTGGTTTATTTCTCACCTTCCTCGCTCAGTAATGAAAAATGAGCAAGGGTTCAGATGGTCCAAAAGGATCATGTCACTTTCTCACTCAGACATCCATTGGTGCTCCAGATCTATGGAGAATGTCACCATCATTGACCGTTGTGGGGAGTTTCCTAATGTGCCACTTCTAGGCATAAGAGGAGGCATCACCTACAACCCATCTCTAGCTTTACGACAGTTTGGTTACGCCCGGAGCGATGGTCCACATGACATGTTGATTCAGGGCATTGTGTTTGACTACGACAACGATCTTCAGGGTTACCGTCAGAGATTCATACGAGCTTGGGGAAAGGTAAACAGGATTGACAGCAAGACACTGGAGCCTAAGTACACCATTCCTATGGAGGCTTATCTCAGATGGGTACGATTTCGTGCTCAGACACTCATGATGCCATATCCTGCCATCCTACCAGTTACCATGGAACCTGTTGCTGAAGGAGACACAGCTTATACCATCCTTCACCCAGACATGCCTACTGATATGGAAGACTTGCAGAGATCATGGATCCAACTGAAAGAGCAAAGGGATACTTTCGAGGCTCATCACAAAGCAAGCCAAGCAAGGATCCTAGAGCTAACAAAGCTACTTCATGAGGAACGAAACCTCAACTCATACCTCAACACAAAGCGGAAACGTCCATGGGAGACTTAAAACCCCATCTTTTGTACTTATTTCGTTTTCATTTTTTGTAAGCCTAAAAGGCAAAACAAGTTATTACTAATAAAAAGTTACTTTCTTGTTTGTTTAAGCAAATTTAAATCCTGCGGTCCTTGAAAACATTGCACATGCATTCCCATATCATTGCATCACAGGTTTATAATTGTGCACAGGTTTCTCATCTTCTCGCTGTTTATTTCAGCAATGGCTCTTGAACAATCAGTTAAGGATCTCCAGGCACAGAATGCACAGTTCCAAGAGCTGATCCTGAACCTATCCAAGGGGCAGGATGAATTGAAGACACTGCTGGCCAAGAAGACTAAGAAGGCTAGAAGGTCTGCTGGGTTGCTCAACATGGGAAGAAGGTTCAAAGGTCCTGTCAAGACCAAGGAACATGTTGAAGACTATGAATCTGAAGAGTCTGAGCAGGAGAGAGGCAGTCTCCACAACACTATGGGGGACTCTGATTCTGAGGCTAACTACTACCATGAGCCTAACGAAGACAAATTCAAGATGCTGGTGGATAGAATGGATGCTATGGAATTACAGAAATCATCTGGGCTGGATTTTGAGGATTTGAGCTTGATATCTGGGGTGGTCATACCCATTGGGTTCAAAGTTCCTACATTTGTTGTCTATGATGGGGTCTCTTGTCCCAAATTGCATCTGAGGTCTTATGTCAGAAGAATGCAACCCCACACTGCTGATAAAAAGTTGTGGATCCATTTCTTTCAAGAGAGTTTATCTGGAGCTCAGCTAGAGTGGTATTATCAGTTGGAGAGTGTCAACATCAGAGATTGGAATGACCTTGCTGAAGCTTTCTACAAGCAGTATCAATACAATGCTGACTTAGCCCCCACTCGCATGCAGCTTCAGAGCATGTCTATGGGTGCCAAAGAAAGCTTTAAGGAGTATGCTCAGAAGTGGAGAGACTTAGCTGGAAGAGTTCAACCCCCTTTGACTGATAGGGAGTTGGTTGATATGTTCATGTGTACGCTGAATGGTCCGTTTTACAGTCATCTCATTGGAAGCTCATCATCTGGCTTCACTGAGTTGATCATGACAGGAGAGCGAGTAGAGAATGGTATCAAGAGTGGTAAGATCCAAGTGGGCACTTCTTCATCAGGTGCTGCAAAGAAGCCTCCCACTGGGAAGAAAGAATCTAATGCTGTGTATGGTCAGCCTGATCGTAACAGAAGGCATCAGTCTGTTAGTGCAGTTCATATTTCAAATCCAACTCCTGCAACAACAGAGCAGCCTCAAGGCAACCAACAGAGGGCTAGAAGACAGTTCACGAAGATCAACATGTCAATGGCTCAGGCATTGCAACACTTGTTGAAAGCTGAACTTATTACCCTGAGGGAGGCCCCTCAGAATCCCAATGTTACCTCTCCCAAGTACAATCCCAATGCACGATGTGCATATCATTCAAACTGTCCAGGACATGATACTAATAACTGCTGGATCTTGAAGAACAAAATTCAGGATATGATTGATGCTGGAGAAATTGAGTTTGATCCACCAGGTACTCCAAATGTGATTACAGCTCCAATGCCAAATCACGAGAAGACTGTCAACGCCATTGATGAAGATATTGATGAAGATCTGCATGTCTATTCAGTTATGGAGTTGAGCACACCATTGTCTGTTATCAAAAAGAGGTTAGTACAAGCTGGGATCTTTCCAGGTTGTCATGAAGATTGTCTATATTGTACCTATAAGCCGGATAGTTGCTTCATTTTGAGAGATGGGATTCAACGTCTCATGGATAAATATACTATAGTGTTTGAAAGAAGACCAGCATCTGTAGAAAGTATGGTGGATCATCTGACTCAGGGTAAGAAGATTGAAGAGGTTGACATGGTTGACAAAGTACCACTAAGAATCACTTCAAAGGGTCCCATTAAAATCACTCATCAGGGCCCAATCAAGATTACTGCTGAAGGTCCTGTGAAAGTTGTTGCTGAAGCCAGAGTAGCTCCTCTGATCATTACCACTCCTGGTCCTATTCCTTATACATCTGACAAAGCTGTGCCTTGGCACTATGGGTCTGATGTTTACATCCATGGTGTCAAGCAGGAGCCTTTACCTGATATGCCTGTTGACATTGATAATATTGCTGGATCTAGCAAGATCACTCGTAGTGGAAGAGTCTTCTCTCCTCCAGTTGCTTCTAAGAGTGCAGTTACCCCTGCTGTTACTTCCACCACTGATGCTCGGGGCAAGGGTCCTGTTATTGAGCCTGTATCTACTGATGTGCCAGCTGCTGATGACCTCTCTAAGCAGATGGAAGAAGTATTGAAAATCATTCGCAAGAGTGATTATGATATTGTTGATCAGCTGGGGCATACTCCCTCAAAGATTTCTATGCTCTCCCTGTTATTATGTTCTGAGGCTCATGCCAAGTCATTGATCAAGTTTCTAAAGATGGCTCATGTACCCAGTGCAATTTCTGTGGACCAGTTTGAGAATTGTGTTGCTCACCTGACCTATGACAACGGGTTAGGATTTTCTGATGCTGACTTGACCCCTGCCAAGAGGGATCATAACAGGGCCTTGCATATTTCAATTGAATGCAGGGGCACTACCCTGTCTCATGTGCTGATAGACAATGGTTCCTCTCTGAATGTGTTGCCTAAGGAAGTCCTGAACAAGCTGAGTCCTGAAGATACGGTATTGAAGCCCAGTAATATTGTGGTAAAGGCTTTTGATGGTTCTAGAAGAGTAGTGCATGGGGAAATTGATCTTCCAATCAAGGTTGGCTCTCAGGTGTTTACTGCTACATTCTATGTGATGGATATTCGTCCTTCGTACTCATGTCTGCTTGGTCGTCCCTGGATCCATGGGTCAGGTGCTGTGACCTCCACATTACATCAAAAGTTGAGATATCCGGTGAATGGAAAAGTTGTTACTGTCTTTGGAGAGGAAGAATACTTTGTCAGCCATATAAACACTTTCAAGTATCTGGAAGTAGAAGGTGAATACATTGAAACTCCATGTCAGTCATTTGAAGTGGTTCCCTGGGCTGTTAAGGATTGTGTGACTCCTCCGGCTGTGAAGAAGGTTCCTGTGGTCATCAGAAACCCTCCAACAATGGCAATGGCCTCCCTCAATGATGCAAAAGCTATGGTGGAAGAAGGTGGTTGTACTATTTGGGGTCAGCTTCCTGATATTCCATACAAGTCTGACAAGTTTGGTTTGGGTTTCACTGCAGAGTCCCAGAAGGCTGTTCGTCGTGCTCGTGCTGTTCGTATCACCAATCAAGGGGTTATCAATGCTGTGGGAGATCAAGATGAAGACCACAACTTGGAGGCATGGATTTTTCCTACTGTGGGTGCTGGACTCAATAATTGGAAAGCTGAAGATGTTATCCCTATCTCCTTTAGTCAGGAGTAAATACGATTACTGTGTTATGTTTTTAAATTTGTAATTTCTGGAACAATTAAAACTTTCAAGCCATGTGCCTTACCCGGGGCACAATGGTATGCTTGTTACGGGTTGTCATTTCATTTGCATACTTCATTCCATAAAATCAATGGACGTTTCGTTTTCGTAAATATTGTGTTCCTTGTCTTTCTTTTTCTTTTATTTTTGCTTTATCAGCTATGTGTTCTTACACACACCCACGTCACTAAAATGCCGATCCTCATCCACTCTGGATCCAGTTGATAACAGTTCTACTATTGCCAATTACAATTTCGAGAATCCGATCTATCAAACTGAAGACGGAGACGAGGACGATTGTGAGATACCTGTAGAGCTTGCTAGGTTGTTACAACAAGAAGAGAAAGCTATACAGCCACATGAAGAGCCAGTCGAAGTTGTGAATCTGGGAACTGAAGAAAACAGAAAAGAGGTCAAGATAGGGGCTGATTTAGAGGACAGTGTCAAGAGCAGGTTGGTTCAGATGCTACGTGGCTATGTGGAGATCTTTGCTTGGTCTTATGAAGATATGCCAGGGTTGGATACGGACATTGCGGTTCACCGTTTGCCAATGAAAGAAGATTGTCGTCCAAAGAAGCAGAAGGTTCGTCGTATGCGTCCCGAAATGTCAGAAAAGATCAAAGCAGAGGTAATGAAACAGTTCAATGCAGGGTTCTTGGCCGTAACTTCTTATCCTCAGTGGGTTGCAAATGTGGTACCAGTTCCTAAGAAAGATGGTAAGGTACGTATGTGTGTAGACTACAGAGATCTGAACAAGGCTAGCCCTAAAGACGACTTTCCACTTCCTCATATCGATATTCTGGTAGACAACACTGCTCAGCATAAGGTATTCTCTTTTATGGATGGTTTCTCTGGTTACAATCAAATCAAGATGGCACCTGAAGATATGGAGAAGACAACATTTATGACACAGTGGGGCACCTTTTGCTATAAGGTAATGCCATTTGGTTTGAAGAATGCAGGGGCAACATATCAGCGTGCTATGGTGGCTTTGTTTCATGATATGATTCATCATGAGATAGAGGTATATGTGGATGATATGATAGCCAGGTCTCAGAATGAAGAACAACATTTGGATCATCTGCACAAGTTGTTTGAGAGGTTGAAGAAATACAGGTTGAGATTAAATCCAAACAAGTGTACTTTTGGAGTTAGATCTGGAAAGCTCCTGGGTTTCATTGTCAGTGGAAAAGGTATTGAAGTGGATCCTGCAAAAGTGAAAGCTATACGAGAGATGCCAGCTCCCCGTACTGAGAAAGATGTTAGAGGTTTCTTGGGACGATTGAACTACATTGCAAGATTTATTTCCCAATTAACTACCATCTGTGAGCCAATCTTCAAGTTGTTGAAGAAAGATCAGGTGATGGAATGGAATGATGAGTGCCAGACTGCCTTTGATGAAATCAAGAGATATTTGCTAGAACCTCCAATTTTAATGCCACCAGTTGATGGAAGACCCTTGATTATGTATTTAACAGTATTAGACAACTCAATGGGGTGTGTATTGGGGCAACATGACGAGTCTGGTCGAAAAGAGCAGGCAATATACTACCTTAGCAAAAAGTTTACCGACTGTGAAACAAGATACTCACTGCTCGAGAAAACTTGCTGCGCTTTGGCATGGGCTGCTCGCCGACTAAGACAGTATATGTTGACCCATACTACCTTGTTGATTTCGAAGATGTAGTTCAAGATTAAGCATCACAACTCTTCTCCGTATCGTCCAAAGATGAATGGGGCAGTTGAAGCTGCTAATAAGAACATTAAGAAGATTGTACAGAAGATGACTATTACTTACAAGGATTGGCACGAGATGTTACCATTTGCTCTGCATGGTTATCGTACTACAATACGTACTTCAACAGGGGCAACCCCATTCTCCTTAGTCTATGGTATGGAAGCAGTTCTGCCTATTGAAGTTCAGATCCCCTCCTTGAGAATTATGAAGGATGCAGGCTTGGATGAAGATGAGTGGATTCAGACTCGACTTGACCAGATAAATTTGATTGATGAGAAAAGGTTAGCAGCAGTTTGTCATGGCCAGATGTACCAGAAACGGATGATCAAAGCTTTTAACAAGAAGGTTAAGCCAAAGGTATATCAGGTTGGTGACTTGGTAATCAAGCGTATCATATTACCACAGGGTGATCCTAGGGGCAAGTGGACTCCAACATATGAGGGACCATTTGTAGTCAAGACAGTGTTCTCAGGAGGTGCCATGATACTGACTACAATGGATGGTGAAGACTTCCCACAACCTGTAAACGCAGACATAGTTAAAAAATACTACGCATAAAAAGAGACCCGCTAGGTTGACAGGCCTAGGCAAAAATAAGGGCATCCCGGCAAACCAAAAGGGTTTGGGCAAAAAGTAGGGATATATATATAAAAAGATGTACACCCGGCAAGTCGAAAACCTGAAAAGGCGGCTTGGGCAAAAAAGGGTATCCCGGTGGATTGAAAACCTGAAAGGGCAATCCAGGCAAAAGTTAGGGATTAAAGCGTATGACTATGTCTCGTTTGGATCACTCATGAAACTGCAACCAGTTGTACTACTTACTCAAGCTCAAACAGATAAAGCTCAATCCAATCGTTTCCGTCTCAACAGCAAGAAGATGAGATACTTGAGTGGCAATAGTAGAATTGAAACTCAATAGGATTATTTCCCACATAGCTGATTCTTTTTGTAAAACTTCATGACAAAATTCTCTTACTAGGGTTTATGTCTCCTTGTACAAACTTACCCGTGTATGGGTCACTTTTGATATAAATAAATTCCATCTTTTGAATCCAGATTTACTTTTACCCTATTTACATAAGCGAAACGTCCATTGGTTGTGTTTGAATGTATGTATGCCTTTGAATATGATTGATGTTTACCAGAAGTGCATGTATGCTTTTAATATGATTGATGTTTACCAGAAATGCAGTAATAGTATTTACTAAGGACGAACGAGGGAAGGATTTCAACGAAGCTTCGCCGGTTCATCTTTACAAGACAGTTACAAACCATCAGTAGGACTAATCCATTTTCACAAAGTCTAATCTCCCCTGGAATTTATATCCATCTCTTTTATCCTCATACGGATATACGGGAAATTACTTTCCAATAAGGGCACGATGAACGAAGACGGGATGTTATACTTATCCTACTATCAAACGAAAACGAAGGTTATCTATACCCTACTATCCCCAACAACGGGAGGTTATCTATACCTTGTTATCCCCAACAACGGGAGGTTATCTATACCTTGTTATCCCCAGCAGACGGAGGGTTATATATTCTTCAACAACGAATCGGGATTTATTTTCCTTGGCCAGCAGTTGTTATACAAGGATATCCAGACACTTCCAGCAGTGTCATAGCATACATACATCATTTACATCATACCATAACATATATGTCTATAGTACATTACCTAAGTGCATCATGTCATACATGCATACATAAAGCATAAACTAATGTTGTTATACAGAATGCTACCTTGTTTTCAGGTTAATTATCCAACAAACAATCTTATGATCTTTGGGACTGCTTTATTGTAACCTCAGGGTTACTTTATCCTCCTGATGAGCTTCTTATTACTTTGGGACTGCTTTATTGTAACCTCAGGGTTATTTTATCCTCCTGATAGCCTCTCATGACTTCAAGACTGCTTTAGAGCTACTGATTGCTCTATCCTCCTGAAATCATCCTATTACTTCAAGACTGCTTTAGAGCTATTCATTGCTCTATCCTCATGAGGTCATATTACTACTTCAAGACTGCTTTAGAGCTATTCATTGCTCTATCCTCCTGAAGCCATCTAATTATTTCAAGACTGCTTTAGAGTTATCCATTGCTCTATCCTCCTGAAATTACATTATTATTTCAAGACTGCTTTAGAGCTATCCATTGCTCTATCCTCCTGAAATCATTACTTCAAGACTGCTTTAGAGCTATTGATTGCTCTATCCTCCTGAAGACATATCACATTATTATTTCAAGACTGCTTTAGAGCTGTTGATTGCTCTATCCTACTGAAGCCATTCTATTACTTCAAGACTGCTTTAGAGCTATTGATTGCTCTATCCTCCTGAAGCCATTATTACTTCAAGACTGCTTTAGAGCTATTGATTGCTCTATCCTCCTGAGGTCAGATTTATCACTTCAAGACTGCTTTAGGGTTATCATTATTGATTGCTCTATCCTCATGAAGACATGATGTTACATCAGTATTACTCCAGACTCCTGACAGTTCTCATTATACTACTGAAGAACTTTCCCCTAGTGGCATCTTTAAGCCCACTCAATCATGTTCAACCAACCATCAATATCACTCCATGCACTGGTGAGTGCAAATTTTTGGGCTTTTGTGTTCAATCCCCTTCAACCTTCCAGGTTACGACTGGCAAATATACCAATCTAACCCCTCAGGTTTCAGAAAATTGAACAGGGGCAGCTGTTGCACCCCAAAATTTGCCCTCACAATACAAGACTTTATGTTCCAAGAAGGTTCACAAGGTTCACAAAATTCACAATTGGTCAGAAGAGTTGACAATTCCCTCAGACAATGCACCTCCTAAGCAGTGCATCCAAAACTAGGGTTTTGACTTTAATCAGGCTAAATGGACTTCCAAGACTTCAAGTGAGCTTCATAACATCTTATATGTGTATAAGAACCCCCATGTCAAGTTTCAAGACTTTTCTCAAAAGTTTGCTCAGTCAGATGATCAGATAAGTCAAAAGCAGTCAATGCGGTTAAAAGGTCAAACTGAGGTCAACTGTGGTCAAACCAAAGTCAAACTTCATGATTTTTTTTTGCCAACATCAAAGAGAGGTTGGGTGAGAAATATTATCATAATAACTGTAATACCCCAAATTTTGCCCTAAGATTTGTCGTCGCATTTCATTGCATTTAATCAATTACTAACAAATTTGTGTAGTCGTTTGACTTTTTGCAGGTAAATATCATATGGCATGCATTTTTTTTCTAAAAAGTAAAAATGGCACAATTGGCAGGAGGACATGTGTAAGGAGTTATGAGTGTGATAGGTTGAGAGTTCGAATCTCACCTTTGTCACTTTTTTTTGTTTTTTATTATTTTTACTCTAAATTTTTCTATCTTTCATTAAAAAAAATAACAAAAATAGTTTTTTATTATTATTTAATTATTATTTTCGTATTTTAATTAAATCATTTTTTAAAATATTATTTTTTTCACTTTTTTCTAAATTATTCATAAAAATATCCAAAAAATCATAAAATAAAAAATATTGAAAAAAAATTTGTTCTTTTTATAATATTTTTTATTTTAGGAATCAATAGGATTATTAGTTTTTATTTTAAGTTTATTTTAATTATTTTAAATTATTTAAATTTTATTTTTTCTTAACTAATTATTTAGTTTGGGCTTTAAAATGGGCTTTAGGGACATTATTGACAATTTGGTGTTAACCCTAATTTGTTCCCTATATATACATGTGTTGCCTTGTTGGAAAAAAGGGAGAGAATGAAAAAAACCTAAGAGGAGTGAGTGCCGTTTGCCGTTATTTAGTTTTCTTCTTCATCCATTACTATTGTTTCTTTTTCTTCATCGTTTACCGTTATTTCTTTTCCTTCATCTATTACTGTTGTTTCTTTTTCTTCATCTTTTACCGTTATTTCTTTTTCTTCATCTATTACCGTTATTTCTTTTTCTTTATCTATTACTGTTACGTTTATATATATATAATTTTTAAATTGTTAGAGTTTATATATATAAGATTTTTGATCGAATTATGTCGATACGATGTTTGCACATTTGTGTGCATGACGCGTGACATTTGTGTTAGTTCGATCTGGTTGCGATGATCGCATTTTTGTGTGAGCAATAATACTATTTTTTGCTTAATTTCTTTTTCTTTGCGATAAATTTTGTTTCGTCCGATTTAGATCTGGTTGCGATGAGCGCATTTCTGCGTTAGCAACATTGTTGGGTTATTTGGCACATTTAAAATTCATTATTGCTTTATTATTATTATTATTATTATTATTATTATTATTATTATTATTATTATTATTATTATTATTATTATTATTATCATTATTTATTATTATTATCATTATTATTACCATTATTATTATTATTGTTATCATTAATTTATTAAAATTTGTTATAATATAAAAATCTGTTTTTTAAAATAAATAACATTAACATCTTTTCCAAATTAATATGAAAACCTATTATTTTTAAGAAAAAACTTTTTTTTAGATAAATTTAAAATAATAACTAAAATCTTTTTTTTAAAATAATAACTAGAACCGTTATTTATTTTATTTTATTATTGTTCAATTCAAATTTCATTATCATATTGTATCTGCTCCTCTCATGTAACCTCGCGAACTTAACAATCGCTCTTTAAATTCTGCCTTTAAATTTCTGCTTGCATGGTTTAAATTATGACATTATCTCTCCGTTTGCATGATTCAATTATCTCACGCGTTTACTATTATTTCTGTCACATTGCACACATCCGAAGGTTAGGTCTAACTGTTTGGCCGCCGCGCCAATAGTCCGTAAAACTTCACACATTCAATTTCAAATCCTCAAAACTACAAACTACAAACCCTAATTTTCACAAATGCCTCGCCGCAGGCAAAATTACAATTTTACCCTTAGCATTAGGTCAAAGAGCCGCCGCGCTCATTTTAGGGTTTCCCGCCGTGGAATCCCTAATTTAACCCTAATTACAACTTAACATTTCAACGTAGAGATTTGGAGTTTCTACACTCCACGTAAGCGTGTCCTTAAGATGCGTTTATTCCCCTTGAGACCTTGACCACAGTCAAGAAGTTTCTAACCTCCCTATTGAGGGGAACTACGATTACTCTGATTCCACTCCCGTAAGGATACGTAGGCACAAGATGCGATGTCTTGCCGAGTAAACTTAGAATTAACCCCCTTTATTATTTATTATTGCTTATTTATATTTTATTTATCTTTGCTATTTAATTATTTTGCTTATTATTTTGTAATTGTTTCTTGGATGTAAAGTTGTTTAATTATTTAATTATTATTATGGTTAGTAATTAGGGAGTGTAACAACATGTATGTAATATTAAAGTAAATTTAGATCACTTTTAAATAAAGATAATTAAAATAAACACGTCACACACGTAAGTCGATTTTAATCGCCGTCTCACTTCCTAAGGATATCCCTCAAGTTGCCTACGAATAATGGTTAAGTGGGGTGTATAAAGCAAGTCCCTCAAATAAAAAAATCATCAAAGTCCCTTATGGTTGCCTTTACGAATCAAGTCCCTTTCGAAAAATGATGATGGTCCCTTATATGTGCTTATTACATCCCACAATGGCCTTCAAAGTCAAATTGTCCCTCACATGTCCCTTAAACATCCAAAGTAAGGACTACCTACTCCATTATAGTAGGGATAGTCTTACTAAGGAAAGGATAAAGAATAAGAAAGACCTTAAAACATTAGGGTAGGCTACTCCTAGATACTTGCTCACTTCAAAACTTCTTCACACTTAAACAAATTTCCAACAAAATTTTCAAACAAGTTTTCTTTCACATCCATACACGGATTATTATTAAACTATTCTGAAATTTTTTGCTATTCACACACTACACTTTCAAAACAATTCAAAAGTGAGCTTAAGTACCTAAGAGCCCATGGATAACCATGGATGAAAAGGGTGCTAACACCTTCCCTTTTCATAACCTACCCCCCGGACCCAAAATATTCTCTAAGGTCTTTCCTGTTCTTTTATTACCTTTCCTTATGGATAAAATAAAAGTCGGTGGCGACTCTTGCTATCCGCAACATTGTTTAAAGTCAGTTCTCCCACCGTGTTACATAGCGCTTGGCGCTTTCTTTTTGGTCGGTGGAGCGATGGAGTCGAGGCCTTTCAGCGCGGCTTCGAAACACCTTCGGGCAGCTTCGATGTCGCCGTTGAGGGTGACCACGGCTCCCCTTCTCGTGTAATATTTCATCTTCAGGTGGACGGTGGAGGGTACCGCGGTGAGTTCTGCTATCGTCGTCCTGCCCAGGATGCAGTTATATAGGGACGGGCATTCAATGACTAAGAAGCGGACGCTGATGTCTCTGGCCGTTTCCTCTTCCCCAAAGGTGACTTTCAGTTCCACGTATCCCCAGGGTCTCGTCGTCGTCCCGTTGAACCCCTGGAGGTCGGAGCCTACGTAGGGGGAGAGGTTGGATTCGTTGAGCTGGAGAGTTGTGAACAAATGTGAGTACATTATGTCAACCGAGCTCCCACCGTCGACGAGGAGGCGCCTGACGTCGAAGTTTGCCATTCGTGCACGTATGAGCAAGGGTATGTTGGAATTGGGAGATCCCCCGGGTAGTTCTTCGAGGTAGAATGTGATCGGGTTGGAGCGGCCCCGGAATCTGTCGAGCGTGCTCATCTTGCCGGAGTTGCCCGCGATGAGTTCGTCGAATTTCCTTTTCACAGATCCTACGGACAGACTCCTCGTAGCTCCATCAGAGATGACCATGGCTCTGGGGAAGTATTCCCATCGGCTGGTTGGTCGGATTGGCTCGTCGACTAGGCTGGGTCCTTCGGGGATGCCGAATCCTCTGCTCGCGAACCAATCCTCGGGGCGGCTGACGCACAGCGCGACCTGGAGTCTCTCGCCGTCCTCTGGGGAGGGGAGTTCCTCGATTTTCTTAGCCTCCGGAGCCTCCGACCTGGGTGGTTCACCTCCTCGGGTGTATCGCTTTAGGTGCCCGTCTTTGATTAGGATTTCGATCGCATCTTTGAGATGAATGCAGTCTTCCGTTACATGCCCGTGGGTCCTGTGGAACCGGCAGTACTTTGACTTGTCCACGTTGGGTTTGGGCGGCGTTGGTCGTGGAAAACGGACGCCTCCCTGCACAAACTCGGGTTTAGCGCATTCGGCCAGTATGCGTTCGCGTGAAGCGACCAAGGCGGTGTATTCGGTGAATCTTCCTGCCGGGCCGCGTGGCTCGCGCTGTTCGCGGGGTTCGCGGGGGCGGTCATCCCGACGGCGGTCCCCTCCTCGTCGGTGGCTCGAAGCTCCGTCGTCTCGGTGCCCGCGGGGGGCTTCTCTGTCTCGGGTGTCGCGAGCGGAGTTGGCCGCTTGTGTTTCCTCGAACCGGATGTAATGTGCGGCCCTGTCGAGGAAGTCTTGGAGGGACGTGGGCCGGTGTATGCCTACGGCCTCGTAGAATTTGGAGTCATGGCGCAGGCCTTGTTCCATTAAGTAGCGTTTCATTTCGTCGGAAGTCGTCACCTGTACGGCTTCCCGAGTAAACCTTTCGATGTATTTCCGGAGAGGTTCGTCGGGGCCTTGGATGATTGCCCCGAGGACTGCTTCCGTCTTCGGGTGACGCCGGGACGCCGTGAAGTGTTTGGAGAATAGGTCCTTCAAGACCCTCCACGACGTAACTGATTCGGGCTCCAGACTTTTGTACCAGGTCATAGCGCCTTTCCTCAGAGTCGTCGGGAAGAGTCTGCATTTAATAGCTCCCCGGACATTTCGGTAGTCGAGCATAGCCTCGATATCTTCCAGATGATCGTCCGGGTCGGAGGTGCCGTCGTACGTTGACAGCGTCGGTGGTTTCTCCATTCCCTGGGGTATGGGGGCTGCCATGATCTCCCGGGATAGTGGTGTGCGGTAGTCATCCTCGTCGCTGTGCGCCGGGGCTCTCAGGGGAGATGAGCCGTTCGCGGTGTGTCCCGGGTTTCGGGTCCTTGATCTTCGGCCTGAGTTCCCGCCTCGGGGTTCCTCGGTTGGGATCGCCGCGGCGTTCTGGTTCCTCCCGCGACCGTGCCTCGCCGGGGATCTGGTGCGCTCCCGTGTCGCTTGCGGGCGGTGTCTCTCCAGCCGTGGCCGGCGGTTCCTGAGTCGAGGTGAGGGGCTCCTCGAACCTCCGTTCTGGTCTTCCCGCTGGGGGTACCTCGAGGAGCCGACGCGTTCCAATGCTCCAATTCTAGCGTTCTGTTGGAACAGCAGCTGGTTCGTCTGGTTGATGGCTGCAAAGAGAGCGGCTACCGTTGGGTCTGCTCCCGCCGGGATGGGGACGGGGTGGAATGCCGGCGGGCTCGGGGGGCGATGGTCGGCCTGTAGGGGCCGTTCCTCGGATGATGGTGAAGCAGTTCGCCCGTCCCTTTCGTCGGCTTCCGTCAGGCGTGCCGTTCCTATCTGCTTCCCGTTGGTGGCGGTGTTGAGCGCAAGATCGTGCGGAGTGTCATCGCGGCGTGGGCTGGCCATGACCGTGGAGGTTTGGTGAAACTTTTGGTTTTCTGCTCGGAGTAACGGGGAAGTTTCAGGTTCCCACAGACGGCGCCACTGATCTGACCTGATCAGGAGGGATCACGGACTGGCCACACTCCGCTAGACGGTTATCTGTTCGCCGGGGTAAGAAAGAGGAGGGGGGTGTACCTGCAAAGCACTCCGACGCCCAAGTAAGAAGTTGGACAGAGAGGAAGCAATAGTACAGGAAAAGGGGGCAAGAAGAGTTCCCTGACCCTCTTTAAGAAGAGGGTATTTATAGAGAGACCCCAGCGCTGGGCCAACGGTCATTCGAGGTGGGCCAGACGACCAGGCCCAACCCTAATGACTGCTAGAGCTTACGTGGCGTAGTGAAGACCAGGACGTGGTCTTCGCCCTAGTTCAACCGCTCCTAGGTCTCCGGAAAGTGGGTTTGACCTGCTCTTTCGGAGGTGGGCGGTTGGCCGATGACGTGTCCCCGCGGAGGGGAGCACATGGAGAACGTGCACCGAGCACGTTATTCTCCCGCGGAGGGAGCCCGGGTGGTCTTGCTCGTCCGGCGTGACGGACGACAAAAGGGGCGTGGAGCGGTAGCTTGTGCCCGGCGGCCAGTCCTGCTCGTTCGAAGGGGCGCGTGCCAGGCGTGCCCAGTTCGCTTGTTGGGCCGCATTTGGTATTGGGCCTGCCGAGGTGAGGCCCATACTGGAACAGGAATAAATATTCACGTGCATTGTCACTTCTTAAGGTACGAATAAACAAACCAAGTTGGGTTCTTATTTCTCGATAAAATTGTTCAAAAATGAAAAATAATTCAGACTTGTTCTTCATTAAAAAATAGTTATGTGCAACGTGAAAAATCATCAATAAAAGTTACAAAATACCTAGACTCAAAAGTAGACACAATACGCGAGGTACTCCAAACATCGGAGTGAACTAAAGCAAAAAGGGACGTAACTTGTTTATTGACTCGATCGGGAAAGTGACTACGAGTATGTTTCCCTAACTTACACGACTCACAATGTAAAGTGGATAATTTAGATAAACTGGGCACCAAATTTGTAGCTTGGGAAGACCTGGAGGACCTAACTGCGCATGTATAATGAGCGAAGAATTTGTGGTGGTGCATGTGGTAGATGACGTAGAGATGTAGTAGAGGCTTTGAGACTCAAATCTTACGCCAATCGTCTGTCCCGAACTTCGATCCTGCAGAGTAACATTACTATTAATAAAGGCAATAGAGCAATTAAAGGAACGAGTTAAACGACTGTCTGATAGTAAAATAAATGGGCAATTAGGTACATATAGGACTGAAGTAACATAGAGAGATGGTAAAATTTGAATAGTACCAATCCCTTGGGATCGCTTTTGAGAACCATTTGCGGCAGTTATAGTTGGTAAGAAACCAGAGGTAGATAGGGAAGAAAAAAGACCTTTATTACCAATAACATGATCAGATGTACCAGAAACAAGGACCCAAGGACCAAGAGGAGATGATTGAGAGAGGCAAGCAAATGAATTACCAATGTGTGCAACCGAAGCCATGGAACCAGAGTTAGTCTGACACCACCTAAGAAAATTTTGGTAGCTTGGAGTAGGATTTTGAATAGAAGCTGAAGTCTGTATAGTGTCTGGGTTATCAATTTAAGTTGCATTTAACTGGCGTGGAGGTCTGCCATGTAACTTTTAGCAACGGTCGATAGTATGCCTAAGCTGATTACAATGGTCACACTTAGGACGAGGTTTGGAGTTGGATGACCTTCCTCGAAGGAGATTCTGATTGTTGCTAAGAGATGCAAGGGTAGCAATGTCACCTGGTGTCGGAGCAACAATAGATGGAGGGGAAACCATACCAAATGCATGAGGTGTAACTAAGCGCAACAATTTTTCACTAACTGCATTATAGTTAGGAACATTAGTATCTGATAAAAACTGGTTACGAACAGACTCGAGTTCTGATGGTAGTCCTTTAAGTGTCATGACCATGAAAAATTTACTTTGTTGTTCAACATGAGTTGTTGTATCTTTTGCGTAAGGCATTAGGGTTGTATAACTTGCTTTCAAGGCAACAAGCTTACTCAGATAGGCTTGCATATCCATATTCTCCAACTTCAGTGTGTCGAGTTTGAGGATGACACTGTATAGAAAATTAACGTCATTGGAGAAGACTTTCTTGGCCTTTTCCCAAACCTCATAGCAAGTGGAGAAGGCTTGATACTGCGCTTGGAGGTTAGGTGTTATGGCGAACCATAACACAATATGCAAAAAGGCATCAGTTTTCTTCCATTTAGTGAGTTTGGCGGCAACAACATTAGTCAATTGCGTGGTTAGGTGATCTTCATATCTTTGACCAAGAAACCACATATTGACAACACGAGCCCATATGTTGTAGTTTGTTGATCCTGTTAGTTTTTCACATGGAATAAGCAGAACTTAAATAAACGAGACAGAATCAACGTCTTCCATGACTTAAAGACACAAAATCGGGGCTGTTTGAACTAGAGTACAAATTTTCGAGAGTCGAAATGAAAAACATAGACAGAATCTGTGACCGGTGGAGAAAACCGAGTGGCGGTCGGAGAAACAGCTGGATCAGGCGGCAGACGGCGGGCGAAAGTGTGGTGGCCAAATAGGAGGGTGACAAGTCGGATGGTGGGGTTAGTTTTCTAGAACTTTGCAGAAAGGTTGTCGAAAAATTTTGAGAAGTGAGAGGTAAACCGGAGTAATGACACGGTTTGCAAAAAAAAAAAGTCTCACCAAAAGACAGTGGGTCAAGCGGGTAAAGCACGGTGAAAAAAAAAATTACCTCTTAGTAGGCTCTAGATACCATATTGAATTAGGAGAGACTAAGAGACATTTAGAATAAACTGTGTGTTTTTAAAAGCACTACGGAGACATTATTATATATATAAGAAATTACAACTAATTACATAATATAGTCAAATCAGCCTATTTTATATACAAATATTTTTAACACAATATATTTACAAATATTTAAATATTTAACGGTTATAAATTAATTGACTTAAAATTATAAGATCAATGCTAGCAACATGTTAGTTGTTGGTTCTCCTATTATTGCATCTAGTTTGCACCACTAAAGGACAGAAGTATCATATGATAGAAAACAATATATCAAATGCATCATTTTATCTGATCCTTTTAATTTTTCTAGTTTTAAAG
This sequence comes from Lathyrus sativus, assembly GCA_963859935.3. Lineage (NCBI taxonomy): Eukaryota > Viridiplantae > Streptophyta > Magnoliopsida > Fabales > Fabaceae > Lathyrus > Lathyrus sativus. The sequence goes on along the minus strand of OZ012735.1, from coordinate 792,741,739 downwards.
AGGTCCTTTTAATGATCTCAGTTTTATTTTTTATATATGTTGCATAAAATGGTACCAATTTTATTTCAGCTGTGGATAACCAAGGAAGACCCTTTTACTAAATTGGAGTTCTTGTAGTCTTAAGTTAGACGGAATTATGTTGCAACAATGTTGTATTCAGGTTGTCTTCTCTATTAAAAAAAAATACATACAACAACGCCAATATTACGACGGTCTTTCATAAGACTATAGTAATATCTCTAAATTCATATATATATATATATATATATATATATATATATATATATATATATATATATATATATATATATATATATATATATATATATATATATATATATATATATATATATATATATATATATATTAATTAAACATTATTAATTTATTATCACGGATTTCTAAAATAATCGCAGTGATATCAGTTGACATTTTATGAGTTCGATTCTTAATGTCTGTTAATTCGTGATTTTTTTAATATTTTAGCATCATCTTTACAATAACTATTCTGATATATTTTTTTTTAATTTTAATTATTTAAAACCCGACGTTTTTTTAATATAAAATATTATTAATGTAAATCTTATATCACCACGATTGTTTAAAATCACTGTTGTGATATATTTTTTATTATTTTTGTAAATTTTATTTGTTTAAGACATATGATGATTTTTTTATAAATTTCATCATATGTCACAACGGTTTTGATAAACAATCGTGGTGATATTATTTAATCACTTTAAACATAGCTAGTTAACTTGTCTCTTCAATTTCATATTTTCATTTTCATCAAGAAACAACCCCTGATGAAACAATGTAATTCAACCCTAACAAAACAAAACTAGGTTCAACCCTAACGAAACGTACAACACCATCTTCAAACCTGAAGAAACAACAACATTTTGAACCAGCGTCTGTGCTTTCGTATCGTCGAGGAAGGAGCGACATCATGTTCTTCGTTCTTAACTAGCCTCCAGTTTAGCTGTCGAGGAGGAACTCAAAGATTTTAACAATATTTTTTACTTACTCATCACGTTTCCAATACGTAAACTTTTTCTCCATGCATCTACAATATCGATATTTTCCATTGTTACTTATGTATTTGTTCTTATTTATGCTTATGTATTTGTTGTTGTTGATGCTTATTGTTGTTGATGATGCTTATTGTGTTGTTGATGCTTGTTGTTGTTATTAATGCTTATTATTGAAGATGATGCTTGTTTTTGTTGTTGATTCTTATTGTTGTTGATGCTTATTGTTGTTGATGATGCTTATTGTGTTGTTGATGCTTGTTGTTGTGATTAATGCTTATTATTGAAGATGATGCTTGTTTTTGTTGTTGATTCTTATTGTTGTTGATACTTTATCTATTTGTTGTTATTGATACTTATTGTTGTTATTAATGCTTGTTGTTGATGCTTATTGTTGTTGATGCTTATTATTGAAGATGATGCGTGTTGTTGTTGTTGTTGTTGATTATTATTGTTGTTGGTGCTTAGGCATTTGTTGTTATTGATACTTATTATTGTCGTTGATGCTTGTTATTGTTGATGTTTATTCTTATTGTTGTCGTTGATGCTTAGGCATTTGTTGCTGTTGATACTTATTGTTGTTGTTGATGCTTGTTGTTATCGTTGATGCTTATTATTAAAGATGATGCTTGTTGTTGTTGTTGATTCTTATTGTTGTTGGTGCTTAGGCATTTATTCTTGTTGATGCTTATTGTTGTCATTGATGCTTGTTGTTGTTGATGCTTATTTTTGAAGATGAGGCTTGTTGTTGTTAATTCTTATTGTTATTTATGCTTATGTATTTGTTGTTGTTGATGCTTATTTATTATTATTGATGTTTTTGTCTTTATAGATGGCCTCTTCTTCATCTAGTAGCGATGAAACTATGTATATAAATGGAACCATGACAAATGATTCTAAATATGTAGTAGGAGAACAAAAAAACAACAAAGATCAAGTGTCACAGTGATGGCTACATTAACAAAATTCCGCAAGTCGGATGTCATACTTTTGGTCAAGTTTAGTGTCGTGCATACTATTATTGATCTTTCGGTCAAGTTTAGTGTCGTGCATACTATTATTGATGGTCCTCATTCTTCATGGTTTAAGAGTTATATTGTGTTCCTTGGACATAATAAACTCAACATGTTGTTAGATGATTGGAAGGATGTACTAGATGAGGTGAAAAAAAGCATATGGACATACGTTCATGTATTAGTTTTAATTTTTATCGATTCGATATTACGTTATATATAAATACTAATACATACTTATTGATGTACATGTGTAGTTGACGTTTGATTTTAGTGATGATTTGAAGTTGGAAAAAAATGGATCACTTATGTTGGTACGACTTGGAGGAGTTTTAAGTCACGAGTGACTAATTACAAAGCCTAAGCCTAATACTGAGCGCCCATGGGTGAAATATATGTATCTTGACAAGAAGCTTTGAAAAAAGTTTGTGAAGTCTGGTAGTGCCGAGGAATTCATGGTTAGTACCAATTGTATTTTATGATGATTTTGTAGATACAACCATGGACGTTAATGTTTTTCCTATGTTTATAACAGGTTAAAAGTGAAGCGGGAAAGTTGAACAAGTCTAAAAATGAATACCTCCATAGATTTTCTCGTGGGGGATACATGAAACTTGAGAAAGCGATGATTACTGGAAAAAAAACAACTAGGAAATGGAAACTCCATGAGTCGTGATCGAGAACCATCTCCATCATCACATCATGAGAAGTGGAAGGGGGCTCGATAGAGACCAAATGAAGACTACACTTCAGATGCCTCAAGATTAGTAGTTGAGAAGATTGTAAGTAGGACTTGTTATGCATATGTTTAGTGTTATTTAAATTGCTTTGTTAATTAACAATGTATGTATTATCATGTAATGTAAAATTTGTTGGTTAACTCAGCTCCTGAAGGTTCCTTTGTTCCAGAATCACAACATGATATATTAGTAGAAACAATTGAAATAAAGAAGCATGGTGGGCGTGTCCATGGGGTTGGAGATGGCATCGGCTTGAGTGTTTTTTGGTACATCTAGAAAATGCAGCATACAAGTGCAAAAATAAGTGTTGGAATAGTTTGAGAGGAAGATAGAAAGTTAAAAGAAAGAATTTGAAGAGAAGTTAGAAGCAGAGCAGGAAACTCGCAGGAAAGAATTGGAAGAAATAAAAGAGTTATATGTGGTATGTGAGAATATTGTGATATCTGAAATGTATGATATATATTGTGTTAATTCTATTGTGTTCCTGTGTTTTTTATGATGTACATGATCAGTTGAACCGTCACACAGTGTACAAACAAAGCTCCCCCTGAAGGATCATATGCCAAAATATTATGTTGCCTTATGCGCAATGAAGACGCGGTGTTTACTCTTGATCTAGAACATGATCCAGAGACACTAGGGTTAGAGGAATTCATGATCCTTCCTAGATATATAAAGGATATGATCATTGGAAATTAGTGGTTGGACATCAGGTTACTATAAGTTTGGTGCATATAAGTATATCTCATTATGGTACATTCATTGTTTTGTATAGAACTAATTCCTCACGTGTTTTTGTATTATGTTTAACTATTTAGCTACACTCACTGTGTTTGTATAAACTTAAATAAATCAGATACTTATGGATTGCTGGATCCAGTAAGAGTACGGTTTACATGTAATTCTTCAAAACAAATTGAAGAATACATAACATCATGGATATCGCACGGACGGAAAGAATGTTACTTAGCATCATTTCTCAATAAGTGAGTAATTTTAAAACTATGGTTTCTCTATTTTAGTTAGATTTTATCTTTTATCAAATACTAATTATATATGCTTGCATTGTTTATTCAGAGAACACTTTCAATTGATCATCATATCTCTTCGAACGAATATGGTAACTACACTGTGTTCGTTACACAAACCACTTGAACCTATGATGCAACAAATTATTACTAGGTGATCTGACCTGATCAGAAGGGAATCGATGGACCGCCACACGCCTTTGATCTGCTGCCTGTTCACCGGTGGTAAGAAGGAGGAGGGGGTGTATCTGCAAGACACTCTGATGCCAAAGTGAGAAAATGGACCAGAGTGAGAGCAAATACAGAAAGTAGGTTGAGAATTGAATACCCGGCCCTCTAGTGAAAGAGGGTATTTATTGTGAGACCCCAGCGTAGGGCCAATTGTCATTTGAGTTGGGCTGGATGGTCAAACCCAACCCAAGTGACTGCTAGGGCTTACGTGGCGTAGTGAAGACCAGCACGTGGTCTTCGCCCTAGTTCAACTGTCCCATGATCTTCGGAAGGTGGGTTGACCAGCTCTTTCGGAGGTGGGTAGTTGCATGATGACGTGTCCCCGCGGAGGGGAGCACGTGGGGGACGTGTGGAGGATACATTGTTCTTCCCGACGGGGCAGCGCCTGGTTGGGTAGGCCCCTGTGCTCGACATGGCTGGTTTGGGCCTGTTGTGGGCCTCTTCCCAAGTACTATTGGGCTGGGCCTGCATGGTCAAGCGGGGCTCAGGCCAGAACAGGAACCCCCAAGTCCCAACTCAAAAGTGAGGGAGCGAGGACTTGATGATGTTGTGCCGAGGTGGAAGGTGCATGGGAAGAGACTCTATTGTTCGTGCCCGCAGGGACGTGTGAGCGCGGGTGCCTTGGTGTTGTCGAGCATCGAGGTCGAGGGAACGTCCCCGTCGAACATTGTTGGAGGGGATGGTGAAGGGACATGACTGTTATCCCACGCTACGTGTCAGGCGTCTAGAGGGCCATGTGGGGCGGCTACCCTAGGGTACTCGAGTTCCTATGGACGCTTCGAGTCTCGTACTGAGGGTATAAGTAGGCGGGTCCCTACCCATTCATCATTTTCACTTCTGCTTCCTTTCTCACGTGACGACTGATTTGTTCGTGTATGCTCGCCATCACCACCGCAACAGCCGCCGCGCACTTCGTCTTTACTTGTAATCCAGTAAGTTTCCTTTCCTTATCTTTTTCTTGTTTCGCATTTTGGAGCTAGCGTCGGGGCGCGTTGAACGCCCGAGGAGGGAGGTGGATCTCTGCCGCCATAGGTGGTGTTTTCTGGGTTTTAGATGAACGCGCCGAGGACGTGCGAGGGGGTAGTTTGAGTACCCCAGGGACAAATATTAGTGTTAGATGAATGCCCCGGGGACGAATGCTAGGATTAGATGAGTGCCCCGGGGACGTATGCCTGTTTGGATGAACGTCCCGGGGACGAACAATAGGATTAGTTAAACGCCCCGAGGACGCAGGATATGGATTAGTTGAATGCCCGGGGAGGATCTGTGGCTAGATGAATTTCCCGAGGACGCAAGAGAGTGATTGAATGGATTCCCCAGGGACACGTGATAGGGTTAGACGTGTATCCCCGGGGACGATGAAGGACGTAGGATGAGTCTCTCGAGGATGCTTCCCAGGTGACTTTTATTATCGTCGCGAACGTTGTCCCCGTCGCCCTTTCACTTGACCTGTGGTGGAAGGGTGAATTTGATCTCGATTATCGAATTCACTGTTACCTTCTGCTTTTCAAGTGTTAATGACTTCGTGGGTCTCGGGGACCATGGACGTGGACGAGAAGCCAGAAGTTCCTACTGTCGTGGATAGAGCCTGCCCGGTCGAGGAATGGGTGGCCGAGGAGCCTCTGAATACGCCTTCGTATTTTGTAGACGGCCAAGCCGGTGCTTTTTCCACCGTGGAGGACAAGAGCGGGGATGAACCTAAAAATTGGCAGGCATACCGGCCTCGTGAGCACCACCGCATCTGTTCGGCATTCGGAAAGATGCGATTCTTCATGTACGAATTCTGTTTTGGGAAGCCGGGCTCAGACTTCCGTTCACGGACTTCCAATTGGGGGTCTTCGACTGGTTGCGGTTAGCTCCCTCGCAACTGCACCTCAACGCCATAGCCTTCGTCCGAGTGTTCGAGCTCGTTTGTAGATACTTGGAGATCGGGGCCATGCTGTCGTTGTTTTTCCGCCTTTTTCATCTGCAGAGGCAGACGTTGGACGGACGACACAGATGGGTCTCACTGAAACAACCGAACAAGCTCTTTCTGACGTGCTGGACCTCTGCAGAGTCGAAACTCTTCATTTTTTCCCTTATGAGGGCTAAGTACCCGACCAGGTTGTCATTCTTCGCCTAGTATTCACCCCGTACTTGCGAGGCGACCAGCTGGGAGTCCGTGAAGGTTTTTATCTCCTTGGCCCCGAGGTCTTCTGCTAGGCAGAGGACGGCCAGGAAGGCTTCATATTCGGCCTGGTTATTCGTCGTCGGGAAGGCTAGTGTTAGAGAGACTTCCACGACAGTGCCTTCCTCGTTTTCCAGGATAATGCCTGCACCGCTTCCTGAGGAGCTTGAGGCGCCATCAACAAAGATGGTCCATTTCTGATTTCCCGGAGTTGATTCTGGCGCGGGGCTCATTTTGGTGACGAAGTCGGCTAGGACTTGAGCCTTGAGGGCTTTTTTGCCTTCGTAGATGATATCGAACTCAGAGAGTTCCAGCGACCACTTCAGCATTCGCCCAGCCATGTCGGGTCGGGCGAGAAGTTGTTTGATAGGTTGCTCGGTTCAGACCGCGATGGTGCGAGCCAGGAAATAGTGACGGAGTCATCTGGCTGCATTGATGAGGGCCAGAGCAACCTTCTCGATCTGTTTGTACCTCACTTCGGGGCCGTGGAGGGCCTTGCTCGTGAAGTAGATCAGTTTTTCCCCTCGAGGGTTTCCCGGATTAGCACGGTGCTGACGGCCTAGTTTTCCACTGCCAGGTATAGGTACAATGTTTCCCCGACCTCTGGTCTTATTAGCACGGGTGGCTCCGACAGGACGCGTTTGAGGTGGTAGAGGGCTTGCTCTCATTCCTCTGTCCATTTGAACGCGGCTTCCTTTCTAAGTAATTTGAAGAAAGGGAGGGCGTGCTGCACGAATTTGGCGACGAAGCGGGAGAGTGACACAAGCACCCCATTGAGGGACTGTATGGATTTCTGCGATCTCGGCGTCGCGATCTCAGAGAAGGCTCAGAACTTGTCTGAGTTTTCCTCGATCCTCCGCTCGGTTAGATATAAGCAGAGGAACTTCCCCGCGCGCACCCCGAAGGTGCATTTCTCTGAGTTAAATCGCATCCTGCACTTCCTCGTTGTCTCAAAGACCTTCTTGAGGTGAGCCGTGTGGTCGACTTCCGTACAGGACTTGATGTAACGCCCATTTTAATTATTTTTATTTTCGGTGTTATTTTCATTCTCGGCGTGCTTGCGTGGATTTTTGTTGAGGAATAAAGTTCCATAATATTAGAAAACTATGATTGATAATAATAATAATAATAATATGATGATTAATAGTTTTAATACTATTATTATTGTTGTCATATTTGAAAATATTATCGGAAGGGTTGGAAATTAAAAGAAAAATAAGTTTATTATTATTATTAATTGGATTTTTGGAATTAAAGAATTATGAGAATATTATTTAATTGGGAGGAGGGGCATGTTTGGCAATTGACATCAGAATTGGAAGAAGATGAACACACATGAGCTGAGAAGCACGGTTGAAGCATCAAGAGCAAGAACGTTCAAGAGCGGGAAAGAGTGCATCAAGGCTGCGGATTGTGAAGCTCCTTCATCATCAAAACGAATTCGAGGTAGGGGGAATATATCGGTTAAATGGTATCTACATGAATAATTGGTAGGAAGGGGAAATCCCTAACCCCATGAGTGAATATGTTTGCATGTTGATGATGAATTGCATGATGAGTTGATGATATTGCATGTATTAATTCTGTTTTACATCGTTGATGTTTGTGTTGAACTGTTGCATGCTGAATTTGATGGTTAATTGATGAATTAGGGGTTTCGGAGTTGAATGTGGTTCTGAGTCGAGAGTGAATTGATCGGCTAGAGTCGATGTTTCATCGGGTGAATTGGACACTAATTGGGTAAAACAATTGTAGAATAATGAGTTAGTGAGGCTGGTGTGATTTTTGGAGAGGATTTGTGTGGAGGGGCTGCTGCTGTTTCTGAGCAGCAGAGTTTATTTTTCTGAATACGCAGGTATTCGCTGGGCGAATGAGGGGGCGAGCCTTCACCAGGCTTCGCCGGGCGAACTGGGCAGCGAATGCTGCCAGTAGCCTCTGTTTGGTTTTGCTAGGAGTTTCATCGTGCGAGTGGTCAACGATTGTTCACTGCGGGGCTTCGCCAGGCGAATGCGCCAGCGAGTCCGACATCAGTTGTGTTTTGGCTGCTGTTCTGTGCTGATTTCTTTGTGGATTTGGAATCTTGTTGATCATGTTTTGGTGATGAGCTTATTGGGTGAGCTGTGGTGAGTGTATGTTGGGTGTCGGGACGTGATTCAGTGATATCCGCGTGGTTATGATATTGCATGGGTGTATGTTATGAGGGATGACTGCGATGATGAGTGAGATATCTTTGATATATGAGAAATTGTGATCAGTAGGATCGATGCGCTTTATATGTATTGTGTTTATATACTGTTATGTGATGAGTGGATCAGTAGGATCGTTACGCGTCAAGTGCGTTGTGGTGATGTATTGTGATGAGTGGATCCGTAGGATCGATACACTTGATATGCGTTGTGTTTGTATGTTGTGTGATTAAGTGGATCAGTAGGATCGATGCCACTTGTGTGCTTGTGTGTATATGCGTTATATGATGCGATGGATCAGTAGGATCGTGTGCACTGTATGTGTTGTGTGGTTATGCATAGTGTCTTGCATAGCATGTGGACGTGAGGTATGATTTACTCACGTGCTCCAAGTGGGGAGCGTGGGCGTGGTGTGTGATACACTCACGTGCTCCAAGTGGAGAGCATGGACGGGATTTGGATCGTTGCTCGGATGGAGTGTATGCGACCACCCGTGTTCCGAGTGGGGAACGTTGGTAGGGATAGATCGTTGCTCGGATGGAGTGTATGCGATCTATCCTGAGATTTGATTATATGGGTTCAGGAGGAGCATGGTAGGGATAGATCGTTGCTCGGATGGAGTGTATGCGATCTATCCTGAGTTGAGTCGGTACCGCATATTATCGAGTCGAGTGCATGTGTTGCATCGTTGTTTGTGTGTGTTGTGATTGTTGATGATGGGATAGTAGGTCCGGATAATGTTGTATGTGAAATAAGGATTTATTGTTTTCTGCCTTTTAGTTCATGTACATTTATACCATTAATATTTGATCGTGAATTCTCACTCCTTTGTTGTTGGTGTGGTCTGTGCTTTTTCGGAAGTACAGACAATCCAGGTGTCTAGCTAGCTTGGATGTGGCAGTGTCATAGGATTGCTCTGATATGTAACACCAGGGCTTTTTGGGAGTTTTATTGTTTCTTGTTGATTATGTGTGCCCCCGTGGCATATCTGATTTTTGTGGGATATGTGATGACATTATGTATATTTGGGCAGATGACCGATTGTTGTATATGACGATGTTTATGATATGGATGATGTACATATGATATGTGTTATGACAGACTAGTTCTTTTTCCGCTGCAATTTTGCTGAATATTATTTTGAAAAAAATGTTTTGTGGAATTTCGTTGGAAATTGTGACATCCCGTTGTGGGAGAACTATGATATGTGTTTATTTTAATTGTTTTATTATATTTTGGGGAAACGGGGTGTTACACTTGACGATCATGTCGTCCATGTAGAATTCGAGCATGTCGCCAATCTCCCCCTGGAAGACCTTGTTCATCATCCATTGGTAGGTGGCGCCGACATTTTTCAGGCCGAAGGGCATTACGTTGTAGTAGTAATTGCCCGACTCCGTCATGAAGGCCGTGCTCTGTTTGTCGGCCTCGGCCATGGGGATTTGGTTGTACCCCGAATACGCGTCCATGAAGGACAGGAGTTTGAAGTCCGCCGAGTTGTCGACGAGCTTGTCGATGTTGGGGAGAGGGTATGCGTCCTTAGGACATGCCCGATTGAGATCAGTGTAGTCAACACGCATCCTCTATTTTCCATTATTTTTCTTAACTAGTACAACATTGGACAGGTAGGTTGAATATCGGGCTTCCAAAATGAAATTTTCCTCTAGGAGGTCTTTTACAGCTTTTTCAGTAGCCGCCGACTTTTCGGGGGACTGTCTACGTTTACATTGCACTACGGCCCTAGCGACCGGTTTGATGGAGAGCTGGTGACAGGCGACTTCGGGGTCGAGTCCGGGCATCTCTGCGGCGCTCTAGGCGAAGAGGTCAGCATTCTCGCAGAGGCAGGCTTTTAGTTGTTTCCTTTCTAGGTCGGGCTGCCACGCCCCGATCTTCATGGTCTTCGTCTTGTCTTCCCCGAGGGTGACGATCTCGAAGTCTCCGTCTGGGATGGGGCACGTTGGTTGGATAGGATGCCCGTTGGTGGATGGAGGAGTGTTTCTGGCTTTGTCCTCACGATCTGGCTCTTCGGCGAAATGTCATTCGAGGTCTACGGCGCCGACGTGATCCTTTGGTTCGCTTTTCGGAGCAGTGGAAGGTGCAGTCGCCTTGGTCGTGGGGCCGATGGTGCTGAGGCCCTTGATCGCTGCTTCAAAACATTGAAGGGAAGCTTTGATGTCCCCGTTGAAAGTGACGACGGCCCCCAGCCTGGTGTAGTACTTCATCTTCAGGTGGACGGTCGAGGGGACCGCGGTGAGTTCGACCGTCGTGGTTCTGCCCAGGATGCAGTTGTAGAGAGATGGGTATTCAATGACCAGGAACCGAATGTTGATCTCCCTAACTGTTTCTTTTCCACCGAAGGTGACCTTGAGCTCCACGTATCCCCATGGTCTTGTCGTTGTCCCGTTGAAGGCCTGGAGGTCGGAACCCAGGTAGGAGGACAAGTTGGACTCGTCGAACTGGAGTGTCGCAAAAAGGTGGGTGTACATGATGTCCACCGAGCTTCCTCCGTCGACCAGGATTCGTCGGATGTCGAAGTTGGCCATTTGTGCCCGGATCAGGAGAGGAATGTTCGAGTTGGGGGCTCCCCCGGGAAGTTCCTTGAGGTAGAAAGTGATCGGATTGGATCGACCCCGGAACTTGTGAAGCATGCTCATCTTGCCGAAGCTTTTACTTATGAGCTCCTCGAACTTCCGTTTGATTGATCCCACAGATAGTTTTCTCGGGGACCCTCCGGAAATGACCATTGCCCGCGGGAAATATTCCCATCGGCTGGTGGGTCGTACTAGCTCCTCGGGTAGCTGAAGTTTGGCGTGGAGGCTGAACTCTCGTAGGGCAAACCAGTCCTCCGGCTGGCCGACGGTGTGGGCTACCTGAAGGCCGGTGTCATTGTTGGGAGAAGGGAGGTCCTTGACTTTTCGAGCTTCGGGGGCCTCCTGCCGTGGTGGATCTCCTCCTCGGGTATACCTTTTCAGGTGCCCATCCTTGATCAGAATCTCGATTGCGTCCTTCAGGTGGATGCAATCTTTAGTCACGTACCGGTGGCTTTTGTGGAAGCGGAAAAACTTCAACTTGTCCATGTTGGCTTTGGGGGGTTCCGCTTTTGGAAAACAGACACCTCCCTGGATGAATTCCGTCTTGGCGCACTCGGCCAGTATGCACTCGCGGGAAGCAACTAGGGTCGTGTACTCAGTAAAATGACTAGCTGGGCCACGTTGCCCCCGTGGTTCTCGGGGGCGGTCATCTCGCCGTCGGTCTCCCCTGTGTCGGTGGTTTGATGCTTTGTCATCTCGGGACCCGCAGGGGGGTCTCTCTGTCCCTGGTGTCACGGGCGGAGTTGGTCGCCTGAGTCTCCTCGAACCGGATATAGTGTGCGGCTCTGTCGAGGAAGTCTTGGAGCGAGTCTGGCTGGTGGATGGCCATAGCCTCGTAGAATTTTGATTCTCAGCGCAGGCCTTGCTCCATAAGGTAACGCTTCATCTCATATGAAGTCGTCACCTGCACCGCCTCTTTTGTGAACCTCTCAATGTAATTCCGGAGAGGCTCGTCGGGGGCCTGGATGATCGCGCCCAGCACGGCTTCTGTCTTCGGATGGCGCCTGGACACCGTGAAGTGCCATGAAAAGAGGTCTTTCAGGACCCTCCATGATGTGATGGACTCCGGCTCCAGGCTTTTGTACGACATCATCGAACCTTTCCTCAATGTAGTCGGGAAGAGACTGCATTTAATGGCTCCTCGAACATTATGGTAATCGAGCATAGCCTCGATATCTTATAGGTGGTCGTCTGGGTCCGAGGTCCCATCGTATGTCGAGAGCACTGGTGGTTTCTCCATACCGTGGGGAATGGAAGCTGCCATGATCTCCCGAGACAAGGGGGTCCTGTAGTCGTCCTCGTCGCTCAAAATCGGGGATAGAGGAGGTGAGGGCCCTTGTCAAGGAGGGGGTTGATTCCTTACCCTCAGTTTCCTGACCGGGGGGTCTGCCCTCGTCGTCCTTGGCTCCTGGACTCGCCTCTCCTTCTTGGTCGGCGAACTTGCCCGCTTCTTGGAGGCCACGGGTTAGGGCCTCTCTAGTTGCGGTTGGTGACCTCTTGGACAAGGAGACGGACTCCTTGAGTTCCCGTTCTGGTCTTCCCATGGAGGGGAACGGGAAGGGGCTTCGTGTTCCAACGCGCTAATGCGTTCATTCTACTGGAACAATATTTGATTTGTCTGGTTGATGGCCGCAAAGAGGGCAGCCATCATCGGATCCGCTCCGGCCAGAGTGGGGATGGGCTGGAATCCTGCTGGGCTCCTCGCCCGAGGAACGATATGGTGCAGTGCTTCCTCGGAAGAAGGGGAGGCAGTCTAGTAGTCCCTCGCATCGATCTCCTGGAGCTGAGATGCTCCCACTTGGTTGCTGTTGTTGGTAACGGGAACATGGGATAAGTCGTGAACAGTGTCGTCGTGGTGTGGGCTAGTCATGATTCTGAAGTGTTGAGAGGTGAAACTTTGGTTCTCTGCTCGGAGGAACGGGGAAGTTTAGGCTCCCACAGACGGCGCCACTAATCTGACCTGATCAGAAGGGAATCGATGCACCGCCACACGCCTTTGATCTGCTTCCTGTTCACCGGTGGTAAGAAGGAGGAGGGGGTGTACCTGCAAGACACTCAGATGCCAAAGTGAGAAAATGGACCAGAGTGAGAGCAAATACAGAAAGTAGGTTGAGAATTGAATACTTGACCCTCTAGTGAAAAAGAGTATTTATAGTGAGACCCCAGTGCAGGGCCAACGGTCATTTGAGTTGGGATGGATGGTCAAACCCAACTCAAGTGACTGCTAGGGCTTACGTGGCGTAGTGAAGACCAGCACGTGGTCTTCGCCCTACTTCAACTGTCCCATGATCTTCGGAAGGTGGGTTGACCAGCTCTTTCGGAGGTGGGTAGTTGTATGATGACGTGTCCCCGTGGAGGGGAGTACATGGAGAACGTGTGGAGGACACATTGTTCTGCCCGATGACGAAAGGGTTCTGCCCGATGGGGCAGCGTCTGGTCGGCTAGGCCCCTGTGCTCGACATGGCTAGTTTGGGCCTGTTGTGGGCCTCTTCCCAAGTACTATTAGGCTGGGCCTGCACGGTCAAGCGGGGCCCAGGCCAGAACACTAGGTAACTTTATGTTTATGAGACTTTTAGTAATATTTTCTTTGACTTTATAATTATCTTAGTGTGTAATATTTTTAAATCATTTTCAATATACAAGGTTGTGGAGAGACACTATAGGTTGAACAACTCTAGGAAAAAGCTCGCATTTTATGAGCCCAAGATAAGTGAATTAATTGTGACATTCACTTATACATATTCATGAAATGTGCGGTAATATATTAATGAAATTTTTAAATTTTTAGACAAGCAGAGGGATACGAGTGTTGGTATTATATAATGAAACATGTGTTTAACACTGTCTCTGCCGACATTGTTGATTAGTGGGATCAAGTATATATAATGTCATGAATGTTTACAAAAACATATTACTCCCTCCATCCTAAAATAATTGTCATAATCGGTCATTTCACATAGATTAAGAAAATGTAATAAATGATAGAGAGAGAAGATTATTTTTTACCAAACTATCCTTGTTTATTATTGGTGTATTCGAATGAACATAAATGCAGAGTGAGAGATAATAAATTAAGAATATTAATTAGAGGGCATAATTGAAAGATAAACACTAGAATTGTATTGGAAACTAAAAGCGACATATTTTGCGACAAATAATTTTATAAGATGCGACAATTATTTTGGGACAAAGGGAGTAATGTTAAAGTAATCTGCTATATAATTCAAATCACGCTATTTCAATTTTTCACTTGTTTATGTAGACGTTTGATGACGTGACACCTTTCTCTCCTGATGACTTAGAAGACCTTCGTAGACGTTGGGCGTTTATTTTCAACGCGTTAGTTGAAAAGATGAGTGGTAGTGTATGACTTCGTCTTTGATTGTTGTAAATATATTTTTATTGCTTAATTTGATAATGTATGTTAATATATGGAAAAGTATACAGGTATATATGTATAAAATATATATGTATAAATATGTTTTTATTGCTTAATTTGATCATATATAGGTTAAAAAAATACAGGTTTGTAATATATGAAAAAAATAAATTAAAATTAAAAAAAAACAAAGCATACAATCACTGGGTTTCGAACTCATGACCTTTCACTTTATATCACAACGATTGTATACTTTGACTGTCGTGATATATAACCTGCTACCTAGTTTATCACAACAGTCCAATGCTCATGGAGGAAAGCATCATACATACAATCACATCTTACCTCACAACGGTTGGTCAGTTGTGGTTGTATCCCTTTTCCAACCATTATGATATGTGTTTTTTGTATTAGTGTTTGTTATTGTTTTGTTATTTTAGATGTTAGTATTTTGTAACAATGGGGCTTATTAGTATATTCTTATCCTATTCCAAATCTAAATCCAAGCCTCCATCGTGTTCTTATTATTAGTGTGTCGCTACTGCGAAAAATGAGGCCGGCAAGACAGAAGAGTCGCCACCTTTCGTTATTTATCCCTCAGAACAGGAAAGGAAACGATCGGAAAAAAACTAGACGAAAAGGTATAAGACAAGGTCATCACAACCAATGTCTGGATTCGGGAGTCGGTTACGCAAGGGGAAGGTATTAGCACCTCTCACGTCCATCGTACTCGATGGGATCCATGCTTGTTGTGTTTATCTGACGGGTTTGTTATATCTATCTACACTAAAGGTCTGGTCTAAAAAGAAAAGAAAATGACTCGGCAAAGCGTCGCGCTCTATGCCTACGTATTCCCGTCTGGAACGAGAAATTAGAGTCAACATAGTTCGCCTAACTACGGGTTACGGGGGAAAGGTTGCTCGCCGAGATATCGCATCTCGTGCCTACGTACTTTCACATGGCGCGAAATATCAGAGCAAACGTAGTTCGGGACACGAAAGACACAGGTTTATCTTTTTTATCCGAGTAGGGTTAACAGACGGTTCCAGCAGTTTGGTGTATGCAGCTCGCTCAACGGAGACTTAGGCGTTTACCGTTTGCGGTAGAACCGGGAGTTAACAAAACTCTCCTTCTGAAAAGGGTTTCCAAGGATTAAAGGTCCAAGTGGACAAAAAGTGTTTGATCTTTGTTTTCTGTTTTTTAGAGAAGTATCTTTTATGGATGTTTACAACTGATATCGCACTAGAGACTATGACCTGAGAGTGAATGCGTCACATATCACCCAAAGGGTGCCATACTAAACATCCATACTGTTGGAAAGAATCTCTCCAACAACCCTTTCTCAAGTAGCTTAAGGCTCATAACGTACGACGTCAATTAACCTTTATTACTGTATCTTGATTTTGTTTGAAGATGAGAAGAGAAAGGACGCACTAAAGGGAAACTGATTCAATCCTAAAGTTGTCATGCAAAATGAACCTATGGTTGAGGTTAGGAGGGAACTACCTAATGTTATCATGCATGGTTAGAACCCTAATGCCTGTCATAACTTCTCTTGAACAAGAAAAGTCATAGTTCCTAGGGGAACATGGCAAAGGAAAACAACAGCAAAAGAAAATAATTGTACAGAAACTGTTGTAAATAAAATGCATGCAATGCAACAAACAAGCAGAAGGAGCCAAGCTCAACTTCTAGAGAAAGCAAGCCCAAAGGCAACACACAAAGCACAGGCAAGGGAGACAGACTCAACCTTAAGCCAGCAAGCAAAGCCAATCAATAACAGTCAAGTAGAGGGAGACAGACTCAACCTCTAGATGCAGACAAGCAAAGGGAGTTATTCTCAACCTTTAGGATGCTCTTAGGCATAAAACATCTACATGAGTCATAGTCTAATGCAACACACTAAACAGTCACATAAGCAACAACAAAGCAATCAGAAAAACAGCAGACAAGACAGCAGATAAACAGCTCAACAGCAAAGCAGATAAACAACAAACAATCAAACAGTCTGCAAACAACTCCAAGCCCAAGCCATCTTCAAGAGAAGTCTTCATCTTCATGCTTCAACAAGCCCCAACACAAGGGAAAAGAATTAACATCAAGATTATTGATTGATGATGGGAAGCAGGAAGGAAACCAAGGGAATCCAACCTAACACTCAACCAGTCATCTGAGATAGGCATCCTCAAAGGTTCTACCTCTTGTGAAGTTCCACACATCCTTCCAAAGGAAAGATGAGGCTTCCACATAGGGACCTTGAATCATAGGATGAGAATAGAAAGCAATCAAAGCAATCCATGTTTATTTGAAGAAGGAGAAAGCAAACTAGGCTCTTCCTAAACCCTAATTGAACAAGCTCAAAGAAAGCTTCTAAAGGGAGGTCTAAACACCAAATCAAGCACCAACATCAAGCAAACAGAAGCTTATACATGTCTAAAGCACCATAAAATAAGATTGGCAAACCTATTATGCACTAAAGGCCACCATTGAAGTCATTCTAAAGCAAGTGCTATGTTGAAAGCAACTTAAAACTAGCCTAAGTATTAAATCCAATTAAAATACTAAAACTACTTCTAAAATCCTAGGAAATTTTCTAAGATAACCTAAACATGTTAAGGACCTATAGTAGAGAGGTCAGGAATCAAATCAAAAGGGAAGGTCACCTAAAAAATCCTAGATCACAAGGTACCAAATGAAAACCCTAAAATGGAAGGTCTAACTATCCTACTCCAAAACAAAACTTATTGTTGTCTAAAAAATCTAAATTAAATCCTAATGGATCATGCATCTCTAATCTACCAGCTAGCCAAAAATCTCCTCCAAATTCAATACCAGTTGAAAGAACAAAAATCAACAAAAACATGAAGAAATAAGCCAAATTAAAGAAATTAGAGAAAATGGAAAAATGCTCAATAAATGGAAAAATAAGCAAAAATGAAATATTAAAGCATCATAAAATCAAGAATAAAATGAGTAACATGGACATATTTTTATTTTATTTTTCTGATGAGAAATGAAATTAAAATGAATTTAAAATGAAACAAATAATTAAAATAATAAGAAAATCAATTAAACAAAATAAAAGCCAGGATTAAATGAGAGGCGTAGGATGGTTGGACTGGTCAAGGCATCCAAGGGATCTAGTGTTGCCAGCGCATAAATGAAACTACATCGTTTTGGTTCAGTCAAAGGCAAATCTGAGATTAAGTCGTGGCCATTGGATGAGGGGACTTTGTCAACATTCTAACCAGATCCAAGGGTGCACACTTCGTCTTCCTCGTTTGAATTCCAATTGGAGGGAGAAACTTCAGGTGAACCAGACGGTGGTCCGGTGACCGCACCACCGTCTTCTCCGGAGAACAATCATTTGCAGGTCACCAAACCTTAACAAATCTTACACAGATCCATTCCAATTTCCACGTAGATTCCAAATATGTTGTCCATTTCTTCTAATTCTCAACAGAAATCAAAACACGATGGAGATCCTAAAATTCACATAATTCTGAAATCTCACTAATCCTTAATCTAAAACCACAGATCTACTCCTCATGTTACATAGCTCATCCTGAACTATTTAAATCGTGTTGAATCCTTAAGATCAGGCCAAACCAACTCCAAACAGAAATCACACCTCAACTTAATTTGTCTCTAAACTTCCAATTATTGATCCAGAATCCATCTAGTAACCTTCCTAAAGCCTAACCACATGCTAAAATATGCTAGATCCACACGAATCCACAGCAAATTTGAAAGTTACATACCTGTGTTGGAGCTTCAAATTGGAGCACTTCCACTGTGATTCAAGCCTCCAGATGATGTAGATTCCTTCCTTGATGAATGATAAAGCCTTTAGAAACTTCAATTTGCTCTGGATCACCCTCAAACTCCAAACACGATTTGCACTTTTCCTCTTGAATTTCACTCTGCAATCTATGGCTCTGGCACGAATCAATCACCAACCTTGAGCAAAACCTTCCTCTGAACTTATATAGAAGTGATTTGTGGGCTTTGGAGGTCCAATGAAGGCCCAAATCAGAATATCCAAATTTTACTTTTCCTTGAAAATTTCAAACATGGAATGCACGAATTTGCACTCAAAACTTCTCTTGGAAACTTCAATTAAATTGCTTGTGGTCTGGTGAGAGTGTAGAGATTAATTGGAGAGCTTAAACTCTTCTCATGACCAAGTTTGATGTGTTGCTTATTCATGAAGTTACAAGTTAATGCACCATGAATTAGACCTCAAATGAAAAATCTAATAATGCCAAAGTGCTTAGAATGATTTTTCTGATTAAAATGAGTACTCACTTGGCCTTATTTGAACACAAATGAATTAATCTTGAATTTTTCACTTAAATGCCTTTAAATTCTCCCTTTTGCCAAAATTCTCAAACCAAGTCTCACCTTAAGCCAAATCAATTCATCATGAGGACATGGTTGACCTAAAAACATCATTTTTAACAAGTTTTGTATTGAACAAAACTTCATTTGAAGCTTGCAAGATGGAGAAAATGACCTATAATGTCAAATGACCTATAATCTTACTTTCCCAAAATACCCCTAACTTGTAAACCTCATAACTTGAGTTCTACAAATCAGATGGAAGACTTCTAGTACAATTTGGAAATATAAGATCAAGACCTACAACTTTCATGTTGGCCAAAAGTTTAGGAGAAACACCCTTCTAGGTCAAACGTTCCATGGAAGTTGGTGAACTTTCACAGAAAAATTTCACATTCCTCAGATGACCTGTAACTTGTCGGGACCATAACTTGACTTCTATAAATCCAATGGAGGACTTCTAGTACTCAAATTAAAGCTAAGAAGATTCTCTACAAGTTTCATGTTGGCCAAAAGTGGAGATGAAACTTGCATATTGAGATAAGTAGGCTTGAAGTTAGGCACTAAATAGGGGATTTTACCCTGAGAACCCTAATTTAGCAACTCCTCACACTTTGAATTCTTCTTGGATTGATCTTGGAATATCATCTCATGTGTATCAACACAACTATCCATGATTACAAAGACTTAGAATTGAGCTTTGATCCTCTTCAATTGCACAGTTGACTTAATGACTTGATTGAGCTTCACCATGACCCTCAAGGCACTCTATGAGCTCTATCCACACACTCTCTCCTTGATCAAGGCTCCATAACCCACTGATGGTCTTCAATTGGTCCTCAGATTAGGAGATTAACCACATACAAACAACTGAACCTCTCAAGAACTCAACCCTCTTCCTGATGACTCTAGTGACTTCTCAAGCTTGAACAAGACCTCTAGATAGGCTCCTTTTGATATACACCACACTTGATCCCCTGCAAAAATGAACAATGCTATGCTATGCAAATGTTAGATCAATGATATGCTAATGCAATGAAACATAAACCAAGTAAGAAAAGGTTAGGCAAATTTTGGGGTGCAACATGGTGGTGTGATGAGATTATAGATTCCCCACATCATCTCTTCACTCTGTTGAAGTCATCGGTTGGCTTTGCTTCTAATTTGGTTCTCACTAGGCTTGATGAGATTAAAGCCATTTTTCTTGAAATTAAATGTATGAGATTCTCAAATGCTGTCGAATCTTGTCTTTAAAATGTGTTCTATTTTTCGTGTTAGTGTGATGAAGTGGATTTTATGGATCTTTATGGTGATTCCCTTCAATCGTGTATGTCTTTCCTTCTTCATGGATGATTTTAAAGCTCTTGATTACCATGTCGATTTGTGTTGCCTGTGTGATAAAACTATTCCCATTTGTGTATCGACATGTTTGTGGCATGCTTGGACTATGTCTGAGGCTTGCTTTAGAAAGGAATCATTTTCACTTAACTGTGTATGAGACATGTTTAGTAGTGTTTTCCCAATCGACATTGAAATATTTTTGTGATATGTTGTCTTGGAATGAAATTGTGCTTTCTTTCGAACTTGTTGGGCCTGTTGTGCTTATACTAAGGTTATTTTTTTAAATGGTGGTGGAAACAAGTTGTGTTAAATATTTACATACTGTCATGCATGATGAGGTTTAGAGACAAAGCATAGGTAAAGGCTTCTTCCACGAATGGGGGTTAGGGTATCTAATAATCTCTTTAGTGGACATGTGTGGAGCAGATTGGTTGGAAGAGAAGCTGGGTCGTCGCAACCTTGCTTGTTATAGAAAGATGGCTATCCAATCCACATGTCATGGGAGCTTTCAAGTGATGCAAAATTTGTGTTGTTCTTCTTTTTTCTTGTACAATTTGTAATGAACCTTTGAACTTTTATACTTTGCATTCCTGAATTTTAGATCAACTTTTGTACACTCTGAAGTTTTGAACGGGTGTGAACTTTCCAATTCTTGCATCTTGTAAAGGGCCTTCAAATCTTGTACATCTTGAATTAAATTGAGTTTGTAAATCTTGAAACTTTTGTTGTAATAAAAATTCTTTGGCTTGTGAATTTGGTTATTCTTGAATTTCATTTTTATGCTTTCAATCCTTCTTAATGACTTAAACTGAGCTTTGAAATGAGCTTGGATTGTAAGGAATTCTTGAACACTTAAAATTTTGAATTTCTTAGAACATGTGTGTTGCACCCCAAAATTTGCCCAACCATTTCTTTACTTGGCTTATGTTTTCACTGCATTGTTCTAGCATTTGTTCTATGCATTTTTTCATAGCATAGTATTTGTTCTTGAGACAGGGGATCAACGTTTTCCTGTGGCTCAAAGCCTTTTTAGCGCAAAAGACTGAACAACGAGCATCAGAGGCTTTGACATTTATTTTGCCCAGTGATCGAGCAGTCGATTTTATTTTGTTTTCCAGGTTATTTTCAGTGCAGGAGACAATATGCAGGCTATATCAAGCATTCTCACAGTTGGAATATTCAAGAATAAGTTTCAGAAGCTTAACAGAGCTCAAAACGATTGAAAACAGACCATTGTGCAGGTTTCCCTCCAAAAGGCGCCAAATTCAAATTTTTGAAGGTGTTAATCGATTAACCAATTGGTTAACCGATTAACCAAGTCAAAAAGCAGGTCAAATTCAAATATTCAATGGTTGTTAATCGATTAACCATATGGTTAACCGATTAACTAGTGCAAATTTCTGCTCTGCACGTGAATTTTCAAGTGAAGTCACTTTGGGGTCTAATTTTGATCACTTGTGAGTTGATTTTACACCAAGGGAAGGATCTAGAACCATTTTGAATTTTGGTTAACTTTCAAATCGTTTCAAATTCCCTCTAAAATTTCCATTCCTCATTCCAAAGCAATTTTCACAAACCACACTCCAAGCCTCATTTGAATCCAAGCCTAAGGGGTATTTAAATGATCTAATCCAAACCTCACACATCTAATCCTCATAATTTCATTCTCATTTCAGAATTCACTCTCATTTCTCTCAATTTGCTCTCAACTTTCCATCTCCCAAAACCCTCACCAAAGCTCTTCTCACATTGAAATCCTTGATTCTCCATTGGAATCATTGATTTCTAAGAGCTAAGCCTTTATCCTTGATCATCATCATCTCAATTTCTTCATCCAAATTTTGTGCAAGTTTGGATCTGAATGTTGAAGTTGCTTGGAAGGAGCTTATTTAGATTATTTTGGCTTAATTTTAGTGGATCTTCATTTCTACTACAAGCAATCACTTGGATCTTGAAGGATCTCCGGGTTTCTTGCTCGGATCTGCATAATTGGAGTAAATCAACACTAACCGAAGCAATTCTCTGCTTCATAGGTTGGAATTCTTGATCCAATTTTGATTTTGAGCTTATTTGCATAATTAGCATGTGGATCTTCATTTTCGATTGATTTTGTTAATTTGAGTCATATGATCTGTGATCTTTCTGGTTTAATGTGTTTACATGTTGATTGGATCATTGTTTGCTGGTTTAAATTCGTGAGTAATTGATTATGTGATAATCCAGATCATTAGATAAGTGCTTATGTGCTGAAATTGCTGTTCTGCTGTTGTTTTCTACTTCTGGCACAATGTTAACCGATTAACCAACGTGAATTTTCAAATTTTTAGGCATTTTTGACTGGTTAATCGATTAACCCCTGGTGTTAATCGATTAACATTGTGCCAGCAGGCCTGTTTTGCTGTTTTTCATGCTTGTTTTGGTGCTCACTCATTTTGAATCTTCATGGATCAATATGACGCATTAGGAGTGAGTTGTTTCGGATATATGTCATTGTTCTTGATTGTTTAATCATGATTTTGTCGCCATGCGTTTCGTTTTCCACTTGAATGCATACTCACGTATATGTTGTTCAATGTGATGTTTATCATTTGGTTTTTGCATAGGTTTGAAAAACGATTCGGTTGAGACGCGCTTGTGGTGGCTGCTGTCCCACTCTTTTTCCTCCCGTTTTTCTTCGGTGATTGATGCTTGAATGGTTGTAGGGGTCATGACTTCTCCCATTGCATCTCACTTTTTGCTTGAACTTGTTTGAGCTCATTTTGTATGCTTATGTGTGCATTTTCTTTTGGTTCTTGCATTTCCATTTGCATGCTTAAGGTTGAGATGTGCTTGTGGTGGTGTTTACCCACACTTTGTTCCTCCCTCACTTTCAATCTAATTATGCATTACATGTTTGTATACTTGCATTTTCTTATGTCTTCTTCTTCTACTTTTTGTCTTCCTTTGCCATGTTCCCTTAAGACCTCTAATCCTTCTTGTTCAATATGGATTATGATAGACCTTAGGCTTGAAACCATACATGACAACATTAGATAGCATTCCCTTTCATCCCAATCATAGGTACACTTTGTATGAGAACACTAGGATGAGTCTTAGTCTCCCTTTAGAGGGTCTTTCTCTTCTCATCTTCAAACATCTTCAAAAAACTTAATAAAGGTTAAGGATTCTTGTGCGTTACGAGCCTTAAGTACTTGGGAAATGGTGATTGGGGGGTTTCTCCTCAATTGCTTAGTTTAGTGTATGCCCTTTGGGTGATATGCGACGCATTCGCTCCTAAGTCATAGTCTTTAGTGCAACATGAATTACAAACAATAATCAATGCACTTCTTCTCTAAAAAACACAAAAACAAACTTCAGACCTTTTTATCCTTCGGGATCTTAATTTGGAAAACCTTTTTTGTTTAGAAAAAAAAGTGTTGTTAAGATTTGGTTCTACCGCAAACAGGCATCGTCCCTAACTGCTAGAACGAAGGTTTAACCCTACTCGGGCCTAAAACATTTTGAACCAATCGGTGTTCTTGTTAGCCTGAACTACGTTTGCTCTGATTTCTCATACCAGATGAGAATACGTAGGCACAAGACGACGATGTCTTGGCGAGCAACCTTCCCCCACTTTCACCCGTAGTTAGCCGAACTACGTTGACTCTGACTTTCCCATTGCACGAGGGAATACGTAGGCATAGAGCGGTGATGCTCTATCAAGTCTCTTTTCTGTTCTTTTGTCCCTGAGTCGTAGATTAGATAGCAAAAACCCTTTTAGATAAGCAACAAAGCATGGATCCCGTCGAGTACGACGGACGTGAGGGGTGCTAACACCTTCCCCTTGCGTAATCGACTCCCGAACCCGAGACATGGTTGCGATAACTTGTCTTTTCCCGTTTTCGTTAGGTTTTCTCTGATCGTTTCCTTTCCCTCTTTTGGGATAAATAAAGAACGATGGTGACTCTTCTGTCCTTGTCGGCCCCTCTTCGCAGCGATGCGACATCTGGAGACTCTGCTGGGGAACACTTCCCATCCCCTATGCGAGTCAATCCTAGCGCTTGGTTGTTTATTTTTTGGGTGTGTATTTGTGTTGTAATTTATTTTCCCGCATTTACTTTCAGCATTGTATATATCAGTTTTGTTGTGCTGTTGGGGGGGAATGTTCCATTGAGAGATAAGTCGGACCCGAACTTGAGTATAAACATAGCATTAGAAGTGGAAAGTAGTGGTGGACCTGTATGCTTTGCATGCACAAGTTCCCATGAAATTCGCGCTCAGACGAGATTCTCTTTGATGATTTCTTTTCTGGACCTTTGGGCTCGAGGGGATTTTAGATCTGAGGATTGTCGACTATGGGGACCGATCATTTGTGATTCATCTAAGTGACGCCGCTTCGGGAGATTATGATGCCAAACCAGAAATGGTGAACGTATCATCGTTTCTTGAAAGTCTATGACACTGATGAACGCATAGGATGCCAAACCTTGTCAGTAATAGGTCCATATCTGTGAGAGGGATTGGGTTATGAAGGAAACCTTGACTTTCAGACTACCCGATTTTCTTTGCAGTATGAATCTGTGTTCTTGATACAAGGGGTTCCTATCAGTGACAGTGTTATGTTCTTGTCAAAGCGGAGCGCTGATTCTTCTCGATCAACAGCACAACAATCGTGATCCCCTGTTTGCATTTGCATTTGCATGCTCATTTGCATTTTCATTAACATGTATTTATGTTGCAGGTGCATATTTCCTCCTCGATTCTAGTGGTCTCATTCTTTTTGCCTGACATGGATCCTTTGAAGAAGACAGTAGCATATAAGCTCCCAATTCCTGATGTTGGATCTTTATTGAGCTTGATCTCTGTAGCTGACAGGAAAGTGTTGGAAGACTTCAAGGAATCCTATGGGAAACTTTTGAGTGTCGTCTGCAAACCTTCAGTATATGAGGTGGATGGTCTTTATGCTCTGCTACAGTTCTATGACCTATAGCTAAGGTGCTTTGCTTTTCCGGATTATGTTCTGGCACCTACCCTAGAGGAGTATTCTGTGTTGTTGAGGGTACCTATATTGGATAAGATGCCATTCTATCACTCTAATGTTGAGCCTGATCTGGCTAAGCTTGCTGCCGCTTTGCATCTTAACGTTTCTGAGCTGAAAGAGGGAATGACCGAGAGAAGTGGCATGCCCGGGTTCCCCTTATCTTTTCTGGTTGAGAAAGCTCGACAATTTTCCAAAGATGGTTGTTGGGTGGTGTTTAACGCTATCTTTTTCATAAATGAAAACCATAAAAATAATGTATATCAAATCAAGAAGTTTTTTAATTTCTATAACTATTAGGATTTAATTAATTTTCTCACTAATTCAACTTTTAAAAAAAAATAGATAATACTTGTTGGTAATTCAAGATGAATTTTAACTTAGTTCCTAGTTCTTAATAAAATTCATAAATCATAAAATTAGTTAATTCTAACACTATTGTCACAATTTTCACTTAATCATAATTCATAATAACAATTAATTATAACTTCTAACTTCTAAGTCAATTAAATCAAAACAATTCATCCTTATCTTACCACTTGTATGTCAATGCATCATTTTCATTTATTTATTACGCTTTATTTTACCGTTATTTCCCCTCCGAAGGAAAGGTTACACCATTTGACCGCCGAGTCAATATCTCACCTTCACCCCATTCTAGCCTTAGAATCCGAGTCGCCGTACTCATACTTAGGCGTCCCGCCGTGGACATCCACCCCTTCACCCTAGCCTCAGGATTAGGAGTCGTCGCACTCAATATAAGTTTCCCGCCGTGGAATACTTATCTCCCACCCTTTAATTCAACTTATAACGTAGAAATAGGAGTCGCCGCACTCCAAAGTAAGCGCTTCCCTATGAACGTTTACTTCCCCCCAGGAACCTTGACCACAGTCAAGAAGTTTCTCACCTCCCTCCATGAGGGGAACTACGATTACTCTGATTCCATCCCCTACCTCGGATACGTAGGCACAAGATGCGAGTCTTGGCGAGTAAACTTAGGACTAACCCCTTAGGTCCTTCTCTTCAGCCTTAACCCTTAGCATAACCCTTAAGCAGATAACTATAGCAATAGCGCATATTAAAACAAGAGGTTCATGTAGAGTACTACAGAAGTTTAGGATGCTAATATCTTCCCTAAGCTTAACCAACCCCCGAACCCTAGATCTCTCCCCGCATTGTGTTTACGATGCAAAATAGGTTTTCCCCTTTCTTTAACCTTTCCTTCGGATAAATCAAAGACCGGTTGTAAATGAATTAAGATTCAAGTTAATCAATAGCTTGACATCCAAATTTCACCGCAACAGCAGCCAATCAAAAACATCTACAAACTCCCCATTTGGCAAATTTTTGGCTAAAACACTTTGTTATCATATCAGAGATCACAAGCAACAGAAAAGTTCATACCATATATCTAATCATGCAGGATAGCTACTAGCTAAAACTAACAGTCATCATACACACACTAACTACATCAGCTTCTAGCCATTCAGGATCAACTTGTACACACATAATCATCCAGACTGTTCTGGATTATGGATGTCAAGACATCCAGGATGACATCCTGAAAAACACACAGTTCCACAGCACACAAAAATCACCTGCTAGTCCAAACTACAGATGTCATATTATTGAGTGAAACATCATGTGTTACTCCCCCTCAACTGATGCACAACCACATCAGCCAAACACAACCTGCACAACACTCTGCAGTCACACACATTCAGGATCATCATCCTGCTTACACACATACACCAGCACACTTGCTCAGAGCAATTATGCACAACAACAAAACTCAAACTCCACCTGTGAGGGATAACACATAACCGCAACTAAGCTTGTAGCAAAAAATCATCAGCGCACCTACTGATGCACACACAACTAAACCTGTGAGGCACAAACAGCTAAACATGCAGGTTCTACAACTACTTCTCCCCCTTTTTAGCCACAAATTTAGATCATAACTAACCAAATAGTATAGATCAAATACACAGTTGGAAACACAAAGTTAGAGGGTTATTACAACACAAAGCTCATGAAGAGCAAGACAAATATTCCATGTCGTCAAAGAAAACACAAAAAAATCTAACCAAAAAGAAAACAACCAAACCAACAGCAGTATCAGCTCAGTAGACCATCATCCTGAGCCACACAGTAAGCCACCAACACCAACATATTAATCTTCCTCCTCCTTAGAACTGGATCCAACCTCCTCGATATCTTCATCACTGCCTTCCTTAGAACTGTCAGCAGCTTCTTCTGATTCAGCTTCCTGACCATCAGACCCATCATCCTTGTCCTCGTCATTTTGAGTAAACTCGTTATCTTCATCTTGCTCAAGAGCCCTGATCAAACTTTCAAGTTTTTGCTTCCTTATTTCCAACTCATTGCAAGTTTCTTTTAGCATGGCAATAACCTCAGCCTTTCCTGTCTTAGATCTCCCTTTAGATGTCTCTGCTGATGTCATGACAATGTCAGAAACTTGTGTTCCTTGAAACAGTTTGTGATGAAAAGACAAGGGACTTTCTCTCTTGCATGCAGAGTCATTTTCTTTGAGGATACTGGATTCTGATTCAATATTATTCCATACATAAGAGAGGGGAATGCAATGGGGCCTTTGACACTATAACTTCCTGCATGCTTCATGGTCTGATCAAAAGTGTAGGTTCCATAATCAAATTTTGTTTTGGTCCCAACTGCATAAATGAACTTCCCCAGGATAGTTACAACAGTTGATTTATGATTTGTGGGCACCTAGTTGGCAGCACTAATCTTATGCAGCATAGCATACTTCACACTCAATTTACTTGCAACCAGCTTTCCTTTTGATGGCCAACTTTTTACCTGGTTGCCAGTAATAACTTGACACACTTTGTTGTCAGAAGCAGCTATATCAGGTTGTGCTCCATCTGATCTTCCAAGATAGTTTTTGATGATAGCTGAGGAGAAATTGACACATTTCCCTCTTACATAAACTTTTCCAAACTCATTTGATTTTCCATTAGCACATTCTTCTGATAAGTTTACTATGAATTCCTTAACAAGTATTTCATAGCACTGTGAGAACTGAGTGGCAATCTTCATCAAACCAGCATCCTGGATAAGATTCATGACCTCCTTATTTACAAGAGCATTCTGAGCTAGCTATCTCTCCAAAGCCAACCTCTTTTGATACACATATTTCCATCTGTTGACACTTGATGTATAATGGAATGAGACATTGTCAATAGGGACATCAGGAACACTAGCAGCCAGTTTGCTAGTTGTGGGTCTCATCTTTGGTTGGATGTTAGTGACATCACAAGCAACATCTGAGTCAGAGTCTGATTTAGAACTAGTTTGGGCTTTTCTCTTCTTTGGAACTACCTTGCTCCAAGCTTTGGTAGGACCAACATGAGTGCTCTTTGTTACAACCTTCTTCTTGGGAGTACTCTGCACATCTGCCTTCTTCCCTTTCCTAGTCATGAGCCTTTTGGCTATGCCAGGGTTGATCGTGGCTATCAGATCATTATATGAATAGTCATCAAGGTTCACAATATTAGCATCATCCTTCTGAACCTCATTATCATCATGGTTATCACCTTGCATGTCAACATCATTATTCTCAGAAGCTTGACCCTTGTCATTTTCCTTTTGTGAGGTCATTTCCAAGGTTTCAACATCGTGAGTGACATCAGCATATTCATCTAGATGGGGAGCATGACCCTCAGTGTTAGGGGGAATGGATATTCTTGGCACATCATGTGGCTCAATCAGAACCCTGGATACCAAATTGGCAATAGTGTTGTGGATTTTCCTAGCTTCTTCCCCATTGGTATCATCATTAGGGATTGAAGTTGAAGAGTGAGAAGCCTGACCTGTGACCAGTTCTTTAGGTCTTCTTGCATGTGAAGACCGTGGTTTCTTCACCATCAGTCCTTCTGGGGTTAGCATTCACATGGGAGCTACCTCAAGAGCCTCGTTAGGGTTGCTAGAATCAGTTCTAGCACTAGCATTTGAATCAGCGACGGTGGTCTTCTTTTTGGAAGTGGAAGATTTTGGTTGTTGAGACATTTTAGGTGACTTTGATCATGAGAGGGAAGGTTTTCTGTGGTTGTTGCAAAAGGTATGGAAGATGAAGAATTTGTATGGGCACCAAATGAAGTAATTGTATTATGTGTATGTGCTAGAGGGGTGAGATTGCAAAATAGGAGAGAACTTAATATTTTGACCAATTAGCAAATGATTAATTTTCAAAATGCAATTCCCTATTACCATTAATTTCTATAATTCCTCATTAAGACAAGTCCTCAATTGGCTTCGTAAATTTTCAAATTGAGTAGCCTTGAGATCTCTTGTAACCATGTCAGCAATTTGTAGCCTAGAGTTCCCAAGCTTCACACAACCTTCTCTAGAGTGATGTTTGTTATCCCTATGCATGGTTCCATTAGGCTGAATTAGATTCAAATTTATGGCACTAAGATTGTCACAATACAATGTCATGACATCCTGAGTGACATTGCTCCCTTTATGTTTGTCATATTTCATGGACTCCATCAACTTCCAGTACAACAAATCTAGATTTCTATGAGCTCCATTCTTTGGATGTGTTATCTTGGCTTGCCTCCCAACCTGATATTTACCCTAGCCTGTTCTTCCATCCAGAGTTAACTTTGGAGTTCCTCGTACTGCTTCCTTGGACATGATCTTCTTTATCCTTTGAAGATGTCCACCCTTTTTATTCCACAGTTGATTCTTCTTTTCTTCTGTGGTCAAGGGATAAATATTGCAGTTACTTTTAGGATCCCATAAGCAACGATTATTCTGAGCTCTAAACCCCTTCATGACTTCCTCATCCTCTCCATTGGTGACAACACATTTACCCTTAGTAAATTTGACACTGAGACCTTGGTCACAGAGGTGACTGATATTGATTAGATTTACAGTCAGTCCTTTAACCAACATGACAATATCCAGTTCTAGAACACCAAGACAGTCTAGTTTTCCAACACCTTTGATTTCTCCTCTAGCTCCATCACCAAAGGTTACATGACTTGAGGAATGAGATTTTATATTCACCAAAAGGTTCTCCATACCAGTCATATGTCTAGAACAACCACTGTGAAAATACCAGTCTTCTTTGGTTGGCATCCTTATAGAAGTATGAGCTACTAGTGCCACATTCTTAGCAACCCATTATCTTTTCTTGATAGGAGCAACCTGTTTGGGTTTGACCTGATGCCTGTGGCTGGGAAATCCATGAAGCCTGAAGCAAAATGCCTTAATGTGCCCAAATCTTCCATAGTAGTAACATATATGCCTTTGGTGTTTTTTCTTGGTCTGGTTCCTGCTTTTGTTTCCCTGATGTTGTGGCATTAGTCATGACATCCGGTTTGACCTCTGATTTTCAACCTTTGGCCTTTTGCAACCCAAGATGGCTTCTTGTTTACCAACAAATCCTAGTCCAGACATGTCTCTAGCTTTCTTACCCACTTGTATAATTTCTTCTAAAGTGTCAGTCCCATTGTTTAACATCCTGATGGACTTTGACATCTGATCAAGTTTGGATTTCAACAAGCTGACTTCACTGTTGAGTGAGTCTATTATTGTAAGGTGTTCCTTCTTCTTAGCCTCCAACTCCTTTATGCTTTTCTTTTGATGCTCCCCTTGTTGATAAATTTATGCACTTTTGATGCATAGATTTTTATATGAAGCTGCAAATTCATCAAAAGTTAGCTCATCTTCACTTGAATCATCATCAGATATACATACACTATTTAGTGCAGTGACATGTTTTGCAGACTCTTCTTCTGAACCACTCTCCGAGTCTCCATCAGACCAAGTGACAGCTAGGCCCTTCTTCTGCTTCTTGAGATAGGTGGGACATTCAACTCTAATGTGACCATAGCCTTCACATTCATGGCACTGAACTCCTTTGCATTGGTTAGACTTATCTTCATATTTATCTCTTCTGCTGATGTCAAAAGAATTGTTCTTGACATTAGGTTTATACTTATGATCTATTCTTTTGATCAGTTTGTTAAATTGTCTCCCAAGCAAGGCTATTGCTTCTGACAGATTCTCCTCACTTTCACCATTGTCTTCCTCTGAGTCATCTGCAGTATTTGAGACAAGAGCTATGCTTTTGTTCTTCTTCTCTGTCTGATCACACATTCCCATCTCAAAGGTTTGGAGAGAGCCAATGAGTTCATCAACCTTCATGTTGCTGATGTCTTGAGCTTCTTCAATAGCAGTAACCTTCATGGCAAACCTCTTAGGTAGTAATATGAGAATGTTCTTCACAAGCTTTTCTTCAGACATCTTTTCTCCTAAAGCTCCTGAGGTATTGGCAATTTCAAGAATATTCATGTAGAATTCATGGATAGTCTCATCCTCCTTCATTCTTAGATTTTCAAATTTAGTGGTCAGCATCTGCAATCTTGACATCTTGACCTTAGAGGTACCTTCATGAGTTATTTTTAGGGTATCTCAAACCTCTTTGGCCAGTTCACAGTGATGCACCAGTCTGAAAATGTTCTTGTCTATTCCATTGAATAAGGCATTCAAGGCCTTAAAATTCCCAAGAGCCAAGGCTTCTTGCTCTTTGGTCCATTCATCCTCAGGTATTAATACAGATGAGCCATCTTTATCAGTCTTTACTCGATGTTCCCATCCTGAGTTAGCAGCTCTCCATGCTTTGCTATCTAGAGACCTCAAGAAGGCTATCATACGAGGTTTCCAGTAGTTATAGTTAGAGCCATTAAAATTGGTGGTCTATTTGTGAATCCTATATCCTTGTCCATAGTACCAGAATTTATCTTCCCTAGATCTCACCCAGAAAATAACAGGCAGGGTGCCTGCTCTGATGCCAATTAAAATTCTGGTAACCTAACAGTGGATGTTATCATGGATGTTATGACATCCACTATAACACAGACAACAACATTTAACAATAAACAAGAATTAAAAGCAGTAAATAACACAGAGAATTGTTGACCCAGTTTAGTGCAAATCACACTTACATCTGGGGGCTACCAAGTCAGGGAGGAAATTCACTATCAGTAGAATTAATTCAAAGTCAAACAACCAGTTTGCACTCTTCACTTAAGATCTACCCAATGAAACTTTAGCCTAACACTAGACCTGAGTTACCAACTCACTCCCCCTCAATCACAACAGTGATATCAACCAATTCAGTTACACGTAATATTGAAGATACACTTCAAACAAACCTTGATCTTGCTTCACAACTTCAATCAAGAGACACAAGACTCATGCTTAAAAGCTTAGAGTGACACGCACAAAGTACAACCCAAAACACACTAGTCCAATGCAATCATCCAAGAGATAATTTCTTGGCTCACAAGAAATCCTAAGACTCAAAAACACGCGTGAAAAACAAACTGCACAAGACAAATTTCTTCACTTACATAGACACTCAGTACACACTCTCCAAACTCTGCCAAGGACTATATTTTATTAGGATTGTTACTCTATTATTTATAAGCAGCAGCTTGTCCTTGGGCCTTCGTGCAGAATTTAGGTCTAACCCAGTTAAGACCTCTCTTCATTAAGCTGCACACTAACAGTTAGGTCATAGGTTATCCTCAGCAATGCCTGGCATTTCACCTGAGATAACTAAGCTTCCTAAAATGTTTCCTGAAGTATAGCCTGAGCTTCCTCATGCAATACCAAAAACCTAAAACACGCGCCCTGATGTCAACTTCTTGATGTTATAACATCCAGCATGACATCCAACAAACTTTGCTCTAGCTATTTAAACTTACCCTGCATTACACTCCACATGTATGTCATAACATCAGTCATGACATTTACACTTACAACATTGTTTTGCCACAAAATGCAGCCAATCAAAAACATCTACACAAACCAATATATGAATGTGTTATACGATGCAATGAAGGAAAACCAAATTCCAAAAGTAAGGCAACTAGGGGCGGGCCGCAATGAAGGCGGAAATTCTAACAAGAAGGAATAGAAGTCAAGGGCGTAATTAGTTTCTATAACTTTTGTTTCAACTATATTTACTTGAACTTTTGAAAAAAGAATTTGATCATAGAGTGATTCCTAATGAAAGACAAGTATTATGGAGACAACTAACATGTTACCCAAGTGATGTTAACTACAATTTCTTAGCAGTGGATAAATTGTCTTCTTTGACTCGTATATAATCCATCTAGACACCAATATTT
Source organism: Lathyrus sativus (assembly GCA_963859935.3). Lineage (NCBI taxonomy): Eukaryota > Viridiplantae > Streptophyta > Magnoliopsida > Fabales > Fabaceae > Lathyrus > Lathyrus sativus. Next base: position 792,708,485 of record OZ012735.1, on the reverse strand, counting down.
TTAAAAGAATATGTCATGCCCTAGATTTTAATTCATGTAAAGAGTGCATGCATCCCTAAATTCAAGCTAAAATGAATGAAAATTTGCCAAGGATCCCGATGGAGATAAATTTGCTTTATGGTTTACAACTAAAAAGTAGGAATTAAAAAACTTTAGTCGGGTATTACAACCCTCAATGTGTAGTGTGAAATTATGGAATTTTTCAACACATTCCCTATGATAATATAATATAGTTCTATGGGTTAGTTAAAGCTCCCTTAACCTATTTGAAGTATATTTGGCACATGGAATTTCTTATCCCACCATATGGAGTGGAAAACACCTTATGGAAAACCAAAAATGCTCCTCATATTCCGGAGATAAATTTTCAGATGCACCATGCACCACTTATATAATGCAAACGAGTTTCACCCCAAATAAAAAAAATTATTTCTTAGATGCATCTCCGAGTATATTCAACAAATATATTGATATTTGAGCAACCAATGTATTTTATGGAGATGTATCTATGGAGGTTTAGGGCGGGATTTTGAAATTTTTGTCACCTTTACATGTCATATATTCTAGAAAATGCATTTCTGAAACAAGTTGATAAAACACTCACCGACATTATCAAAGATTCATACTTGTTGTCCACTCAAAACCCTTTCTAAAAACCCTTCCATTCTCAATCAACATTTTCACTCTAAATTTTCGTTCTTGTGTTTTATCACATCAAAGGGAGCAAAAGAAGTTGAAATTCCAAGTAAAGATCATTTATATCAAACTCTATTGCTCACATTAAGCTTGTTTTTAGTTTGAAATTTTTTCATTTTATCCAGAGATACATCTCTGGATTCTATATGAACTCGTCCGGAGATGCATCTCCGCAGGATGTTTGTTATCTTTTTTTCAACTTTGTGTACAGTATTAGGACTTATTGAGTGTTTTTTGTAACTATTTTCATTAGATATGTTGCACCTCGATGTTTTCTTTAAACATGTTATGTCTCCAGATGTCAAAGATGTTATTATGAAGGCGGTAGATATTGGCAACCAATTTAAAACTGAGCAAAAGTTTGAATTTCATGGTACATTGCTTCAATGGATTCGTACGGAGGCCTCCAAAATAAGATTTGGTGTGTTAATCAGATAGTCTGATAATGGTTTGGATAGAATAGGTGCATTTGTGATAATGACATGCGAAAGAAGTGGGAAATATAGACCTCATCTCCAAAATTTTAAATGAGATGACACCAGTTCAAGAAAATGTGAGTGTCCCTTTAAGCTGTTTGGTTATATGTTGGCAAATAAGAAATGGAGATTTAATGTCATATGTGGTTTACGTAACCATGACTTGTGTAAAAAGTTAGTCGGTCATCCAAATGCGTGTCGCCTCATGTCGGAAGAGAAGAAATGTGTTTCAGACATGACATTGAATTTGGTTCAATCGAAAAACATACTTGCAACTTTGAAACATAAAAGACCCAAAAATATCTCAAATATCAAGCAAGTGTATAATATTTGGTACCAAAACAATAAGGCGTTAAGGGGGGGGGGGATAGAAATGAGATGCAACAACTATTGAAACTTTTGGATGATGGCAATTATGTTTCCAGATATCGAACGTGCGAGAATGGAGTAATCATTAGAGATATATTTTGGACTCATCCTCACTCCGTCAAGTTGTTCAACATGTTTCCTAGTGTGCTCATCATTTATATAACGTATAAAACCAACAAGTACAAACTTTCATTATTTGAGATGATTGGTGTTTCATATACTAAGAAGACATATTATGTCGGGTTTGTATTTCTAGAGAGAGAAAAAGAAGAGAATGTTACTTGGTCCTTAGAGGTGTGTCGGCAAATGATGAATGACCAAGAAGAGATGCTGAAAGTAATTATTACCGACCGCGATATTGCTTTGATGAATTCGGTTTCAAAGGTATTTCCTACTTCTTATGCATTACTTTGTAGGTATTACATAACAAAGAATGTGAGAAGTTGGGTTAAACCTGTGGTAGGGACGAAATAGATAAAGGTCGCAGATGGAAAAATGGCGAAGGCGAGTGTGATAATGGAAAAAATAATGGATTCATGGGAAGTTATAGTAAAATCTTCTACTAAATAGTTATATACCGACTCCGTTATAAATTTCAGGAGGGTGTGCGAGAAATATCCAGATTTTTTGAAATAGGTCGAAAGCACAATTCTGGACCAGGTGGAGGAGAAAATTGTTTGTGCAAAGACCAGTCAGGTTAGACAACTTGGGAATACAACAACAAAAAGAGTTGAATATGTCCATGCTACATCGAAGAATTGGTTGGGAAATAGTAATGCAAATTTGTGTATATATTGGGACTCTGTGAGGCAAATGATCCATAACCAACATAATGAGATACAAACATGATTTGGTCATAGCATCACAATTTTAGAACATAGATTTAAAGACAACAATTTGTATTCTCAGTTGGTCGGAAACATATCTCGAGCAGGTTTGAATCATATTTTTCACGAAGCTATACGGGTTGATAATGTAGGCTCCAGTAGCACAAAGTGTAGTTGCATAATTATGAAAACTTATGGTCTCCCATGTGCTTGTCTTATAGCAAAGAAGGTAAAACTTGGTATCCCATTAAGAATGGACGAAGTTTGCAGTCATTAGAAAAGGCTTAGGCTTGATGACGATGATGATGGTGTCATGAAAGACGGTAAATCGAATATCTCTATCTTGATCGAATGGGAAGTGATACAAGAGATATTTTTGAAAGCCGATGACAATATGAAACTCCACATCAAAGAAAAAATTGAGGAATATTTCTTATTCAGAAACCACTGACTTGAAACCACCCTTTCATCAGGTAAAAAAAAAATTTGCTCCAAAGAAGCTCGAGCTTACATCAAGTGACAATTCAACGATACAGTATCCTTCATATTTTGAACATGTTAACAAAGTTTTTCCGGAGTCACCAACTCCAAAATCTAAAAAAAGTGTTTTTAAAAGAGCTTGCATTAGCAAACCACCACCTTTACCGCCTCCACCAAAAATTATATTCATTGATGAGATGTCGGTTTTTATGCACATATGCATTGAACGAATCGTTAATGTTAAGGGTGATGGTAGTTGCGCTTATCGAGCTATTTTGGATTTACTTGATAAAGAAGAAGATAATCACACACTTGTATACCATCAACTTATCCATGAGTTGATGATCCATAAAGAATCATACACATGGATTTACGGAAAGAAAGAAAACTATGATGTCATTTACGAGTCTCTTGTTACTTGCATTAGTGGTCCGACACCGGAGGAACAATGGATGCGTTTCCCCAAAATGCGTCATCTCATAGCAAATGGGTATGATAGAGTGTGCATTGATCTTACAAGATACATTTTTTCGGAAACTTAATTTATTTTGGTCGATTGAGTGTTACAAAGAAGTCGAGAGAAGTGAGAAAGTTAGCCAATCGTAAATTAATTTGAATTAATAGAGTTATTGAGAGTGTGAGAATAATTAAGTATTAGATATAATATTGGGATTGAACAATTATTCATTTTATTATAATTTTTAATTAGTGATTAATATAATACAGTGGAATTTAAAGAGTTTTAAAGAAAATTATTAGAAATAAGAAAATAGAGTAATTATGGGTGTGGTGAGTAAGAAGGGGTGTGGTGAGACATGGATATAAAAAAGATTTAGAATAAATAGTGGGAGTTAGAGAAAGTTGGAAAAGTAAGAAACGTGAAAGAGGCAAAAGTTGGAAAAGAGGCAAATTAGGAGAGCAATGGTTAGAAAAAGAGAATCACCATTATTAGAGCTTGTTACTGTAGAAAATCTGAGGTATGTGGAATTGGTTCACTTATGGGTGTTTTAATTGCATAAAGGATAAAGAGGGGTCCTTACCCTCTTATTTTTCCCTTTCGTTTCCACTATTAATGAAGTTTTGTTGAGTTTTTGGATTTAGAGATGGTTGTACAAACCTTTATATATTAATATATGATAATTGTTATTGTTTGATATTGGTTTTATGTTTAATTATGTGATAAAATTTGTAAGCAATCCTATGTAAAATTCTGAGTTATGTGTTCTTGATGTTGTGCTTAAAAAAGTGATAACATGCTAATATATTTATGATTAAATGATGTTAGGATTTGTAATATATGTGATGTATATTGTTATAATTATTATATAATTACTGTATCTCAAATTCTGAGTGTGATGGCTTTTACAGAATTGAAATCAGAAGTCTGGAAGTCCTCATATGGTGAAAAACGCAGAATTCTTTCTCTACTGCGGTGATAGGCGTCACCTTTATGACAGTCCAACTGTCATTGCATCGAACGAGCTGACGAGCATCGCCTTTGTGACGGCCCAACCGTCATTGCATTAAATGAGCTGACAGGCATCACCTGAGTGATGGTCCAACTGTCACTAACCTGACTGATTTTGTTCAGATATTATTTTCATCATAACACGAGTTTCGTGACTCCAATTGAGACGCAATTTGAAGCGTTGGAAAGCTAACGCGCAATACCACCTCATGGTATGGTCATAAGAGTTTAATAGCATGTGTGAGGATGTGATTACATTGTGTTACTTGTTATTTAACACTAATTGATGGTTAATGACAATGAAATTTTTTGTTTTTATTGTTGTGATTGATTAAATTAATTATTACCCCATGAGGACGGATGTTGATGTTGATGTTGAGATGATTATTTATTAGAAATTATATTAAATTGATTTTTATGTTGAGCTTTAATAATTGATTATATTTGAGGTGTTCAGTTCAAATATGTAATCATTAGTTTGACCATATATTGATATTAATTTTAGTATGTTGAATTCGGTTCAGAGATGGAATCGATGTTGAGTTTCAGAGATAGAGGTAGTTTTGAGCCTTCACGTACTGTGTATGTAGAATTCATGCATCATGTAGAGAGGTGATATGTGGGGCTTCAATTCATTGACGAGTCTTGATCTAGAGTGTGATCAGTGGTGAGTCCTGATTCAAAGATGGAATCAGTGAGGAGCTCGTGGTTTAGAGATGTAACCATTGACGAGCTTGGAGTTTAGCGATGGAACCCTTGGATGAATTCAGTAACATAAATTTGAAACGTCCAAACTTTAGTACCACATGCATCGGAGTAGAGTCGTGGTGTCCATTGCATACATGATATTGCATGTGTGTGTGTGTGTGTGTATATATATATATATATATATATATATATATATATTAAAACCCTGATCCCTAGTTTCTCTCACTAAACAATTATCTCTACCCATAATTATTTTATATTCTCAACAACCTATAATTATCTCAACAATAAGATATAGACACAACAACCTATAGTTATCTCAACAACGCATAATCATCTCTCTAATACAAACCATATTCAAGATGATGAAATTGACCTATGATTCAAAATGACCTGTAATGTCCAAATACCCAAAATACCCTTGACTTGTCAAAGACATAACTTGAGTTCTATAAATCCAATCATGTACTTCTAGTACTATTTAGAAAGTTAAGAGGATAAGGAACAAAATTCATGTTGACCAAAAGTTCATAGGAATCATCCTTCTAGGGCAAAAGTGTCACGCAAGTTGGGTAACTTTCAAGCTCCAAATTCACATGCCTCAGATGACCTGTAACTTGTCTGGCTCATAACTTGCGTTCTATAAACCCTATCAAGAACTTCTAGTACTCAAATTAAAGCTAATATCATGCCCTACAACAATCATGTTGGGGTCAATATGAGATGACAATCATATCTTGAGTTAAATGGCCTGGAAGTCAGGGGTCAAACTAGGGGATTTTACACTGTCAATTCTTAGAAACCCTAGCATGAAACTTCTCAAACTCTTCAATCTTGATGAGTTAACCTTGGAATCATCCTTATAACATCTCAATGTATCAATCCATGATCATATAGCTCTTGGATAAAGTCTCAACCTCCTTCAAATCCTCAGTTGACTTAGGGTTGACCCAGTCAAACCCTAGTTGCACCAATCATGGCTGAGGCTTCTTAATCTTGCACAATGACCTGTCTAGGCCTCAAAGTTATCTTCAACACTTCTCATGAGCTCTATCCACATATTATACCCACGATCAAGGCTTCACAAATCTCTAATGATCTTCAAATGGCTCTTCAGATTAGGAGATAAACCTCATACAAGCAGTTGAACTTCTCAAGGACACAACCCACTAACTGATGCCCTTGGTGACTTCTTAAGCTTGAATAAAAACTCTGGCTAGGCTTCTCTTGACATGTATCACACTTGATCCCCTGCTAAATGAAGGATGTTATGCTATGCAAATGCTAGAACTATGTTATGCTAATGCAATGAAACATAAACCAAGTGAGAATAAAGGTTGGGCAAATTTTGGGGTGCAACACCAATCCCCTTACCTAGTCTCTCTTTATTTGTTCTTGTTTTATTACTTGATTAGGTTTTGTTCGCTCTTTCCCTTTTCTTTTGGATAAAATAAAAGTGCGGTGATGACTCTTGCTTTTTGAGTTAAGTTAATTAAAAGCTTACACTCACAATTTTTACCGATATAATAACCAAGAGTTATCTTTCTCATCATAAAGAGACAATTGTAGAATCAAGTGAAGAGGTTGTCCTAGAATCTATCACTTAGGCTTCCTTGTATTTTTATTTTGAATCAACTAGATAGTTGTTTAATCACTACCAATTATTTAAGACATTAATAGCATTTTAACATCACTTTATGCAGAGTTGGTTGGTGTTATGTTATATATTGAACTAGCTTTTAATAAAGGTTTGAAATTTCTTTGGTTAGAATATGACTTTCTAATTGTTAACTTTACATTTAAGAATAATGCAACATTCCATGGAATCTTATTATTGGATGTCTTACTATTTAGAGTAAGCATATGAATTTTTTGATTTCACATATTTATAGAGAATGAAATCAGCGTGCTTACAAGATTGTCTCCCTTAGGGTCTGTTTGGTTCAAATGAAGGGGAGGGGAGGGGAGGGATTTTAATGAAGGGGAGGAGAGGTGAAGAATTTTTTTAATCAAAAGTGTTTGGTTCAAAAGAGAGGAGGGGAGGGGAGGGATTTCAATTAAAAATGTGTTTGGTTCAGAAGGGGAGGGGAGGGGTTTTATTAATAATTTATATTTTTATACTTATGATCTTATATAAGTCATATGATATTAAAATGTGAATAATTCGTGCGTATTTTTGTTGATAATAAAATTTATAATATTTAGTGATTAAAAAAGTATTTATTTGTCACATAAAGTTAAAAAATTGAGTACAATTGATTCGACTTATAACTTTCCAACATAAATTAAACTATATGCCAATAACATCGTTTAAATTGTGATGAATCATATAATAAAACAAATATATAAAATAACTTATTACTAAGTATTAATGGTTCAAAATATTTAATAAAATAAATAAATAAAAATAAATAAAATGATATAGTTTACAATTTGATATAACAAAAATATGATAGAGTACATAACAAAATTAAAAGAAAAAAACAAATATAACGAAACATAATTTTTTTATATAAAAAAGACAATGATTATGATTTATATTAATTATAAAAATTATTAAATAATTTGAAGGTGGAGAACAATTATAATAAGTTGATGAAAACAATCGAGAAAAAACAGTAACACAAAAGAAAACAAATAGTTTTGAAATACTGAAATTAAACTAAAGATATTTTAGTAAATATAATAATTTTTAAATATCAAAACTCATATTCCCTCCCCTCCCCTCCAAATCCTCTCAATTCGGAGGGAACCAAAAAGTGTGTTTTGAAGGGATTTTGCTCCCCTCCCCTCCTAAAATTTGAACCAAACATATTTAATTAAAAATTTCCCCTCCCCTCCCCTCCATCTACTCCGAACCAAACACACCCTTAGTGTGGCTAGTTCTAGTTTCACTTTGTGAGAGCATGCTTCTAACGATGTTTTTGAAATATACAAATAAAATTATAATATTTTTGATCTTCACAAGTTTAGGTTTAAGTAATGATTGTTTTTGTATTCAAATTGCATTATCCCCCTCTTATCCAAATAGATTTTCTTTGATAATGTTTTAATGAGGCAGTTAGTCACTCGTTTTACTTTGTATGATTTTTAATTTGGGGTATCACTTAGTCCACCATTTTTTAAAATAATATTGGATTAATAAGTATTTTTCTATCTATCATATATAAGCGAATTTTGAAAAAAAAAATCTTGTAAAAATATTTAGATTCAATCCTTAATATTTGAAGATTCTCTTATTTTGGTCCCTAATGAGACCCAGTTATGTTCTCATGGGATTCGAACCAATGACACTTTTTGTTGTTTCATAAGAGGGTTCGGGGATCATCACACCAAGCATTTAAGAGCAACCACACAAGTGAGAGAGACATCATATATTCACCCAAAACCTTAAGGTGATGGTGTGTGAGTTCTCTCACTTATAAAATATTTAACATTCACTTTTCCATTTGATGTGGGACTTATACTCACACTTGATATACCAATAATCTCCCCTTCAAGTGTGAGTTCATCCAATATTATGGGTATGATCCCCCTCAAATGGAATTTTTTCATCCATATCTACTTGTACTATTGTTGTTGCAACTCAACAAAACACGCCGCCTGAACACCCTTGATAGTAAGACTTTCGATACAAGGAGCCCTAGTATAACCGGGCTCTGATATCACTGTTGGACCATGAAGGGGTTTGTGGATCATCACACCAAGCATTTTAGAGCAACCACACAAGTGATAGAGACACCCCAGATTCACCCAAAACCTTAAGGTAATAGGCGTGTGGGTTCTCTCACCTATAAAGTGTTAAATATTCACTTTTCCATATGATGTGCGACTCATACTCACACTTGTTATACCAACGATCTCCCCCTTGGATGTGCCACCACTTTTTAGGAGGAAATCCACAATGCAACAGAATAATTCAATAGCATGATTTCTCCCAAAAATCAAATGAAACATAGATACAATCAGCAAAACACACCAAACAATACAACATAATTTTAGTGTGGAAAAACCTTTATTAACGAGTAGTAAAAAACCACAGGACTCGTAGGGAACTTAAATCTATACTATAATCAAATAATAGGTACAATCAAGGCTCTGTCTAACACTAATTAGAGGAAAACATTAACATACTCAAGACTTATAATTAATCTCGGAATACAACAAGAAATAAGAGATACAATCAACCAAAATAACCACAAAACTGCACCTTAGAAAACCACTCGACAGACAAGTCTAGACAACTTAAAATATGATATCCACCATTTAGAATGCACTTATATGTGTTTTAAACAGTGTCACTAAAAATCGGGACAATCTGACGGTTGGATTGTAAGAAAACTCTGATCTTGTGAAACTGATATGTGTTGAATTAGGGATGCGGGAATAGTATATTCTCTCTAGATTTTCTCTTTTATATCTCACACAATGAATTAAATGACTTGATTCCCTTTATTGGATAATAACAAAGGGTTACACACATGGACTACTAACCCACATTCATTTGAGCCATCTTAAGAAGGAGGGATAGCCCAATATTTTCACGCATAAACAAGTACTTTACCATCAGGCCATTTAACTCTTTTGTTAATTTAGTTGATTTTTTTATATATTTGTTTTGTGTTTACATCGAAAACTTGAAAACAAATATTAGAAATAAGAAAAGCAGAATAGTACATTCTGCATCTACCCATCAAGAACGTTGAACCCATCACCAAAACCTAATCGGTAGATCCTAAAATCTTCTGTCAAGTTCTCAAAGCAACAACTTCCTTCAACACATAAAATTCCAAATATTTCTTCTTCGACTCCTCCGAACATTTTCTCAATAAAAAAACTGCATACCTTCAATTGACTCAAACTTTTTCATGAAATTAATACTACAAACAAAAGATAAGAGAAGAGAAGTTGAAGAATAGTAAAACAAAATTATGGAAGCAAACACTAGAAGAAGATTTTCAAGAGGAATGATCCTATTACTAGCTTTTCCCACCTTCACAAAATTTTGATTTTGAGGTTTTTAATTTTGATTTAGATTTTTTATTTTGATTTTGATTTTAAGGTTTCGTTGAAGAAAGAAGAGATTAGGTGTGGAAGAGATTAAGTTATTGATAAAGATGAATATGTTTTTGAGATGTAGATGATTATGAGTTTTCTGCAAAAATATATAACAAATACAAATAGCAACGATTTTCTTAACAAAAGAGTTTCATGGTATGAAGGTTAAGTATTTAGTTATCCTTTGAATTGTACCTAGTGTGAACCCAACATGACCAGTTTTGTTCTTTTGCATGTTTTTAATTCTACATGGAATTTATATAAAAAAAATGAAAATTAAAGCCACATCATTAAAATTTAAATTAAATTATAAAAAAGGCAAATGGTCCATCTCACATTAAAGATGAAATATAAAAAAAATTTTACAAGAGATTTTTTAAAACTCGTCTATATAATAGGGAGAAAATATTTATTAACCCAATAGTATTTTATAAGAGTTAAACGACCTTGACGTGGGTGTTGAGATGTCATACATACTAGCTATGATGGACGTGCCTTCATCTTTTTCTTGACTTTAACTTTTTTACTTTAAAAATGAAAAGTTCCTCAACTCTTTTCCAATCCTTAAATTTCTATTTATTAATCTCAAATAAATTTTTTACTATACTGATATTCTTGTTTAAATAGACATTTGTTTTCTTATTTATAATTGATTTTGTTTATTGCGTGTAGGCTTTATGTCCTTTCATCTTTTTATAATTTTTTTCTATATCATATCATTATAGTTACCAAAAAATATGTTACCTATAAAACATGTCTTCAATTAATGATTTGTTTTTTAAGCTTAAATGTCTATATTTATTTTCGTGTTCAATACTCTTTTAGTCTTTTATATTTTATTTGGAGTTTATTTTAGTCTTATAACTAAAAAAAAGACCATTTAAGTCTTTCAACTTTTCAAAATGTTTTACATTAATTCTTTTTGTGTATGGTAGTCAAAATTAATTAAATTGTCTTTGCGATATTGATGTGAAATTTAAAATAACTATGTGTAATTTTATTTTGCCAAGTGAATGTCTCTTGTATGCCACAAAATTAATAATACTTATTTATAAAAATAAAAATAAAAACAATAAATTATTTTAACATTGACAAACTCAAATAAAAACTTAGAAGATGGAGAATATATCTCAAGCCCAAAAATCCAACAATAAACCTAACAAATCCATTTTCTACACAGAAATGATATGTTTAGACTCCACCACACACCTATACTATAGGTACTGTATAAAAATACCGGTTTTATTGTAATTCATTTAACAAATAAGGGCAAATTGGTCATTTCAATTTAGGTGTTAGGTTAACTCAAACAATACACCCTCACTCTCACTCTGAACTCAAACACCATGTATACTCTCTCACTCAGTTCCAACGGTGCAACACTTTCTCAAAAGTTCCAACGACGCTCTATCTTCTCTCTTACCGACCGACTCCGCTCTATATGCGCTCAACTCTGTTCAAAGGTGGCGGTCTCTCTTCTCACCAAACGAAGAAAACAACTTCTCTATCAATGTTCTTCTCACCACCGACGTGTTTTCTCTTTATTTTCTGTTTAATTTGTTGTTCAAAAAGGGAAATTGAAAGAGGATTAAAGTTTAGGGTTTATTCCTTTTAGGTTAATGTGATAAATTTCTCAATCCAAGGTTCCTGTATTGTATTGATTATGTATTTATTTGGTTTTGTTTTGTTGTTAGGTTGAGTGCTTTACTGCATAAATTACGACATCATTAAAAAATTTAAACGAAACTGAAGTAAGTAAGAGACATAGGTTTGAATTTTTATTTGTTTTGGCATTCTTGTTGGACTGTCACATCTTATTTATCAGTGAAATTAATCAAGATTTTTATGAATTTAAGGTACGATGAGACATAGTTGTTGAGTGGCATCAATGAAAAGTTAATACCAACTCAACGTGTTCACATTAAATGCACCCCATTTAAATGGGTGATGGATATTTCTAAAACTTCTCAATCTCGGGTGATTTATTATGAGAGTTAGTAAGTAAATGGGACATACATAGTTGGGGATTATATGAGAATTCGTATTTTGTCCCCTCATTTTACAAAAATAACTTATCAAGCCTTACCATCACATTCTTTTCTAATTGCATTGCACGACGCTCTTTACTAATATAATTCCTCATGTCTTTTTAAAAAAAAAAGAATATTTTCATGTTCTCCTCACATGTAAGTTCATTTTTTCATTAGCCTTGCATCTGGACTTTAGTTTTGATGATAACAATGCATTGATTCTTAGAGAATAATTTTGTACACTAAAGGTTTTTGTCTAGCGTGTAGTTTTGTTAAACATGTTTTGTCTCTGAAGCTTTAACGTGTGACATCATCAGATTCTGGAATCAACACACTTTGACTCTGAAGGGATACAAGTGTTTTACAAGATACTGTCAAGTTATATAAAACTCTTAGACAATGATTCTGAAGAACATTCATGCTAAAGCTTTTGACTATGACTCTGATTGAAGAACCTATGAAAGATTTCATGCCTTCAACATTCTGCGCTCAAGTTCTGAAGATTCTGAAAAACAAGATCTAAAGACTCTGAAGACCGGGTTCTGAAGAACTGTGTCAAGACTCTAAAGGCCGAGGTTCTGAAGATTCTCTCAATTGTCTCTTGAACCTTATAAGCATGCGTCAACATCATTTTACCAGAAGCCTCTAAAGAATTAGAATATAAATTCAAAAGGTTTTACGTCAGGAAAATATTCAAGATCACCCCTTACTCCACTACCCTGATTTTGTGGGTTAAGGAAAGTACTATTGTACCATTTTGCCTCTCATTTGAAAACCGTTATGAAAGAGATAGTTGCCTTTGCAATTCCAATCCTACCCTCCAATGGATCTTTTATCTGCCTATATAAAGAAGACTTGGATGATTAGAAGAAGGTACTCAAGCTAAATGATACTGCATTGCTCACACTATTGAACATACACACTTTGGTGAAGTAAATATTATTTTCTGTGTATGTTCTTTGTAAACACACATAGAGTTGTTGCTCGTTATTATGTGGGATATTCTTTGTATTAAACTTGTGTTAATCTACTTTTTAAAAGCATTCTTTGTAAACATAACATGTAAATATCAATCTTGTTTAAGTGGTTTGTTGAGTGACTAGGGTTTAGTCATATATACTTAAGAAGACAAATACGGTTTGTCTTTATGGTGTCTATAAACAATTGCAGTTTTAGTGGATTAAATCCTTCTTGAGAAGGTAAAATCACGTTGGTAGGATGGAGTGAAGGTAACTTCATTAAAGTTGTTATTTTTATTGTTCCTGTTTTGCTTGATTGAGTTGGTGTTGAAAAAGGTTTTTCTTAAAAATCCAATTCAAACCCCACATTTCTTGTGTTTTTCGCCACTTACATGTTTTACCTTATTTATCAATGAAATTAATCAAGTTTTTTTCCATGAATTTAAGGTATGAATGAGGCATAACAGTATCCTAGTGAATTTGTGAATTTGAACAACATCAATGAAAAGTTAACACTAGCACAACGTGCCAACATCTAATGCACCTCATTCAAATGAGTGATGGATATTTCTAACAACTTCTTAATCTCAGAGGATTATTATAAGAGTTCATATTTTATTTCCTCATTTTATAAAAATAACTTATCAAAGTCTTACCATCACACTCTTTTTCAATTGCACGACGCTCTTTGTTAATATAATTTTTCATGTTTTTTTTACAAAAGGGAATATTTTCATATCCTCCTGCATCTTTAACAAGCAATTGAAAAGTCTTGTTAATTCTTACTCTCGCATCATCATTTATTTGGATTGTTTTTTTCACATGTAAGTTCGTTTTCTTGTTAGCCTTGAATAATCTTGCTTTTATAAGACTAATCTCATAAGAACGGTTAGATTCAAATTATAAAATATACAATATTTTGCTCTAAATGGTAGTATCTTTAGGAGTGCATTTTCTTTGCCTGCAACAGTTCCCTTCCCATTTCCATTTCCAGCTTCGTCAAGCCAATAACACTCACTTACACTATGAGAAAATCCCCATTTCTCACCTACTTCAACACCAACATCACCGCCATCAATGGCACAAAATCTACTCAATTTCCTTTCCGAAAGCCCTAAAACTCAAAACAAAACAACAAGAGCTTCTAATATGCGTAACAACGCTAGGTTTATTCTACATCATTGCTTTCATAACTCGTCTCTTTGGTGTTCTTCGTTCTGAATCCGTAACTCATGAATTCAATCCTTATTTCAATTACCTTACTACTCTTTACCTAATTGAACACGGTTTGACTCAGATTTGGAATTCCGCTGTAAGGATCTTCGTGGTGTTATTGGTAGCCAAGATATTTCCTGGAATTATATAACTGCTAAAGTACTAGTCAATAGATGGTTTTCATTCTACAGAAGAATTCCCACAGTATAAGAAAGCATTAATTCAAACCAAGTAAATATTTTAAAAAATTAGTCTAATTTTTTACTCTTTCAATTCAAAAACAGATGCATAATAGTCTAAATGACGTTTGATTTTGACACTTTCAATTCTAAAACACATGCATATTATAATATGCTTTTTCTGAGCCATTTCCATCCTCAATCTTTAAATATATGTCTCATGACTCATCATTGTGGCAATAATCAATGGTTATTAAATATCTTTGACCTGAAATAATTAGTTTTGTTTCTCTGCGCCTGATTCATCAGTTTACTTTATAAAATTGTTGATGATCTCATTTTTTTGTCTGAATATAATAATTTTAAAAATAATGCTTAAATTATAAATAAAAAAAATCTGAATCAAACTAGTTGTTAGATTAACCGTTTCTAAAGGGCTAATATGATTGATGGCTTTTGCATTTGCCATATCAATAATTTTAGAATAAATTGACACCACCTTGTCACGTAAGTGTACTTGTCAGTAATAAAAAGCTGTACAAATATTTGTTATACTTGGATGCAAGTTGAACACACAATGGTCCTCTTCTTAACACTTGATATTAATGTGCGGGTTCAGCCGACAATCTATGTTAAAGAAAATTCAAAGTCCAAATACACACACTGTATATATGTTCAGACTCTACCTATAAATTATTGATTTATTTCAACTTCTCTTTTCCTTGTTAATATAAACATGAACACTTCCTCTCAATTTTTCTTCCTTTCACTCATTGCCATATGGCTCATGTCTCTAACTGCTTTTGGAGCTACTACTATTCACCCAGACGAAAGTATGATATCTATTTCTACCATAGCTCCCAAATCATAAAGAAATTTCTTTAATCTGATCTTTCTTTTCTAGTATATTTTATCTAAGAATTCACGTTGCTTTAAATACCATGTATTTTCCTGCTCATAGAAATTCTGTATATATATTTGATAACATGTGTCTTTGATTAGAAAATTTTTAGTACTTAGCTGATAGCTTCTTAATTTGTATATTCAGAGAAAGCTCTTGAAGATATAGGTAAATCACTTGGTAAGAAGGATTGGAACTTCGACATAGATCCATGCAGCAGCAAACCTAACTGGTTTACGCCTCCCATACCCAAAATATTTGAAAACAATGTAACCTGTAACTGCTCTGTTCCTGGGGACAACTTCTGTCATGTTACTTTAATGTAAGTCTCTTTTTCATGGAAACACCACTTCTAAATCTAGTTAAGTCGATTTGAACATTTTTTCATTTACAGTAGTAATCAAGTATTTACATTGATATTGTTTACAGTATGTTTGTACATACGAGTTAGATCGGTTAATTCCATGTAGCAAACTTAATTGATATACTTACACCCTACCATTAAATTAATGTTCTCATCATTATACATCTATACAATTGCTATACCTTATAATAAAATTAAGATTTTAAAGTAAAATCAATATTATCAAACATATGTATTTTTGTAAAGTTATGTTTGACATATAGTAAAGTCAGCTTTAAAACTTTGTTGTAGAAGAACTTGTTGCAATTTTTTCTTTTAAACCTACGAACTAAGAAACATAAAATTAATTTCTTTTAATAACTTTTTATGGAAAAATGAACATACAGAAGTTTGAAAGGGCAAAGTCTTCAAGGCACTCTCCCACGGGAACTGAACAGGTTGCAATACCTTCAAATTATGTACGTGTTTCTCACACTTTTCCACATCCAATTAACCATATTATTGAACTTATTTTATATCTTCAACACCACATGTATCTATATATAGTATTTTGTATGACAGTGACCTCTCTCGCAATTACTTGAACGGTACAATTCCTAAAGAATGGGGCTCCATGACGAATCTTCTTAACATGTATGATTTGTCTCTTATTTTTCTTCTCTGGTTTTTAACCACGGGTTGTTCGAAATGAATCTTCTAAAACTTTACACATGGGTCTTATTACCTATTTATTCTTTTGTCCCACTCTTTGCATTCATTTTCTTGTAGACTTGTAGTAATTACATTAAAAAATAACCTAATGACAACATGTTTCTTAATCATCATAGTACTCTCCCTGGAAATCGATTAACGGGTTCAATACCAAAGGAGATTGCAAATATATCAACCCTGATTCAGTTGTGAGTTTCTCATTATCCCACTTGGCTAAAAAAATCTATTTCGTAAGTACATAAACACGTATGTGTTCAGTTGAATTAACTTTAACATGAAATGGATAGGGAGTTAACAGCCAATCAAATGTATGGAAATATTACTCCTGAGCTTGGGAATCTACCCCAGATTCGAACACTGTAAGTACTTTATTATTTTCCTTAATTGACGTACTCCTCCCAATATGAAAGCCTGGTGTTTAAAGTCCACTTTGATTTCCATGGCTTAGAATCATAATTTCCTGTTCTGCTTTTCAATTATATATAGGCGATTTTCTTCTAACAATTTTTCTGGAGAGCTTCCTGTGACATTGGCCAAACTCACTACATTGCAAGATTTGTAAGCTTGAAATTTTTATGGTGACATTTAGTGATGACTGGTGGCTAAATTAAAAAATGATTTTTATGATGCTTCATATTTTCATGCCCTTTATCAATGCAGCCAAATTTCGGACAACCAATTCTCAGGAAAGATACCCGATTTTATTCAGAACTGGACTAATATAAAGACGCTGTATGCACTCTACTTTTCTATTTTTAATTTCCCTCAAATATAATTGCTTGACTTCAAAAAAGAAAATTATTCATGGTTACTTTACTTTTGACAGAATCATTCAAGGGAGTGGATTAAGTGGACCAATTCCTTCCAAAATTTCACTTTTGAGAAACTTAACTGACTTGTATGTATGATATTTTATATACTGATAAAGCATGGGATGGAGTTTAACTTTCATTTTAATTATGTTTACTTAGCTTCGGTTCAACTGTGATATTCAGGAGAATTAGTGATTTAAGTGGATCTGAATATGCACCTTTGCCACAACTTAATAATATGATATCGTTAAGCAAACTGTAAGTTGATTACTCTGTCTCTTTCAGAAATAGAAAACAAAAACAGAAAAAGAGACACTCATAACATATCGTTGTCTATCTTATTGTTTCACAGGATTCTAAGGAATTGCAACATCAATGGAACTCTACCTGAATACCTTAGAAATATGACATCATTAAAAACCTTGTAATTGCTTACTTGCTACATTTTATTTGACTATAGAGCTTAACTATTAAAGTTTCTTTTGTAAGTTTAGCGTATTATGTAACCTTGGTATCTTTGTTTTTGTAATTAATGTTTAGATAGATATGACATTTTTATAGCTCTCCAGCTTATTATATTGCTTGAATATTTTTTATGACATATTTTCTGTGTTGTTTTTTAACTCATTCTCAATATGACATCGCTTTCAGAGATTTCAGCTTTAACAAATTCAGTGGAACAATTCCAAATATCTACACTGACATAAGCAACGATATGAACTACATGTAAGAAATTCATCATAGTTTCTTTTTGCGTATATTTTTAATCACATTTCTGTTGGCTGCTTTACGACTATAACTCTAGTTTCAACTTTCAGTTCGAAGTAGGAGAGCTGAATAACCCTACTTAGATTCAAACCAAGTTTTCAATGTTATACTAAAAGGATGAATCATGTAGAAACTTACTTAGTTATATGGTTGCAATACTTGAAGTTGCAGGAATATTTCTGCTCATTGTATTTTTGGTATGTTTTAAAGCTGCAAAAATATCCGTCATTGGATTTTATTTCTGAAGTTCAGGAAATTGTATTTGCACCTTTCCGAAGCAACTTTTGTGTCAAAAGGATCACATGCCCTTTCTATCTGAAAAGGAAGAGACAATATAAGCAGTGTGATAACGAGTGTCAAAGTGGATATGCTTAGGATCTTTTGTTATTTCATTGGTCTTAGTCAGTGTCTAAGAATTGAAACACTTTTATATATAGAAGGGTCCCTCGAGACAGTTGTATAAATAAATTCAATCCTTCTAATAAAAGAAGAGATGAATGGGTGTGATTAAAGATGACTAGCTTATTTCCCTCAATGTTCGCTTCAAGAAATATTATGATTTGCATACTAATATCTTGACATTCTTTTATGGGCAGATTTTTAACTGGAAACCATCTCACTGGACCGATACCTTCTTGGAAAACGAACCTCTACGTGTAAGTTATTTTTTAATATTACTTGTATGATTCCTTGGATTGAACAATGTACTTTATTTGTGTTGCAAATATATTATAATTTAGGGTTAAGACTTAATTTGCTCCATCCGTATGAGGTGAATATGAAAATTTTCTGTTTTTCACGTGTTGGTTAACCATGGAATTTCCAACAAGATTCTCGGGTATTCATTTGGGCAGATTGAGACAACTGAAAGTAGTTCGACTCATTGAGTCGTCGTTGTTGACTGAGGAACTGTCAGTCATGATGAAACAGAGGCGCGGGCTACAAAGATCTATTTTTATACCAAGTTGAAAGAAACTAGAGAAGAATAATTCTCAATTGTTTTGATTTGTGCATGGATTTCTCTTAAATAAAGATAGAGATAGATTCCTAAATTTATTACAGGGATCTTAAATTTAATTACATGATTCTAACAATAAAATAGGAAGAACTATACAAGGAAATAATATATGTACAACACAAAAATATTCACAGTACTATTCTGAATATTTTCTGCCAAAGTTACTAAGCAACACTATTCTGTAGTATAGTGCAGTAGTTGTCTTACTATGAATATGCATTGGCTTATATAAGCATTGCAGAAGATTTTATTTAAAATTTTCTTAGACATTTCTATAGTTATTCTCTTTCTATGTTTAGGAACCATAGTTGTATAATCTTGGTAGGAAAAGAGTCTATCATTAAGTCTCTGATTGCTGTATTATTCATATTCTGAATCAAATTTTATGATCTGTATGTAGAGATCTTTCATACAATAACTTCAGCATCAGCCAAGGGAATCAGATATGTCAAAATGATAAAGTGTAAGAATTCCTGCATTTGTGTGCATTTGTTTGCAAACTTAGAACCTTTCTGAGACACCACTTTTTCTAATATGTCACAGAAACTCGTTTTCTACCTCATGGGCAAACAATAACATGTAAGTTTGGTCTTACAAATATATATCTTTCCATTTCTCTCTTATTATGTTTTAATCTTATTATACTAATCATGCTAACATATTCTATTCCTTACATCATTTTCTCAGAGGAACAGTTTCGTGTTTGAGCGAATGCACCAAACGTGAGTTTCTTCATGGTCACTATCATATAGACATCTAAATTTATATATTTTTGCTTTTTTTTTTTTAAAACTTAGTTACAAGAGCAGAGGGGACTAAAGACAGGCATACTTCTTACCAAAGCATGTTCTAATATTCTAAACATGCATAGAAGATCAATGATTTAAAATATCAGCCCAAGAAGAAACAACAGACTTTGATAGGAGTTATAGCTTGTCTTTCTATTGGTGTACTTTATCAAATGATTTAGGTTAGGAAAATTCTACCACTCGATTTATCCACAGACCACTTACTAATCTTGATTCCACGAAAATGTTTCTTATTAGAGGCATAAGTGGAACTCAAAGGGTTTTCTTTTAGCGCTTAGGTTCCCTAAATTACTTAACAATAATTCAAGCTTGATATTGTGTACACTTTTCAGCTAAAACAGAAATTTTGTTGGTTGAAAATGACAAATGTGTTGTCTTCTTGTTCCCTAAATTTACTTTGGAAACACTACAATCAGGCTGTGTGTAGAAAAAATATCAGCAGAAATAAACCGTGAATTTTGTTTGACTAGCTAGAGTTATATAACCTACCATAACAGAAATGTGATAATCAGAAAGAGAGAATTAGTATAAATATAAAATTTCAAGGAATATATTTTTTATTATTTTTCTGTTTCCTTAATATTTCCAAAGTCACTCACATGATCTGCTCAATCCAGCCTCCTACTCCCTTTATATAAATTGTGGTGGACAGCAAGAAACAGTTGACAGAAAAAGTTATGATGGCGATTCAGATTCACCTGGACCAGCTAAATTCCATGTCAGTCCAACAGGAAATTGGGCATTTAGCACCACTGGTATATTCATTGATAGTGACCAACTCGGAGAAACTTATTCCCCGAAAAATGTCACTGCACTTACTATGGCAGATGCTGATTTGTACAAGAATGCACGAGGTTCTGCTATTTCTTTGACTTATTATGGGTTTTGCCTGGCAAATGGAAGATACACAGTAAATCTACATTTTGCTGAAATAATGTTCACAGACGATGAAACTTATGGTAGTCTTGGAAGACGGGTATTTGATATCTACCTTCAGGTACATGGTTTAACAATTTTATTTCATCAGTCACTTGGTGTTTCATCAAAAAAAATAAATTAAGGTCATTAGTCAAGTGATTTCTATAGGGATACTGACGATTAAAAAATGTAGAATATGTCAATAACGATTGAATCTTTTTCTGATCAACAGTTCCCTTGTTTGGCATTATTTATAAAATCAAGGTTGTCATCATGAAATATTAAGGTTGTGATTGAATGTTACAGGGAAAGCCGGTGCAAAAGGACTTCAATATTGCCAAAGAAGCAGGAGGAGTTGGTAAGAAAGTCATAAAACCGTTCAAAGATGTTGTTGTTACAAGTAATACCTTGGAGATCCGTTTGTATTGGGCGGGAAAAGGGACACAGTCTCTCCCAAATAGATCAGTATTTGGTCCTCTTATATCTGCCATATCAGTGGAATCTGGTGGGTTATACTTTCTACATTCCTAATCTCATACTATGATTTCCATGTTATATATGATCTAATATTTAAAATGTCTCGTAAAATAATCAAGCAGACTCTCCACCTGGAAGCATACCTGCAGGAGCTGTGGTTGGAATTGTGATTGCAGCAACAGTTATTATCATTCTAGTGTTTGGTATACTTTGGTGGAAAGGATGTTTTGGAAAAAAAAACTCATTAGCAAGAGGTGATTACGTGATTACAGATGAATTTCTTCTGTTGCCATTATTAATTTATTATCAAACTTTTCGCTAACACATGAATAATTCACGTGATAAAAAAAACCACGCATGTTGTGTAACCCAGTAAAGTTTGAACATGTACTTTTAGTAGTATATAGTGTTATTGAACATGAGACTAGTTTTGTTTTGATAAAAGAAAGTTGCATGCTTACAAAAAATGGATTGTCTATGCAGAGTGTCAGTCTGTAATTTTCTTAGTTTAAGAGATCTTTGATCTTTGATCGTTCTTTTACTTCAATTAACAGACTTGAAGAGTTTAGACGTTCAAACTGGTATATTTACCTTACGACAAATCAAAGCAGCTACAAATAACTTTGATATTTCCAATAAGATTGGAGAAGGAGGATTTGGTCCTGTTTACAAGGTATCTTGCATTGCGAATCCTCTTGAGTGTCATACTTTTATTGTATATTTTTACATGTATTTTCAGAAAATTCTTTTTAAACTTCTAACTAAATAGCATTTCTGAAAAATGCAGGGATGTTTACCCAATGGGACATTGATAGCAGTAAAGCAACTTTCTTCTAAATCAAAGCAAGGGAATCGTGAGTTTTTAAACGAGATAGGCATGATCTCTGCATTGCAACATCCTTATCTTGTTAAACTCCATGGCTGCTGTGTGGAGGGAGATCAGTTGTTGCTGATTTATGAATACTTGGAAAACAATAGTTTAGCTCGCGCCTTATTTGGTAATTTGTCCTATATGGTCTAATTCAGGTTTCTATTTATGTGATAGTCCACAATTTTAACTTACCACTTGACTATGTGGTATCATTTTCTGATTTTTATTACATTTACAAATAAAGGTCCAGAGGAACACCAAATTAAGTTAGACTGGCCAACAAGGCAGAAGATTTGTGTTGGTATTGCTAGAGGTTTGGCATACCTCCATGAAGAATCAAGACTGAAGGTTGTTCACAGGGACATCAAGGCCACTAATGTATTGCTTGATACTAATCTTGACCCAAAAATATCTGATTTTGGTTTGGCCAAGCTTGATGAGGAGGACAACACTCACATTAGTACTAGAATTGCTGGGACCTAGTGAGTAACTACAATTCTTGCCTCACCTAGTTTATTAAAATGTACTGCAAAAGTTATTGAATTCAATTCAAATTGTATATTTTTATTAACTAAGTCTGATATCAAGTCATTTTAATGAAACTTTCCAATTATGCAGTGGATATATGGCTCCTGAATATGCAATGCATGGTTATTTGACGGACAAAGCAGATGTTTATAGTTTTGGAATTGTTGCCTTGGAAATCGTTAGTGGAAGGAACAACACCCTTCATCGGACAAAGGAGGAAGCATTCTATCTTCTTGATTGGGTAACTCTTATGACGTTCTCCCCTGATTATATCCACTGTACTATCTACTTGCACTTTGTTCCGCGTCATATATATTGTTCATTTTTCGTCTAATAATTCAATTCTAGAAGAGAATAAAATCATCTATCCCTTTTCTTGTTCAGACCTACAAGAAGACACAGCAACTTAGCCAAAATATTAATTAACAGAATGCTAATTTTGAAAATATTTTGAAATCTAATTGACATACTAGTGGCATCAATTTGGCTTAAGTGACTTGGGTTTCAAATCAAACTATTCTTTGTTTTCCTTCCCCTTTGAACAGGCACATTTGTTGAAAGAGAGGGGTGACCTAATGGAGCTAGTTGATAGAAGATTAGGTTCAGATTTCAACAAAAAGGAAGCTATGACGGTAATCAATGTGGGTCTTCTATGCACTAATGTCACTTCACACCTTAGGCCGGCCATGTCGTCGGTGGTAAGTTTCCTTGAAGGAAGGAATGCGGTACCAGAATTTGTTTCAGATTCAAGTGAAGTAATGGATGAAAAGAAGTTGGAAGAAATGAGGCAGTATTACTATCAGAAGGAAGAAAACAAGATGAGTAATACGTCACAAACACAAAGTCAGAGTTTATTAAGTGATGGACCATGGACTGCTTCGTCTTCATCAGCCGCAGACCTTTATCCTCTCCACCTTGATTCTTCCTATTTGAAGGAAAGAAATTAAGAGTGTTCCAGCTTCATGCTCTGCTACTGAAAACATATATTGAAAACATTAGCTTTAACTCGTGACATTCAAATATGCAAATAGATCCATTTGATTCCATTATATTATGTATCCATACCGTGATATTATCAATAACGCCAATTGATACTCCTAAGATATAGTGCAAGTGATTGGTGCACCAAGTGTGCGAGCGTTGTCAGCTCAAGAGTAAGGAGTTTGATTTTTAATCATAAATGCGCAGATGTAAAATTGCTATTATTTTTATATTGAATTTTTTGTGTGACAAATCTACTCAATATATTTATTTTATAATAACCTATTATCAACTTATTTTAACAAATATAATCAATATTTTTTTTATCAACAATATGGATTAATTATAAAAAATAAAATATATGCTCTTAAGTTGAGAGCTACATACGCATAAAGTTTTTTTTTTTATATATAATTATAAAAGGTATCATTAATGATTTACTTTTTAATTTGAATCTCATGTTTTTGTTTTTTTTTACAAATTTATATAATTATAAAAGGTATCATTAATGGTTTTGTTTTGTTGTTAGATTGAGTGCTTTATTGCATAAATTACGACATCATTAAAAAATTTAAACGAAACTGAAGTAAGTAAGAGACATAGGTTTGAATTTTTATTTGTTTTGGCATTCTTGTTGGACTGTCCCATCTTATTTATCAGTGAAATTAATCAAGATTTTTATGAATTTAAGGTACGATAAGACATAGTTGGAGACATAGTTGTATTCCAGTGAATTTGAGTAGCATCAATGAAAAGTTAACATCAACTCAACGTGTTCACATTAAATGCACCCCATTTAAATGGGTGATGGATATTTCTAAAACTTCTCAATCTCGGGTGATTTATTATGAGAGTTAGTAAGTAAATGGGACATACATAGTTGGGGATTATATGAGAATTCCTATTTTGTCCCCTCATTTTACAAAATAACTTATCAAGCCTTACCATCACATTCTTTTCTAATTGCATTGCACGACGCTCTTTACTAGTATAATTCCTCATGTCTTTTAAAAAAAAACAAGAATATTTTCATGTTCTCCTGCATCTTTAACAAACGATTGAAAAGTTTTGTTGATCCTTACTCCCGCACCATTATTGATTTGGATTGTTCTCCTCACATGTAAGTTCATTTTTTCGTTAGCCTTGCATCTGGACTTTAGTTTTGATGATAACAATGCATTGATTCTTAGAGAATAATTTTGTACACTAAAGGTTTTTGTCTAGTGTGTAGTTTTGTTAAACATGTTTTGTCTCTGAAGCTTTAACGTGTGACATCATCAGATTCTGGAATCAACACACTTTGACTCTGAAGAGATACAAGTGCTTTACAAGATACTGTCAAGTTATATAAAACTCTTAGACAATGATTCTGAAGAACATTCATGCTAAAGCTTTTGACTATGACTCTGATTGAAGAACCTATGAAAGATTTCATGCCTTCAACATTCTGCGCTCAAGTTCTGAAGATTCTGAAGAACAAGATCTAAAGACTCTGAAAACCGGGTTCTGAAGAACTATGTCAAGACTTTAAAGACCGAGGTTCTGAAGATTCTCTCAATTGTCTCTTGAATCTTATAAGCATGCGTCAACATCATTTTACCAGAAGCCTCTAAAGAATTAGAATATAAATTCAAAAGGTTTTACGTCAGGAAAATATTCAAGATCACCCCTTACTCCACTACCCTGATTTTGTGGGTTAAGGAAAGTACTATTGTACCATTTTGCCTCTCATTTGAAAACCGTTATGAAAGAGATAGTTGCCTTTGCAATTCCAATCCTACCCTCCAATGGATCTTTTATCTGCCTATATAAAGAAGACTTGGATGATTAGAAGAAGGTGCTCAAGCTAAATGAATCTGCATTGCTCACACTATTGAACATACACACTTTGGTGAAGTAAATATTATTTTCTGTGTATGTTCTTTGTAAACACACATAGAGTTGTTGCTCATTATTATGTGAGATATTCTTTGTATTAAACTTGTGTTAATCTACTTTTTAAAAGCATTCTTTGTAAACATAACATGTAAATATCAATCTTGTTTAAGTGGTTTGTTGAGTGACTAGGGTTTAGTCATATATACTTAAGAAGACAAATACGGTTTGTCTTTATGGTGTCTATAAACAATTGCAGTTTTAGTGGATTAAATCCTTCTTGAGAAGGCAAAATCACGTTGGTAGGGTGGAGTGAAGGTAACTTCATTAAAGTTGTTATTTTTATTGTTCCTGATTTGCTTGATTGAGTTAGTGTTGAAAAAGGTTTTTCTTAAAAATCTAATTCAAACCCCACATTTCTTGTGTTTTTCGTCACTTACATGTTTTATCTTATTTACCAATGAAATTAAGGTATGAATGAGGCATAACAGTATCCTAGTGAATTTGTGAATTTGAACAACATCAATGAAAAGTTAACACTAGCACAACGTGCCAACATCTAATGCACCTCATTCAAATGAGTGATGGATATTTCTAACAACTTCTTAATCTCAGAGGATTATTATAAGAGTTCATATTTTATTTCCTCATTTTATAAAAATAACTTATCAAAGTCTTACCATCACACTCTTTTTCAATTGCACGACACTCTTTGTTAATATAATTTTTCATGTTTTTTTTACAAAAGGGAATATTTTCATATCCTCCTGCATCTTTAACAAGCAATTGAAAAGTCTTGTTAATTCTTACTCTCGCATCATCATTTATTTGGATTGTTTTTTTCACATGTAAGTTTGTTTTCTTGTTAGCCTTGAATAATCTTGCTTTTATAAGACTAATCTTATAAGAACGGTTAGATTCAAATTATAAAATATACAATATTTTGCTCAAGATGGTAGTATCTTTAGGAGTGCATTTTCTTTGCCTGCAACAGTTCCCTTCCCATTTCCATTTCCAGCTTCGTCAAGCCAATAACACTCACTTACACTATGAGAAAATCCCCATTTCTCACCTACTTCAACACCAACATCACCGCCATCAATGGCACAAAATCTACTCAATTTCCTTTCCGAAAGCCCTAAAACTCAAAACAAAACAACAGGAGCTTCTAACATGCGTAACAACGCTAGGTTTATTCTACATCCTTGCTTTCATAACTCGTCTCTTTGGTGTTCTTCGTTCTGAATCCGTAACTCATGAATTCAATCCTTATTTCAATTACCTTACTACTCTTTACCTAATTGAACACGGTTTGACTCAGATTTGGAATTCCGCTGCAAGGATCTTCGTGGTGTTATTGGTAGCCAAGATATTTCCTGGAATTATATAACTGCTAAAGTACTAGTCAATAGATGGTTTTCATTCTACAGAAGAATTCCCACAGTATAAGAAAGCATTAATTCAAACCAAGTAAATATTTTAAAAAATTAGTCTAATTTTTTACTCTTTCAATTCAAAAACAGATGCATAATAGTCTAAATGACGTTTGATTTTGACACTTTCAATTCTAAAACACATGCATATTATAATATGCTTTTTCTGAGCCATTTCCATCCTCAATCTTTAAATATATGTCTCATGACTCATCATTGTGGCAATAATCAATGGTTATTAAATATCTTTGACCTGAAATAATTAGTTTTGTTTCTCTGCGCCTGATTCATCAGTTTACTTTATAAAATTGTTGATGATCTCATTTTTTTGTCTGAATATAATAATTTTAAAAATAATGCTTAAATTATAAATAAAAAAAATCTGAATCAAACTAGTTGTTAGATTAACCGTTTCTAAAGGGCTAATATGATTGATGGCTTTTGCATTTGCCATATCAATAATTTTAGAATAAATTGACACCACCTTGTCACGTAAGTGTACTTGTCAGTAATAAAAAGCTGTACAAATATTTGTTATACTTGGATGCAAGTTGAACACACAATGGTCCTCTTCTTAACACTTGATATTAATGTGCGGGTTCAGCCGACAATCTATGTTAAAGAAAATTCAAAGTCCAAATACACACACTGTATATATGTTCAGACTCTACCTATAAATTATTGATTTATTTCAACTTCTCTTTTCCTTGTTAATATAAACATGAACACTTCCTCTCAATTTTTCTTCCTTTCACTCATTGCCATATGGCTCATGTCTCTAACTGCTTTTGGAGCTACTACTATTCACCCAGACGAAAGTATGATATCTATTTCTACCATAGCTCCCAAATCATAAAGAAATTTCTTTAATCTGATCTTTCTTTTCTAGTATATTTTATCTAAGAATTCACGTTGCTTTAAATACCATGTATTTTCCTGCTCATAGAAATTCTGTATATATATTTGATAACATGTGTCTTTGATTAGAAAATTTTCAGTACTTAGCTGATAGCTTCTTAATTTGTATATTCAGAGAAAGCTCTTGAAGATATAGGTAAATCACTTGGTAAGAAGGATTGGAACTTCGACATAGATCCATGCAGCAGCAAACCTAACTGGTTTACGCCTCCCATACCCAAAATATTTGAAAACAATGTAACCTGTAACTGCTCTGTTCCTGGGGACAACTTCTGTCATGTTACTTTAATGTAAGTCTCTTTTTCATGGAAACACCGCTTCTAAATCTAGTTAAGTCGATTTGAACATTTTTTCATTTACAGTAGTAATCAAGTATTTACATTGATATTGTTTACAGTATGTTTGTACATACGAGTTAGATCGGTTAATTCCATGTAGCAAACTTAATTGATATACTTACACCCTACCATTAAATTAATGTTCTCATCATTATACATCTATACAATTGCTATACCTTATAATAAAATTAAGATTTTAAAGTAAAATCAATATTATCAAACATATGTATTTTTGTAAAGTTATGTTTGACATATAGTAAAGTCAGCTTTAAAACTTTGTTGTAGAAGAACTTGTTGCAATTTTTTCTTTTAAACCTACGAACTAAGAAACATAAAATTAATTTCTTTTAATAACTTTTTATGGAAAAATGAACATACAGAAGTTTGAAAGGGCAAAGTCTTCAAGGCACTCTCCCACGGGAACTGAACAGGTTGCAATACCTTCAAATTATGTACGTGTTTCTCACACTTTTGCACATCCAATTAACCATATTATTGAACTTATTTTATATCTTCAACACCACATGTATCTATATATAGTATTTTGTATGACAGTGACCTCTCTCGCAATTACTTGAACGGTACAATTCCTAAAGAATGGGGCTCCATGACGAATCTTCTTAACATGTATGATTTGTCTCTTATTTTTCTTCTCTGGTTTTTTAACCACGGGTTGTTCGAAATGAATCTTCTAAAACTTTACACATCTTATTACCTATTTATTCTTTTGTCCTACTCTTTGCATTCATTTTCTTGTAGACTTGTAGTAATTACATTAAAAAATAACCTAATGACAACATGTTTCTTAATCATCATAGTACTCTCCCTGGAAATCGATTAACGGGTTCAATACCAAAGGAGATTGCAAATATATCAACCCTGATTCAGTTGTGAGTTTCTCATTATCCCACTTGGCTAAAAAAATCTATTTCGTAAGTACATAAACACGTATGTGTTCAGTTGAATTAACTTTAACATGAAATGGATAGGGAGTTAACAGCCAATCAAATGTATGGAAATATTACTCCTGAGCTTGGGAATCTACCCCAGATTCGAACACTGTAAGTACTTTATTATTTTCCTTAATTGACGTACTCCTCCCAATATGAAAGCCTGGTGTTTAAAGTCCACTTTGATTTCCATGGCTTAGAATCATAATTTCCTGTTCTGCTTTTCAATTATATATAGGCGATTTTCTTCTAACAATTTTTCTGGAGAGCTTCCTGTGACATTGGCCAAACTCACTACATTGCAAGATTTGTAAGCTTGAAATTTTTATGGTGACATTTAGTGATGACTGGTGGCTAAATTAAAAAATGATTTTTATGATGCTTCATATTTTCATGCCCTTTATCAATGCAGCCAAATTTCGGACAACCAATTCTCAGGAAAGATACCCGATTTTATTCAGAACTGGACTAATATAAAGACGCTGTATGCACTCTACTTTTCTATTTTTAATTTCCCTCAAATATAATTGCTTGACTTCAAAAAAGAAAATTATTCATGGTTACTTTACTTTTGACAGAATCATTCAAGGGAGTGGATTAAGTGGACCAATTCCTTCCAAAATTTCACTTTTGAGAAACTTAACTGACTTGTATGTATGATATTTTATATACTGATAAAGCATGGGATGGAGTTTAACTTTCATTTTAATTATGTTTACTTAGCTTCGGTTCAACTGTGATATTCAGGAGAATTAGTGATTTAAGTGGATCTGAATATGCACCTTTGCCACAACTTAATAATATGATATCGTTAAGCAAACTGTAAGTTGATTACTCTGTCTCTTTCAGAAATAGAAAACAAAAACAGAAAAAGAGACACTCATAACATATCGTTGTCTATCTTATTGTTTCACAGGATTCTAAGGAATTGCAACATCAATGGAACTCTACCTGAATACCTTAGAAATATGACATCATTAAAAACCTTGTAATTGCTTACTTGCTACATTTTATTTGACTATAGAGCTTAACTATTAAAGTTTCTTTTGTAAGTTTAGCGTATTATGTAACCTTGGTATCTTTGTTTTTGTAATTAATGTTTAGATAGATATGACATTTTTATAGCTCTCCAGCTTATTATATTGCTTGAATATTTTTTATGACATATTTTCTGTGTTGTTTTTTAACTCATTCTCAATATGACATCGCTTTCAGAGATTTCAGCTTTAACAAATTCAGTGGAACAATTCCAAATATCTACACTGACATAAGCAACGATATGAACTACATGTAAGAAATTCATCATAGTTTCTTTTTGCGTATATTTTTAATCACATTTCTGTTGGCTGCTTTACGACTATAACTCTAGTTTCAACTTTCAGTTCGAAGTAGGAGAGCTGAATAACCCTACTTAGATTCAAACCAAGTTTTCAATGTTATACTAAAAGGATGAATCATGTAGAAACTTACTTAGTTATATGGTTGCAATACTTGAAGTTGCAGGAATATTTCTGCTCATTGTATTTTTGGTATGTTTTAAAGCTGCAAAAATATCCGTCATTGGATTTTATTTCTGAAGTTCAGGAAATTGTATTTGCACCTTTCCGAAGCAACTTTTGTGTCAAAAGGATCACATGCCCTTTCTATCTGAAAAGGAAGAGACAATATAAGCAGTGTGATAACGAGTGTCAAAGTGGACATGCTTAGGATCTTTTGTTATTTCATTGGTCTTAGTCAGTGTCTAAGAATTGAAACACTTTTATATATAGAAGGGTCCCTCGAGACAGTTGTATAAATAAATTCAATCCTTCTAATAAAAGAAGAGATGAATGGGTGTGATTAAAGATGACTAGCTTATTTCCCTCAATGTTCGCTTCAAGAAATATTATGATTTGCATACTAATATCTTGACCTTCTTTTATGGGCAGATTTTTAACTGGAAACCTTCTCACTGGACCGATACCTTCTTGGAAAACGAACCTCTACGTGTAAGTTATTTTTTAATATTACTTGTATGATTCCTTGGATTGAACAATGTACTTTATTTGTGTTGCAAATATATTATAATTTAGGGTTAAGACTTAATTTGCTCCATCCGTATGAGGTGAATATGAAAATTTTCTGTTTTTCACGTGTTGGTTAACCATGGAATTTCCAACAAGATTCTCGGGTATTCATTTGGGCAGATTGAGACAACTGAAAGTAGTTCGACTCATTGAGTCGTCGTTGTTGACTGAGGAACTGTCAGTCATGATGAAACAGAGGCGCGGGCTACAAAGATCTATTTTTATACCAAGTTGAAAGAAACTAGAGAAGAATAATTCTCAATTGTTTTGATTTGTGCATGGATTTCTCTTAAATAAAGATAGAGATAGATTCCTAAATTTATTACAGGGATCTTAAATTTAATTACATGATTCTAACAATAAAATAGGAAGAACTATACAAGGAAATAATATATGTACAACACAAAAATATTCACAGTACTATTCTGAATATTTTCTGCCAAAGTTACTAAGCAACACTATTCTGTAGTATAGTGCAGTAGTTGTCTTACTATGAATATGCATTGGCTTATATAAGCATAGCAGAAGATTTTATTTAAAATTTTCTTAGACATTTCTATAGTTATTCTCTTTCTATGTTTAGGAACCATAGTTGTATAATCTTGGTAGGAAAAGAGTCTATCATTAAGTCTCTGATTGCTGTATTATTCATATTCTGAATCAAATTTTATGATCTGTATGTAGAGATCTTTCATACAATAACTTCAGCATCAGCCAAGGGAATCAGATATGTCAAAATGATAAAGTGTAAGAATTCCTGCATTTGTGTGCATTTGTTTGCAAACTTAGAACCTTTCTGAGACACCACTTTTTCTAATATGTCACAGAAACTCGTTTTCTACCTCATGGGCAAACAATAACATGTAAGTTTGGTCTTACAAATATATATCTTTCCATTTCTCTCTTATTATGTTTTAATCTTATTATACTAATCATGCTAACATATTCTATTCCTTACATCATTTTCTCAGAGGAACAGTTTCGTGTTTGAGCGAATGCACCAAACGTGAGTTTCTTCATGGTCACTATCATATAGACATCTAAATTTATATATTTTTGCTTTTTTTTTTTTAAAACTTAGTTACAAGAGCAGAGGGGACTAAAGACAGGCATACTTCTTACCAAAGCATGTTCTAATATTCTAAACATGCATAGAAACAACAGACTTTGATAGGAGTTATAGCTTGTCTTTCTATTGGTGTACTTTATCAAATGATTTAGGTTAGGAAAATTCTACCACTATCCACAGACCACTTACTAATCTTGATTCCACGAAAATGTTTCTTATTAGAGGCATAAGTGGAACTCAAAGGGTTTTCTTTTAGCGCTTAGGTTCCCTAAATTACTTAATAATAATTCAAGCTTGATATTGTGTACACTTTTCAGCTAAAACAGAAATTTTGTTGGTTGAAAATGACAAATGTGTTGTCTTCTTGTTCCCTAAATTTACTTTGGAAACACTACAATCAGGCTGTGTGTAGAAAAAATATCAGCAGAAATAAACCGTGAATTTTGTTTGACTAGCTAGAGTTATATAACCTACCATAACAGAAATGTGATAATTAGAAAGAGAGAATTAGTATAAATATAAAATTTCAAGGAATATATTTTTTACTATTTTTCTGTTTCCTTAATATTTCCAAAGTCACTCACATGATCTGCTCAATCCAGCCTCCTACTCCCTTTATATAAATTGTGGTGGACAGCAAGAAACAGTTGACAGAAAAAGTTATGATGGCGATTCAGATTCACCTGGACCAGCTAAATTCCATGTCAGTCCAACAGGAAATTGGGCATTTAGCACCACTGGTATATTCATTGATAGTGACCAACTCGGAGAAACTTATTCCCCGAAAAATGTCACTGCACTTACTATGGCAGATGCTGATTTGTACAAGAATGCACGTGGTTCTGCTATTTCTTTGACTTATTATGGGTTTTGCCTGGCAAATGGAAGATACACAGTAAATCTACATTTTGCTGAAATAATGTTCACAGACGATGAAACTTATGGTAGTCTTGGAAGACGGGTATTTGATATCTACCTTCAGGTACATGGTTTAACAATTTTATTTCATCAGTCACTTGGTGTTTCATCAAAAAAAATAAATTAAGGTCATTAGTCAAGTGATTTCTATAGGGATACTGACGATTAAAAAATGTAGAATATGTCAATAACGATTGAATCTTTTTCTGATCAACAGTTCCCTTGTTTGGCATTATTTATAAAATCAAGGTTGTCATCATGAAATATTAAGGTTGTGATTGAATGTTACAGGGAAAGCCGGTGCAAAAGGACTTCAATATTGCCAAAGAAGCAGGAGGAGTTGGTAAGAAAGTCATAAAACCGTTCAAAGATGTTGTTGTTACAAGTAATACCTTGGAGATCCGTTTGTATTGGGCGGGAAAAGGGACACAGTCTCTCCCAAATAGATCAGTATTTGGTCCTCTTATATCTGCCATATCAGTGGAATCTGGTGGGTTATACTTTCTACATTCCTAATCTCATACTATGATTTCCATGTTATATATGATCTAATATTTAAAATGTCTCGTAAAATAATCAAGCAGACTCTCCACCTGGAAGCATACCTGCAGGAGCTGTGGTTGGAATTGTGATTGCAGCAACAGTTATTATCATTCTAGTGTTTGGTATACTTTGGTGGAAAGGATGTTTTGGAAAAAAAAACTCATTAGCAAGAGGTGATTACGTGATTACAGATGAATTTCTTCTGTTGCCATTATTAATTTATTATCAAACTTTTCGCTAACACATGAATAATTCACGTGATAAAAAAAAACCACGCATGTTGTGTAACCCAGTAAAGTTTGAACATGTACTTTTAGTAGTATATAATGTTATTGAACATGAGACTAGTTTTGTTTTGATAAAAGAAAGTTGCATGCTTACAAAAAATGGATTGTCTATGCAGAGTGTCAGTCTGTAATTTTCTTAGTTTAAGAGATCTTTGATCGTTCTTTTACTTCAATTAACAGACTTAAAGAGTTTAGACGTTCAAACTGGTATATTTACCTTACGACAAATCAAAGCAGCTACAAATAACTTTGATATTTCCAATAAGATTGGAGAAGGAGGATTTGGTCCTGTTTACAAGGTATCTTGCATTGCGAATCCTCTTGAGTGTCATACTTTTATTGTATATTTTTACATGTATTTTCAGAAAATTCTTTTTAAACTTCTACCTAAATAGCATTTCTGAATAATGCAGGGATGTTTACCCAATGGGACATTGATAGCAGTAAAGCAACTTTCTTCTAAATCAAAGCAAGGGAATCGTGAGTTTTTAAACGAGATAGGCATGATTTCTGCATTGCAACACCCTTATCTTGTTAAACTCCATGGCTGCTGTGTGGAGGGAGATCAGTTGTTGCTGATTTATGAATACTTGGAAAACAATAGTTTAGCTCGCGCCTTATTTGGTAATTTGTCCTATATGGTCAAATTCAGGTTTCTATTTATGTGATAGTCCACAATTTTAACTTAGCACTTGACTATGTGGTATCATTTTCTGATTTTTATTACATTTACAAATAAAGGTCCAGAGGAACACCAAATTAAGTTAGACTGGCCAACAAGGCAGAAGATTTGTGTTGGTATTGCTAGAGGTTTGGCATACCTCCATGAAGAATCAAGACTGAAGGTTGTTCACAGGGACATCAAGGCCACTAATGTATTGCTTGATACTAATCTTGACCCAAAAATATCTGATTTTGGTTTGGCCAAGCTTGATGAGGAGGACAACACTCACATTAGTACTAGAATTGCTGGGACCTAGTGAGTAACTACAATTCTTGCCTCACCTAGTTTATTAAAATGTACTGCAAAAGTTATTGAATTCAATTCAAATTGTATATTTTTATTAACTAAGTCTGATATCAAGTCATTTTAATGAAACTTTCCAATTATGCAGTGGATATATGGCTCCTGAATATGCAATGCATGGTTATTTGACGGACAAAGCAGATGTTTATAGTTTTGGAATTGTTGCCTTGGAAATCGTTAGTGGAAGGAACAACACCCTTCATCGGACAAAGGAGGAAGCATTCTATCTTCTTGATTGGGTAACTCTTATGACGTTCTCCCCTGATTATATCCACTGTACTATCTACTTGCACTTTGTTCCGCGTCATATATATTGTTCATTTTTCGTCTAATAATTCAATTCTAGAAGAGAATAAAATCATCTATCCCTTTTCTTGTTCAGACCTACAAGAAGACACAGCAACTTAGCCAAAATATTAATTAACAGAATGCTAATTTTGAAAATATTTTGAAATCTAATTGACATACTAGTGGCATCAATTTGGCTTAAGTGACTTGGGTTTCAAATCAAACTATTCTTTGTTTTCCTTCCCCTTTGAACAGGCACATTTGTTGAAAGAGAGGGGTGACCTAATGGAGCTAGTTGATAGAAGATTAGGTTCAGATTTCAACAAAAAGGAAGCTATGACGGTAATCAATGTGGGTCTTCTATGCACTAATGTCACTTCACACCTTAGGCCGGCCATGTCGTCGGTGGTAAGTTTCCTTGAAGGAAGGAATGCGGTACCAGAATTTGTTTCAGATTCAAGTGAAGTAATGGATGAAAAGAAGTTGGAAGAAATGAGGCAGTATTACTATCAGAAGGAAGAAAACAAGATGAGTAATACGTCACAAACACAAAGTCAGAGTTTATTAAGTGATGGACCATGGACTGCTTCGTCTTCATCAGCCGCAGACCTTTATCCTCTCCACCTTGATTCTTCCTATTTGAAGGAAAGAAATTAAGAGTGTTCCAGCTTCATGCTCTGCTACTGAAAACATATATTGAAAACATTAGCTTTAACTCGTGACATTCAAATATGCAAATAGATCCATTTGATTCCATTATATTATGTATCCATACCGTGATATTATCAATAACGCCAATTGATACTCCTAAGATATAGTGCAAGTGATTGGTGCACCAAGTGTGCGAGCGTTGTCAGCTCAAGAGTAAGGAGTTTGATTTTTAATCATAAATGCGCAGATGTAAAATTGCTATTATTTTTATATTGAATTTTTTGTGACAAATCTACTCAATATATTTATTTTATAATAACCTATTATCAGCGTATTTTAACAGATATAATCAATATTTTTTTTATCGACAATATGGATTAATTATAAAAAATAAAATATATGCTCTTAAGTTGAGAGCTACATACGCATAAAGTTTTTTTTTATATATATAATTATAAAAGGTATCATTAATGATTTACTTTTTAATTTGAATCTCATGTTTTTGTTTTTTTTTTTACAAATTTATATAATTATAAAAGGTATCATTAATGATTTACTGTTTAATTTGAATCTCATGTTTTTTTTTAAAATTTGTATTTATTTTAGATATTTATTTTAAGTTGTTTAGGTACATATCTGGTGTTGGTGCAAAGATAGAATAAATGATGAAATAGGGAAATATTCTATTAAAGAGAATGACGGCTACAAAACATGATTAAAAGTTACAATGATTGTCACCCTATTTATAAGTTAAAACTAGGGTTACTAGAATAAGATAAAATACTAAAATACTCTCTAACAAACTTAGAGGCTAAGAAAATAGTACAACTAAATAAATATGAATTACTATTAATATTCTAATATCATCCCTTAATTCATATTCCATCAAAACTTGTAACACCAATTTCATCCCTTAGTCTGAGAAATTGATCAGTCTTGATAGCTTTCGTCAGAACATCTGCCAACTGCTTCTGAGTGCTACAGTGTACAACTTCTAACACTCCACTCTGAACTTGATGTCTCAGAAAATGATACTTGGTCTCAATATGCTTGCTTCTCCCATGCAACACTGGGTTTCTGGCAAGATTGATTGCAGACTTGTTGTCAATCATCAACTTCAGAGGTTTGTCTACTTTAATCTTCAGATCCTGCAACAGATTCAGAATCCACACAGCTTGGCATGCAGTAACAGCACCTGCAATGTATTCAGCTTCACAGGTTGACAACGCCACAACAGGTTGCTTCTTGGAAAACCAAGAAATGGAACCTCCCAGAAATTTGAACAAGTACCCAGATGTACTTCTTCTGTCAACTCTGTCTCCACACCAATCAGAGTCTGAATAACTCAGAAGTTCTGACTCATTATTTCCTCCAGAGGGAAATAACACTCCATACTTCAGAGTTCCTTTGATATACCTCAGAATCCTGACAGCAGCTTGGTAATGGGACCACTTAGGTTTACTCATGAACCTACTAACCATCCCAACTGAGTAGCAAATATCAGGTCTGGGATTGCACAGATACCTCAGAGAACCAACCAACTGTTTAAAGGTTGTAGCATCCACATCTTCTCCATCATAGTCAGAATCCAGTTTCTAATTTGTATCTGAAGGTGTGACAGCAGTCTTACAATTCTTCAGTTCAAACCTCTTCAGAAGTTCTAATTCATACTTGAGTTGATGCAAAATGATACCTTTCTCAGAATATCTGAACTCCATCCCTAGAAAGTATGTCATTTTGCCTAGATCAGTCATTTCAAATTCATTCATCAGAACTTTCTTGAACTTGTCTATCTCCTGTTCAGAACTTCCAGTCAATAGTATATCATCAACATATAAACATACCAGAGTCATATTGCCTTCAGAAGTATGCTGAACATAGACATCGTACTCCATCTCACATTTCTGAAAGCCTTGCTTCTTGAAAAATGAATCAATCTTCTGATTCCAAGCTCTGGGCGCTTGTTTCAATCCATATAGGGCTTTGTATAATTTGTACACCATCCCTTCCTGATTCTTTTTCACAAATCCAGGAGGTTGTGACACGTAAACTTCTTCTTCTAATGGACCATTCAGAAATGCAGATTTTACATATAAATGCATCAGAGGCCAATTCCTGTTAGCAGCTATTGCAATCACCATTCTGATTGTTTCATGTCTTGCTACAGGTGCAAACACTTCAGAATAATCCAACCCAGGTTTTTGTAGAAATCCTCTGGCTACCAACCTTGCTTTATGTTTGCCAATTGAACCATCTGGCTTTAACTTCTGCTTGAAAACCCATCTGACGCTGATGGCTTTCTTGTCTTTTGGAAGTTCTGTCAGCTTCCAAGTCTTGTTTCTCTCTATAGCATCAAGTTCTTCTTTCATGGCCTTCAGCCAGAGCTTCTGCTTAAGAGCCTCTTCTGTACTTATGGGTTCAGAGTCTACCATCACGGCACACTGAATAACTTCTCCTTCAGAGTCTACTTCAGTGTCTTGCAGCATGTCAAATTCTGCAAATCTTCTGGGAACGCTTCTGATTCTTTATGGTCTCTGAACTTGTTCAGAGTCTTGAGCTTCAGAGTTTCCAGCTTCAGATGGTTGACTTCCTCTAGAGCTTTGACCATCTTCAAGATCTGGCATATTTTCAGAGTCTTGGCCATCTTCAGAGTCTGAATTTCCACCAGAGTCTGGATTACCATCAGAGTCTGGATCATCAGAGTCACCTTCATCTTCTGAGTCTTCTCCAGAGTCAGAATCACTATCAGAGTCAGAATCAACGTCAGAGTTTACTTCAACTTCAGAAATTCTTAACTCTGACCTTTCTTCAGAAGTTCTAACATCAGAATCAGATTGAGACTTATCCCAATTCCAAACTTCTGATTCCTTCACAATCACATCTCTGCTGAATTCAATTTTATTGGTTTCTGGACAATAGAGCTTATATGCACCTGTATTGTGGTACCCTATCAGAATCATCACTTTGCTTCTATCATCCAGCTTCTGTCTTCTGGCTTCTGGAACATGTTTATAGCAAACAGAACCAAACACCTTCAGATGACTAACACTTTGCTTGTCTCCAGTCCACTTCTGCATAGGAACTATTTCCTTCAACTTCTTCGTAGGACATCTATTGAGTACATACGTTGCAGTGGCAACAGCTTCTCCCCAGAGCTTCTGAGGAAGCTTCTTCTCCTTTAGCATGCTTCTCACCATATCAAGCAAAGTACGGTTTCTTCTTTCAGCAAGACCATTGTGTTGAGGGGTATAGGGAGCAGTAACCTCATGCTCAATTCCATTCTCCTCACAGAACTTCTGGAACTCTTTGGAGTTATACTCACCTCCACCATCAGTTCTAAGAATCTTCAACTTCTGACCACTCTGATTCTCAGCCTTCATTCTGAACTTCTTGAATTCATCAAACACCTCATGTTTAAATTTAATAAGGGATACCCATGTCATTCTTGTGAATTCATCAACAAACAACACAAAGTATTTATTCCCTCCAATTGATGCTACTGGAAATGGACCACATACATCAGAATGTACAACTCCCAAGGCATGTTTTGCTCTTGGAGCAACTTCTGACGCAAATGGCAAACGTGGTTGTTTTCCTTCCATGCAAACTTTGCATGACTTCTCAAGCTTCTTAATTGCAGGAATTCCATGTACCAACTTCTTTGAATTCAGATGTTTTAGGCTTCTGAAATTCAAATGACCAAATCTTCTGTGCCACAGCTCACTCTCCTTCTCAGCACATGTTGCACTAAGACATTCTGAGTCTGCAGTTCTGACATTCACCTTGAATGTTCTATTCCTTCCCTGTTCTGACTCCATAATCAACTTCTGATTGTAGTCATACAGCTTCAGAAGATTGTCCTTCATGGTAACTGAAAAACCTTTCTCAATTAATTGTCCCACACTCATCAGATTGCTTCTGATGCCAGGTACATACCACACGTTCTGAATCAATGCTGTTTTCCCATTGTTCAGAGTCACTCTGACATTTCCCATACCTTCTGCATTAAGATATTTGTCATCAACACATCTGATCTTTGTCCTCTT
This sequence comes from Lathyrus sativus, assembly GCA_963859935.3. NCBI lineage: Eukaryota > Viridiplantae > Streptophyta > Magnoliopsida > Fabales > Fabaceae > Lathyrus > Lathyrus sativus. The sequence goes on along the minus strand of OZ012735.1, from coordinate 792,668,453 downwards.
TTCAGAGTCAAAGTCAACCAGCCATTTCTTGTTTCCAGTAAGATGATTTGAACAGCCAGTGTCCATATACCACCAGTCTGTCAGATCATCAGATTCAGATGCCATCAATAGCACAGATTCGTCATCAGAACTTCTGGCTATATTTGCTTCTTCTGATTTCTTCTCCTTGTTTGACCAACAATCTCTAGCAAAGTGACCAAACTTCTTACAACAGTAACATTGTATTTTTCTTTTGTCATACTTCTCTTTTCCCCTCTGAGCATTCTTTTGTCTATCAGAGGTTGAGCTTTCTGACTTCTGACCACCATCAGATCTTCTCTTGGCTTCTGACTGCTTCTGATACCTCCTATCAGAAGTTGCTTTCAGAGTCTGCTGCTCTACTTCCCTTTCAGAAGTTCTCTCAGTCAAACGCAACTCTTGCGCTTCTAAACTGCTCTGCAGCTCTTCAATTCTCATTGTGCTCAGATCTTTGGAATGTTCTATTGCTACCACAATGTAATCAAATTGAGGAGTAAGGGATCTCAATACCTTCTCCATGATTGTTTCTTCAGAAAGAGTTTCTCCACATGCTTTCATCTCATTAGTGATCAGAATCACTCTAGAGATGTATTCAGAAACTTTCTCATTATTCTTCATGTTGAGATTCTCATATTGCTTTCTCAAGGACTGAAGCTTCACCTTCTTCACTGATGCGTCACCACCATAACATCTAACCAGTGTGTCCTAGGAAGCCTTTGCTGTCGTTGAATCTGCAATCTTCTCAAACACATTTACATAAACACATTGATGAATAAAGAATAATGCTTTCTGATCCTTCTTCCTTACTTCCTTCTGCACGTTTTTCTGTTCATTTGTTGCATCTGCTGCTACCGGAACATAACCATCAGTGACAAGATCTAAAACATCTTGAGCACCAAACAGTACACACATTTGGATCATCCAACGATTCCAATTTTTACCGTCAAATACTGGAAGCTTGGTGTTCATGTTGCCGTTTCCGTTCATCTTCACCTTGCACAATACACTCAGATTTCTCACACAGTGTTTCCCAAACCACAAAATAAAATTCTGATCAGATTTTGTTCAAGATTCAACACGAATCTAAGAATCAAAATCAAACACACAAGACCTCACGTTCACTCGTGTTTCCCGTGTTTCCCCATGAATCTGAACCGGAGCTCTAGATACCAATTGTTGGTGCAAAGGTAGAATAAATGATGAAAAGGAGAAATATTCTATTAAAGAGAATGACGGCTACAAAACATGATTAAAAGTTACAATGATTGTCACCCTATTTATAAGCTAAAACTAGGGTTACTAGAATAAGATAAAATACTAAAATACCCTCTAACAAACTTAGAGGCTAAGAAAATAGTACAACTAAATAAATATGACTTACTATTAATATTCTAATATCTGGTGTGATGTGCAATGGTAATATATTTTGTGTTAATTTTTAAATTGTTAATTTAAATATTTAAATTTTGTTATACAAAACTACAATTAAAAAATAAAAAAGATTTTAAATAATTACAAGACAAATAAAAAATATGTTTATTAAAATTTATAAAAATAGTACATTTTTGTCTTTGTCAAAGTTTGAATATATGACTCTATAAAAAATATAGGTAATCTAACACGGATAATTGAAGTGTGAGATTTCCATTTTGTATATTATTCTTAACAGATAACTAACAAAGCATAATATACGATTTATTATCGAGAAAGAAACTAAACAGTGACTTCAATAAATTATAGTCTTTAAGGGAGTCGGAAATACTGAGAATTTATACTTTTAAATTTTCAAACTTATTCCTAACAAACAAATGAATGAAATTTCCGGTAAGTAAAATTAGAATTTTGGTATAAATTAAATTTTTGATAATGTATTTAAATTTTTGGTATATTAGAATTTTTAAAATTTTCGTAAAATTATAAATAATACCAAAAATTTTAAATTTGTCATGAACGGGTCGGGGAAACCCTGTACTTATATCTTACCGTCGCAACTGAGGTCGTCAGCACAACACTGATTCGCGAGACTCCCGAAGGGCAGAAGTCGATCTGCTTCTTGAGCAAAGACCTATAAGGTCCCGAGCTCAGGCACCAACAGATCGAGAAGGTCGCTCTGGCCCTCATAAACGCGTCCAGGAGGTTGCGACATTATTTCCTGACCCACAAGATCATGGTCAGAACGAACCAGCCTGTCAAACAGCTACTCGGGCGACCAAACATGTCAAGAAGAATGCTCAGATGGTCGCTCGAACTCTCAGAACTCAACGTCTAATACGAGAGCAGAAAGTCCCTCAAGGTACAAGTTCTGTCTGACTTCATCGCGAAAATGACCTCCATGGAGTCCTCGACCCCGGGGCACACAAGTTAACCATTTTTGTCGACGACGCCTCTAGCTCGACGGGAAATAGAGCAAGCATCATCTTAGAGAATGAAGAAGGCATCTTAATAGAAGTCTCCCTCGCCTTAGCATTCCCGAAGTCAAACAACCAGGCCGAGTACGAGACATTCCTCGCAGGACTCCACCTAAATGAGGACTTTGGTGCGAAAGAGGTAAGGATCTTTACCGACTCCCAGCTTATTGCCTCTTAAGTACGAGGAGAGTACCAAGCCAAGAACGAAAACCTCGACGAGTACCTCGCCTTGGTAAAAGAAAGAATGAAGAGTTTCAATTCTGCAGAAGTGCAACATGTTCCACGCAAACACAACACCAGAGCAAACATCTTGTCAAAAATAGAGAGCACAAATAAGAAGGGCGGAAACAAGTCCGTTGTCTAGGAGGTTCTCTCTTGACCGAGCATCAAGAAAGACACAACAATAGCCGAGGTTAACGCTATCGATGACAGCAACTGCTGGATGACTCCCGTGTACACCTACCTCAGGACGGGGCGACTATTTGACAATGCAAAGAAGGCCAGCATAGTCAGGCGCAAAGCTTGCTCATACGCCTGATCGAGGATAAGTTATACCAGAGGCGATTCTCCGTTTCCCTCCTTAAGTGCGTCGATGAATCTAAGGCACCGGTCATACTCCAAGAAATCCACGAAGGAATTAATGCCTAGCACCTCGGCGGATGACCCTTCACCCACAAGACCCTACAGGCAAGATACTACTGGCTCACCATGCAGCATGACACCAAGGAACACGTTAAGAAGTGTAACAAGTGCCAACGGTATGAGGACATGCACCTGGCCCTGACTAGCAAACTCAAAGCGCTCTCGTCCCCGTGGCCTTTCACGTGGTGGGGGATGGACATCCTCGGACCCTTTACTATAGGTTCATATCAGAATAAATATTAGATAGTCGGCGTTAACTACTTCACGAAATGGATAGAGGAAGAAGCTCTTGCCAAAATAACGACACACAACATACTCCGCTTTTACAAAAGGAACATCCTTGTCTGGTTCGACGTTACCCAAGCGATCGTCACCGAAAACAGAATACAATTCACCGGCAAGAACTTCCAGGACTTTGTTACCAAGCTGGGTACAAAGAAACACTTCACATATGTCAAGCACCTGCAAACAAATCGGCAGGCTGAAGCCGCGAGCAAGGTGATTCTGCATGGTTTGAAACGAAGACTGGGATACGCCAAGAAGAGGTGGGTCGAGGAGCTACATAACATGCTCTAGGCTTACAGGATAACCCCGCACTTGACGACAGGGGAGTCCCCGTTTCGACTAACCTACAAGATCGAGGCAGTGATTCTGGTATAAATAAGGGAGCCCTCCAGAAGAACCAAATCTCCCATTGACGAGGAAGCGAATGATGAGGCCCTAAGGGAAGAACTCGATCTAGTCGAGGAAATCCGGTCGGGGGCATCCCTCCGCGAAGTCTCACTAAAACAAAAGATAACTCTATGACATGACAACAAAGTCATTAAGCGCGAGTTATAGGTAGGTAGCCTGGTCCTATGAAGGAATCAAAAGGACTCGCGCGATGGCAAACTCGCTGCAAACTGGGAAGGTCCCTACCGGGTCCAAGACAAAATGGGCAACATGGCCTATTACCTCAAAAATCTACACGGGAAGGAGCTTGTTCGAGCATGGAACACTGAAAAGCTCAAACAATACTACAGTTAGACACTGCTCGTGACCTAGTAGCATCGCGACCACAGGAGCATGACGGGGTACAAACGCGTCTCCTAAATTTGAAACAAAAAGACAAGAGTCTGCCCTTTGTGTGCATGAGCAGACTTTTGATCGGACAGGTACCCCTCTACCGACCTCCACCCTTGTCATACCAGTCAAGCAGAATTCCCAGCTCACGATGAGAAGTTCACGCAGCGGGACAAGGACCTTGACCGAGATCCTAACTTCGTTTTGATTGAATTCCAACTCCGATCGCCCGATCAGTTCCCTACACGCTTGGTCATAATATACGTCAAGTAAAATCCCCGATGACGAACAAACATAAACACTAATTCATACACATATGTGAAAAACGAGAAAATAAGGCACACACAAAGCAGCAAAATGAAATATTACATTACCAAAAAGGCGGGCAGAGCCCATTTTGATTTTGGTAGGACTCCCGGTCCTCAGAATCCAACGAGCTGGACTTGACTATGTAACTATCTGTGCTCCTTTTGAAGTGCTCCTCTGTCCATTCCAATGGAGACTTCGATTGTAAGACCTCCTCCCTCTTCCTGTTTTCTTCCTTGACCACGAGGTCATACAACAAGTCGATGACCAGATGAGTGATGGGATTGACAATAAAAAAACTGGTCTTTGAAAGTACGAACAAAGTCTAGATACACCCAAAACAGTCTCCTCGGCTGCTTCAAAGACACCCAACTTTGCCGGCCCTGGATCGTCTGTCGTTATAGATGAAAGATGCAAAAAAAAGAGGCAACGTGGCCCTAACATTGAGGTATCGACATACGAGCTTGAACACTCTCACAAACGCGATCGCGTTGGGATGAAGCTGTGAAGGCGCCAGGCGCAGCCAGTCAAACACTCCTCGTTGGAAGTCACTGAAGGGAAGACGTAGACCCGCTTCCCAGAAAGCAAATGCGTACATGGGAAACCTCATCCCTTTGAAAGACGAACATACGTGATGATGTTCTCGGGGTTTGTAAACTTGCCAATTCGGGGAAGAGCCCTCACAACGCTCCTCATCAGTAGCGTAGGCGTCTGAGTCGTCCTCGACAAAGCGTGAAGGGATGCTCAGGAGCTCCTGCCCGACCCAATCTTCAGAAGTCCGCTTTCGAATTCGTTCGGTCTGTGCGATCGGGGAATTAGGCACATCATCAATCTCGTTGACCCCTTCGATCCATGCAACCATTTTAACCTAAAAATCAGAGGAAAACGATAAATTCGACGTTTAAGATCAAATCCACCCTTCCACCGCAAATCAAGTGAAAAGGCGAAGATAGGGGCACATAGCCACCGGACAGGCCTCCCCGACCGAAAACACCCAACTAGGGTACTCGTCTAAAGGAAGCTCTTCTTCGACTACGTGACCCCGCCCGACAAGAGAGTAGAGGAAGTTCTTAGCAGAATGGGGAAAACGTGTGAATGAAACGGACTCGCCCCCTATTTATAATACTAGCACGGGACTCGAGGCGTCCCTATGCACTTGAGTGCCCCTATTAATTGTCGTCCTAGGCATTAATTTCTCTGACACATGACACTAACAGACACCTCACACACCCGTTCAAATTCCTCTCATGCCCGGAACCATACGTGCCCGTCCCCTCCAACGTCTCCCACGCAGAAGAGTCTGCAGTCACATTACCCCGCCGGAGAAGCTCGACACCTGGCCGTATCCACCATCCTCGACGTTGGAACTGACCCTTAAGTCATTACTCTTCCACTTCGGAGCAACGACTTAGGGGGCACCTGTTCTGGACTGAGCCAGTAGCTGCCTCACAGTCGGGCAGACCCAACCCAATACTATATTAGGGAGGCCCAATTCTCCATCCCGTCGAGCAAGCCGCAATACACTCTGCAGTCGGACAGACCACTACTTAGCACGGGGAGGGCTCACGTGTCTCCCCCACGTTCTCCATGTGTTTCCCACACGGGGATACGTCATCAAACAACTACCCGTATCCTAAAGAACCAGCCTTCCACCTTTTAAGGATCACTGGACAGTTGGATTAGGGTGAAGACCACGTGCTAGTCTTTCCTACGCCACGTAGACTCTGACAATTACTTGTGTTATGCCTGACAATCCAATCCAATGCAATGTAACTGTTGGCCCAGTGCTGGGGGCACACTATAAATATCCTCTTTCACTAGAGGGTCAGGTATTCTGAATTCTGTTCTCTACACCTTTTCTATGTACTTGCTTTCTCTCTTGCTAAAACTTACTTTGTCATCGGAGTACCTTGCAGATACACTTCCTCTTCTTTTTCACCACCGACAAACAAAAGAGCTCACGACGTGTGCTGACTGCTAATTCTTTTCTAATCCAGTAAGATCAATTATTATTACATTTTTTAATGTGTGAAAGATAAAAAAACGACTTATAATAAAATAAGAAGGAATAATGATAAGGACACTAATTAGAAAAATATTGTTTCAACACCTATTAGGATGAAAATTAAATAAAACACCTATTAGGATGAAAATTAAATAAATTTTGGATTGTAAAATTATTAAGTTAATCTGGATTGTTAAAATTAACTTTCCAATAGAAAAAAAATATTAGTAAACTCTCATTGCTATATTTTTTGAATCATACTACTAAAAAATCATTTAAAATAAAAATTTAAAACAGTAAAATTGGAGCATAAAATACATAATTGAAATTATTGATTTTAAAATAAAATGTATTTTCATAAAATAAAAGAGAAAGATTTTTTTATAAATTATAATATTTTTTATAAGAAAATAAAAGAGTATGTATCCGTATTTTTCCAAATTTTTATTTAATAGATTCAATTACCACCCCTAATTTATATCTATTTATTTTTTGGATAATTATTCGAAACTGTGTCTGTATTTATTTTTGTAAATTTTTGCTTTTATCTGTTGTGGTTAATAGTTTGTAAGTACAAATTATATATATATATATATATATATATATATATATATATATATATATATATATATGTATATATATATATAATTTTTATAAAATGGTTAAGTGTAACATTTATTTTAGAATGGAGGATTACTGAACTTGAATTTGCAGCTTGTGTAACGAAGTTAAAAAAGTCTCCAAGGAAAAGAAAACATAACAGGTATGACCCCTCTATTTTTCCATCTCAATTAGAAAATATCACAAAAAATAACGGTTATCAACTTTCGTCATCAACAACGTTAAATAGAAAAATCTTATTTCAATTTTTATTAACATAATGAAGAAACATAATTTAAAAACAATAAGTAATTTACCACAACAAAAACTATCATATTCAAGTTATGTGCATGTACAAAGTGTATTGCGTACCCAAAATCTGATAAAGAAGGTACAACAATTAGGGATGTTTATTAGCCGATTATTTAAATTATTTATATAGAAATTTGATTATTAAAAATTAATTAATTATTAGTATGATTATAATTAAATCTAATTTTAAATATATTAATAATATAGTTTTAATTAAATTTATAATTCGAATATGCATATTTAAAATAAAAATTAAATTAGTCAATTTTTTTAAAAAGAAAATTATTTTATTTTGAAAATAAAATTTTGAATTTTTTTTTAAAAAAAAATCTTAAAATGATATTTTTAATAAATAAAAAATACTGAAAAACTAACAAAAAAACTGTTTTTTAAATAAATAATTATTTTTCAAAAACTAAAAAAAAAATATGATTTTTTTATTTTTGAACATAAATATTTTTTTTGGAAAAAAACAATTACATTTTTAAATAAAAATTATTATAAAAAATAATTTTAAAATAAAATAAAATCAAAATTAATTATGAAATTGGTTAGAAATATAACTGATTAATACTTGTTTATAACTATTTTACAAAAATAAAAACCAATTATAATAATTGATTTTAATAAATAATTATAATTATATAAATTATTTATAATTATAGATTGATTATGTAAATTAACTATGTAGTAGCATCCATAACAACAATGGTTTAGGAAGCTTCTTTCAAATTTGATTGTATTTCTTTCATTCAATAACGTTAATAACATTCAAATAAAGGAAACATAGGCATATTAGAAAAGTGGATGTTCAAACATGTACGTTGGATGAGATTAAAAATACGAATTTGTCTCTGATTAATATTATCTATATTTTATAAATAAAATAATATTATAAAATTGATTTGAAAGATTGAAAAATTTATTTATTTGAAGGATTTCTGAGTAAGAGAATAATTGTGCCTAAGCATAAAAAGGAGGAGGTTGCATATTAATTGTTCATAAGGGTTAATCTCAAATTACTTTTATTTTATAGTTCTGCAATTTTTTTTGTTTACATATTTATAGTATTAAAATATAAAATATTATATATCTAAAATAATTTATTTCGTGTGATGTACGGATGATTTGTTTCAAGAAGAAAAATAATCGATAAAAGTTGAAAAAAAAAGTATTAGTAAGAAATTAGAGAAAATTAGTGATGTACTAATATAATAAATAAAACAAATTTATACAGTCAAACTATCACGATTATGAATTTTATATGATATGGCAAAACAATATAATTTTTATTAAATAATAGTCTAAATTTTATTTTATACTGTGCATCTCTTTTAATCTCAAGAAAATAATTGATAAATTATTAGAAAAATATGGAGTTTTTTTTGGGAAACAATATTGGGAAGTTTTGTTTTTATTAAAAATAAAATGACATTTATAACGGTATCGGGAAAATGTAAAGATACAGTCAGAGGTCATAATGGAGGAAAAACGCGCGCACGCAAGAAGCGTACAGCGGAGCTTGGCGGCGGAGTCCTAGTTCGTGTCGGTTGCTGCGAAGAACGGAGTTGAATTTAGAAAACGATCAAAAGATAGTTTTGATTCTACAGAAGAATTCTCACAGTAAAATAAAGCATTAATTCGAACCAAATAAATATTTTATTCATTTTTTTTCAAATAATAGCTTTTGATTTTGATACTTTCAACTTCAGTCCAAAAACACATTAATTGAGACGCGCTAACTGTCGTTGAAAAATAATTGCTCATGAAGTTTACCTGTTTGATATAATTCCTGAACGGGGGCATGCATGTATCATTGTCTAAATGTTGACTAGTACTAGTTTATGCTTTTTCTGATTTTTTTACTCATCAACCTTTATATATATGTCTCACATGACTCATTATTGTGGCAATCATCAATATGAATTAAACATCTTTAACCCCAAATAATTGACTTTACTTTCTAGCTGATTCATCACTTTACTTTATAAAATTGTTGATGCTCACATTTCTTTGTCTGAATAGTAAAAATTTAAGAAAAGATGATGCTTAAATTAAAAAAAAAAAAAGTCTTAATCAAACTAGTTATTCTTAAATAGTTTTATGGATTAGATTAACATTTTAATGAATAAACTTACACCATCCTAATAAATGCGTTTATATGCATTCGGAACTTCAAATTCAAAATACACATGCAATATATGTTCCGGCTTTCAATCTCTGAATTATTGATATATCTCAACTTTTCTTTTCCTTGTTAATATTAAGATGAGCACTTCTTCTCAAATTCTCTTCCTGTCACTCATTGCTATTTGGTTCATATCTCTAACAGCTTTTGGAGCTGATACTATTCACCCGGACGAAAGTATGATATCTATTTCTACCGTAGCTCGCTAATTATAGAGAAGTTTCTTTAATCTGATCTTTGTTTTCTAGTTTTTTCTATCTATGGATTCGTGTTAGTTTAAGTTACATGTATTTTTCTGCTCATATAGAAATTCTGTAGATATATTCGATGGCATGTGTTTGTCGTTAGAAAATTTTCAGCACTTAGTTGATAGCTTTTGAATTGTATATATAGAGAAAGCTCTTGAAGATATAGCCAAATCCCTTGGTAAGAAGGATTGGGACTTTAATATTGATCCATGCAGCAACAAACCCAATTGGGCTACACCAAAGCCTACACCTAGCACTCCCAGATTGAGTATTGTAGAGAATAATGTCACCTGCAACTGCAGTGTTGCTGGTGACAACTTTTGCCATGTTGTTTCAATGTAAGTCTATTTTCCCAGATGTGACCTTTTGCTATCGGCCTTTCTAATTAAGTTGATTTCATTTTCATTTCATTTACGGTAGTACTCAAGTATTTACATTGACATAGAGGTAGGAAATTAAGAATTGATATTTTATGCATGTGTGTATACATGAGTTAGATTGGTTAATACCATGTAATAGACTTAATGACGTCTATAAAACTGCTTCCCTTACAGTAAAATTAAGATTCGAAAGGAAAATCAATTTTTCCAAAGATGTGTTTTTTACTAAAATTATGTTTGGCAGATAGTAAAATCAGTTTTAAAACAACCTACAGTATAAGAGCTTGTTGCATCTTTTCTAGTAAATCTATTGGTTAAGATATCAGAATTAATTACTTTATTTTTCTTATTGTTTATGATTAACTTTTTTATGGTAACTGAAATGTATATACAGAACTTTGAAAGGGCAAAATCTCCCCGGTACTCTCCCACCAGAACTGGCCAGGTTGCATTACCTTCAAATCATGTAAGTAACTCACAAACTTTCCCTCACGTCCAAATTAACATTATTATTGAACTTGTGTTATATCATTAATCACACGTATCTATACGTTATTTTGCAAGACAGACTCTTTCTCTCACACTCTTGCTCTCTCTATTGCAGTGACCTCTCTCGCAATTACTTGAACGGTACAATTCCTAAAGAATGGGGCTCCATGGTGAATCTTCTTAACATGTATGATCTGTTTCTTATTTTTCTTTTCTGGTTTTTAATCATTGACTGTTCTATATGAATCTTCTAAAACTGATACATGGGTCGGATTACCTATTTATTCATTTTGTCCCACTCTTTGCATTCATTTTCTTGTAGACTTGTAGTAATTACGTTAAAATAACCTAATGACAACATGTTTCTTAATCATCATAGTACTCTCCCTGGAAATCGATTAACGGGTTCAATACCAAAGGAGATTGCAAATATATCAACCCTGATTCAGTTGTGAGTTTCTCATTATCCCATTTGGCAAGAAAATCTATTTCATAAGTACATAAACACATATGTGTTCAGTTGAAAGAGTTTAAGTCAAACTTAACTTTAACATGAAATGGATAGGGAGTTAACGGCCAATCAATTGTCTGGAAATATTACTTCTGAGCTTGGGAATCTACCCCAGATTCGAACACTGTAAGTACTTTATTATTTTCCTTAATTGACATTCTCCTCCCAATATGAAAGCCTGGTGTTTAAAGTCCACTTTGATTTCCATGGCATAGAATCATAATTTCCTGTTCTGTTTTTCAATTATATATAGGCGATTTTCTTCTAACAATTTTTCTGGAGAGCTTCCTGCGACATTGGCCAAACTCACTACATTGCAAGATTTGTAAGCTTGAAGTTTTTATAGTGACATTTAGTGATGACTGGTGGCTAAATTAAAAAATGATTTTTATGATGCTTCATATTTTCATGCCCTTTATCAATGCAGCCAAATTTCGGACAACCAATTCTCGGGAAAGATACCCGATTTTATTCAGAACTGGACTAATATAAATACGCTGTATGCACTCTACTTTTTAATTTTTAATTTTCCTCAAATATAATTGCTTTTGTATTGCTTGACTTCAAAAAAGAAAATTATTCATGGTTACTTTACTTTGACAGAATCATTCAAGGGAGTGGATTAAGTGGACCAATTCCTTCCCAAATTTCACTTTTGAGAAACTTAACTGACTTGTATGTATGATGTTTTATATACTGACAAAGCATGGGATGAAATTTAACTTTCATGTTAATTATGTTTACTTATATTCGGTTCAAATATCCAGGAGAATTAGTGATTTGAATGGATCGGAATATGCACCTTTGCCACAACTTGATAATCTGACATTGTTAGAAAAACTGTGAGTTAATTTCTCTGCCTTTCAGAAATAGATAAGAAACGCAGCAGCAAGAAAGGCACTCATAATATATCTTTGTCTATCTTATTGTTTCACAGGATTCTGAGGAATTGCAACATCAATGGAACTCTACCTGAAAATCTTAGTACTATGACATCATTAAAATACTTGTAATTGCTTACTTGCTACATTTTATTTTATTGTAGCTGACAATGTTTCTTCTGTCAGTTTAGCGTATTCTGTAACCTCAGGCATCTTTGTTTTTATAACTAATGTTTTGATAGATATAACATTTTTATAGCTCTTCAGCTTATTATATTGTTAGAATGTTTTTATATGACAAATTTTACTTGTAGCTTTTTAACTCATTCTCAATATACTTTCAGAGACTTCAGCTTTAACAAATTCAGTGGAACAATTCCGAGTACCTATGCTTACATAAATGGTGTGAAATTCATGTATGAAACTCATCATAGTTTCTCAGCGCAATTTTTTTTACGTATATTTTTAATGACATTTCTGTTGGCTACTTTACACCTATAACTCTAGTTTCAATTTTCAGTTTGAAGTAGGATAGCTGAATACTCCTACTTAGAATCGTACCAAGTTTCCAATTTTATATAGTAAAAGAATGGGTCAGGTTGAAACTTATTTAATTATATGGTTGCAATACCTGAAGTGCTGGGAATATTTCTGCTTTTTATATTATTGGTATGTCTTAAAGCTGCAAAAACATATCATTGAGATTGTTTCAAAAGTTTAAGAAAATGTTTTTGCACCTTTCTGATGCAACTTTTTTGTGTCAAAAGGATCACATGCCCTTCCTACTTGAAAAGGAAGTGACAATATACGAAGTGTGATAATGAGTGTCAAAGTGATATGTTTAGGACTTTTTGTTATTTCATTCATCTTAGTCGGTGTCTAAGAATTGACACACCTTTATGTATAGAAGGGTCTCTCTCGAGAGTTGGCTAAATTAATTCAATTTGGGCAGATTTTTAGCTTACTTCCCTCAATGTATGCCTAAAAAAATATTAGGATCTGAAATTAATATTGATATTCTATTTGGCCAGATTTTTAACTGGAAACCTTCTCACAGGACCGATACCTTCTTGGAAAAAGAATATCGACGTGTAAGTTATCTTTTAATACTACTTGTATGATTCCTTGGATTGAACAACGTATTTTATTTCCGTTGCAAATATATTATAATTTATATACATATCATCTGTTTTTTTTCCTCTCTAAGTGGACTTTGCTTTTTTTCTTTTTCTTTTTGCTTGCTTCCCTGCTTTTGCCCTGCTTAGCTGTGTATTTTTCTTTTTTGCTTGCATTAAGTGTACAACCACCGAGCACCAACTATTTATTACAGTTTAGTCCTTTGTTATTGCTCTCATGATGACTTCTAGTGCTAGCTCCATAATCACGCGTTTAGTTTCCCTTAGATTACAAGTTCACAACCCTCTTAATCTTCCCTCTCTTAAGTGTATAATATACCTTCTTAAAGCTGCTGGGTTATTTGCTCCCAATCAGTTGATGAGGAGCTTATTTTTGACCTACTTCTCAGTAAAAAATATCGTTTTAAAACTCGTATGTATTTTGAGTATGATTTTTTTATTTTTTAATTTTAGATAGTTTTCTATTGTTCTTCTCTTTCTAGTTAGGAATCCTAGTTGCATAATCTTGGTAGGAAAGAGCCTATGATTAAGTCTCTGACTATATTATTGTTTTCATATTCTGAATCAAATTTTATGACCTGAATATAGAGATCTTTCATACAATAACTTCAGCATCAACCAAGAAAGTCAGATATGTCAAAGTGATAAATTGTAAGAATCCCGGCATTTGTGTTCATTTGTTTGTGAATTTAACAACCTTTCTAAGACATCACTTTTTCTAATGTCACAGAAACTTGTTTTCTACCTCATGGGCAAACAATAACATGTAAGTTTGGTCTTTTACACACACACACACAATATATATATATATATATATATATATATATATATATATATATATATATATATATATATATATATATATATATATATATATATATATATATATATATATATATATATATATATATATAGATAGATAGATAGATAGATAGATAGATAGATAGATAGATAGATAGATAGATAGAGAGAGAGAGAGAGAGAGAGAGAGAGAGAGAGAGAGAGAGAGAGAGAGAGAGAGAGAGAGAGAGAGAGAGAGAGAGAGAGAGAGAGAGAGATCTATATACACATATATATACATATGTATATATATATGTGTGTGTGTGTGTTTGTGTGTGTGTGTGTGTGTATATATATATATATATATATATATATATATATATATATATATATATATATATATATATATATATATATATTATTTTTAAATATCTTATTATAATAATCATGCTAACATATTCTATTCCTTCCATCATTCTCTCAGAGGAACAGTTTCATGTTTGGGAGAATGTCCTAAAAAATGTGAGTTTCTTCATTGTCACTTTCCTATAGACAGCTAAAATCTTTACATTTTTGCTTTTTAAAAAAAAAATCTTAGAGGTAGAAGAGCAGAGGGACCAAAGACAAACATGCTTAGAACAACATATTTTGACAGGAGTTATATCTTTCTCTTTCTATTGGTACTTTATCAAATGATGTAGGTTAGAAAAATTCTTCCACTCAATTTATCAATAGATCACTTATTTAATTATAAAATAATCTTGACTCCAAGATGTTTCATATTAGAGGGATAAGTGGAACTAAAAGGGTTTTCTTTTGGTGTCTAGATTCCTTAAGTTTACTTTACAATAGTCCAAGCATGATATTGTAGATTTTTCAGCACAAACATAAATTTTGTTGGTTGAAAAGGACAAATGTGTTGTCTTCTAGTTCCCTAAATTTACTTTGGGCACACTACAATCTGGCTGTGTGTATTAAAAATATTGGCAGAATAAACCGTGACTTTTGTTTGACTAGCTAGAGTTATATAACTTACCATAACAAAAACAGGATAGTTAGAAAGAAAGAGAATGAGTATAGAAAAATAAATTTCAAAAAATATATTTTTCCTTATTTTTCTTTGATTCCTTAATATTTTCAAAGTCAATCACATGATCTGCTCAATCCAGCCTTATACTCCCTTCATATAAATTGTGGTGGAAAGCAAGAACGAGTCAATGGAGAAAGTTATGATGACGATTCAGATTCACCTGGAGCAGCTAAACTCCATGTCAGTCCATCCGGTAAATGGGCATTTAGCACCACTGGTATCTTCATTGATGGTGATCAACTTGGAGAAACTTATTTCCCGCCAGATTTTACTCCACTTACTATGGAAGATGCTAAGTTGTACATGAATGCACGTGGTTCTCCCATTTCTTTGACTTATTATGGGTTTTGTCTGGAAAATGGAAGATACACGGTAAATCTCCATTTTGCTGAAATAGTGTTCACAGACGATCAAACTTATCGTAGTCTTGGAAGACGTGTATTTGATATCTACCTTCAGGTACATAGTTTAACAATTTTATTTTAATAATCACTTGGTGTTTCATAAAAAATAAATTAAGGTCATTAGTCAAGTGATCGCTGTCAAACTATATTTTCTTTGAATAAAATATGAAGAATGTGATTGAAATCTTTTTCTGATCAGAGTGTGAAAATAATTGGTGGGTAACCCTATAGCAGAAATCTGATAAGAGGTGACCCAGTGGATTTTAAACTAGGTTACGATACCATCTTAGAATTTAAGTTGGGTCTAATTCATCTATAAAAAATCAACTTGTAGGATGAGGATTGCCCCCACTTATAAGCACATGTTCAAGCCATATATTGTCCGATGTGGGCCTCTTAACAGTTTCTAATGCAAATCATCGATTAAAATATTTGTAGGCTGTAATCACCATGAAACGTTAAGGTTGTGATTGAAATGTTACAGGGAAATCCGGTGCAAAAGGACTTCAATATTGCAAAAGAAGCGGGAGGAGTTGGTAAGAAAGTCATAAAACAGTTCAAAGATGTTTTTGTTACTGGTAGTACCTTGGAGATCCGTTTGTATTGGGCTGGAAAAGGGACACAGTCTCTTCCAAATAGATCAGTATTTGGTCCTCTTATATCGGCGATATCAGTGGAATCTGGTGGGTTATACTTTCTCTGCTCCTAATCTTATACAATGATCTCCAAGGAATGATCTAATATTTAAAATGTCTTGTATATAATAATCAAGCAGACTCTCCACCCGGAGGCATATCTGTAGGTGCTGTGGTTGGAATTGTGGTTGCAGCAACAGTTATTATCATTCTAATATTTGGTATACTTTGGTGGAAAGGATGTTTTGGAAAGAAAAAATCATTAGCAAGAGGTGATTATAAATGATTTTCTTTTGTTGCCATTACTATCAAACTTTTCGCTAACATTTGAAAAATTCACGTGATAAAAAAAATGCTCATGTTTTATAACTGAGTAAAGTTTGAATATGTACTATTTTGTTGAACGTGAGACTTTTTCTTTTTTTTGATAAAACAAAGTTGCACGCTTACAAAAGAATGGATTGTCAATTCAGTGTCCATGTGTAATTTTCTGAGTGTAAGATTTTTGATCTTTCTTTTACTTCAATTAACAGACCTGAAGAGTTTGGACGTTCAAACTGGTTTATTTACCTTAAGACAAATCAAAGCAGCTACAAATAACTTTGATATTTCCAATAAGATTGGAGAAGGAGGATTTGGTCCCGTGTATAAGGTATTTTACATAATTTAACAAATCCTCTTGTTTGTCACCCTATTACTATAATATTACATATAATTTTTAGAAATTTCTATTTCAACTTTTAACAAAATAGCATTCCTCAAAATGCAGGGATGTTTACCCAATGGGACACTGATAGCAGTAAAGCAACTTTCTTCTAAATCAAAGCAAGGGAATCGTGAGTTCTTAAATGAGATAGGCATGATTTCTGCTTTGCAACACCCTTATCTTGTTAAACTTCATGGTTGTTGTGTGGAGGGAGATCAGTTGTTGCTGATATATGAATACCTGGAAAACAATAGTCTAGCTCGTGCTTTATTTGGTAATTTTTCCTGTTCAGGTTTCTATTTACCTGGAAAACAATAGTCTATGTGGTGTCACTTTCTGATTTTTTTTACATTTACAAATAAAGGTCCAGAGGAACACCAAATTAAATTAGATTGGCCAACAAGGCAGAGGATTTGTGTTGGTATTGCTAGAGGTTTGGCATACCTCCATGAAGAATCAAGACTGAAGGTTGTTCACAGGGACATCAAGGCCACTAATGTATTGCTTGATACGAATCTTGATCCAAAGATATCTGATTTTGGTTTGGCCAAGCTTGATGAGGAGGACAATACTCACATTAGTACAAGAATTGCTGGTACCTAGTGAGTAACTATAATTCTTGTCTTCTCCTAGTTTATTAATAAGTGCTGCAAAAAGTTATTATACTCAATTCAAGTTACATATTTTTATTAATTAAAAGTTTGATATCAAGTTGTATACTTATATCAAAGTCATTTCAATGAAACTTTCCAATTATGCAGTGGATATATGGCTCCTGAATATGCAATGCATGGTTATTTGACGGACAAAGCAGATGTTTATAGTTTTGGAATTGTTGCCTTGGAAATCGTTAGTGGAAAGAGCAACACCATGTATCGATCAAAGGAGGAAGCTTTCTATCTTCTTGATTGGGTAACTCTTTTTTATCTCAATTGGCCATGTAAATTAGATTATCCATTGTACAATCTACTTACATTTCGTTCCATGTCATACATATATTGATGTTCATTTTTCAGCTAATAATTCAATTCTAGAAGTGAATAAAATTAATTACCCTTTTTCTTGCTCAGACCAACAAGAAGACAGCAACCTAGCTAAAGGAAAAACTAAGAAACAGAATGCTAATTTTGAAAATACATTGAAAATTTCTTTGTAAGGAATACATTTTACTAGGACAATGAAGGGATAAAAAAAGGATGCATTCTTAATATTTTCTTAGAAGAGTAATTGTACAAAATCTTTCATAATTACTGTCAATTTCTACAATGTTAATTCATGAATCATCTAAATTACATACTAGTGGCATCAATTTGGTGTAAATCACCTGGGTTTTAAATCAAACTATTCTTTGTTTTCTTTCCCCTTTCGACAGGCACATTTGTTGAAAGAGAGGGGTGACTTAACGGAGCTAGTTGATAGAAGATTAGGTTTAGATTTCAACAAAAAGGAGGCTATGGTGGTAATCAATGTGGCTCTCCTATGCACCAATGTCACTTCAAACCTTAGGCCGTCCATGTCGTCGGTGGTAAGTTTCCTTGAAGGAAGGAATGCGGTTCCAGAATTTGTTTCAGATTCAAGTGAAGTAATGGATGAAAAGAAGTTGGAAGCAATGAGGAAGTATTACTATCAGAAGGAAGAAAATAAGACGAGTACTACGTCACAAACACAAAATCAGAGTTTATTAAATGATGGGCCATGGACTGCTACATCTTCATCAGCTGTAGACCTTTATCCTGTCCACCTTGATTCTGCCTATTGGGAGGAAAGAAATTAAGTGTGTTTCTTGATAGATAATTGCATCTGCCAGCTTCATGTCCTGCTACTGTGTCATGAGATAAAACCACGGTGTATATCTTCAAAACTGAGTTTTTGGATTCTATTTAGTGTATTTTTTTTTCAATAAAGTTATATTTGGCACAAGATATGCCGAGTATTAGGAAGTCAAAACAAAAATATTGTCAGGTGATCCATTGAATCTCATCTCTGGGAATGCAGACTGTACATAGGATTCTATAGTTTAACAGCATCATCTATGTTGGACAAAAGCATGAAGATACTATGTATATCACTAGCTTAATAACTTTACTGTAAGGATTTGACTCTATAAGATGAGCTTTAACTTGTGACATTCAAATATGCAAGTAATTAGAGTCATTAAATTCAGTTATAATTTGCTTAGATATACTAGTATCTTAGTTTGTAATTTGATAATTGATGAGAGTAACCTGCTCTTTAATGCACTTTTTCTACCACATTGACTTCAACAAATTATATCATTTTTAAGGTACGTGTAAATAAATTATATTCTAACTTTTTTCACACTTCATCTATCACCTTTGACTTTCCCTTTTGAACTTTTTTACTTCTTTGACTTCATTTACAAACTTGAAATTAATACTATTACTTTGCAATTTAACTCAAAACACTGAAAGTCAACCATATTCTGATTAGAGACAAGATATATAGTACTGAATTTGCAACTTGTGTAAGAGAGTTAAGCAAAACTACAAGGAAAAGAATGCCTAACACATATTTCAAGATTTATAACGCGTATCCTCCTTTATACTTCATCATAATTCAAATATTTAACTCAAATAGACTCCTTCAAGAAACCTTAAACTTTGCCTATTTCACATTTCTAACTACAAATATACAATTAGCTGGTGGCAACATGTTTAAGATTTCTCATAAGTCATAAAGTCATTCCTTTCTCTTCAACTCTTTGTCAACCACAAACATACAGAAATTGAGTATTTTTTCTATTGCAGCTTCAGTTCTTAATATATATCACCCTTTCACATTCAAATAACTGATTTCATTTTCTTCCTCATGAGTATGTCTTTCCTTCTATTATTCCATCTTTTGCTTCTTGTCTCTTGTTGTATCTCTTCATTTGCTAGTGGAGCTACTCTGTTAGAAGAAGAAGGTACGAAACTTATACATGTCTCTTAGTAATTTATCACCACAATGAAACACCATTATTATGGTTGCAACCGTATTATGATGATGTATGTTGGTTTTGAATTAATTTTATACAGTACAAGTTATGAAAGACATAGCTAAGACACTTGGGAAGAAGGATTGGGACTTCAGCATAGATCCTTGTAGTGGACAGAGTAATTGGACATCCTCTGTGCAAGTGAATGGATTTGAAAATGCTGTCACCTGCAATTGCTCTTTTGCCAATGCCACTATCTGCCATGTTGTTAGCATGTACGTCTCTAATCTCCTCATGTCTATCTATTGTGTGTTTGATGAAGATATTTTCACTCTCTAGCCCAAAACTAAATCAATTTGCAATAGAATTTTTTGTTGGAAAAGATAGCACTAAACACACCTAATACAAGGTCAGCGGATAATTAATATCCCTCGATCAAATTTTTTCCACTATAATAATAATAATAAACAATAGAGCAGCAAAAATTTCTTCTGTTTAAATAATAATAATACAAACTGATTATTACAACTCTCACCAACAAATATGGTGGATAACCTCTCTTTTAGATTTGTCTCTCAAAAAAGGATTTTCACTTTGATGATGTTTTTAGAAATGAAACAGCAGAAGCTTATACATCCAAACCATGCAACAAATTGGTGGCTATAACGTAAAGAGAAAATTTCTCTTTCATAAGTTCACCAAGGAATACTCGCGTACTTTCAATTCCATTTTCTATAAATGTTAATGTTTCTCCTTCTTTCTCTCTCCACATAAAGAGGAAAACCCATCAATCTCCCTCATCCGATTTAGGTGGAGGGCTCATCAATCCAACAACTCTCCTGCAGAACTCGTACTTGTCCTTGGGTAAGGACTTGGTCATCATATATGAGCAATTGTCATCAGTATGAATTTTCTCAAGCTGTAGTTGCTTGAAATTCAACATATCATGTATCCAGTGATATCTCACATCAATATGCTTTGACCTCGAGTGAAAGCTCGAAGTCTTACTCAAGTGGATGGCGCTCTGACTATCACAATGCACGACATACTTCTGCTGGTCTTGCCCTAATTCATGCAAGAATCACTTCATCCATAACATTTCCTTGCAAGCTTCGGTTGTTGCAATGAACTTTGCCTCTGTGGTAGACAAAGCAACACACTTTTGTAGTTTCGACTGTCACGATACAGCTCCCCCTGAAAATGTAATCAAGAATCCAGAAGTTGATTTTCTAGAATCAATATCTCTCGCCATATCTGCATCTGTATAGCCAATTAGTTCAGGATTTCTACTTCCAAAGTATAAACTCATTTTGGAAGTTCCTTTGAGATATCGCAAGATCCACTTCACAGCATTCCAATGCCCCTTTCTTGGATTTGCCAAGTATCTGCTAACAACTCCAACAGCATGCGTTATATCTGCTCGCATACATACCATTGCATACATTAAACTACCAACAGCTGATGCATATGGCACCTTATGCATCTCTTCCTTTTCAATTTCACTTGTTAGACTCTGCTTTGAACTAAGACAAAAATGACTAGCAAGTGGAGTAGCAACTGGCCTTGCGCTTTCCATGTGAAAACGCTCTAACACTTTCTTGATATATTTTTCTTGTGATAGCCACAACTTATGTTCCTTCCGGTCACGACAAATGGACATACCAAGAATATGCTTCGCTGGTCCCAAGTCTTTCATTGAAAAACACTTCTTCATTTCATTCTTCAACTTGCTTATCTTCTCACTATTTTGTCCGATAATCAACATATCATCAACATACAAGAGTAATATGATGAACTCACCATCATCAAATTTCTTCACAAACACGCAATGATCAGAATTAGTTCTTCGGTATCCATGATCAACCATGAAGGTATCAAACTTATTGTACTATTGACGAGGTGCTTGTTTAAGTCCATACAAACTCTTTTTCAGCTGACATACTAAGTCTTCTTTTCCTTTGACTTTAAATTCCACTGGTTGCTCCATGTAAATTTCTTCTTCTAAATCAACACGAAGAAATGCAGTCTTCACATCTAGTTGTTCCACATCTAGATCCAAACTTGCAGCCAAACCAAGCACAACCCGGATTGACGACATCTTAACCATATGTGGAAAAATCTCTTCTAAATCAATGCTTTTCTTTTGACTAAAGCCTTTCACGACTAATCTTGCCTTGTATCTGGGCTTAGAGTTATTCTCTTTAGTTTTCAACTTGTACACCCATTTGTTTTTTAGTGCTCTTTTACCTTTCGGTAAAACTACTAACTCATATGTCAGGTTCTCATGCAAGGATTGCATTTCTTCTTGCATGGCTTTCAACCACTCTTCTTTGTGGCTATCCATCAAATCTTCTTCATAAGATTTTGATTCTCCCCCGTCAGTGAGTAACACAAATTCTGTTGCAGGATATTTAGTTTGTGGCTTAGGTATCCTGGATGACCTTTTTAATTGGAGCTTTTGTTCTTCACCCTCAGAGTCTTCAGTCATATCTTCATTATTACCGCCACTTCTATTATCATATGTTACTTCTTCAGTTGGACCATTATCAATTTGAGTTTCATTTTCTGCTTCTTCAATATCTTCACTTTCATCTCCATCATAATGCTCTAGAGGAGGAATTGGATTCAAGTTGATAAGATGTTCTCTAGAAATAACAGGCTTGACTCCACTCTGAATATCTTCAATATCCTAGTCTTCAAAGAAGATAACATCTCTGCTTCTAATAATCTTCTTCTCTACAGGATCCCATAACTTGTACCCGAATTCTTCATTTCCATATCCCAAGAAGATGTACTCCTTCGACTTTGAGTCGAGTTTTGATCTCTCATATTTTGGAACATGAACAAATGCTCTACAATCGAACACCTTCAAGTGATTGTAGGATACACATTTACATGTCCAAAATCTATTTGGAACATCACCATTCAATGGATTTGAAGGGGATAAGTTGATTAAATCAACTGCAGTCCTTAGAGCCTCACCCCAAAAACTCTTTGGTAACTTGGCATGAGATAAAATTGTTCTCACTCTTTCAACAATAGTTTTGTTCATTCTCTCAGCTACTCCATTGTGCTGAGGTGTCTTCGGAACAGACCTTTCATGCCGGATTCCATTACTCATACAATAATGTTGAAAGCTCCTATAAATTCTCCTCCATTGTCAGTGCGAACACATTTTAATTTCTTGCCAGTTTCTCGCTCAACACTAGTATGAAACTGTTTGAATACTACAAACACCTGATCTTTTGTTTTGAGGGCATACACCCATACCTTTCTTGAGTGGTCATCAATAAAGGTAACAAAATACCTTGCACCTCCAAGAGTACTAGTGGTCATTGGACCACAAACATTATGCACCAAATCTAAAACATTTGGTTTTCTATGTTTGGCCTTATATTGAAATGAAGCTCTATGTTGCTTTCCAGCCAAGCAATGTGTGCATGGCTTAAGAGACATTTTCAATCCCTTCAGACCAGTCAAAATACCTCTTTTGGCAAGAACTTGAAGTCCTTTCTCACTCATATGTCCGAGTCGTTTATGCCATAGTTCAACCGAGGAGTCTTCTCCGAGAGCATTTACACACCCATTATTGACTTTAGCTTCTATCACATAAAGGGTGATTACTTTCTTGCCACGGGCTACTACCAAGGAACTTTTTATTAGCTTCCATTTCTTGTCCCCAAACACACTAGTATAACCCTCTTCGACTAGTAGTCCGGTGGATATTAGATTGAGACGCATATCAGGAACATGTCTCACATCTTTCAATGTTAAGTAACAACCAGTGTTTGTTTCTAGACAAATATCTCGTTTCCCCATAATTTTGGATGTATTATCGTTGTCCATCCTCACATGACCAAATTCACCTCTGGTATAAGAGAAGAAGAAATCCCTTCGTGATGTTACATGGAATGATGCATCAGAATCCACGACCCAACATGTTTCTTGTGATGCCAAATTAACATGACCATAATCACAAACAAAGATTACCTTATTGCCTTGAAAAATGGTAGCGGCTATGTTACTCGCATCACCTTTTTCTTGTTGCTCTCTTTTGATCTTCCTACATTCTCTCTTCATGTGACCTTTCTCGTGACAATAAAATCATTCAACGTCATTTTTTTCCCACGATCTTCCATTGAACTTATCTCTAGATTTGCCTCTTCACTTGTCTCTATTGTTGAACTTCCTGTGGATACTTCTTCCACGATACTCAGTGACAAGCGCCTCCGACTCTAACGACACTCCTTGTTCCTTCCGTCGAGATTCTTTATTGAACATGTTATCTTTTACTATGTACAACGTTAGAACACCTTGTGGTGCTGAGCTACTCAATGAAACCACAAGTGTATCCCAATTGTCTGGCAAGGAACTTAATAATAATAATGCTTGCAATTCATCTTCAAGCACCATCTTCATATTGGTGAGTTGATTTATCAATCTTTGATTCAAGTGTTCGAAAACACTTCGGGTTTCTCTATACTTGAGGTTCACCAAGCGGTGTATAGTAGAGGCTTTATTCTAGGTTGTCTTTCTCTCGTACAATGTTTCTAGCTTCGTCCATAATGTGTACGCAATCATTTCTTGCGCAACATGATGAAAGACACTTTGATCAATCCATTGTCGAAATTGTCCAATAGTTTTCCTATTCATCACATTCCAGTCTTCATTTGACTTGTCGGTTGGCTTCATCCCTTTATCTTGCAAAGGTTGATACAAATCTTTGTAATAAAGTATGTCTTCCATTCCGGGCTTCCAAGTAGAGTAGTTTGAAGAGGTTAACTTAATCATCGTCGATGATCCCGTCGAGCTTGACTCGTCCATAAGTTAAAATGTGTGGTGAGCCGAAGCTCTAATACCACTTGTTGGGAAAGATAGCACTAAACACACCTAATACAAGGTCAGCGGATAATTAATATCCCTGGATCAAACTTTTCCCACTATAATAATAATAACGATGGAGCAACAAAAATTTATTCTGTTTAAATGAATAATAATACAAATTGATTATTATTACAACTCTCACCAACAAATATGGTGGATAACCTCTATTTTGGATTTGTCTCTCAAAATATGATTTTCACTTTGATGATGTTTTTAGAAATGAAACAACAGAAGCTTATATATCCAAACCATACAACAAATTGGTGGCTATAACGTAAAGAGAAAATTTCTCTTTCATAAGTTCACCAAGGAATACTCGCGTACTTTCAATTCCATTTTCTATAAATGTTAATGTTTCTCCTTCTTTCTCTCTCCACATAAAGAGGAAAACCCATCATTTTTTTATCCGAACCACAATTATTGAGTACTACTCAATTATTCACCAACCTTGTGGTTTGAAGTTCTAATATTTGGCATCAAGAGTCATATTCAATCCATCAAACACCTTGAGTGCAATCATGACTTCTGTCTCCAATGAAAGAATTCCTACAAATCTATCTATCCTTGATGCGAAGAACTACGAAAAATAGTGCAAGCAAATGAAGGTGTTGTTTGGCTACCAAGATGTTCTTGATGTGGTCAAGAACGGTGTGAATCCTCTTGTTGAAGGTGCGACGGATGCACAACGAGCATCACATAAGGAAGAAAAAAAGAAAGATTTCAAGCCGTTGTTTTTAATCTATCAATGCGTTGGTATGAATAATTTTGAGAAAGTTAATGATTGCAAATCATCGAAGCAAGCGTGGGAAATCTTAGAGAAGACATACATAAGGGCTGCTGTGATGTTATAAACTCACAAATGTCAGCTTGAGTTGATTCAAATAGAGGAGAAGGAGATCATAAACGATTTTACAACGAGAATTACTCGGTCGATGAAGCAAATAAAAGCATGTGGAGAAACGATTAAGGAGCAGTACATTGTCATGAAATATTACGTTGTTTGACGACAAGATTTAATAACATAGTCGTTGCGATTGAGGAAACAAAGGATCTTGCGATGATGAGCAAAGAGGGGATGCAAAGCCCTCTTAAGGCACATGAGTAGAGAATGGAGGAAAGAAATGTTGATAAGGCAAAGATGGAGATCACTTTGCAAGCCCGTTTTAATGTGAGAGATAAGAAGACAAGCCCATTTCAAAATTTTAGTGGAAGAGAGTCCCAAAGTTTCAAGAACTCAAAATTTCAAGGCAATAGGACTGCTAGATCAAACAACTCTAAAGGTTGTATTCTATAGGGTAGAGGTGGAAGAAGAATGGTTTATAAAAGCAGCGTGTAGTGCAACGATTGTCAAATAAGAGAGTGTAATGCCAACAAGAAAGAACCTCAAGAAAATGAATCTAGAGTTGTTAGACAAGAGTTTGATGATGAGAACACACTCCTGGTCATGACCACAGACAGAGAATGCAGCAGCAACAACAATAACAGTTTGAAAAATGCTGCAAAACTGGAGTGTAACTGATTGTACAATTATGTCAACCGATTACATACTGAAGAAAATGCAATGATGATTTTGAAGAAAGCAGTGCAGTGCAATGGTTAGTGTTATTTAGACTTTGAGTGTTCAACGTATATGATGGGGAGGAAAGATTGGTTTGTTACGATCAATCGTGCCATGAAGAACAAAGTGAATTTCGCAGATGATACCAATCTAACAACGGAAGGGATTAGTAATGTATCAATCAAAATAAGGGATGGTAGACATTCTTTGATAAATAATGTGTTGTATATTTCAAGAATCAAATGTAATCTTCTAAGTATTGGCTAATTGCTTGAGAAGGGTTACAAGATTCATATAAAGAACAAGGTGTTACACGATATGGATGCAAACAAGGTTTGGGTTCTAAAAGCTCCTATGGCTCCCAATAGAACTTTCAAGATTAATTTGAAGGTTATTTAACATAGGTGTCTTGCTATAACAACTAGTCGAGAAGAGTGAATATGGCACCATAGGCCCGAGCATCTTAATTTCCAAGGTCTCAATGCCTAACAAAAGAAAGAAATGGTGACGGGGCTGCCATTGATCAACATGCCAGCTGAAATTTGTGAAGAATGTGTGTAAGCAAAGCAACATAAGATAAAATTAAGAAAGGATGTAGGTTGTAGAACCAAGTGTCACCTTGAGGTGGAGTTTTCAGATACGTGTGGACCAATGCAAGTTGATTTGATTGGTGACAATAAATATTGTCACATTCATTGATGATCATAGTAGAAAACTATGAACATACCTAATCAAGAGAAAAAATGAGGGAAGTGTTTAAGAAGTTCAAATCGATGGTTGAAAGGTAAAGCGGTCACAAATACAAAGTTCTTAAAATGGATGGTGGAGGAGAATATTCCTCAAATGACTTTGGGAGGTTTTGTCATCAAGAGGGCATAGTACATGAGATATTACCACCTTATACGCCGCAACAAAGTGGTGTTGTCGAAAGGAAGAATCGATTGATTATGGACATGGTGAAAAACATGTTGAAGGGGAAGAACTTGCCGAAAAAATTGTGAGGGAAAACGGTGTCCACAACTGCATATTTATTGAATATGTGTCCAACAATTTTTTTTGTTAAGATCACATCATAAAGAAGCTTAGTCTGAATTGAAATCGAACATGAGTCACTTGAGAGTGTTTGGATTGGTGGCGTATCAACATGTGTCGGGTCAACTTAGAAAGAAGCTTGATGGCAAGGGAGATAAGATGATACTTGTAGAATATCACTCTATCGGTGATTCGTCTGATGAGTAGTTCAGAACTACTTTAGTATAAAAGCTTCAGCATCAGAGTTTGTTAACTCAAGCACATGTTTATCAGATTGAACAGCAGCAACTTATCTGATGTAACACGTCTTGCATCTGGATGAATCTTCTTCTGACACAATCTTCCACTTCAGAATCCAGTCTTCAGCATTCCAAGAACTAAGTTTCCTCTGAAACAATCTTGAGAATCTTCATAACTAATTCTTCAGAAACCATGTCTTCAGAATCTTCAGAGCCTTGACCTTCAGAACACTTCTTTAGAGTCTTGACCTTCAGAACACTTCTTCAGAGTCTTAACCTTCAGAACCTGTCTTCAGAGTCTTAACCTCAGAACCCATCTTCAGAGTCTTCAGAGTCTTCATAGTCTTGTCCTTCAGAACCAGTCTTCAGAGTCTTGACACACTTGGTCTTCAGAGCCTTCAGCCTTCAGAACTTCAAGTCATCAGAGTCTTCATCACTTTGTTCTTCAGAGGACTCACTCTTCAGAGACGCTCGTTAGCTTCCAGATCAGATGCATAACTCAGAGCAGAATCCATAGATGCATTGCAACTGCAATATCCAGCATCCTTGATTCTTTACTGAACATGATCAGATGTAGAAACAAACTTGCTTCTTCACTGAGCTTCATTTGCTTTCAGATCAGATGCACTTCTTCAGAGCAGAATACACAGGAGCATTGCAACTGCAATATCCAGCATCCTTGATTCTTACTGAACGTGATCAGATACATAAGCAAACTAGCTCCTCACATGCGCTTCATGACGTCACACTAAGTAATTCCATGAGTTACTAGCTGCACACGTTGCTTCTGTTTGTTTGGTCTAATATATTTAATTTAATATGACCTGCACATAACAAACATTAAACCATAAAATGGTTCTTTCATAAATACTCAATTGTTATCATCAAAACATAGAGATTATCCTGTAGAGACAAATCTTGCTCTTACAATCTCCCCCTTTTTGATGATGACAAAAACATGTATTTTGATAGAACATTTTATACAGGGTAATCACCAAGCATTAACCTACTCAGAGTTCTAAGCAACTGCTCCCCCTGAATGTGTTAACCTTTAAAACATTTTTATGCTTGTTCAGATACATACTCTGATCCCAAGACTTACAGAAAAATAAATTTGATAAAGCATAATCAAAATAGAGTAGAATAGAAGGAATATTTCCCTATGATATAAGATAGCATAAGTCTTCAGCATCTGGACTAGTTCAACAGAACTTCCATCTTCAGATTTTTAGAACTTGTCTTCTCTAAGCATCGTATCAGAGTCATATAACTTCAGAATCTTCTAAAGCATTTTCTCTTGATCTTCAGAACATCTTTCAGATGAAAAACTCCCCCTGAGTTTCAGACTGGGTGAAAATCAAATATTCTGACTTGTGAACCTTCCTGGGAGAACTCCCCCTGATTACAGTATGTCAGATATTTGGATCTTCTGATCTTGATATAGTCTTGATTCTTGTTTTCTCAGACTTGCTTTCTTCTCAGATTCTTGATCTCTTGAAGCAGTCTGATACCAATAGAAACCAATAGAATGTTTATTTCTGAATCTGATACCAATATTGAATCTGAGTCTGATACCCATGTTGGTTCTTAGTCTGACACCAATACATGATACTCATGATTCTGATTCTGAATCCAAATCTTGCTTCTATGAAGATTTCTGATTCTTGTGCTCTGATTATCATATTCACAGACAATTTACATCTTCTGAACATTCTGATTCCAGATGACTTTAACTTTCAGATCTCTGAACAGTATTGGGTCCATCTGATTCTGAATCTATGTTCACGAAGTGTATAACTTCTATTATATGAACATCATTTCATTTGAGCTCAGATTTCTTTCAATTATCCTGTTTATAATGCCTAGTGAACTTGTTCAGAGTTCCTTGGAAAAACATCAAACACACATTTAGTAAGAAACGCAGTTTATATGTTTTGCATTCTCTCTCAGGTTATAGAATATATCAAAGCTATATTCTATTTCTCCAAAACGTTTCCATTTCTCCCCATTTCATTTTCCCTGTTATATACTATTATATCAAAATCATCTTCATTTCTCCCCCTTTTTGACATCATTAAAAAGTTAGAGTTTTTCATTGAAAAAATAGATCATAAGAAAAAAATATTTCTCTCTTTTTAATGTCAGAAATTAAAAAGATAGGAGTTGAGAGATAGCACCTGAGAACTTAATCATCTTTCATTTCTCCCCCTGAGAACTTACTTCTCACATATTGATACCAATAAGGTAGGTTGATATCTTTTCCAGATTTCATCTTCTATATCTCCCCCTGCTTCTTGGAGAGTGACAACTCTTCAGAGTTTGTAGAAGCATGCTCTGACGAGGATTGTTGACAAGTTTCTGATCAGCAGATCTTTCTCTGACAACTTGTACATCCTTCATAGCTTGTTGATCTCCTTTATACTTACTAATGTCACGTTCTCAATGTACAAGAGTAATTTCAGAAGAAGAACCAACTATAACAATTTGTTTAGTCTTCTTAGCATCTTCAGCTTCTTGTACCAATCTGGAAGTTTCTTTTCAGGAATCTTCTTCTGTTAGGTTTAGACAAGAAAGTTGAAATTCCTTCTTCCTTCTGGCTTGATCTTGATACCAATTATTCCAGTCCTTAGAATAACTTAAAATATATCCAATTTCAGAGTCTAATACCAATTGAAGAAATATCTCAAGAATTCTCAAGTTCCAGAGTTGAAGTGCTTGTTCTGGCCTTGCTTTGATTCTTTCTTTTGAAATGTTTGATACCCAATTGAAGGTGTGAAATTCAGAGGTTTGTGCTAGTGGTTTACTCTGAATTTTTGCCTCAAAGTTCTGCGCCCAGAACCTTTTGTGTATTCATTCAAACATCTTCTGAAGTTTCGCTCAGAGTCATCTGACGCTTTGCTTCTGGTTGGATGTCAGAGACATGATAACAATTCAAGATGTAAGATACCAATTGAAGGTGTGAAATAATGAAACTATTTCAGCTTGTTTCTTCAATATCAAAACACTATATTTCAGAAGTATCAACTTTTGATTTGACAAGCCATCTTCTAATTGAATCTTTTATCCAGATTTCCAAATGATCCAAAACTTCTGATAGTCTACGACTTCAGATTTGCTCAGATCTTTAAATAGCATCTGATATCAATTGAAGGTGATGTGTCAACAATGTGCATTCTGATCCTTCAATCTTATGGAAAAGAATGTCCTTCATTTGATACTTCATCAAAAGCATCTGATACTTCAATCAGCATCAGCAATATTTTGCTTTTGTAGGGGAGAGTGTTATTCAGAGGTACTTTTGCAACTAGCTCTGTCTTCAGTAACATCAACATAATAGAAACCTACTAAAAATAGTTATCTGGTTTTCTGCAACACAGAGTCACGTTAGTAGTACCTTTCAGATACCTCAGAAATCTCATAACAACTGTTAAGTGATATTCTTCAGGATCTGATTGGAATCAAGCACATACACATGTACTAAAAAGAATGTTAGGACTAGAAACAGTAAAATACAGAAGAGTACAACTTATACCTTTGTAGAGCTTCTGATCTACCATTTTACTAACCTCTTTCTTTCTTAGAGTGTACGTTGAATGCATGAGAGTCTTAGATGGCTGCTCTCTGATAGATTAATCTTCTGTCTGCTATATTCTTCATTAGATTCTTCCTTTGGTCTTTATCTTCTGATCGTCCAATTTGACACCAATGAACACACCTCTTTATCTTCAAGATGACTTGTTTCCAAATGAAAGTTGTATCTTCTTGCACCAAGAGTAGAAACAATATATCATCACAAACTGTCATCAAACCAAGATGGATTTCTTGAGATGATTTGAGTGACAATCTTGTTCTTATCAATCAGTATCTGACGGTGACTTCTTTTGCTAGAATTCTCGTACCAACTGAAGGTGTGAGAACTTCTGAGTACCAACAGAAAGAGTAGGATCTTATGCTAAATCACCTTAGATTTCTGAATCCAAGCTTGTTATCGAAACTTGAATCTTAGCAACAGTGCTTCATTAGAGAATACTTGATATCAATTGAGACTTCCAAAAACAATATGCATTACGAAAGATACGAATTGCATTTGGTATTGATCAATCATTCTAACTACAGTATTTAATACTTTCATAAAACATGATTACCAACATTTCCTTTAAGAATTGTTCTACCTTCAAAGTTTGAACTTGAAATTGAAGAACTAGAGCGTTAGAAACAACTTTCCAACAGATCAACTTCATACTTCCACTAGATCAAAGGAGTTCAGAGAATGGTGAACAACAACTGATACAATCATGTATCAATATCTTCACTGAACATTTTCCTTTCTGAATTAGCTTCAGAAATCTTCAAAGCTTCTGCTTAATCTTCTGACGAGATTCTTTACAACAAACTTTCTAATCATAACTATTTTTGTTATGTTAGTAAGTTCTTCTGATCATCAACAGAAGGTTGGAGACTGATAAGAGTCTGATACCAACTGATGGAAATGATTCCTTGCATTTGATCTTTTGCTTCAGATCTATGCAGCTTAGCTCTAGTGAATGTTTCATCAACTAGTTCATCCAGAGGTACTCTTCAGATCAAACCAGATCTTCATTCTTCAGGTGTCCTTGTTATCTAGATTTAAGCTATGTTGCCGACGTTCCAGAGCCATGCAAAATGAGAACCTCAGAGCTTCTGACCAATTGCTTTATACTCTTTGCCCAGAGTCTTTTGTAGAGTTACTTCTTAACAACTTTCAGAATCTCCTGTAGCGTTGCTTCATCAGATTCTTCTGTAACTTGCCTATGTAGATTGTGTACCTTGCCTCTGTAGCCTTTCTTCTGAATCTATACTGATACCAAATGAAAGTGTCTACTGCCTCAGTTGCTTTGCTTCTGATGCTTTACTTCAGTAGCCTTGCTTCTGTAGCTTCGCTTCAGAATCACCAACACTTGAAGGAGAGATGTCTTGATAGACAGAGCCTCTACAAAATCAATGTTATAGAACTTTTCTGTACGGCTTCTGATCTGACTTCACTAGCCACTTCTAGAATGCTAGTTTTTAGCTACTGCCTACATACACTCAACAAAATCCTTTCCAAGTGAAGTATATGTTTCTAAAGAAAATATCATTAACATAAATCTGACAGATTTAAAATATCTTCCATAATAGTCTTATGAAAAGAGTAGTATAAACTTTTCTTTTGACAAAAAAATAGCTTTCAAAAACTGGGAAGTTGATGAACACATGCTACTTCTTCAAAAAACCATTTAAAAAGTATTTTCAATATTCATCTGATTTATATGATGTTATACTGATCAACAAAGGAGATTAACAAGAATATGAATTCTAACCTTGTCACATAAGCACCTATCTTTTGTATAGTCAAAAGCTTCTTGCTGACAAGCTTTGAGAAGAAGGAATCTTGTTCTTCTGGAATCATCCTTATTTCTAATGAACGTCTCTTCTGGAAGAGAAGATTTGATTCTGTAGGAAACTTCTCAAAGTTGATTCTTCAGAAGCAGCTAATTGAATAGCATCTGGGGTAGCTTCTGATTCTTCGGCTAGAAGACAATCTGCTTCTGATTCTTCAACGTCTTCATTAATCACAATAACATCCATCTGATTCATGAGAGATATCCTCAAAGCACAGATATTTTGATCTTCATGAGTAGAGAGCATCTAGCTTCCATCAGGCTTCATCTTCTGAATTTGTCTACTAGAAACAAATACATATCCAATCTAGATACAATTATCATCAAACTCAGATGTATCAAGAGACACAGTCTGACTGACACTTTTGCTCTTACAATGCTGAGCTAACTTGTAAAGAGTTAGATCAACAGAGTTTAACAGAAACATCTACTCTTGAAAAAGAATGTCTACTGACTTATTCAGATTGAATAACACCAGAGACTTAAATCCTTTTTACCTTAGACAGAATGACTACTGTCCTTGTATCTTTCCACACAACTTTATTTCTCAAAACATTCATCAAGAATTTTTGGAAAAAAATAATGCCTAAAAACATCTGACCAATTTTAGTTTGTTCAACTGAGATAACATCTCAAGTTAACAGAACTTAATTGTCCATGCTTACTACAAATCAGATCTTCTGAATTCATCATATCCATATGAGTTGATAAACACTGCCTTTCTTGAAACCTTTGCATTTCTTGAAACCTCTGCAGAACTCTTTGATGCTTCTTTAAGAATAGCAACTTTCAAATGCTTTGAATCTGAAGAATCATTTCTTCCAGATTTGAACATTTTTCTGAACAGCTCTTTTCTGCAGACTTTCTTCTGGCGTTCTGATGAATAGGATTCATTTGCCAACAATATATCTTTTCTTACTTAAGATAAATCCCAATGAGTTGTCATGAGAAAGTCAAGTGTGGACTAATCCGTTTCTTGAAAACATCTCATACTCACATAGAATTAATCTTTAGAAGTCAAGAATTATTGCTTGCTTAAGATTTAATCTTTGAGAAAATACGTTGTAAATCCAAACGTATCTTCAGATCAGCATTCAACAGATATATCTTCTTATCTGATGAATCTATCTTGTCAGTTAATTCTTCATTCTTCTTTCAGAATCTTCTGGAGGAGATTTGTTGTTGAAGGCTTCAACACTTCAAACTTCAAACTTCACAAAATCAGTGACTTGCTCAAGTAACCCAATAGATTACAATTTTAGAACTCATCATCCTCAAAAACTGATGTGAGGCTGAAATTGTAAGAACGGTGAAAAATCCCCAAAAGTATTTCTTCGCATAGCCTATAGATCTTTATCTGACACTGTTAGGTGTTTGATATCCATCAAATAACAAAACCAGGCTCTGATACCAATTGAAGGTGAGAAATAAACACAAGAAAGGGGGGATTGAATTGAGTTTATGCCTAAATAAAAACTTTTTCCTTTTCTTATCTTCTTCTTCACTTGATGCTTTATGCACTTATATTAAATACATTGCGGAAGCATAAATAATAAAGCATACTGAAAGTAAAGAACACATCATATATCCTGGTTCACTTGAGCAACTCCCAAGCTAATCCAGTCCACCATTCCAAGGTGATTTCGCCTTAATCAATTAAGGAATTAATCCACTATAACCGAACTGATTACAGATGCACAAGCTAATTGCAAGTGACTAACAACAGATCAATGAAATGTTCAGGGATCCCCAACGATATAACGTTCATTAACATCTAATAGAATCTGATCACTAAAGATCTCCTATTAGAAAACCACAAATGACTACTGTCACTTGTCATCTCAAGTACACTGATCTTCACAAGATCACTTGAGGAACCACTAATTCTAAAGTAGAATGTTGTGTTGCCGGAGATTACAATGGTGCTTCCTAGCAAGCTAATTACTTCAAGTTAAGCACATAGCAAGTAATGAGTAACAACTCCTTGCTTCCTAATATAGAAACTAATCTAATGATGAATCTCTAAGAGATTATAAGAACATAGTTTCCATATTGCTTAAAAGCTTTTCTGTGTGTGAGCACTAATGTTTCTTTTCATTTAAGCTTTTCTTCTTTCTTTCTTCACTTCATGCTTACTAGCATGGTAACATTTGAATGAATCAAATGTTATTTCTTTATATTGCAGCTTAACAACAACAACGTTTCTTGACTCAGCCACCTAGTTACTCTCTTCCATTTTTTATCAAATGATTCTTCTTTTTATATTGCAGCCAATAGAGTTGTTGTGAGGATATAGTTGTCCTTTCTCATTCCAACGGTCATATCCCAACGGATAGAATAAGCTCATTTGTTGGAACAGTGACCTTAGCTTGTAGCTTCAATATATTTAATCCTTGGAAACTACGCTTGAACAGTATCAACGTTTTTACCACATTTGAATAATTGCATACGTTGTACTTCAATCTTCTTGATTCTTCTGATGATTCGTCTGATGAGTAGTTCAGAACTACTTTGGTATAAAAGCTTCAGCATCAGAGTTTGTTAACTCAAGCATATGTTTATCAGATTAAACAGCAGCAACTTATCTGATGTAACACGTCTTCCATCTGAATGAATCTTCTTCTGACACAATCTTCCACTTCAGAATCCAGTCTTCAGCATTCCAAGAACTAAGTTTCCTATGAAACAATCTTGAGAATCTTCATAACTAATTCTTCAGAAACCATGTCTTCAGAATCTTTAGAGCCTTGACCTTCAGAACACTTCTTCAGAGTCTTGACCTTCAGAACACTTCTTCAGAGTCTTGACCTTCAGAACCTGTCTTCAGAGTCTTTACCTCAGAACCCATCTTTAGAGTCTTCAGAGTCTTGTCCTTCATAACCAGTCTTCAGAGTCTTGACGCACTTGGTCTTCAGAGCCTTCAGCCTTCAGAACTTCAAGTCATCAGAGTCTTCAGCACTTTGTTCTTCAGAGGACTCACTCTTCAGAGACGCTCGTTAGCTTCCAGATCAGATGCATAACTCAGAGCAGAATCCATAGATGCATTGCAACTGCAATATCCAGCATCCTTGATTCTTTATTGAACATGATCAGATGTAGAAACAAACTTGCTTCTTCACTGAGCTTCATTTGCTTTCAGATCATATGCACTTCTTCAGAGCAGAATACACAGGAGCATTGCAACTGCAATATCCAACATCCTTGATTCTTACTGAACGTGATCAGATACATAAGGAAACTAGCTCCTCACATGCGCTTCATGACGTCACACTAAGTAATTCCATGAGTTACTAGCTGCACACGTTGCTTCTGTTTGTTTGGTCTAATATATTTAATTTAATATGACCTGCACATAACAAACATTAAACCATAAAATGGTTCTTTCACAAATACTCAATTGTTATCATCAAAACATAGATATTATCCTGTAGAGACAAATCTTGCTCTTACAATCTCCCCTTTTTTGATGATGACAAAAACATGTATTTTGATAGAACATTTTATACAGGGTAATCCCCAAGCATTAACCTACTCAGAGTTCTAAGCAACTGCTCCCCCTGAATGTGTTAACCTTTAAAAAAATTTTATGCTTGTTCAGAGACATACTCTGATCCCAAGACTTACAGAAAAATAAATTTGATAAAGCATAATCAAAATAGAGTAGAATAGAAGGAATACTTCCCTACGATATAAGATAGCATAAGTCTTCAGCATCTGGACTAGTTCAACAGAACTTCCATCTTCAGATTTTTAGAACTTGTCTTCTCTAAGCATCGTATCAGAGTCATATAACTTCAGAATCTTCTAAAGCATTTTCTCTTGATCTTCAGAACATCTTTCAGATGAAAAACTCCCCCTGAGTTTCAGACTGGGTGAAAATCAAATATTCTGACTTGTGAACCTTCCTGGGAGAACTCCCCCTGATTACAGTATGTCAGATATTTGGATCTTCTGATCTTGATATAGTCTTGATTCTTGTTTTCTCAGACTTGCTTTCTTCTCAAATTCTTGATCTCTTGAAGCAGTCTGATACCAATAGAAACCAATAGAATGTTTATTTCTGAATCTGATACCAATATTGAATCTGAGTCTGATACCCATGTTGGTTCTTAGTCTGACACCAATACATGATACTCATGATTCTGATTCTGAATCCAAATCTTGCTTCTATGAAGATTTCTGATACTTGTGCTCTGATTATCATATTCACAGACAATTTACATCTTCTGAACATTCTGATTCCAGATGACTTTAACTTTCAGATCTCTGAACAGTATTGGGTCCATCTGATTCTGAATCTATGTTCACGAAGTGTATAACTTCTATTATATGAACACCAGTTCATTTAAGCTCAGATTTCTTTCAATTATCCTGTTTATAATGCCTAGTGAACTTGTTCAGAGTTCCTTGGAAAAACATCAAACACATATTTAGTAAGAAATGCAGTTTATATGTTTTGCATTCTCTCTCAGGTTATAGAATATATCAAAGCTATATTCTATTTCTCCAAAACGTTTCCATTTCTCCCCAAGTTATATTAAAAACATCTTTCATTTCTCCCCATTTCATTTTCCCTGTTATATACTATTATATCAAAATCATCTTCATTTCTCCCCCTTTTTGACATCATCAAAAAGTTAGAGTTTTTCATTGAAAAAATAGATTATAAGAAAAAAATATTTCTCTCTTTTTAATGTCAGAAATTAAAAAGATAGGAGTTGAGAGATAGCACCTGAGAACTTAATCATCTTTCATTTCTCCCCCTGAGAACTTACTTCTCACAGATTGATACCAATAAGGTAGGTTGATATCTTTTCCAGATTTCATCTTCTATATCTCCCCCTGCTTCTTGGAGAGTGACAACTCTTCAGAGTTTGTAGAAGCATGCTTTGACGAGGATTGTTGACAAGTTTCTGATCAGCAGATCTTTCTCTGACAACTTGTACATCCTTCATAGCTTGTTGATCTCCTTTATACTTACTAATGTCACGTTCTCAACGTACAAGAGTAATTTCAGAAGAACAACTAACTATAACAATTTGTTTAGTCTTCTTAGCATCTTCAGCTTCTTGTACCAATCTGGAAGTTTCTTTTCAGGAATCTTCTTCTGTTAGATTTAGACAAGAAAGTTGAAATTCCTTCTTCCTTCTGGCTTGATCTTGATACCAATTATTCCAATCCTTAGAATAACTTAAAATATATCCAATTTCAGAGTCTAATACCAATTGAAGAAATATCTCAAGAATTCTCAAGTTCCAGAGTTGAAGTGCTTGTTCTGGCCTTGCTTTGATTCTTTCTTTTGAAATGTTTGATACCCAATTGAAGGTGTGAAATTCAGAGGTTTGTGCTAGTGGTTTACTCTGAATTTTTGCTTCAAAGTTCTGCGTCCAGAACCTTTTGTGTCTTCATTTAAACATCTTCTGAAGTTTCGCTCAGAGTCATCTGACGCTTTGCTTCTGGTTGGATGTCAGAGACATGATACCAATTCAAGATGTAAGATACCAATTGAAGGTGTGAAATAATGAAACTATTTCAGCTTGTTTCTTCAATATCAAAACACTATATTTCAGAAGTATCAACTTTTAATTTGACAAGCCATCTTCTAATTGAATCTTTTATCCAGATTTCCAAATGATCCAAAACTTCTGATAGTTTACGACTTCAGATTTGCTCAGATCTTTAAATAGCATCTGATATCAATTGAAGGTGATGTGTCAACAATGTGCATTCTGATCCTTCAATCTTATGGAAAAGAATGTCCTTCATTTGATACTTCATCAAAAGCATCTGATACTTCAATCAGCATCAGCAGTATTTTGCTTTTGTAGGGGAGAGTGCTATTCAGAGGTACTTTTGCAACTAGCTCTGTCTTCAGTAACATCAACATAACAGAAACCTACTAAAAATAGTTATCTGGTTTTCTGCAACACAGAGTCACGTTAGTAGTACCTTTCAGATACCTCAGAAATCTCATAACAACTGTTAAGTGATATTCTTCAGGATCTGATTGGAATCAAGCACATACACATGTACTGAAAAGAATGTTAGGACTAGAAACAGTAAAATACAGAAGAGTACAACTTATACCTTTGTAGAGCTTCTGATCTACCATTTTACTAACCTCTTTCTTTCTTAGAGTGTACATTGAATGCATGAGAGTCTTAGCTGGCTGCTCTCTGATAGATTAATCTTCTGTCTGCTATATTCTTCATTAGATTCTTCCTTTGGTCTTTATCTTCTGATCGTCCAATTTGACACCAATGAACACACCTCTTTATCTTCAAGATGACTTGTTTCCAAATGAAAGTTGTATCTTCTTGCACCAAGAGTAGAAACAATATATCATCACAAACTGTCATCAAACCAAGATGGATTTCTTGAGATGATTTGAGTGACAATCTTGTTCTTATCAATCAGTATCTGACGGTGACTTCTTTTGCTAGAATTCTCGTACCAACTGAAGGTGTGAGAACTTCTGAGTACCAACAGAAAGAGTAGGATCTTATGCTAAATCACCTTAGATTTCTGAATCCAAGCTTGTTATCGAAACTTGAATCTTAGCAACAGTGCTTCATTAGAGAATACTTGATATCAATTGAGACTTCCAAAAATAATATGCATTACGTAAGATACGAATTGCATTTGGTATTGATCAATCATTCTGACTACAGTATTTAATACTTTCATCAAACATGATTACCAACATTTCCTTTAAGAATTGTTCTACCTTCAAAGTCTGAACTTGAAATTGAAGAACTAGAGCGTTAGAAACAACTTTCCAACAGATCAACTTCATACTTCCACTAGATCAAAGGAGTTCAGAGAATGGTGAACAACAACTGATACAATCATGTATCAATATCTTCACTGAACATTTTCCTTTCTGAATTAGCTTCAGAAATCTTCAAAGCTTTTGCTTAATCTTCTGACGAGATTCTTTACAGCAAACTTTCTAATCATAACTATTTTTGTTATGTTAGTAAGTTCTTCTGATCATCAACAGAAGGTTGGAGACTGATAAGAGTCTGATACCAACTGATGGAAATGATTCCTTGCATTTGATCTTTTGCTTCAGATCTATGCAGCTTAGCTCTAGTGAATGTTTCATCAAATAGTTCATCCAGAGGTACTCTTCAGATCAAACCAGATCTTCATTCTTCAGGTGTCCTTGTTATCTAGATGTAAGCTATGTTGCTGACGTTTCAGAGCCATGCAAAATGAGAACCTCAGAGCTTCTGACCAATTGCTTTATACTCTTTGCCCAAAGTCTTTTGTAGAGTTACTTCTTAACAACTTTCAGAATCTCCTGTAGCGTTGCTTCATCAGATTCTTCTGTAACTTGCCTCTGTAGATTGTGTACCTTGCCTCTGTAGCCTTTCTTCTGAATCTATACTGATACCAAATGAAAGTGTCTACTGCCTCAGTTGCTTTGCTTCTGATGCTTTACTTCAGTAGCCTTGCTTCTGTACCTTCGCTTCAGAATCACCAACACTTGAAGGAGAGATGTCTTGATAGACAAAGCCTCTACAAAATCAGTGTTACAGAACTTTTCTGTACGGCTTCTGATCTGACTTCACTAGCCACTTCTAGAATGCTAGTTTTTAGCTACTGCCTGCATACACTTAACAAACTCCTTTCCAAGTGAAGTATATGTTTCTAAAGAAAATATCATTAACATAAATCTGACAGATTTAAAATATCTTCCATAATAGTCTTATGAAAAGAGTAGTATAAACTTTTCTTTTGACAAAAAAATAGTTTTCAAAAACTGGGAAGTTGATGAACACATACTACTTCTTCAAAAAACCATTTAAAAAGTATTTTCAATATTCATCTGATTTATATGATGTTATACTGATCAACAAAGGAGATTGACAAGAATATGAATTCTAACCTTGTCACAGAAGCACCTATCTTTTGTATAGTCAAAAGCTTCTTGCTGACAAGCTTTGAGAAGAAGGAATCTTGTTCTTCTGGAATCATCCTTCTTTCCAATGAACGTCTCTTCTGGAAGAGAAGATTTGATTCTGGGGGAAACTTCTCAAAGTTGATTCTTCAGAAGCAGCTAATTGAATAGCATCTGGGGTAGCTTCTAATTCTTCAGCTGGAACACAATCTGCTTCTGATTCTTCAACGTCTTCATTAATCACAATAACATCCATCTGATTCATGAGAGATATCCTCAAAGCACAAATATTTTGATCTTCATGAGTAGAGAGCATCTAGCTTCCATCAGGCTTCATCTTCTGAATTTGTCTACTAGAAACAAATACATATCCAAATTTAGATACAATTATCATCAAACTCAGATGTATCAAGAGACACAGTCTGACTGACACTTTTGCTCTTACAATGCTGAGCTAACTTGTAAAGAGTTATATCAACAAAGTTTAACAGAAACATCTGCTCTTGAAAAAGAATGTCTACTGACTTATTCAGATTGAATAACACCAGAGACTTAAATCCTTTTTAACTTAGACAGAATGATTACTGCCCTTGTATCTTTCCACACAACTTTATTTCTCAAAATATTCATCAAGAATTTTTGGAAAAAAATAATGCCTAAAAACATCTGACCAATTTCAGTTTGTTCAACTGAGATAACATCTCAAGTTAACAGAACTTAATTGTCCATGCTTACTACAAATGAGATCTTCTGAATTCATCATATCCAGATGAGTTGATAAACACTTCTTTTCTTGAAACCTCTGCATTTCTTGAAACCTCTGCAGAACTCTTTGATGCTTCTTCAAGAATAGCAACTTTCAAATGCTTTGAATCTGAAGAATCATTTCTTCCAGATTTGAACATTTTTCTGAACAACTCTTTTCTGCAGACTTTCTTCTGGCGTTCTGATGAATAGGATTCATTTGCCAACAATATATCTTTTCTTACTTAAGATAAATCCCAATGAGTTGTCATGAGAAAGTCAAGTGTGGACTAATCCGTTTCTTGAAAACATCTCATACTCACATAGAATTAATCTTTAGAAGTCAAGAATTATTGCTTGCTTAAGATTTAATCTTTGAGCAAATACGTTGTAAATCCAAACGTATCTTCAGATCAGCATTCAACAGATATATCTTCTTATCTGATGAATCTATCTTGTCAGTTGATTCTTCATTCTTCTTTCAGAATCTTCTGGAGGAGATTTGTTGTTGAAGGCTTCAACACTTCAAACTTCAAACTTCACAAAATCAGTGACTTGCTCAAGTAACCCAATAGATTACAATTTTAGAACTCATCATCCTCAAAAACTGATGTGAGGTTGAAATTGTAAGAACGGTGAAAAATCCCCAAAAGTATTTCTTCGCATAGCCTATAGATCTTTATCTGACACTGTTAGGTGTTTGATATCCATCAAATAACAGAACTAGGCTCTGATACCAATTGAAGGTGAGAAATAAACACAAGAAAGGGGGGATTGAATTGAGTTTATGCCTAAATAAAAACTTTTTCCTTTTCTTATCTTCTTCTTCACTTGATGCTTTATGCACTTATATTAAATACATTGCGGAAGCATAAATAATAAAGCATACTGAAAGTAAAAGAACACATCATATATCCTGGTTCACTTGAGCAACTCCCAAGCTAATCCAGTCCACCCTTCCAAGGTGATTTCGCCTTAATCAATTAAGGACTTAATCCACTATAACCGAACCGATTACAGATGCACAAGCTAACTGCAAGTGACTAACAACAGATCAATGAAACGTTCAGGGATCCCCAAGGATATAACGTTCATTAACATCTAATGGAATCTGATCACTAAAGATCTCCTATTAGAAAACCACAAATGACTACTGTCACTTGTCATCTCAAGTATACTGATCTTCACAAGATCACTTGAGGAACCACTAATTCTAAAGTAGAATGTTGTGTTGCCGGAGATTACAATGGTGCTTCCTAGCAAGCTAATTACTTCAAGTTAAGCACATAGCAAGTAATGAGTAACAACTCCTTGCTTCCTAATGTAGAAACTAATCTAATGATGAATCTCTAAGAGATTATAAGAACATAGTTTCCATATTGCTTAAAAGCTTTTCTGTGTGTGAGCACTAATGCTTCTTTTCATTTAAGCTTTTCTTCTTTCTTTCTTCACTTTATGCTTACTAGCATGGTAACATTTGAATGAATCAAATGTTATTTCTTTATAGTGCAGCTTAACAGCAACAACGTTTCTTGACTCAGCCACCCAGTTACTCTCTTCCATTTTTGATCAAATGATTCTTCTTTTTATATTGCAGCCAATAGAGTTGTTGTGAGGATATAGTTGTCCTTTCTCATTCCAACGGTCATATCCCAACGGATAGAATAAGCTCATGTGTTGGAACAGTGACCTTAGCTTGTAGCTTCAATATATTTAATCCTTGGGAACTACGCTTGAACAGTATCAATGTTTTTACCACATTTGAATAATTGCATACGTTGTACTTCAATCTTCTTGATTCTTCTGATGATTCGTCTGATGAGTAGTTCAGAACTACTTTGGTATAAAATCTTCAGCATCAGAGTTTGTTAACTCAAGCACATGTTTATCAGATTGAACAACAGCAACTTATCTGATGTAACACGTCTTGCATCTGGATGAATCTTCTTCTGACACAATCTTCCACTTCAGAATCCAGTCTTCAGCATTCCAAGAACTAAATTTCCTCTGAAACAATCTTGAGAATCTTCATAACTAATTCTTCAGAAACCATGTCTTCAGAATCTTTAGAGCCTTGACCTTCAGAACACTTCTTCAGAGTCTTAACCTTCAGAACACTTCTTCAGAGTCTTGACCTTCAGAACCTGTCTTCAGAGTCTTAACCTCAGAACCCATCTTCAGAGTCTTCAGAGTCTTGTCCTTCATAACCAGTCTTCAGAGTCTTGACGCACTTGGTCTTCAGAGCCTTCAGCCTTCAGAACTTCAAGTCATCAGAGTCTTCAGCACTTTGTTCTTCAGAGGACTCACTCTTCAGAGACGCTCGTTAGCTTCCAGATCAGATGCATAACTCAGAGCAGAATCCATAGATGCATTGCAACTGCAATATCCAGCATCCTTGATTCTTTATTGAACATGATCAGATGTAGAAACAAACTTGCTTCTTCACTGAGCTTCATTTGATTTCAGATCAGATGCACTTCTTCAGAGCAAAATACACAGGAGCATTGCAACTGCAATATCCAACATCCTTGATTCTTACTGAACGTGATTAGATACATAAGCAAACTAGCTCCTCACATGCGCTTCATGACGTCAGACTAAGTAATTCCATGAGTTACTAGCTGCACACGTTGCTTCTGTTTGTTTGGTCTAATATATTTAATTTAATATGACCTGCACATAACAAACATTAAACCATAAAATGGTTCTTTCACAAATACTCAATTGTTATCATCAAAACATAGAGATTATCCTGTAGAGACAAATCTTGCTCTTACATGCAGAACTAACCCCCATTGAATCCCAAATGGAAGAAAATGTGAGAAGATCAACAAGGAAAAAATGTTTGCTTCTAAGACTCCAAGATAGAAGCTATTCCGAGATAACGAAGTCAATGATGATGGTGATTTCGTCCATTTTAAATTATGGCCAAATCTGAACCCATTTAAACGGGGGGAGGCTTTGAGTGATCCAAAATGAATTTGTGCTATGAAGGAGAAATTGGAATCGATTAAGAAGAACAAGACTTAGGAGTTAGTTGGTCTATAAAAAGGAAAGAAGCCAATTGGTATAAGATGAGCGTACAAAGTAAAGGCAAATTCCAAGGGTGAAATAATCAAACATATGGCTCAATTAGTTGCAAAGAGATTTTCACAAAGAGATCTTTGCAAAGAAGACATAGATTTTAAAGAGGTATTTGCACCATTAGCTAGAATTGAAATCATTATGCTAGTT
Organism: Lathyrus sativus; assembly: GCA_963859935.3. Lineage (NCBI taxonomy): Eukaryota > Viridiplantae > Streptophyta > Magnoliopsida > Fabales > Fabaceae > Lathyrus > Lathyrus sativus. Next base: position 792,623,697 of record OZ012735.1, on the reverse strand, counting down.
GTTGATATTGCAAATAATAACAATTAGTTCATCTACTAAATAGATGTTAAATATGCATTTTTGAAAGGACCACTTGAAAAGGAAGTTTATGTAGAACACCCCCTGATTTTGTTGTGAAAAACCAAGAGTCAAAGTTTTACAAATTGAAGAAAGCATTATGCGGTTTGAAACAAGCTCCAAGATCTTGGAAAAAAAGGATAAATGGTTTCTTAAATGAGATTGAATTTTAAAAGTGTGTATCTAAACATGGTGTGTATGTGAAGAAGAATACAAATGAAGAGGTGATAATTCTTTGTCTATATGTAGATGATTTGTTGATTACAAGAAACTATAAAGAATGCATTTCTAGGTTCAAAGCCGAGCTTATGAAATTTTTTGAGATGACCGACCTTCGCCTCATGACATACTTCCTTGGTATTGATTTTTATAAGTCTAAGAAGAGATTGCTCATGCACCAAAGAAGGTATGCACTTAAGATTTTGAAGAAGTTTGAAATGGAACATTGTAACGAGGTCGTTACTCTGGCTGAATTGAGGTTGCAATTGTCATAGAATGAGGATTATCAAGATGTTAATCCAACTCGGTATAGGAGGATGATTGAATCCTTGTGTTACTTATGCAATACGTGACTGAATTTTGCATTCACTGTTAGTATTATGAGTAGATTCATGGAGAGACCCAAGGTGTCTCACTTGGCAACAATTTAGAGGATTATAAGATACATCAAATGGTCTATTGGCTACGAAATTCTTTTTCCTGCAATGGACACGAGCAAAAAATACAATTTGCTTGGTTTTACCGATTCTATTTGGTGTGTGATAAAGATGATAAAAAGTAAAATTGGACACATCTCTATGTTCGGCGAAACACCAATCTCATGGTGTTCGAAGAAGAAACGAGTAATAACATTCTCTTCTTGTGAGACACAATACATTGCCGCTTCGTTGTGTGTGTGCCAAACTGTGTGGTTGATAAACCTATTGAAGGAGCTGGGCAGCGAAGAGGGTGAGACTGTAACGATCATGGTTGATAACATTTCCACTATAAACCTTGCTAAGAACTTAATTTCACATGGGGGAGCAAACATATTGAGGTGAGGATTCACTATTTGAGAGAACTTGTTAGTGAAGGAAGATTGAGATTGGGATATTGTAGAAGTGAAGACCAAGTTGCCTATTTGCTTATCAATGGAATCACAATTGAAGTGTTCAAGAGATTGAAGAAGAAAATGAACATGAGATACTTGGTTCACATGAATTAAGATGGTGTGTTAAGAGAAAATTTGATTCATGTGCATGTAAACGATTGACATAAAAGCATAATCGATTACACCCCTTGTAAATGTCAAGCATAAACTTACAGTAGTAAAGTGCAACCGGTTACACCTGTAGTATTTTAGTTAAAATCTGACTCAGTAGTAAATTGCAACTTGTTGATATGGTATGTCAACTGGTTACACTTGTGAGCTTTTCAGTTTTTATTTTGTTTGATAATTGTACCTTATCATGTAATTGTATAAATACCTTTGGAGTATTTCATAAATGAAACATTGCATATTTTCACCCTTAATTTTACTATCTCTATTTCTCTCTCACTCTCTCCCTTTCCATTCTCAATTATTCACCAACTTTGTGGTTCCTAGTTTTAACATAGACGACACGTTATTTATTTATTCAAATATCCTAATTTGAGATGACAAGGTTCAAGAAAAGAAGATAACTCAATCTACTCATTATTTTGCAATTGCTGTCACACTTTAGAAGATAGAATCATCCCAAATTTTCCATAAGATAGAATGTCAAACCGAATTCAATCAAACTTTAACTCTAGGCTTAGTACCTTGGGACCTAAAAGTTAGAAATAAATAGTCTAACTCATGAACAAATTCCAATCCAATATTCTAAAAATTCTATAGCACTGACCATATTCTACCACACAACAAAAAAGATAATTTTTCCTCTCTAAAAACCCTCTACCAATAAGATACGGGAGACCATCAAGATTACTCGGACTTAAGGAGATTCACCCCGTAAAAACTCTATCTTAAACTAAATACCAAGACATTAGACATAACTTATCCCAAATAAAAATAAAGATATTACCAACTCCATCTACAAAAAGATCAACAATGATATATATATATATATATATATATATATATATATATATATATATATATATATATATATATATATATATATATATATATATATATATATATATATATATATATATATATATATATATATATATATATATATATATATATATATATATATATATATATATATATATATATATATATATATATATATATATATATATATATATATATATATATATATATATATATATATATATATATATATATATATATATATATATATATATATATATATTTAATTGAAAAAACACTCTATTTGGCACTGAAACAGCCATAACATGTTGTGTATATGTTTAGCAAAATTTAATTGAATTTTAAATAATTTGTAATTGTGTATTTTCTATTCATTAATTTACAAGTATTTTATCATTTAATTTAAAAAATATATATATATTCTAGAATCTCATTCTTGCCTCAAAAATGATGATGCAGTGTTCTAAAGTCGCAAAATCTTTCTGGCACACTTCCAAGGGAACTTGTGAAACTACCTTACCTCCAACAAATGTATGTTAATTTTTTCTAAACCTTACTAAATTTACATAATCATCTTTTTTTAAATTTATCATAATTTCATTAATGTTTATTTATTTATTTATTTTTGCTTAATGTGACACAGTGATCTCACACGCAACTATCTTAACGGTACGATCCCTCCAGAATGGAGCTCCATCAATCTCGTCAACATGTATTTTCCATTAACCATTTTTTTTCTTGTTATTTGATTAATTAATGGCATTAATATATAATTTTGGAATATAATCTTCTAATTACTTTTTTTTTGCATGTTTCTTAATTTTGTTACAGTTCATTATTTGGAAATCGATTAACAGGTTCAATTCCAAAAGAATTTGGAAAAATCACCACCCTGAAAAGCTTGTAAGTAGTTTTTCTCATATCAATTTTATGAAAAAATAAATTCTGAAAGTACTTAATGTTTGAAACATGTAATGCTTAGGGTTTTGGAGTTCAATCAATTATCCGGAAAGCTTCCTCCGGAGCTTGGGAATCTTCATCAGCTTGAAAGATTGTAAGCCCTTTTGTAGAGCTTGGAATTTACAATTCCTATATATGATTTCTTGTTCTTCAAGTTTTATTGAGAATTGTTTTATCTGCATTTTATGCCTTTAATTTGGCTTCTTTGAAGTGGTTATTTCTAAATTCATAGATTACTGTCGCATATTTGTTTTCCTGGACACCGGAAACACGACACTGACACGTTGACACTGGTAATAATTTGAAAAAATGAATAAATTAAACGTAATTACAAGTTTCGGTGTCAGTTTCGGACACTGACGCGTGTCGGTGCTACGAACTTATTTTGTACTTTCAAAATTTTACTCAACAAAGTGCACACTACTATCCGTAAACCCTAATTCCAATTTCGGTGTTGTTGTAGGCTTCTTACTTCCAACTATTTTACTGGGAATTTACCTGCAACATTTGCTAAGCTCACTAAACTGAAGCACCTGTAAGCATTTGTTATACTTTGCTATATGGTTGTTCGTATAAAATTAAATAGCATTTCTTTATTGCTCACCTTTTAAAAATGTAGCCGGCTTGGCGACAATCAATTATCTGGATATATACCTGAATTCATTCAGAGTTGGACAAGTCTTGAGAGGCTGTATGGACCTTTTCTTTCTTCTTGTGAAATTATAAATCAATAACTTTTTTTCTTAGTTGAATTTCTTATTATTTATTGGTTTATCAAAAAAATTGCTTTTAATTTTGACAGGGTGATACAAGGGAGTGGTTTGAGTGGCCCAGTTCCTTCTGCAATTTCATATCTGAAAAATCTCACTGACTTGTAAGTATCATGTATTTTATTGTTGTGATCTACGTAGCATTGAAACTTCAGATTGAAAGTGTGTATGGTGTCGGACACTAACCTGACACTGACATATACTTACTTTCATTTTTTCAAATTATTGTTGGTATCTGTGGCAATGTTTGCGTCGTGTCTATGCTATGCTTGTGTAGGTTCTTCGTAGAGTATGTTTAAAATTCAATTTTCTTTCTGTGTTTTACCATGCTTAAGATATGTTATGCAGGAGAATAAGTGACTTGAAAGGATCAGATTCTCCTTTTCCGCAACTTATTAACTTGACAAATTTGGAAACATTGTGAGTAAAATGCTTGGATTATTAGTAGAACGCAATGTTTTTAGTAATAGAAAAATAAGAATGAGGAAATGTTAAAGCCTTTGTACTGCAAATTTACATGTTATCATATTGTTTGACAGAGTATTGAGGAGTTGCAATCTTATAGGAACAGTTCCCGAGTATCTTGGAAATATTACCAATTTAAGATCATTGTAAGTAATGATATTATTTTGAATTTTGTCTAGTTGATGCTATGCTAGGATGCTTCATGCAATATTCATATGCTTTTAGAACCATTATAGTAGATGCAATTCATTCTCATACTTTGATGAAAAAATACAACAATCTCGTTATATAATGGGGACTAATTTTGCTTGTTTCTTTTCTGAAACCAATTATTCGCTCGAGTAATACATTCTGAATATTTTTTCTTTTTCAGAGACCTCAGTTTTAACAAATTAAGTGCAGAAATTCCGAACACCTTGGGTGGCTTGGAGAACATAAATATACTGTAAGCAATATCCTCTGACCTACTTTTGTACACTAGTTCTATCCTTAGGCCTGAACTGGGTTCATCAAATAATGATAAGTTTTATAAATTGACTTCACTTATTTTTATACCTAGATACTTAACTGGAAACCTTTTTACTGGACCACTTCCAAATTGGATAGCTAGACCTGACTACACGTGAGTAATCCTTCAAATGCCACTTAATTGATTCATTGAGTTGAATTATAACTTTCTATAGTACAAAGTGTTGCACGAGTTGTCTGTTCCATCTTTAATTCTAAATCACATGTATAACTTGACAGAGATCTTTCATATAACAATTTGACCATTGAAAATCCAGAGCAGTTGACATGTCAACAGGGAACCTTGTAAGAATTCATGTATTTGCCATTTGCGTACTTTTTCTGTTTCAACAATTTTAAGAAACTATCTAAGTGTTGTCTATTGTCCATGTGCCTTAGGAACTTGTTTGCATCATCTTCAGAGGGAAGTAACTTGTAAGTTTTATATTACTCAGATCACAATAAACTATTCTTTATATTGTGATTATGCTGACATGCTACACACCTTCATTGTTTTCTCAGGGGAATGGTTTCATGTTTGGGGAACATTGGTTGTGCTAAAAGTAAGTTGATTGGTCATGGACTTCCTTCAGTTAAACATTTTTCTTTGTTTTTATTATTCTTTACAAAGAGTGTGTGTAGATCTTACAATACAATTTACTATTCTACTAGTTGTGAATCTCAAGTAAAAAACATCTTTCCATTTCTCTTTTTCATGAAGCCAATGTAGATCTTACAACATCATTATCTGATGCATGAGGATTGAAAAATGATATTTTATATCGATAGCTTTTTCTAATGTGATCTTATTTTCATCCTTTGTATGGTCGTTCCAGCTCGGTACTCTCTTCATATAAATTGTGGTGGTAAGCTCATAACTTCAAATGAAAGCTTAACATATGACGATGATTCAAATGAAGTTGGACCCGCAAGCTTCCACCGGACTGATTCAAACTGGGCACTCAGCAACACTGGTCACTTCTTTGATAGTGGCCTTGTAGACTACTATACCTGGTCTAATACAACTAACCTTGCCATCGACAATGGAAAACTGTATATGGATGCACGTGTTTCTCCTCTTTCTCTAACATATTATGGATTTTGCCTGGGAAATGGAAACTACACAGTCAATCTCCATTTTGCAGAGATAATGTTCACTGATGATCAAACTTATAACAGCCTTGGAAGGCGTATATTTGATATATACGTTCAGGTGCATAACTTTATCATGTTTTCTATTTCAACATGTTTAGTATTGAAAAAAAGTTCTTTGAACATTATGAACCATTTTGTTCGAATTGAAGTATTGCAGAGAAGGTTGGTGTTGAAGGATTTCAATATTGCGAAAGAAGCTGGTGGAGTTGGTAAGGCAATCATTAAGAATTTCACTGCTACTGTGACTAGTAATACCTTGGAGATCCGCCTTCAGTGGGCTGGGAAAGGGACAACTGCTATTCCATTTGGATCGGTATATGGTCCTCTTATATCGGCTATATCAGTTGATCCTGGTCAGTAATACTTCTCCATAGTTCTTCTGATGACATCATCCTAATCCTCTAATATATGCAAACCTCTTGTATCATAATCAAGCAGACTTTACACCCCCAGTGGAAAAAGGAAGTGGCATACCTGTGCGGGATATTGTTGCAGTTGTAGTTGCTGGAGCACTAGTTATCTTCATGTTATTTGGTATAGCTCAATGGAGAAGACGTCGACGGCAAATAGGTCCATTAGAAAGAGGTAAGCTCTAAGACGATCTTTCTTGGTTTGAATTTGTTTGCATGACTTGTATCTTGATTCTTGTAAACATTTATAGACACATATTGATTGTTTACTCAAGGATGCCATTGTATACAGATTCATTTGTAACTGCCAAACTTATTGATGTGGAAGTTACTCAAAAGATATATCTAATTTTGTCTATTTATATATTTATTTTTACTTCATCCCACAGAGGTAAAGGGTTTAGATTTCCAACCTGGGTTATTTAGGTTACGGCAAGTCAAAGCAGCAACTAACAACTTTGATATAGCCTTTAAGATTGGAGAAGGAGGGTTTGGTCCTGTTTACAAGGTATTAAGGACAATCTACACTTTTATTTTATCATAATTGAAAGATCTATTATTGTTGTTACTTCTTTACAACTTCACTCATATATAGAGATACAATATGAATTCCTGGAATTGTAGGGTGTTCTTTCGGACGGCACAATAGTAGCAGTTAAGCAGCTTTCTTCTAAATCAAAGCAAGGGAATCGTGAGTTTATAAATGAGATTGGGTTGATTTCTGCTTTGCAACACCCTTGTCTAGTTAAGCTCTATGGTTGTTGTATGGAGGGAGATCAATTATTGCTGATATATGAATACATGGAAAATAATAGCCTTGCATGTGCTTTGTTTGGTAATAAATGTTTTTCTGCCATCAAGTTTTTTAGCTGTTCCATTATTTGTATAATACATAATATTGTATACAAAGCCTATATATAAACCATATGGTTATGTTGCCTAATTTCTATGACATTTCTAAAATGAAGCCAAAGGAAAAGATCAATTGAAACTAGATTGGTTGACAAGGAAGAGAATTTGCATCGGTATTGCTAGAGGTTTGGCTTACCTTCATGAAGAATCGAGACTAAAGATAGTTCACAGAGACATCAAGGCTACTAATGTGTTACTGGATAAAGATCTCAATCCAAAGATATCTGATTTTGGGTTGGCCAAGCTTAAAGACGAGGGGTACACTCACATAACCACTAGAGTAGCTGGCACTTAGTGAGTTTTCTTATACTAATTTTTTTTTAATGGTGTTTATCATTTTCTAAGTGAAATTGTAGTGTTAGGCGAAAAAGAATAAAAGGGTACCTTGTCAAATTTAGTTTATTGCACTTATTAGGTTAATATATGAATTTTTAATATTGCAGCGGATACATGGCTCCAGAATATGCAATGCACGGGTATTTGACTGAGAAAGCAGATGTTTATAGTTTTGGAGTTGTTGCCTTGGAAGTTGTTAGTGGGAAGCACAACACCATGAGTTGGCCTAAGGATGAATGCCTCTCTATTGTTGATTGGGTGCATCTCTTGAAGGAAGAAGGTAATATAATGGACCTAGTTGATGAGAGGTTAGGTGAAGATTTCGAGAAAGAGGAAGTAATGGTCATGATCAATGTGGCTCTTTTATGCACTCATGTTTCTCCAATGCACAGGCCAACCATGTCATCAGTGGTAAACATGCTTGAAGGAAAATCTGTTGAAGAAGTGGTGTCAGACACGAGCCAAGTTTTTGAAGGGAAAAAGTTGGAGATGATTCAACAGTATTACCAACAAAGTGAAAAAAATGTTAACCCTGAGACTGGGAATGAAGAAGAGAGCATCTTAATAGATGCAACTGCAGAATACATGTCTAATACAAATCTACATTCTATCAACATGGATTCTCCTTATACAAGTTTCAACACTCTGTAAATGATTTATTTGGACTAAAATGTCCTTTTATTAAACGTTATCTTAAATACTGCCATTGAAAAAATAATGTTACTTAGCAATTTCTTTCCATTAAAACCTCTTCATTCCCTTCATCAAACCAAACACACTTAAAATAACTTTCATTTTCGCCTCTCTTTTATCCTCCCCTACATTAAAATCTCTTATCTCTCATTTCCTATCCGTTGAACCATAAAGACAGTAATGCAAAATTTGAATCTCTTGAGAAGCATCTCACCACCATCCAGCAAGCACCGAGCCACACTGTCTTCGTCCAACAAGCATTGTGTCACTCCACCGTACATTGGCATTCCGTCATCTCCTCTGGCACTAGTTCAGTTTTTGTGCCACAATACCCTCCTCTTCCATGTTCTCGTGGCTGAATTGTCATCTCCTTTGCTCCTAGGGCCGGTCCAATGGTAAGCGATCCAAAGAATGGCTTAGGCCTCGTGCCTCGGAATGTTGAGTCAAGTAAAGTCTTAAAAAATTTTAATTTAATTATAAATATATAAAATGATGAATGAAATTACATATATTCTCATGGTGAAGGGGACAAATTGAATGTTTCATAATTGTTTTATTTTTGGTTCAATTCTTGTCAACCACAACAATTAATTTTGTGTATATATTTTAAAGGTTTCACTTTAAAAGTGACTTTAGGTCTCTAAAGAGGATGAGTGTGCATCTTTACCATACAAGATATTTCAATCGGCCTCAAGTCCGGGTCATTGTGTTTATGAGGTATTGCGTGCTAGAAAGAAATGAATCTTTAGAGGACCCTAGAGGTAGAAGATTTTTTGAATTAGACATACTTTTCTCATAGAATATGATCTCACCTGATCAGAAAGGTGTCAGCGACCTGCCACGTGTCGTGATCTGCTGCCTTCACCGGAGTTGTGGAGGAAAAAGGGGGTGTACCTGCAAAATGCTCTGATGTCTAAATAAGTACCGGAACTAGAGAGAGCAAGTACAGAGAAAAGGTGTGGAGAATAGAATACCTGGCTCTATAATGAAAGAGGGTATTTATAATGTGCCCCCAACGCAGGGCCAACAGCTACTTTGCATTGAGTTAAATTGCAAGACCCAATACGAGTAACTGTCAGGGCTTACATGGCGGAGGGAAGATCAGCACGTGGTCTTCGCCCTGGATCAACTGCCCCGTGATCTTCAGAAGGTGGGCTGATCAGTTCTTTCGGAAGTGGGTAGTTGTCTGATGACGTGTCCCCACATGAAAGGCACGTGGAGTCCGTGGGGAAAGCGTGTAGGCCTTCCCGTCCAGAAGTCTTCTGCCCGGGGCATGTGCCTTATTGAGGCTCCTCCCCGACATAGGAAATTGGGCCTTGTTGGGCCTCATCATAGTAGTCTTGGGTTGGGCCTACCTAGTGGAAGGGTAGGTCTTGACCCAGTCCAGAACAGGAGCCCCCAAGTCGCTGCTCCGAGGCGAAGGAGTAGTGACTTAAGGACAGGTTGAAATGTCGAGGTCCTCTTCGGGGGAGTGCATCTGCCCGACGTATGGAGTCGAGGGTCGCTTATGGTGTCAGGAGAGGAAGTATGCCATGGATGTTAGGAGACACACGGGGAGCCTAGGAGGCATGTCGGGGAGCCGGACTGGGGAGACGGATGACTCGCTGAGTTTTTGGAACCGCCACGTGTCAGGCAGCCACTACTTGGCTAGGGCAACTAGGGGTAGGGGTGCTTGAGTGCATAGGGGCGCCTCAAGTCCTGTGCTAGGCTTATAAATAGTTCGGTCCTGCCCCATTTCCCACTTTTCACTCTCTCTTTGCTCTCAACGCCGCTTTCTTTCTCTTCTGTCTCCTCAAGCTTTGCACAACAACATCCGCCGCCAGCCGCCGTACCGACTGCTGCATCCGTCGTCTAGAACAACCATTCCAAGTAAGTTTTGGATTTTTTGTTTCGTCTTTAACCTTTTTCGTCTTGTTTTGCCTATTTTTCGATGATCCCACGGTGGACATGATGAATGTCCCGGGGAGATCGCGGGGTTTTCAGGTGAATACGTCGGGCACCCCTAGAAGAAAAAGTAGGGTTAGGATGAATGGCCCGGGGACAAGTGTTGAAGACCCCGGGCAAGTTGGTCAATCTTAGATGAATTCCCCCGGGACAAACGATAAGTTCCCCGGGCGTATAGGATAATCCTCGATGAGTCTCCCCCAGGGAGCTAGGAGGTTTTCGTGGGGGCATTCTGGTTTGGGCGTAGTTCCCACTCTGGAGTTTCACGCGCCTTTTCCGGGGACCAACATTGTGGGGCCTCAGCGGGGTTGCTCCCGTCTATCAAGGCGTTAGAGGTCCTGCCCGTGGGGGTCTCCCATCTTCGCCCTTTCACTTGATCTGCGATGGAAAGGTGGATTTGATTCTAAACATCGAATTCACCAATTTCCTCTACTTTTCAGGTGTAAATGGATGCTTGAGCCCAAGGAACTGTTGAAATTGACAACGAGCCAACTTCTCTAATGGCGCCGGCCGGCAAAGAACGCATGAGATCTCCCGAGGATTGGGCCGGGGAGGAGCCTTTGAGTATCTCCTCCCGCTTTGCTGAGAACGATTCCAACGCTTATGCCAGCACCGAGGATCGCGTCAAGGATTTCGTCATCAACTGGCAGGTGTACAAACCGCGGGAAACCCATCGGATATGCTCGGCGTACGGAGGAATGAGGTTCCCTATGTACAAGTTCACCTTCCGGGAGGCGGGGTTACGCCTGCCTTTTACACACTTTCAGCTAGGGGTCTTTGATTGGCTTCGGCTATCTCCCTCACAGCTGCATCCCAACGCAATTGCTTTCGTGTGGGCATACGAGCTCATTTTCCAATACCTTGGTGTCGGGGTCACTCTCCCGCTCTTCTTCCACATATTCAACCTCCAGAGGGCGACAACCGATGGCCGACATAGTTGGGTGTCTTTAAAGCAGCCGAGGAGGATTTTTCGAGCATACATGGATTCTATCCGTCATTTTAAGGATCGGTGGTACGTCGTTAGGCCAGTCACTCATGTGGCTGCAGATTCGCTTTTTAACCTTGAGGTCCGAGAAAAGGACAGACAGCCTGTGGAAGTTTTGGTGTCGATGATCCCTTTGGTTTGGACGGAGGAGCACATCAACAAAGGCACTGATAGTTACATAGTGCGGTCGAGCTCGCTGAACGCCAAGGACCGAGCGGCTTACCAGAAGCCGGTCGCTTTTGTGGCCAGCTTTCCTCCCGCAAAGTGTGTGACTCCGGATGGGAACTTCATCGTTGATGCTAACAAGGAGATTTGCACGGAGTTGTGCTTAATCAACACGAGAGCCCTCCTCGAATGTGCTTTCGATGAGGAAGCTTTGCACCTCTTAGGTAGTAAGTTTGCTTTATTTTTCGCGTGCTCGTCATTGGTTTGATGTGCTAATTTCATTTATTTCTCTTTTGCAGGAAAGATATCTAGCATGCATGAACGCGTGAAGAGGTTGGCGGCCACCAAGGCCGAGGAGAAATCTGGAACGGGGAAGGTAGCTCAAGTGCAACAAATGTCCGGTCCAGACTCTCGGACAAGCGGGTCATCTTCTTCTCCTTAGGGTAGCCAGTCTCCCTCCTCGCAGGGCATGCCAAAGAGACTGCGACTCGCGGGACCGAAAATTGTCGACCTCACTGAAGGTAGCGCCGAGGAGAGGTTTGCACTCCCACCCTGTCACCTACAGTCGTCATTCTTCAGTGGGGCCAATTCTCCCGTGGTGGGCGCCGCAGAGACATAAGCTGTCCTAGGTGCTGACATGCAGATGAAGAAGAGGACTTTGACAGAGGACCTAGCTTCAGTGATTCGGATCTTCGAGACGACCATGGTTCTTAATAGTGAGGCTTGCTCGTCGACTGACTTTTCCAAACTGCAGGCTGACTTGGCGATTGTTAAGTCGGAGAAGAGCAAATTGGCTGCTGATCTCGACCAGGTGAAAGAACACAGCGCTTCCCAGCGTAAGCTCTATGATGAGGCGGAGAAGCAGCTGAAGGCCGCAGGCGAAGAGAAGACGAGGCTCTTGGCGCATATCGATGAACTGGAGGCGGCTTCGCAGCCCGCAGAGGACGAGACTGAGGAAGAAAAACATATGAGATCTCAGGCGGTCTTGGTATGCAGGATCCGGGAGCTCGAGCAGGATTGCCTGAGGGCGCTTGAGGTGGGTTACAACAGTGTCGTGGAGCAGCTCCGTCTTGTGAACCTTAACGTCCCGTTTACCACAGCGGGGACGAGCCGCTTCCATCAAAATGTCGAAGGTTGCGTGGTCGCCCCAAAGCCTAACGAGGACGATGAGACTCCGATCGAGGATGGTGGCGTGCAGGAGGACGCCTCTTAGTATGTTTAATTTTTTTGGCCTGCGTGCATGTGCTATTCTGTTGGCCTGCGTGCCTATTTTTGATGTAACTGTTTCTGGCCCGCGAGGTCGTTCTTGTAATATTTTGATAATGGGCTTTGCCCGACCTTTGGATATATAACAATTCTACTTTTCTATCTGCTGTATATATTTTTTATGTTTCGATGCTTGTGATGCTTGTGTTGAATTTCTGTTTACGGTCTTGCTCGACATGTTTGATGACCGACTGTGCGAGGAACAAGTAGGGCGATCTAAGCTGGTACCTAATCGGTCATGGGGTCAAGATCTCGTTTGAGGGCTTTTCCCCAGGTGTAGACTTCCCATCACGAGCTGAGTGTCCTTCCCTACTAGTACGACATTAGTGGATCTTGATTGAGTGGTCCCCACTGGATCAAGGGTCTTGCCCGCAAATGAGAGGGGCTGACTCTTGTCTTTTTTGTTATAACTTTAGGAGTCGCGTCTGTACCACGATGCACCCCTGTGGTCGCGGCGTTGATGGACCGCGGGCAATGTCTAACTGTAATATTTCTTAAGTTTCTCTGCATTCCATGGTCAAGCAAGTTCTTCTCCTTGTAGGTTTTCGAGGTAATATGCCCCGTTGCTTGTTTTGTTTTGGACGCGATAGGGGCCCTCCCACTTTGCAGCGAGCTTGCCCTCGCGCGAGTCTTTTTGGTTTTTTCGCAGGACTAGGCTGCCCACCTGGAACTCGCGATTTGTGACTTTGTTGTCGTTCTGCAGGGTTATCCTCTATTTTAGTGAGGCTTTACGCAGAGATGCCCGACCTGATTTCCTCGACTAGGTCGAGTTCTTCCCTTAGCGCTTCGTTGTTCGCCTCCTCGGGGAGGGGGTCTCGGTTCTCCTGGATGATTCTCTTATTTTGACCGGGATCACCGCCTCTGTCCCGTAGGTTAGCCGGAATGGGGTCTCCCTGGTTGTTGAGTGTGGAGTGGTCCTGTAATCCCAGAGGACGTTGCGTAACTCCTCGATCCACCCTCTTTTTGCGTCACCCAACCTTCGTTTCAGACCGCGTAGGATTACCCTGTTCGGTGCTTCGGCCTGCCCGTTTATTTGCGGGTGTTCGACCGATGTGAAATGTTGTTTTATGCCTTGTCTGGCGACGAACTCTCGGAAGGTATTGTCAGTGGCGATGTCCTGGGGTACACCGAACTGGGCAAGTATGTTTCGTTTGTAGAAACATAGTATGTTTTCGGTCGTGATTTTGGCTAGTGCTTGTCGACGCCGACTATCAGGTATTTGTTCTGGTAGGACCCGATGACGAAAGGTCTGAGGATGTCTATTCCCCACCATGCAAATGGCCATGGCGACGAGAGTGTTCTGAGATCGTTAGGCAGGGCTAGGTGTATATCCCCGTACCGCTGGCACTTACCGCACTTTTTGACGTGCTCTTTGGTGTGTTTCTGCATGGTGGGCCAATAATATCCTGCCCGTAGGGCTTTGCATGCAAGTGATCTCCCACCGAGGTGTTGGGCATTGATCCCTTCGTGGATCTCTTGGAGTATGCCCGACACCCTGGTCTCGTCGACGCACTTAAGAAGGGGGATGCAGAATCCCCGTCTGTACAGTTTATCCTTGATTAAGACGTATGGGCAGGCTCGACGTCTAACCATGCTAGCCTTTTTGGCCTCGTCGGGCAGGTGTCCTATGCTGAGGTAGGTGTGCACATGGGTCATCCAACAGTCACTATCACCAATGGAGTTTACCTCAACAGTTATCGTGCCTTTCTCAATGTTGGAGAAATAAAGGACTTCCTAGATTACGAATTTGTTTCCACCCTTCCTCTTCGTGCTAGATAGTTTTGATAAGATGTCTGCTCAGGTGTTGTGTTTGCAGGGAACGTGCTACACCTCTACGGAATCAAAGCCCTTCATTTTTTCTCTTGCCAAGGAGAGGTATTATGTAAGGTTGTCGTTCTTGGCCTGATATTCTCCCCGGACCTGGGATGCCACGAGCTGGGAGTCGGTAAAAATCTTTACTTCCTCCCTGCCAAGATCTTGAGCCAGACAGAGTCCTGCGAGGAATGCTTCGTACTCGTCCTGGTTGTTCGATGTTGGGAACGTCAAGGTGAGGGAGACTTCTATCAGGATACCTTCTTCATTTTTCAGTATGATTCCCACTTCACTTTCCGTCGAGCTAGAGGCTCCATCAACGAAGATGGTCCATTTATGGTCCCCGGTGGCCGAGGAGTCAGTGGAAGCCATCTCGGCGACGAAGTCGGCCAGGACTTAAGCCTTGAGGGCTTTTCTGCTCTCGTATTGGACGTCGAATTCGGAGAGTTCGAGCGACCATATGAGCATTCTTCCTGACATGTCTGGCCATCCGAGTAGCTGTCTGACGGGATGGTTGGTTCTGACTATGATCGTGTGGGCTAGGAAGTAATGCCATAACCTTCTAGATACGGTGACGAGGGCCATAGCCACTTTCTCAATCTGCTGGTATCTGAGCTCGGGCCCTTGGAGGGATTTGCTTGTGAAGTATATCGGTTTCTGTCCCTCGGGGGTTTCACGGATTAGTGTTACGCTGACGGCTTCTGTGGTAACGGCGAGATACAGATATAAAGTTTCCCCGACTGCTCGCACTCTTTTGTCCATTCGAACATGGCCTCTTTTCGTAGCAACTTGAAGAAAGGGAGGGCATGTTGTACCGACTTGGCAACGAATCGCGACAAAGACGCGAGCATCCCATTCAGTGACTAGATATACTTCTTTGTGTTCGGGGTGGAGAACTCAAAGAAGGCCCTGCACTTGTCTGGATTGGCCTTTATCCCTCGTTCGGTTAAATAGAAACTGAGGAATTTGCCTGCCCGTACGCCGAAGGTGCACTTTTTAGGGTTGAACCTCATCTTGCACTTCCCCGCCGTTTCGAAGACTTTCTTGAGGTGGGCGGTATGGTGGACCTCGTCTCGTAATTTCACGATCAGGTCTTCCATATAAACTTCGAGCATGTCTCCAATTTCTCCTCGGAAGACCTTGTTCATCATCCTTTGGTAAGTCGCCCCGACGTTCTTCAAACCGAAGAGCATTACGTTGTAGTAATAGTTGTCCGACTCGGTCATGAAGGTCGTGTATTGCTTGTCAGCTTTCGTCATGGGGATCTGATTGTATCCCGAGTACATGTTCATGAATGACAGCAGTTTAAAGCCTGCTGAATTGTCGACAAGTTTGTTGATGTTAGGCAATGGGTATGCATCTTTGGGACATGCCCGGTTGAGATTGGTATAATCAACAAACATTCTCCATTTTCCATTATGTTTTTTAACAAGTACAACATTGGACAGCCAGGTTATGTACTGGGCTTCCGATATAAAATTTTTCTATAGGAGGTCTTTTACATCTTTTTCAGCAGCCTCCGCTTTCTCGGGAGACTGCCTACGTCTACATTGAACTACGGCTCTAGCGGCCAGATCTATGGAGAGGTGGTGGCAAGATATGCCAGGGTCGAGCTCGGGAATCTCAGCAGCGCTCCACGCGAAGAGGTCAACATTCTCCCGGAGACAGGCCTTCATCTGTTTTCTTGCTAAGTAAGGGAGTCATGTGCTAATTTTCACGCTTTGTCTGAGGTCGTCTCCTAACGTGATGAGTTCGAAGTCCCCTTTTGGAACAGGGCGTGTCGGATGGGAGAGCTTCTCATTGTTCGCTGGGGGCGTGTATTTGGATCCTTCACTTTGTCCCTGCTTACCGGTGAAACGGCTGTCGAGGTTGACAGAGCTGACGTGCGAGAGGAACTTCGGCTCTTATGTCGGGGCTGGTTTGTCGGTCGACTTGGGGGGGACGTTGATGGAGCTGAGTCCTTTGAGTGTCGCCTCAAAGCATCTTCTGGCTGCCTCGATGTCTCTATGGAGGTTAACTACTTGTCCTATGGTTGTGTAGTACTTCATCTTCAGGTGGACTGTCGACGGTACTGCGGTCAGCTCGGCCAAAGTTGGTCGTCCCAAGATGCACTGGTACAAGAAAGGGTGCTCAATTACCAGAAAGCAGACTTTCACCCGTTGAGCTGTCTCCTCTACCCCGAAGGTGACCAACAGTTCTACGTATCCCTAAGGCTTAGTGGTGGTATCATTGAAGCCTTGGAGGTCGGAGCCTACATACGGAGTCAAGTGGCTCTCGTCGAGCTGCAGGGTCGTGAACAGGCGGGCGTACTTGATGTCCACCGAACTCCCGTAGTCGACCAGGATTCGGAGGACATCGAAGTTCTCCATCTGAGCTCTGATTAGGAGAGGAATGTTGGCGTTAGGTTCCCCACCGGGAAGTTCCTCGAGGTAAAAGGTGATCAGGTTTGATTTTCTTTTGAACTTGTTGAGGGTAGGGTTCACCTTCGAGCTCTTATGGATGAGTTCCTCGAACTTCCTCTTGATTTATCCAACTGACAGCTTGCTGGGACCTCCCCCGGATATCACTAATGCGGTGAGGAAATCCTCCCAAGGACTGTGGGAGGTCAGTGGTTTGGTGGGCTCGCTACAGAGGAGGAAATCTTCTGGTCGGGAGATGCACAAAGCCACCTGCAGTCCTGATTCATCGGAGAGGATTGACGCCTCATCGACCCTCTTGACCTCGTGGGCCTCAGGTCAGGGGTTTTCACCCCTTCGGGTATACTGTTTAAGATGCCCTTCTTTAATTAAGATATCGATTGCATCTTTGAGGTGGATGTAATCTTCCGTGACGTGCCCATGGCTCCGGTGGAACCGACAATACTTGGATTTTTCCATGTTGGGCTTTGGGGTGTTGGTTTTGGGAGCCGAACTCCGCCCATCCTTTTTGTTTGTGGGGTCGGTCCTCGCGCCTTCTTTGTTCGTTACGTCGAGGCTGAGTGGCTTCCTCGTGCCTGGTGCCTCTAACACCCTCCTGATTCCTTTTGTCTCGGGCGTTGTTGGCAGCCTCTATCTCCCCATACTCGATGTATGCTTGAACCTTTTGGAGGAGGGCATTCAAGGTGTGGGGGACGTATGGTTCCCACGACTTTGGCGAAGTCAGAGTGTGGTTGTATTCCCCTCTGTATTAAGAATCTCTTCATATCACCTGAGGTGGATACCTAGACGGCTTCACAATTGAACCTCTCTATATAATCACAAAAAGGTCTGTTTCTCCTTTGGATGATGGCTTCCACATCCGCTTCCGTCTTCGAATGGCGTCGGGAAGCCGTGAAGTGCCCGGAGAACTGTCGCTTCAGTTAGCCCCAAGATGTAATGGAGTCGGGTGTGAGGCGTTTGTACCATGTCATGGCTCCCTTCCTTAGAGTGGTGGGGAACGTTCTGAACTTGATGGCACCTCAGACGTCTCGGTAGTCGAGCATAGCGTCTATGCTTTCGATATGGTTGTTTGTATTGGTTATGCCATCATAGTAGCCAAGATCGGGGGTTTCTCCATTCCTGCGAGCAGTGGGGCTTCCCTGATGGCTCTGTATAGCAGGGAACGCTAGAGGTCCTCATCGTTCCTGTTGGGAGACAGTGAGGGAGAAGCTGAGTCCTGGTGGTTTCAACGTAGGGGACTCCTTGGTCGAGCTCTCAGTTTGGAGGGGCCCCCTACGACCTTCTTCTTTTGCGTCAGGGGACGTCGCTCTTTCCGGGGAGGCGACCTGTCCTGTTTATGGGCAGTTAGCTGTTGAGGTCGCTCCAAACAAGGTCGGTGCCCCCATCGACAGGGGAGAGGGGCTCTGTGGTTCTTCAACGAATCGCGTCCTCCACCGGAAGGAGACGGGCTGATGGAAACTGGGCGCTGGCATCTCCGCGGTTGAGGGGATATACTGAGGGAAACAGAACGATGGTGTCTTCGTGGAGGAGAGCATGAAGGTTGTTCCCTTTTGAGCATCCATATTTGTTCGTTCTGTTCGAAGATCATCAAGTTGTTTTGGTTGATGGCCGCTGTTAGATGCCAAAATTTGCTTATTTGGTCTATCAAATGTTGGCATTTTTCACTCCTTTTTGTCAAAAAAGTATTCAAAATCGCTCTTGCTTTGGTTGGTTTGCAACATTATGTGAAAGTATCTTGGTACCTTTGATTTATTTATTATTTTGCAGGAATTTGACATGAAAGAATGAAAATTAAGACACAAGAAAGATGGCAAAAAAACCAAGACAGTAAGCAAACAACAGCAAGTTCACTAGGCGAACTTTCCAGCGAAGCTCCCTCCAAAACTTCACAAAGTTTGCTAGGCAAACTATGTAGCGAAGGCCAGGAATCAATGCACTGTTCACAACATAATAGGAAGGGCCCTAAACTCGCTAGGCGAAGGAAGCAGCGAAGAACTCGCTAGGCGAAGTGGTAGTGAAGCTCTAGCGAACACTCCTAGACTTGAGACAGAGGCAAAAGAACCATAAACTCGCTAGGCAAAGTTCACAGTGAAGGCTTCGCTAGGTGAAGGATTTCTCGCCCAGCGAATATTTGGAAATATCTCAGGGGCGGTTTAACTGTTCAAAGGCACCTCAGGTGCCTAATTTGTTGTTCGCTAGGCGAACATGACAGATCCTGAATGTACTATATAAGTATTTTTATTGCTTTTTAGGTCATTATCTAATATGTAATTTTTTCTACATCAGAACTTATCTCTCTTCATTTATTTTAGAGAGAGAAACACAAAACCCTAAGAGGGAGGAGGTAAGATCTTTGATCTCTTGTTGGTGTTTGGATATAATCTTTTGATACCTTATGTATTTCATCTAGTATATGTTTGTGAACTAGTTTGGATTCTCTATTAATTGATTATCTTTGATTGCTTATTTGTGGGTCTTGACAAAACCTTTTCACATCTTTGATCTCAGATTTTCTTCTATCAATGAAAAAACTTTTGACATGGTTTTGTAAATTGATATTCATTGTATCTTCTATGTTATTGTGTTGATTAAGTAGCTTGGGTAGCATGAGTAGGATCAATACCATATTGTGCGTGTGCGTGACAATAGTGATGAAGAACAATGTTCACAACCATTTGGCAGATTAGGTGAATACATGTAAAAAGGGTTAAGCGTGTGTACGTATTCTGATCATTGTATTTTATATGAAACAATTGTTTATCCGATATGGGTGTCGTATTTGTTTACCTATTTATCTTTGATTTGAACCGTGATAGACATATACTCTTCAGATCTGGATCTAGAATGATTACCTGTTAGGTCCTAAATGCTAGACATAGGTTTAGGCTTAGCATTTGCATGAGTATTAGTTCTTAAAACTCTATATTGTGTTTTTGTTGGATGAGGCATCACCAATGAGACAACACGGTTATCCTCTCGACGCTGTGTTAGAGATAACCTCTGTAGTGGGTGATATGTAAGAGTATTAGACGAATGATTGCGTTGTGTTTAACTTGATCAGAAGAATGCATGTGTTATCAATTGATGAGATCCAATCCCAACAAGGCTCCGTTTATATTTCAGTTTTTACTTTATATTTTCCGTCTTTATATTTTCTGTTTTTATCCATGGTTCCTTGAACCTTTTAAACCAAAACTTTTGAACAATAGGCTTAGAAATATGGAGAACTTTGAACGGTGTTTGTATCGCACTGATCCCTGTGGATACGACAAAACTGGATACTTAATATTTTTTTGCTTGCTGTTTGACCGCTTCAACAAAATGGCATCGTTGCCGGGGATTGGTGTTGAGATATTGAAGTGCATTGCAACTGTTTCCATATTTTTAAGCTTTGTATATTTGTTTATATTGTATATATTTGTTTTTTTTTTATGTTTTCTCTAGTGTGCTCAGGAATGATGAGAACTCCTTCTAAAGTGGTTGCTATCGGTATAAAAGTATTCAATGAAGTTTCGACCGAGTTTGGATGGCGATGATAGTATGGAACAAGTGAATGTTGTCAAGGTACATGGTTTCTTTTGTTTAGAATTTTAGAATGCTTAAGAACTTAAGTTTTTGTGTAAATGAAATTTGTTCTTTTAGCAACTTATTTGAATGATTGTTTCACTTAGGACCAAAACCACAATTTGTGAGAAAGCTTCCATTGTTTACTAAATGCTGGATTTCTGATAAACTTTGTTGATTCATGTGATTCATGCTTTATCTTGTTATCATTGTAAATTTGTGGAAGCATTAGAAATGATCAAGGCACTTATTTTTATTGAGCACAACCAGTTCCAAATGCAACTTACCCGTGAGCAGAGAGAATTTGTTAACCCCTTTGAGTCTAAATAATGTGAATCTCATTCTTAATTTTGTGAGATTCTAAAAAGTTTCTTGAACCCTTGAATTTGTTGCAATTGTCCTCTTTGCCATAAAAAGCCAAGAGCATTCACTTGAGGGTTGAGTAAAAGTTAAGTTGGGGAGAATGAAAAAGAAAGATGGTAGGTTGCTACAACTTTTGAAAAATTCAAGGAAGCATAAAAAAAATTGTTATGTGAATATGAATGTAAAAAAAAAAGAGAAAAAAAGTGCTTACTTGAAAAAGAAAAATAGTGAAAGAATAAGTTGTGAAATAAGAGTTGAGAATGTTTGCAATCGAAAAACAAATGGAATGAAGTTGGGATGTGTAAATAACGTGTACGGTGAATGACTCTTTTGCATTGGCAATTTCATTTCAATGGCCTAGGAGATGTCCCTTGTTTGTAAACCCGACCAAGCTACAACCTTAAAGACCTTAGTGATCTTTTTGCTTCCATATTTTCACTTTTTATTGATAGATGTTGTATGAATTGAAATGATATTGGCATTGTTTGTTAGGTGAGTGAAATTTTCCCCGCGGTTGCAAACGCGTAATTTCTTCAATCCTTATTCGAAGAGAAGAGATAAAGTGATTCATTCATGAAAAACATAGTTGTTGATTGATGCATGGATTTATATTTGCTTTAAGAATTTAGTTCTTGTGCATTATTTGATTCTCAACATTTGAAACCATTGCTTGTGTGCATTCTTTGTGTTTGAGCCATTTTATCCATTCTTGGGTGAATCTTAGGCTTGAGAAAACCCTCTTGTTTGAAATGAGAGGCATACTTTTCTTGAGGACAAGCAAAAATCTAGTTCGGGAGAGTTGTTAGATGCCAAACTTTGCTTATTTGGTCTATCAAATGTTGGTATTTTCACTCCTTTTTGTCAAGAAAGTATTTAAAATCGCTCTTGCTTTGGTTGGTTTGCAACATTATGTGAAAGTATCTTGGTACCTTTGATTTGTTTCTTATTGTGCGGGAAATTGGCATGAAAAAGTGAGAATTAAGACACAAGAAAGATGGCAAAGAAACCAAGACAACAAGCAAACAACAGCAAGTTCGCTAGGCTAACTTGCCAGCGAAGTTCCCTTCAAAAATTCACAAAGTTCGCTAGGAGAACTATGTAGCGAAGGCCAGGAATCAATGCACTGTTCACAACAGAATGGAAAGGGCCCTAAGCTCGCTAGGCGAAGGAGGCAGTGAATAACTCTCTAGGCGAAGTGGTAGCGAAGCTCTAGTGAACACTCCCAGACTTGAGACAGAGGCAAAAGGGCCATAAACTCGTTAGGCGAAGTTCATAGCGAAGGCTTCGCTAGGGGAAGGATTTCTCGCCCAGTGAATATTTTGAAATATCTCAGGGGCGGTTTAACTGTTCAGAGACACCTCATGTGCCTAATTTGTTGTTCGCTATGCGAAGGATATGTTTGCTAGGCGAACATGAATGATCCTGAATGTATTATATAAGTATTTTTATTGCTTTTTAGGTCATTATCTAATATGTAATTTTTTCTACATCAGAACTTATCTCTCTTTATTTATTTTAGAGAGAGAAACACAAAACTCTAAGAGGGAAGAGGTAAGATCTTTGATCTCTTGTTGGAGTTTGGATGTAATCTTTTGATACCTTACGTATTTCATCTAGTATATGTTTGTGAACTAGTTTGCATTCTCTATTGATTGATTATCTTTGATTGCTTATTTGTGGTTCTTGACAAAACCTTTTCACATCTTTGATCTCATATTTTCTTCTATCAATGAACAAACTTTTGACTTGGTTTTGTAAATTGATATTCATTGTATCTTCTATGTTATTGTATTGATTAAGTAGCATGAGTAGGATCAATACGATATTGTGCGAGTGTGTGATAATAGTGATGAAGAACGATGTTCACAACCATTTGGCATATTAGGTGAATACATGTAAAAAGGGTTAAGCGTGTGTACTTATTCTGATCATTGTGTTTTATATGAAACAATCGTTTATCCGATATGGGTGTCGTCTTTGTTTACCTGTTTATCTTTGATTTGAATCGTGATAGACATATACTCTTTAGATCTGGATCTAGGATGATTACCTGTTAGGTCCTAAATTTTAGACATAGGTTTAGGCTTAGCATTTGCATGAGTATCAGTTCTTAATGCTCTGTGTTGTGTTTTTGTTGGATGAGACATCACTAATGAGACAACATAGTTGTTCTTTCGATGTTGCGTTTGAGATGACCTTTGTCGTGGGTGATACGTAAGGGTATTAGACGAATGATTGCGTTCTGTTTAACTTGATCAGAAGAATGCATGTGTTATCAATTGATGAGATTCAATCCCAACAAGGCTCCGTTTATATTTCACTTTTTACTTTATATTATCCGTCTTTATATTTTCTATTTTTATCCATGGTTCCTTGAACCTTTTAAACCAAAACTTTTGAACAATAGGCTTAGAAATATGGAGAACGTTGAACGGCGTTTGTATCGCACCGATCCCTGTAGAGACGACAAAATTGGGTACTTAATATTTTTTTGCTTGCTGCTCGACCGCTTCAACAGCCGCGAACAGAGCTACCACGGTAGAATCGGCGCCAGCTGGGGCCGGGATGGGCTGGTAGACAACCAGGCTGTCTAAGCGTTGGATGTTGTTGTAGGTCGCTTCTTTGGAGGAGGGAGAGGTGGTGCGCCCATCCCTGTGGTCACCCTCTTCGTTGCGGACAGACGTGTTGGGATTGTGTCCCTCCCCATTGAAGAAGAGGGTAAAGGAAAATCTTGGGGCATTGTTATGGTGCAGGTTGGTCATGATTGGAATGGAAGTTGTTGTTAGTTTTGCTTTTGTTCTTGAGATGTTGTGCTCGGACAGGAGAAATAACGGGGAAGTGACGTTCCCACAGATGGTGCCACTGATCTCACCTGATCAGAAAGGTGTCAGTTACTTGCCACGCGTCGTGATATGCTGCCTTCACTGAGTTGTGGAGGAGAAAGGGGGTGTACCTGCAAAATGCTCTGATGCCTAAGTAACTGGTGTTGGTCGAGCTTTGAAGTCTCGAAAGCTCACGTCGCGTTTTTTTGGTCTGTATCAGATTTCGTAGAGGGTGGGGGAAGTAGCCTATCAGATTTCTTTACCGGCGTCGCTCGCGAATTTGCATGATGTGTTTCATGTGTCCCAGTTGAGGAAGTACATTCCAGATCCGTCGCATGTGATTCAGATGGATGATGTACAAGTGCGAGATGATTTGACTGTGGAGGTGTTGCCTGTTCGAATTGACGAATGAGAAGTGAAACAACTACGAGGTAAGGAGTTTGCCTTGGTGAAGGTATTGTGGGGAGGACTAGTTGGAGAAAGTTGGACTTGGGAACATGAAGATCAGAGGAAGGAGTCATATCTGACTCTGTTTTCTGCAGGTAATTTTCGAGGACGAAAATTCTTTTAAGTGAGGGAGAGTTGTAACACCCCAAATTTTATCGGAATATGTTAATTAATTATTTAATTGAGAATATTCATGTTTCGGTGAATTTTCGGTGGTTTTGTGAATATTGGAAAAATGTGCATTTTCGGGTATTTATTTCATTAATAGCATATAATATTAATTTATTAGTATTATTATTAATTAAATGGAATATAAGTGAAATAAGGGCAATTTGGGCATTTGAGGGAGTTAGTAAGGGTAATGAAGGAAAAGCCCAATTCGTGAGGCCCAAGACTAGGTTGGACAAAATAGAGTTCTGAAAGGGAATTTGAATTCCTTTGTGTTAACCCTGAAAATTTGGTGGCTAGAGCTCTGAAGGAAAGGTTGGAGGAAGAAGATCCCGAAGTTAACCATGAAAGCTGCGAATCGACTAAGGTATAAGGATTATCACATTTCATGATTTCTATGTATGCCTTTCGGTGTGTTTATGGTGGGGTTTTATGGTTTAGGGTATGTTGGGTTGATTTGGGAAAATTAGGGAAATGGATGAATAGACATTGAGGTTATGATTGATGATATGTATCCCTGAATATTGACATGAATTTAGGAAACCTTATCGGACTGTTTGATGTGTAACATGAGAAAGGAAACCTTAGGCCTTCGTGGCCAAAACCTTGGATTGTGATATGTTTGACCCTGTAGGAATAGGAATATTCTAATGTGAGTAACTCTGATGCACTCAGAGCAATTGCAGGAAAATAGTGTTTTAGGCAGTGCAAATGTTGCCGGATTAGCCTAATGAACCATAAATTTTGTACCGTTATCGTCGTATGACCTTAGGGATGATTTAGGAATGTTTTGGGGGCATGAGATGTGTGAATCGTATGAGTTTTTGGGTGGAATCAGTTCTGGTACGTAGCAGAAGTTGTTGTCATCGCACTGTTCGCCTAGCGAGCAAGCCATCGAGGATTCGCTAGAGGCTCGCCTAGAGAGCAAGCCAGCGAGGGGTTCGCTACGAGACTCGCCTAGCGATCGAGCCATCGAACGTAGCAGAGTTCCCCAAATTGATTGTTTTGCAGCGATGCCGTGATGTGTAATTCTGGGATTTCTGGGAGGGATTACCCCGAGTATGACAGTGGGTTTTGGGTGATGTGTACATGATGTTATGATAGTTTCCTATGATGTATCGATTGAGTTAATATGATAAAATTACCATGATTTGATGAACTATGTGATAACATGAGATATGATGATTTTATATGATGATGATGAGTATGATGAATGATGATGCACCATATGCTGTATTGTGAGGATTATTATTGTGACGTGTGCATCATGCATTCATGTGCATCTGGACTTCGGTTCAGGACCTCGATTGCTTTGGCTTCAATCCCACCATGTGGATGTGAAGTATTTTGATGTGCTCTGGTTCTCTAGTAGAATAGATCCTATTGATGGGGATCTATGGAGGGTTGATGGCCCAGTGTCCGTCGCGTTGTGATGATTGGTACCACATGTGTAACGCCCCGATTCCGATTTCCTTTATTTTGAGTCCTTTTAATTTAATTGATTGAATTATTATTTTAAATATAGGATTTATGTGTTTAATATGTTATGTGTGCATATTATGCTATTTTTTTTTTACCGATTTTGAGTGTTTCGGGTAAAAATAGGTTGGAGGGTATTTTGGGCATTAGTGATTATGCTAAGTGGATATTTTTATGAGAATTGATTAATTAGTGTGTGGAAAGAATTTGAGAGGAAAGAAATAGAAATATAAGATGAGAGAGGAAAAGAAAAAATATAGTAACATAGAAAGAAAAACAAGAGAAAGAAAGAGGAGAAGAGAAAGTGGAGAGAAAAGAAGAGGAAAACCTAAAACTTCAAGAAATCATCACCAAAGTTTCGATTGATCAGGTAAGGGTGTGAAAATTTATTATTCTACCAATATGTATAATCATGTATGATTTTGTTGGATTGTTGATAGTTTTTCTACACTTTCTATTTTAGGTTGAATTTGGTTTAATCGAAAGGAATCGTTGTTTAACGGTTAGAATTGTGATTAGATGATGTAGGTTAGATGATATATGTTAGACTAAGACTACTAGAACAACTTTGGATTTAATCGGGTGATTTTGGTGAGTTTGGAGGTGCTGGAGCAGAACTGAATGTTGCTGTTCGCAGGCGACTCGCTAGCAGCTCGTTAGGCGAGCACGCAGCGAACGCTCGCTAGCAGCTCGCTAGGCGAGCGTGCAGCGAACGGTCCCAGACTTGGGACAGTGAGATCCTGATGTCCCTCGCTGGAAACGAAGGGAGTAGCGAGGAGCTCGCAGGAAGTTTGCTGTGGCGAACAGGGTAGCGAACGAGGTCTGTAGCCTTTGTTCTTGCTCGCTAGCAGTTCGCTAGGCGATGAGGTAGCGAACGCTCGCTAGGCGAGCGTGTAGCGAACGTAGCAGGATGAATTTTCCCTGTTGCGTGGTGCTGTCGTGGCTTGGGGTTTCGGTTGCGATCGACCTTTCTTTGATTTAATAGCTTATATGCTGGTTTGTGATGTGTTGTGGGTAGCCGTATGGCGTGAATCCTAGATTATGAATTATGGCCGTTTGGGCAATTATGTGCATTGTTTAGCTTGATTAAAAATTTATGATGTTTGTATGAATATATGCGATGAATGTGTAGAATGCATGAGTATGTTTGTAAACATGTGTGCATTTCAAGAGTGTCATGAGTCATGTTGCATGTGAAGCATCATGGTATGCATTCTTGTGTCGATTGATTCCTCGGTGAATCTGCAGAACCTCGTGTACCCTTGTGGGGTGTGAGCGATGGTTAATTATTGATTCCTCGGTGAATCTGCAGAACCTCGTGTGCCCTTGTGGGGTGTGAGCGATGGTTAATTATTGATCCCTCGATGGATTTGCAGAACCTCGTATGTTGCGATGGTTATTTTGATTCCGCGTAGAATCTGCAGAACCTCGTGTGCCCATGTGGGGTGTGAGCGATGGTTATTTGGTTCTTCAATTGAACCTGCTGAAATGAGTCAGTACCGCATTTGCATCTGCATAGAGTCGTGTGTCGGTCTCTATGAGTTGCATGTTGACATCTTGCATGGTGTATGGTGAATAAACATAATTGTAAATGTTTATATGAATTGTTGATGATTGGTATGATTGGTATGCTTGAAGACACATGTATGTGTGAATATATGTATATGTATGTTTTGTGTGTTTATGAACTGATATAAACATTGTTGACGCATATTGTATATGCATGGTGTTCTATTTATAAATAGATAATGTGAATACATTGCGATGTACGGTATGACGAGGTGAGTTGCGGTGAGAATGCGAAAGACGTATATTGGATATTATGTATATATATATATATATATATATATATATATATATATATATATATATATATATATATATATATATATATATATATATATATATATATATATATATATAATATATATATATATATATATATATATATATATATATATATATATATATATATATATATATATATATATATATATATATATATATATATATATATATATGTTTATATGCATTGTTATTATGATATCGTTTCTCACCCTTCTGTTGTTTCTTTTAATGCTCTATGAGGCATTGCAGATTAGATTGCTGGAGGTATTTTTGTGAAGCGTGGCTTCTTCCCTTTTTGGTTGGTCGGCTTTGATATGTAGCACCGAGTAGATAGGAATTATTTTGATTTTTTTTTGTGATACATCTGTGTATGTATCTGCTGATGATATGTTTTGTAAACATGATGAATGATAACCGTATATGTGAACATATGTTTTGGAGAATTATGAAATATTTGGATATTTCCGCCTTGTTCTAAATATTTCTTGTGGGTGCTACCCTGTTGTTGCATATCCGTTTGAGCAGGTGTTATATATGTTGGAATTTTTATGATAATGTGATATTTCCCTTTTATGCCACGTTGCAAATGTACTCTGATGAAATTTTGAATTTGTGCCTAAATGATTTAATTGTTTATTTTGGGGGTATAGAAAGGGGGTGTTACGTTAAGTGGTATCAGAGCCAGTGTTGAGTCAGTTGTATCTGTCTCGCTGTTTTGTTGGTTGAACGGTTGTTTAACCTTGTTGTTATTTTTGGGAATAATCAGAATATGGCTGGTCGTAATGACAACACTATGGCTGCGACATTGGAGGCTATGGCTCGAGCGGTGCAGGGTGCACCGAATGTGAATGCTAACGATGAGTTTAGAAAGAATCAGCCGCCGGTGTTCAAAGGAAGGTTTGATCTGGACGATGCTCAGATTTGGCTGAAGGAGGTCGAGAGGATCTTCAGAGTTATGAATTGCGCCGAGGGGAACAAGGTGAGACTTGGATCTCACATGCTGAGAGAAGAAGCCGATGACTGGTGGGTCGGCATAAGACAAATTCTTGAAGTTGATGATGAGGAAATAACTTGGGATTTGTTCCACACTGAATTTTTGAGGAAGTATTATCCGGAGAGTGTGAAGGGAAAGAAGGAAATGGAGTTTCTAGAATTGAAACAAGGGAACATGTTCGTGGTTGACTACACGGCTAAGTTTACGGAGTTGGTGAAGTTCCATCCTCACTATGATGCGGTGACGGCGGAATTTTCCAAGTGCACTAAGTATGAGAATGGCTTGCGTCCTGAGATCAAGCAAGCGGTGGGTTATCAGAGGATTCGAAGATTTTCGGACTTGACCGAATGCTGCAGGATCTTTGAAGAAGATAGTAGAGCTCGTTCTACTCACTATAAGAGTTTAAATGAGAAGAGAGGAAAGCAACCGGTAAGGAGTGGACCTTATGTGACGCCTGCTGATAAAGGCAAGCATAGGGAACACTTTGTTAAGAGACCCAGTGGTGGAAGTTCTGGTCCCATTAAGTGCTATAGGTGCGGCGAAGTGGGGCACAAATCTTTTGAGTGTAAGAAGGCTGGGGAAAAGTGTGCTAACTGTGGTGGTCTTGGTCATGCTACAACTGAATGTAGAAGGAATGTGATTAAGTGTTTTAACTGTGGGGAGGTTGGTCATATTAGTACAAAGTGTACTAAGGAAAAGCAAGCTCCATCAAGCGGGAAGGTATTTGCATTAGCGGGTGCAGACACTACTAATGCGGATCGGTTGATTAAAGGTACATGCTTTATTAATAATATGCCTTTAGTTGCTATTATTGATATCGGAGCGACTCATTCGTTTATTTCTTTCGAGTGCGCTAAGAGTTTGGATTTGTGTTTGTCTTCTTGTGGTGGTGATATGGTTATTGAGACGCCCGCTTCGGGGTTGGTAACTACGTCTTCGGTATGTTTGAGTTGTCCCTTGACCATGTATGGTAAGGACTTTATTATGGACTTGGTGTGTTTGCCATTAGAAGGATTAGATGTGATTTTGGGTATGAATTGGTTGCAGTATAATAGAGTTCGTATTGATTGTTATCACAAGTTGGTGAAGTCTCCATCTTTGGGAGATGAGGAGGAAGAGAGTTTTCTATCCACTAAAGAGTTGAAGAAACTTTTGGCGGATGAAGCTCAAGTGTTCTGTTTGTTTGCGTCGCTGTCGGTAGAGAATAAGGTTGAATTGGATTTGGTTCCAGTGGTATGTGACTTTCCAGAAGTATTTTTGGAGGACATTACGGATGTACCGCCAGAAAGGGAAGTTGACTTTTAGATTGATCTAGTTCCCGGTACTAGACCGATTTCGATGGCACCGTATCGTATGTCGGCATCGGAGTTGGTAGAGTTGAAGAAACAATTGAATGATTTATTGGAAAAGAGATTTGTTAGGCCGAGTGTTTCTCCTTGGGGTGCGCCGGTATTGTTGGTAAAGAAGAAAGACGGGAGCATGTGGTTGCGTATTGATTATCGGCAGTTGAATAAGGTGACTATTAAGAATAAGTATCTGCTTCCTAGAATTGATGATTTGATGGACCAATTGGTTGGTGCCCGTGTTTTTAGTAAGATTTATTTGAGGTCAGGTTATCACCAGATTTGTGTTAAAGAAGAAGATATTCAAAAGACGGCTTTTAGGACACGGTATGGTCATTATGAATTTTCTGTGATGCCATTCGGAGTTTCTAATGCGCCGGGTTCGTTTATGGAATATATGAATCGTATCTTTCATGAGCAGTTGGATCATTTCGTAGTTGTGTTTATTGACGACATTTTGATTTACTCTAAGTCTCAAGAAGAGCATGAAGAGCATTTGCGGGTTGTGTTGCAAATTTTGAAGGAGAAGCAATTGTATGCTAAGTTATCCAAGTGCGAGTTTTGGTTATCGGAAGTGAGTTTTCTTGGGCATGTTATTTCTGGTAATGGTATTTGTGTTGATCCGTCCAAGATTGATGCGGTGATGCAATGGGAGGCTCCTAAGTCGGTTATGGAGATCCGAAGCTTTTTGGGCTTGGCCGGTTATTATTGGAGGTTTATTGAGGGATTTTCGAAGTTGGCACTTCCGTTGACTCAGTTGACTTGTAAGGGAAAGACTTTTGTTTGGGACATTAATTGTGAGAAGAGTTTTGTTGAACTTAAGAGACGGTTGACAACGGCGCCGGTTTTGATTTTGCCAAACCCGACAGAATCGTTTGTGGTTTATTGTGATGCTTCTTTGTCCGGTTTGGGTGGTGTTTTGATGGAAGACGGTAAAGTTGTGGCTTATGCTTCAAGGCAATTGAGAGTGCATGAGAAAAATTATTCTACGCATGATTTGGAATTGGCGGCCGTGGTCTTTGTTTTGAAAATTTGGAGGCATTATCTCTATGGTGCGAGATTTGAAGTTTTTAGCGACCACAAGAGTTTGAAGTATTTATTTGATCATAAGGAATTGAATATGAGGCAAAGGAGGTGGTTAGAGTTTTTGAAGGATTATGACTTTGGTTTGAATTACCATCCGGGTAAGGCAAATGTTGTAGCCGATGCTTTGAGCCGGAAGTTAGTGCATATGTCTACATTGATGGTAAGAGAATGGGAACTTTTGGAGAATTTTAGAGATTTGAGTTTGGTTTGTGAAATGACGCCGAGAAGTGTGAAACTTGGTATGTTGCATGTTACGAATGATTTTCTTGCTACCGTTCGTGAAAAGCAAAAGTTGGATTTTGAAATTTGTGGATTTGATGATGAATGAGAAAGAGGACTTTAAAGTTGATAATTTTGGAGTTTATTCCGTGGTCGTATTTGTATTCCCGACGATGTGGATTTGAGAAAGATGATATTGGAGGAAGGACACCGGAGTAATTTGAGTATTCATCCGGGTGTGAATAAGATGTATTAAGATTTGAAGAAAATCTTTTGGTGGTCCGGATTGAAGAGGGATGTAGCTCGGTTTGTGTATTCGTGTTTGACTTGCCAGAAGTCTAAGGTGGAACATCAGAAGCCTAGAAGTTTGATGCAACTGTTGGATATTCCGGAATGGAAATGGGATAGTATATCAATGGATTTTGTTACGGGTTTACCAAATACGCAAAGAGGTCACAATGCTATTTGGGTGATTGTTGATAGGATTACTAAATCTCCTCACTTTATTCCGATTGATATTAGTTATCCTTTGGAAAAGTTAGCCGAGATTTATGTTCGGGTGATTGTGAAGTTGCATGGAGTTCCCAAGAGTATCGTGTCGGATAGAGATCCTAGATTTACTTCGAGATTTTGGGAAGGTTTGTAAAAGGCTTTAGGTTCTAAGTTGATATTGAGTTCAGCGTATCATTCGCAGACGAATGGCCAAACTGAGAGGACGATTCAATCGTTGGAGGACTTGTTGCGTGCTTGTGTGCTCGAGCAAGGTGGTGTTTGGGATAGCTTTTTGGCATTGATTGAGTTCACCTACAACAACAGTTTTCATGCAAGTATTGGTATGGCACCATTTGAGGCTTTGTATGGTCGGAGATGTCGAACACCTTTGTGTTGGCATGAAATCGGAGAGAGATCTGTAGTTGGACCGGAGATGGTACAACAAACGACGGAGAAGGTGAAGTTTATTCGGGAGAAGATGAAAGCTTCTCAGAATAGGCAAAAGAGTTATCATGACAAGAGAAGGAAGGATCTTGAATTTCAAGAAGGTGACCATGTGTTTTTGAGAGTTACACCGGTTACGAATGTGGGTCGTGCTTTGAAGTCGAAGAAGTTGACTTCTCGTTTTATTGGTCCGTATCAAATTATTGCACGAGTTGGTGCGGTGGCTTATCGTGTGGCGTTGCCTCCGAATCTTTCGAATTTGCATGATGTGCTCCATGTTTCGCAACTTCGGAAGTATGTTCCAGATCCGTCACATGTGATTCCTATGGATGAGGTGGAGGTAAGAGATAATCTTACGGTTGAGGTTTTACCGGTTATGATTTTGGACCGCGAAGTTAAGAACCTAAGAGGCAAGGATATTTCGCTTGTAAAAGTAGCATGGGAAGGTGTTGCGGAAGGCAATATGACTTGGGAATTGGAGAGTAAGATGCGTGAGTTGCATCCTGAGCTGTTCGAATCAGGTAATATTTTCGAGGACGAAAATTCCTAAGTGGGGAAGAGTTGTAACGCCCCGATTCCGATTTCCTTTATTTTGAGTCCTTTTAATTTAATTGATTGAATTATTATTTTAAATATAGGATTTATGTGTTTAATATGTTATGTGTGCATATTATGCTTTTTTTTTTTTACCGATTTTGAGTGTTTCGGGTAAAAATAGGTTGGAGGGTATTTTGTGCATTAGTGATTATGCTAAGTGGATATTTTTATGAGAATTGATTAATTAGTGTGTGGAAAGAATTTGAGAGGAAAGAAATAGAAATATGAGATGAGAGAGGAAAAGAAAAAATATAGTAACATAGAAAGAAAAACAAGAGAAAGAAAGAGGAGAAGAGAAAGTGGAGAGAAAAGAAGAGGAAAACCTAGAACTTCAATAAATCATCACCAAAGCTTTTGATTGATCGGGTAAGGGTGTGAAACTTTATTATTCTATCAATGTGTATAATCATGTATGATTTTGTTGGATTGTTGGTAGTTTTTCTACACTTTCCATTTTAGGTTGAATTTGGTTTAATCGAAAGGAATCGTTGTTTAACGG
Source organism: Lathyrus sativus (assembly GCA_963859935.3). Classification (NCBI taxonomy): domain Eukaryota; kingdom Viridiplantae; phylum Streptophyta; class Magnoliopsida; order Fabales; family Fabaceae; genus Lathyrus; species Lathyrus sativus. The sequence continues at coordinate 792,590,398 of OZ012735.1, read as the reverse complement.
TTAGAATCGTGATTAGATGATGTAGGTTAGACGATATATGTTAGACTAAGGCTACTAGAACAACTTTGGATTTAATCGGGTGATTTTGGTGAGTTTGGAGGTGCTGGAGCAGAACTGAATGTTGTTGTTCGCAGGCGACTCGCTAGCAGCTCGCTAGGCGAGAGTGCAGCGAACGGTCCCAGACTTGGGACAGTGAGATCCTGATGTCCCTCGCTGGCAGCGAAGGGAGTAGCGAGGAGCTCGCTGGAGGTTCGTTGTGGCGAACGGGGTAGCGAACGAGGTCTGTAGCCTCTGTTCTTGCTCGCTAGCAGTTCGCTAGGCGATGAGGTAGCGAACGCTCGCTAGCAGCTCGCTAGGCGAGCGTGTAGCGAACGTAGCAGGATGAATTTTCCCTGTTGCGTGGTGCTGTCGTGGCTTGGGGTTTCGGTTGCGATCGACCCTTCTTTGATTTAATAGCTTATATGCTGGTTTGTGATGTGTTGTGGGTAGCCGTATGGTGTGAATCCTATATTATGAATTGTGGCCGTTTGGGCAATTATGTGCATTGTTTAGCTTGATTAAAAATTTATGATGTTTGTATGAATATATGCGATGAATGTGTAGAATGCATGAGTATGTTTGTAAACATGTGTGCATTTCAAGAGTGTCATGAGTCATGTTGCATGTGAAGCATCATGGTATGCATTCTTGTGCCGATTGATTCCTCGGTGAATCTGCAGAACCTCGTGTGCCCTTGTGGGGTGTGAGCGATGGTTAATTATTGATTCCTCGGTGAATCTGCAGAACCTCGTGTGCCCTTGTGGGGTGTGAGCGATGGTTAATTATTGATCCCTCAGTGGATTTGCAGAACCTCGTATGTTGCGATGGTTATTTTGATTCCGCGTAGAATCTACAGAACCTCGTGTGCCCATGTGGGGTGTGAGCGATGGGTATTTGGTTCTTCAATTGAACCTGCTGAAATGAGTCAGTACCACATTTGCATCTGCATAGAGTCGTGTGTCGGTCTCTATGAGTTGCATGTTGACATCTTGCATGGTTTATGGTGAATAAACATAATTGTAAATGTTTATATGAATTGTTGATGATTGGCATGATTAGTATGCTTGAAGACACATGTATGTGTGAATATATGTATATGTATGTTTTGTGTGTTTATGAACTGATATAAACATTGTTGACGCATATTGTATATGCATGGTGTTCTATTTGTAAATAGATAATGTGAATACATTGCGATGTACGGTATGACGAGGTGAGTTGCGGTGAGAATGCGAAAGACGTATATTGGATATTATTTATATATATATATATATATATATATATATATATATATATATATATATATATATATATATATATATATATATATATATATATATATATATATATATATATATATATATATATATATATATATATATATATATATATATATATATATATATATATATATATATATATATATATATATATATATATATATATATATATATATATATATATATATATATATATATATATATATATATATATATATATATATATATATATATATATATATATATATATATATATATATATATATATATATATATATATATATATATATATATATATATATATATATATATATATATATATATATATATATATATATATATATATATATATATATATATATATATATATATATATATATATATATATATATATATATATATATATATATATATATATATATATATATATATATATATATATATATATATATATATATATATATATATATATATATATATATATATATATATATATATATATATATATATATATATATATATATATATATATATATATATATATATATATATATATATATATATATATATATATATATATGCATTGTTATTATGATATCGTTTCTCACCCTTCTGCTGTTTCTTTTAATGCTCTATGAGGCATTGCAGATTAGATTGCTGGAGGTATTTTTGTGAAGCGTGGCTTCTTCCCTTTTTGGTCGGCCGGCTCTGATATGTAGCACCGGGTAGATAGGAATTATTTTGATTTTTTTTTTGTGATACATCTGTGTATGTATCTGCTGATGATATGTTTTATAAACATGATGAATGATAACTGTATATGTGAACATATGTTTTGGAGAATTATGGAATATTTGGATATTTCCGCCTTGTTCTAAATATTTCTTATGGGTGCTACCCTGTTGTTGCATATCCGTTTGAGCAGGTGTTATATGTGTTGGAATTTTTATGATAATGTGATATTTCCCTTTTATGCCATGTTGCAAATGTACTCTGATGAAATTTTGAATTTGTGCCTAAATGATTTAATTGTTTATTTTGGGGGTATAGAAAGGGGGTGTTACAACATGCATTGAGTTGTGTTGCATTGCATTTATGAGTCTTTGTGTATAAATTATGACGTTGTGACCTTTGATGCATATGTGAGTATGAATGTGTTGAATATGAATATGTTGTCGTTTATGCATTAATTGTCATACATTGATTATTATGAATTGTTTTACTCACCCTGAATGTTTGAATGTTACCTCTACGTGGGTAACGTGCAGATGATCCAGTTTAACCGTGGACGCCGGTGAGGAGTTAGTTTTGAAGTTTTTGAGTGTTTTAGTCTTTTGGTCAGCCTAGAGGGTCTTGCTCTGATATGTAACATCGGGTTGGGTTCCTTGACTTGATTTTATATTGTCGACGTTATTTTGATTAATCTCCCTTTTTGAGGAAAACTTTGATTTATGTTTTGAGTTCCGCTGTTTATGATGTTTTGATATACTTTGGGAAAAACCTGTAGTTATGGAGTATGGTCCTATTTACCTATTTTGATGACTTTGAGAAATGTACGCCATTTTAGTGGCTTTTTAATGAGATTTATTTATTCACTCTGACTTATGTGTTATTTTGCCTTGATATTTTTGGGGTAGAAAAAGGGTGTTACATTAGTGGTATCAGAGCAGGTCGGTCCGTCCGCCCAAGTGTTTATGTTGTTAATCCCCTGTCAGTCGATAGTGTGAGAACACTATCGATAAGTTGTTTCCTTCTAACCTTGTTGGTGGTTGTAGATGGAAGGAAGGAATGATCGTGCTATTGCTGATGCGCTGGAGTCACTTGCCCAAGTGATGGCTCAGAATGGTGGACCTCTAGATGAGTTCCGTGCTTTGGGAAAGTTTCAGAGGAATAATCCGCCGACTTTTGTGGGTACTCATGACCCTGATGGTGCGCAAAAGTGGCTGAAAGTGATTGAGAAGATTTTCCGACTTATGGCATGCACTGATGCGCAACAGGTACAATTTGGTACGCATATGCTGGCAGGGGAGGCTGAGGATTGGTGGGATAACACTCGCCAGAGATTAGAAGATGCGGGCATCGCAATAACTTGGACTGTGTTTAAAGAAGAGTTTTTGAGAAAGTATTTTCTTGAAGATGTTCGGGTTAAGAAAGAGGTGGAGTTCCTTGAGATGAAACAAGGTAATATGACTGTGGCTGAGTATGCGGCAAAGTTTGAGTCTTTGGTCAAGTTTTGTCCGTATTACAACCGTGCTAATGCAGAGATGTCGAAGTGTCTCAAGTTTGAGAATGGTTTGAGACCAGAGATTAAGTAGGGAATTGGGTATCAGCAGATTCGTCAGTTTTCAGAACTAGTGAACAAGAGCAGAATTTATGATGAAGATAGCCGAGCTCGATCTACTCACTACAAGCAGCTGAGTGAGAAGAAAGAGAAAGGTCAGTTCAGGGGAAAACCGTATGTGACTTCTGGTGATAAAGGAAAGCAGAAGGCTTCTGATGGGAAAAAGCCAAGTGGGGGAGCGGCTACTGCTCCAGGGAAGTGTTGTAAGTGTGGCGAGCAAGGCCACAATGCTGAGAATTGTAAAGCGTTGAGGTGTCATCGTTGTGGCAAGAGGGGTCATAAGGCTAATAAGTGCAAAGACAAAGCTCCGACTTGCTTCAACTGTGGAGAGAAAGGGGATATCAGTACCCAGTGTCAGCAGCCGAAGAAGACTGCTATTGCTGCTCAGACAAGTGGCAGAGTGTTTGCTTTGAGCGGTGCAGAAGAAGCTAAGGCGGATAACTTGATCAAAGGTACGTGTTTTATTAATGATGTTGAATTGATTTCTATAATTGATACTTGTGCTACACATTCATTTATTTCGCTTGAATGTGCTAAGATGTTGAATTTGAATTTGTATGCTATGAGTGGGAGTATGGCTATTGATACCCCGGCTAATGGTTCTGTGACTACCGCTTTAGTCTGTTTGAGCTGCCCTTTGACTATTTATGATAGGAAATTTTTGATGGACTTGTTCTGTCTACCTTTGAATCAGATTGATGTTATCCTTGGGATGAACTGGTTGGAGTACAACTATGTTCACATTGATTATTATAGTAAGACTGTGAGATTCCCTGAGTTTGGTGATGGTGGAGAGTTGATCTTTGTATCCGTCAAGCAAGTGGAAGAACTCTTAGAAGATGAGGCTAAGATGTTTGATGTGTTTGCTTCGCTTCAAGTGGATGGTGAAGCAGTGGGCGTGGAGCTACCGATTGTTCGGGAATTTCCTGAGGTGTTTCCAGACGACATGAATGACTTACCTCTTGAGCGTGAGGTAGAGTTTACTATTGAGGTGATACTGGGCACTAGTCCTGTATCGATGGCTCCTTATCGGATGTCTGCATCTGAGTTGGGGGAATTGAAGAAACAGTTGGAAGATTTGCTTGAGAAGAAATTTGTTCGACCGAGTGTTTCTCCGTGGGGTGCTCCTGTGTTGTTGGTGAAAAAGAAAGATGGTAGTATGAGATTGTGTGTGATTATCGGCAGTTGAATAAAGTGACGATTAAGAATAAATATCCACTTCCGAGGATTGATGATTTAATAGATCAATTGGTGGGTGCTTGTGTGTTTAGCAAGATTGATTTGAGGTCTGCTATCATCAGATTCGTGTTAAGCCTGATGATATTCCGAAGACAGCTTTCAGGACGAGATATGGACACTATGAGTATACTGTGATGCCGTTTGGAGTTTCGAATGCACCTGGCGTATTCATGGAGTATATGAATAGGATTTTCCATCCTTATTTGGATCAGTTTGTAGTGGTTTTTATTGATGATATTTTGATATATTCTAAGTCTGAAGAAGAGCATGCGCAACATCTAAGAGTTGTATTGCAGGTTTTGAAAGACAAGAAGCTTTACGCCAAGTTGTCTAAGTGTGAGTTTTGGTTGAAGGAAGTGAGTTTCCTTGGCCATGTGATTTCTAGTGGAGGGATTGTTGTTGATCTGTCGAAGATTGATGTTGTGTTGCAGTGGGAGGCTCCAAAGTCTGCTACTGAGATTCGAAGTTTCCTTGGGTTGGCTGGTTAGTATCGCAGGTTTATTGAAGGTTTTTCTCAGTTAGCATTGCCATTGACTCAGTTGACCCAAAAGGGTCAGGCTTATGTGTGGGATGTTGCTTGTGAGAAGAGTTTTGTAGAACTCAAGAAGAAGTTGACGACTGCTCCAGTGTTGATTTTGCCAAATCCGAGTGAGTCCTTTGTGGTGTATTGTGATGCGTCGAAGATGGGCCTTGGAGGCGTATTGATGCAGAACGGTCAGGTTGTTGCTTACGCTTCCAGACAACTGAAGGTTCATGAAAGAAATTATCCTACACATGATATAGAGTTGGCCGTTGTGGTGTTTGTGTTGAAGATGTGGAGACATTATCTATTTGGGTCCAGATTCGAAGTGTTCAGTGATCACAAGAGTCTGAAGTATTTGTTTGATCAGAAAGAGTTGAACATGAGTCAGCAAAGATGGCTTAAACTTCTGAAGGATTATGATTTTGAATTGAGTTACCATCTGGGTAAGGCTAATGTTGTGGATGATGCGTTGAGTAGGAAGTCCTTGCATATGTCAATGCTTATGGTTCGAGAGTTGGAACTGATTGAGCAATTCAGAGATATGAGTTTGATTTGTGAAGAGACTCATAACAGTGTGAAATTGGGTATGTTGAAGCTGACTAGTAGTATTCTCCAAAAGATCAGAGAAGGTCAGAGATCTGATTTGAGTTTGGTGGATCGTCTCGCGTTAATTAATCAAGGTAACGAAGGTGATTTTTGGATTGATGAGAATGGTGTGATGAGGTTTTGAGATAGAGTATGTGTTCCCGATGTGCCAGAAATTAGGAAGAGCATTCTTGAAAAAGGTCGCAGAAGCGGGTTGAATATTCATCCTGGTGCCACAAAGATGTATCAAGACTTGAAGAAGTTGTTTTGGTGGCCTAGTATGAAGAAGGAAATTGCTGAATTTTTTTATGCTTGTTTGACTTGTCAGAAGTCGAAGATTGAACATCAGAGACCGTCGTGTCTGATGCAATCGTTGAGTATTCCAGAACAGAAATAGGATAGCATTTCTATGGATTTTGTGACAAGTTTGTCGAGGACGGTGAAGGGATATGATTCGATTTGGGTAATTGTTGATAGATTGACTAAATCGGCTCATTTTGTACCGAAGAGGATCAATTATTCGTTGCAGAAGCTTGCTGAATTATATATTGAGCAGATTGTGAAGTTGCATGGTGTTCTGTCGAGTATTGTGTCTGATAGAGATCCAAGATTTAAATCGAGGTTTTGAGAGAGTTTGCAGGTAGCTTTGGGTACTAAGTTGAGGTTGAGTTCTGCCTATCATCCGCAGACGGATGGATAGACGGAAAGAACTATCCAGTCTTTAGAGGATTTGTTGAGAGCTTGTGTTTTGGATCAAGGTGGATCGTGGGATAGTTATTTGCCGTTGGTTGAGTTTACCTACAATAACAGTTACCATTCTAGTATCAGAATGGCACCGTATGAAGCTTTGTATGGTAGGAGGTGTAGGACTCCGTTGTGTTGGTATGATTCAGGCGAGAATGTTGTGCTCGAACCTGAAATTGTGCAAGAGACGACTGAAAAGATCAAGGTGATCCGTGAGAAGATGAAAGCATCGCAGAGTCGTCAGAAGAGTTACCATGATAAGAGGAGGAAAACACTTGAATTCCAAGAGGGAGATCATGTATTTCTGAGAGTTACGCCAGTAACTGGTGCTGGTCGAGCTTTGAAGTCTCGAAAGCTCACATCGCGTTTTGTTGGTCTGTATCAGATTTTGCAGAGGGTGGGGGAAGTAGCCTATCATATTGCTTTACCACCATCGCTCGCGAATTTGCATGATGTGTTTCATGTGTTCCAGTTGAGGAAGTACATTCCAGATCCGTCGCATGTGATTCAGATGGATGATGTACAAGTGCGAGATGATTTGACTGTGGAGGTGTTGCCTGTTCAAATTGATGAACGAGAAGTGAAACATCTACGAGGTAAGGAGATCGTCTTGGTGAAGGTATTGTAGGGAGGACCAGCTGGAGAAAGTTGGACTTGGGTATGTGAAGATCAAATGAAGGAGTTGTATCCGACTCTGTTTTCTGCAGGTAATTTTCGAGGACAAAAATTCTTTTAAGTGGAGGAGAGTTATAACACCCCAAATTTAATCGGAATATGTTAATTAATTATTTAATTGAGAATATTCATGTTTCGGTGAATTTCCGGTGGTTTTGTGAATATTGGAAAAATGTGCATTTTCGGGTATTTATTTGATTAATAGCATATAATATTAATTTATTAGTATTATTATTAATTAAATGGAATATAAGTGAAATAAGGGCAATTTGGGAATTTGAGGGAGTTAGTAAGGGTAATGAAGGAAAAGCCCAATTTGTGAGACCCAAGACTAGGTTAAAATAGAGTTCTAAAAGGGAATTTGAATTCATTTGTGTTAACCGTGAAAGTTTGGTGGCCAGAGCTCTGAAGGAAAGGTTGGAGGCAGAAGATCCCGAAGTTAATCGTGAAAGCTGCGAATCGACTAAGGTATGTGGAGTATCGCATTTCATGATTTTCTATGTATGCCTTTCGGTGTTTATGGCGGGGTTTTATGGTTTAGGGTATGTTGGATTGATTTGGGAAAATTAGGGAAATGGATGAATAGAAGTTGAGGTTATGATTGATGATATGTATCTCTGAATATTGACATGAATTTAGGAAACCTTATTGGACTGTTTGATGTGTAACATGAGAAAGGAAACCTTAGGCCTTCGTGGCCAAAACCTTGGATTGTGATATGTTTGACCCTGTAGGAATAGGAATATTCTAATGTGAGTAACTCTGATACACTCAGAGCTATTGCAGGAAAATAGTGTTTTAGGCAGTGCAAATGTTGCCGGATTAGCCTAATGAACCATAGATTTTGTACCGTTATCGTCGTATGACCTTAGGGATGATTTAAGGATGTTTTGGGGGCATTAGATGTGTGAATCGTATGAGTTTTTGGGTGGAAATTGTAGAAGCATGCTTCAATCTCAAGTTTTGATGATGTCAACACTACTCAAGGTCATCTCTTGATTGCAAAAAGACAAGCCTTTCAAAGTTATCAAGATCAAGTCAAGCTATCTTTCAAGTCAAGCTACATATGGAACTATGATTCTTCAAGACTTGGACGTATTGCGGGTATATCAAAATCTATCCTTATAATTGATATACAAGTGTTCAAAAACATCAAACATTTTGGCATATTACATTAGCATGTTTTTGAAACATTAGAATTGGTATAACATTTATTTTTAAAAGCATTTTTCTGAAAAATAGCAGTGTTAACCGACTAACCATATAGGTTAACCGGTTAACCATTTCAAATTTAAAATAATATGGGCTAACGTTTCAGTGTTAACCGATTAACCATATAGGTTAACCGATTAACACTGAACGTATAGTGAAAAATGACTTTGTTTCAAGTTCAAAAATTGTTTGAAAATTACACCATTTCATATTTTGAAATCTACTCAAATATACCTTTTTGAAAGGGTATTTTACACATATAAAATTCTGAGTTTTTCAATTTTGAAAAACACCTAAAACCTCCAATCTCCAAACACTTTCTACATTCATTTTTCAAATTTTCTTAGAATCAAATTCACCATTTTCAAAATCTTTTATTAAGTGTTCATATGTGCATAAAATTTCATATTCATCTTGAACACTTGTGTTGAAAATTATAAGAGTGAATTTTGATCTTTTGGAGAAAATCAACTTTGATTGATATTATTTTTCTCAAAACAAAAATCATTACAAGTATTTGTATTCTGACTTGTGATCCAGGATTGTTGGACACAAGGGTGAGTGTTTACAAGAGGATTGTTCTTGTACACTTGTTAGTTTTATTGTTTGATAGTAGGCCTCACCGGTTGATGGTGTGATAGGTTGTACTTTATTAAACAATAGTGAAAACTCTCTTTCATGTTGAAAGGGGAGTGGAGTACTCTCGGATTGTGAGGGGAACCACTATAAATCCTGGTGTCCATTGTTCTTTTACATTCTACTGCTTCCATAACCAAGAACACAAACCAGTAAAATTTCAAGAAACCATAAAAACCGGAAAAATTTCTAAAGTCCTAATTCACCCCCCTCTTAGGCATACTCTGTACTTACAGAAATCAGTTCTGGTACGTAGCAGAAGTTGTTGTCATCGCACTGTTCGCCTAGCGAGCAAGCCAGCGAGGATTCGCTAGAGGCTGTCCTAGAGAGCAAGCCAGCGAGGGGTTCGCTACGAGACTCGCCTAGCGAGTGAGCCAGCGAACATAGCATAGTTCGCGAAATTGATTGTTTTGCAGCGATGTCGTGATGTGTGATTATGGGATTTCTTGGAGGGATTACCCCGAGTATGACAATGGTTTTTGGGTGATATGTACATGATGTTATGATAGTTTCCTATGATGTATCGATTGAGTTAATATGATGAAATCACCATGATTTGATGAACTATATGATAACATGAGATATGATGATTTTATGTGATGATGATGAGTATGATGAATGATGATGCACCATATGCTGTATTGTGAGGATTATTATTGTGATGTGTGCATCATGCATTCTTGTGCATCAGGACTTCGGTTCAGGACCTTGATTGATTTGGCTTCAATCCCACTGTGTGGATGTGAAGTATTTTGATGTGCTCCGGTTCTCTAGTAGAATCGATCCTATTGATGGGGATCTTTGGAGGGTTGATGGCCTAGTGTCCATCGCGCTGTGATGATTGGTACCACATGCATTGAGTTGTGTTGCATTGCATTTATGAGCCTTTGTGTATAAATTGTGACGTTGTGACCTTTGAGGCATATGTGAGTAATATGAATGTGTTGAATATGAATATGTTGTCGTTTATGCATTAATTGCCATACATTGATTATTATGAATTGTTTTACTCACCCTGCCTGTTTGAATGTTACCTCTACGTGGGTAACATGCAGATGATCCAGTTTAGCCGTGGACGCTGGCGAGGAGTTAGTTTTGAAGTTTTTGAGTGTTTTAGTCTTTTGGTCAGCCTAGAGGGTCATGCTCTGATATGTAACATCGGGTTGGGTTCCTTGAGTTGATTTTATACTGTTGACGTTATTTTGATTAATCTCCCTTTTTGAGGAAAACTTTGATTTATGTTTTGAGTTCCGCTGTTTATGATGTTTTGATGTACTTTGGAAAAAACTCGTAGCTACGGAGTATGGACCTATTTACCTATTTTGATGACTTTGAGAAATGTACGCCCTTTTAGTGGCTTTTTAATGAGATTTATTTATTCACTCTGACTTATGTGTTATTTTGCCTTGATATTTTTGGGGTAGAAAAAGGGTGTTACACCAACACAATTATTATCATGTGACCGCTTAAAACACTCTTTGTTAAACACATAGTACAACAAATCTTCGTCATTAAGGTGCAAGTTCCATTAAGGAAAATTTTAAAAAGCTGAGAGAAAGCCTTAAGAAGTGGAATAGAAAAATCTTTGATTGGTATGATCTTAAAGTGGAAGATGAGGTGGAGTTGATTGATGAGGCGGATAATCTGTTACTTTTGGATGAGGGCAGCAATGTGGATGAATCTTTTTATCAAGGATAATATGCTTCTTCAAAAGGCAAGGGTGAAATGGAATAGAGAAGGAGAAATCAACTCTACATATTTTCATAAGTTGATGAAAGGGAGACTTAGAAGAAAACTCATTGGTGGGGTGGAGACGGATAACGGTAGTGTCGAATCTGTTGTGGGAGTGAAAGAGGCTGTTAAAAACTTTTTTAAGGAAATTTTTTCTAAAGAGGAGTATAACAGGCCTTCTTTGGATGACATTCAATTCAAATATTTATCTTCTTCAGATGCCCAACTTTTGGAGGATCCTTTTACTAAAGAGAAAATAAAGGGTGCGGTTTGGAGTTGTGAAGGCGATAAAAGTTCCGGTCCCGACGGGTTTAATTTTGCTTTTGTTAAAAAGTGTTGGCATATTTTGAAAAAGGATATAGTTTTGTTTGTGTAGGATTTTCATGGTAAAACGTTTCTTCATAAAGCGGTTACTTCGACTTTCATTACTCTTATCCCAAAAGGTTCTTCATCCTTCTTCATTAAGTGACTACATGTCGATTTGTTTGGTTAGCTGCCTTTACAAAATAGTTGCTTAAGTTATTGGTAAATAGATTAAAAAAGGTCATTGGTAGTTTAATTTTGGAGTGTCAGTCTGCCTTTGTTCCTGGGATCCAGATGATGGATGAGGTTTTGATAGCTAACGAGGTAGTAGACTCAACTACGAGAGATAAAAAGGAGTGTGTCCCTTTCAAAGTTGATTTTGAAAAGGTGTACAACTGTGTTAATTGGAATTTCTTGTGTTTTATGTTAAAAAGGATGGGGTTTGGCGGTAGATGGATGCGTTGGATGGAAGCATGTATTTTTAATTGTTACTTGTCTACACTTGTTAACGATAGCCTAGCTCAAGACTTTGAAGTTAGTAGAGGATTACGTCAAGGGTATCCGCTTTCTCCTTTTTTGTTTGTTATTGTGGCTGAAGGATTATCGGGGTTGTTTAAACAGGCGGTGAAGTTTGGCGATCACGACGGGTTCAACTTGGATGAAGGGACCTCAGTGGAATTGATTCAGTTTGCGGATGACACTTTGATAGTTGGAAGAGAAGGGTAAGAATTTATGGTCTATAAAGGCGATTCTTAGAGGCTTTTAACTTGTGTCAGGGATGGCAGTGAACTTCCACAAAAGCATACTTATTGGCATAAATGTGAGTACTCATTCTTTGTTGGCTGCTTCAAATTTCTTAAGTTGCAAAATTGAAGGTGCCTTGTTTTCTTTCTTGGGTATTCCTATTGGTAGTAATCCTATAAGGATTAAGAATTGGAAACCTTTGTTGGATAAACTCGCATCAAAGTTGGCATCTTGGAGTGGTAGGATTCTCTCTTTGGCTGAGAGAGTAACTATGATTAATTCGGTTCTTTCTAGCTTCCCTGTGTTTACTCTTTCGTTTTTTAAAGCACTTGCGAGTGTTTCAGGGTATATAGACAAAATTCGAAAGCACTTTCTTTAGGGAGAAGCTGAAGCGAAAAACAAAATTCATTGGTCGAATTGAGAATCGGTTTGTAAAAAGAGGGACGAGGGAGGGCTTGGGATTAAAAGTATTAAAGAGTTTAATTTTGCTCTTGTTTCTAAGTGGAGGTGGAGAATCTTGGTGGATAGAAACTCTTTATGGAAAAGAGTTTTAATGGCGAAATACGGTAGGATCGAGAATTTGGTTTTACAGGAGGAGTGCTGTGAGAATTGGAGAAATGGTTCTAATTGGTGGAAGAATTTACTTGCCATTGGTTTTAATTATGCTAACCTGGGGTTTAGTTTCGCAGGTTTGATTTCGCATAAAGTGGGGGATGGTCATATGACCCTTTTTTTGTCTGGGGTGTGAGCGGGTACTTTGCCATTGACAATGTTGTTTAAGGAGTTGTTTCAGGCCTCTAAGAGTAAGAATGAGTTTGTAGGCAATATGGAATTTTGGTGTGAAGGAAATTGGACTTGGAATGATTTTGGAATCTCAATACAGAGCCAGGAGGCGTTTCAGGAGCAGTTTCAGAATTTAACTCGTGTTCTGGAAGATGTTCGGCTGTCGTATGGTGTGGCAGACATGGTGTTGTGGAAGGAGGATGTTAGACTGGTTTTTTTGTTAAAGAAACGTACGTAACACTGTCGGAGACGAGCAATCCGGCGCTATTGCTGGCGGGCCAGGTTAATGCGTCCTTATGTCTTTGGTAGATCCGAATGTCTGCGAGGATATTGATTTTTGGATAGGGGTCTTTTGCAATAGAGTTGCTACTAAGGATCAGTTGTCTAAAAGAGGAGTACCGAGTTTAGGTAGACGGTGTCCTTTGTGAACAACATGACGAAACTCTTGAGCATTTATTTTTCGACTGTCCGATTTCATTGCAGGTTTGGGATAAGTTGGGAGTTTGGAGTGACTGTTTGGATTCATATGCAGGTTGTTGTTGGAAGTTTTTTTTTTTGAGCTGGTGTAGGTTAGGAAATCGGCAGAAGTATCATTGCATATTAGGGATTATCTGGTTGGCAGTATGTTGGAGTATTTGGAAATCTAGGAATGATAGAATCTTTAAAGAGGTTCCTTGTAATGTTAATGATTTATATTGGAATGCAAAACTTTTTGCTTGGAGGTGGACTTGTTGTGGAGAAATTGGCAGTTCGAACATGAATTTAATTGGTATGCATTGACAATGTAAAATTATTTTACACTGTCAACCAATCACTCTCGTGTATCCTGCCACATTAGATTGCACTTTTTAAGTTAACGAAATGACATGTCACATTACTAAATTTTTATTAGATGACAGTGTAAAATTATTTTACATTGTCAATGCATACCAATTAAACTTTTCGATTATTAATTTTTTAAATTTTTATATTAACCCATTGAATTGCATAGGTTAGCTTTAGTGTTAGTCGAAAATTTCATCTTTTGTTCTTTAATTTTGTATTGTGTTAGAATACTCTTTGTATTCTATTATCAATGATATTTGTTTTTAAAAAGAAAAAAAAAGGTTGCAGGTATCTTTGAACTACAATCACAATTAAATTGAAATAATGATCAAATGGTATCTTTGAACCAACTCATTTAATCCTTATTAAAAGTTTTGGTGTATAGTCTCAATTATGATGTTGTTTTGCAGCAATTTTATATTAGTAATTACTTTTTCAAATTGAACAATGAAAAAAGAGTATTACCAAATAATCAAAACATCATATGATTGAGGGAAAAAAAAAAAGCAGAAAACGACAATCGTCCAAGTCGCCTTAAGCGGCACGCAATCACAATGTTCGGTAATTCCGTTACCGAATAAGCTTAGCTCCATTAAGCTTTTTTTTTATCTCAAGTAGCATTTGGTTTTTTTTACATGTTTTCAACTAAAAAAAATCACGTAGCTTTTTTTTTTTGAAAAAAATTATACGTAAGCCTATTTACTCAAACCTATACTTTCACTTGAAAATGTTAAGATATTGCATGGAGGACGTGGCAGATTTGATTGTTGTTATTTTTCTAGAACTGACATTTGATAGAAATGTTCACCGGCAAGCAATGAACCTATTGAAATCCTAATCTGGTAGAGATAAGAATGATCAGTCATTTGAAGAGATAATAGCATCATATCTATCACTTGTTTCTTCTTGATTGTAACGTCTTATATATCCTTGTACCTACTTGAAATGGATTTTTTTTAATAGAAAATAATGCATTAAACTATATCAGAGAGAGACGCACTCATATACAAGATAAACATTAAGCAAATTGCAACAAAAAGGTTTTTAAGATGAGAATTATAGCATTAAACTATATCAGAGAGAGAGACGCACTCGTATACAAGATAAACATTAAGTAAATTGCAACATAAATATTTTTAAGATGAGAATTATAGAAAATTAGGATTATATTGAGTGAATTTATTATGTTTATATCATATAATGTTTTTTATAAATTTTTTTTTTATTCTACCTTTTTTTTTAATACTTTAATATGAGTAATAATATTATTGTTGGTAGTGATCAAAATATTTTTGTAATTGGTTGTGGACATCACTAGTAGAAAAAATACTTTATAGTAGAGGTTGTTAAGTCAGTTCACCTGCCACCTGACTTAAGAAGTGATGCGGTGACAATTTCGTAAACATTTGTAACATTGTTAGGTCAACTATATTTAGAACTGACTTAAAAAAAATTAAAGAAAAAAAATATAATTCGTATTAAATTTCTTAAGTCGCCTGTGTTCACTAACTGACTTAAAAAACATGTTTATTAAGTCAGGTATTGCTCACCTGACCTAAGACGTTTTATTCAAACCCTTCCCTCACTACAAACTCTTCTTCTTCACAACAAACCATTCATTCAACAAATGAACTCCTTTTGTTAAACTCTTCTCACGAACCCAGAAACCCCTTCATCAAACTCGAATTCTTCACATAAAATCCAGAAATCATACACTTCACCCTAAACCAAAACCAAAATCAGAGTAGCCATGTTGCTTCGCCGTTTGCCGTGGACGGCGGTTTCCGCTGCTGCACCAATTCCACTACATTCTTGCATTAAAGTTTTCACTTCCATTCCAAAGCAACTCTCCTTCTCCCCTTTATCCTTCTGCTCCACCTCTGACCTCCATCTCACTCACCATCCAGACAAACATGTAATTTCATTTTCACGCCATTTCTAGAGTTAACTCATTCAATTGTTTTTTTGTTCGCATCATTCACTGAGTTTGAATCTTCATTTGCAGGAACACGAACCGGATAATCGTCGCCCGCAGCATCTGAAACCCGACCTTTATCTCGTCGGAACACCGATCGGAAATCTTGAAGACATCACATTCAGGGCTCTTCGAGTGTTAAACTCAGCCGATGTTATACTATCAGAAGACACAAGGCACTCTGGGAAATTACTTCATCACTACAACATCAAAACACCCCTGGTAACTCTTCCTTTTCCTTCTACTCTATTTGCAAACCTAGGTCAATATACGTCACTGTTTGGCATAACTGCAATTTACATTTTCTAATACTCGTTTCTAGATCTTCAGATGAGTTATCACAAATTCAATGAATCACAAAGGGAACAACTTGTGCTCAGAAGGTTGAAACAAGGTGAGATTGTGGCACTTATAAGTGACGCTAGAACGCCGAGTATAAGTGATCCTGGTATGGAGTTGGTAAGTGTGCTGCTATTACTGTGCTTGTTTATTCTTATCATCACTTCTATTCTATTTTGTTTCATAACTTTATTCATGGTGATAACAATGCATGCCAAATTATGTGTTAGTGAAAATGTTCTGGTCGTTCCAATCCCAGGTCCTTGTGCTTTGGTATCTACTCTTTCTGCCTCGAGTTTATCCACAAATGAATTTACATTTGGTAATTAACTGATTGAACTGTATGGTTTGGGTAGATAATGACTATAAACCAAGAACTAAAACGTATAAGCACTTATCTTTGTAGGTGTGACTTGGAAGTGCTGGGGCTGTAGACAATGAAGGCAAGTCACTATTATCCTTCCTCTCTATGTTTAAGAAGAATTTTGGAACATGTGTGTTGAACATTAGAAAACTAGCATCTTTTAGAACATGTATATCTTTCCTCTCTACCACCCCGTTTTGTCGTGGGGTGACAACACAAGAGCTTCGGTGGATGATCACATGGTTTTCCAAAGACTCTTCAAGAGATGTTTCAAAATATTCTCTTGCATTATCAATTTTTAGAACTTGGATTTTGGTTTGAAACTTTGAATCACGGTATTGAATTTTCAAAAAATGTGGCCTAGTTCAGACTTTTCTTTGAGAAGGAACAACCGTGTTATTATAACATTATTATCCACAAATAGCAGAAATTATCTAGATACAAATGATATTTTTGTTAGTACCATGGTTCTATGGTTCTAGGATTGACTAAATTTTGGTAAAACATGATCTTGCACTGATGATAAGCAGGATGTTATAACATCTCCATCTGTTGTGGTGACAGAACTGTTATGGAGTGTTTTAATGTGAATGTCATGCTGAATATCGTGACATCCATCACAACATCCATCTGTTGTCATGACAGAACTACTGTCATGTGTGAGAAATAGCAGGAGTAGTAGTGAAGCAGGGGCTGATGACTCATAACATTGCTACTGGTGCAGCAGGAGCTAGCAAGAGCTGATGACATAGCTGTTATTATGGATGTCATGGATGCAGAAGGAGCTAGCAGGAGCTGATGACATAACTGTTGTCATGGATGTCATACTGAGTATCACTGCTGCTATGTGTTAGCAGTAGCCACAATAGGTTGAGTTGTGATGAAGTTCCTCACAGGTGGTGAGTGGGGTGTGCTGTCATGTGTTTTAAGCAGGGCATAGTTGCATGACAACAGAAGGAGCTGCTAATGTATATCACTTGACAGAAGTGCTTTGATTATACCTCATCAGTATGTTCAGGTCAAAGAGAATTAGTAGGAACAAAGTGCAGATTTAGTTGGGATTCATAAAAAGGATCTTTGAGACTTTTCAGGAAACTATAATATGCTTGTTTCTACTGGTATGAAGAAGATTCTGCAGGAGTGTTCAGCAGGGCAAGGTTGGTCAGCTAAGCACAAAGAGAGTTGGATGTCATACTGGATGTCATATGACATTGAGCATATGACATCAGGCGTACACAACAGGCATGTTGGTTTTCTGTTATATTGCAAGAGGAAACTCAGGCTATACTTCAGGAAACCTGTTATGACTCCTGAGTTATCTCAGGAGAGATTCTAGGCAGTGTTGACCATATCATGAAAAGCCATGACCTAATTTGACAGTACCTTGAATTGTGGAAATTAGTTTTACTTTGTTAAAACTAATGTTTGTTACTTGTGACCAGCCCAAGCCCAGTCTGCATTGCTATAAAAGGAGGAGCAGAAGCAGAAGAAAGACAAGCACTCACATCAAGAAAAACCAGAGTGTAGAATAAAGGTCTAGGGTTTGAGAGTCCCTTGTGTGTAAGTCATACTTTGCATTGTATGATGCGTTGTGGTAGACATAATTGTAAGTGAAGAGGGTTGTTCTTCACGTGTCTAGGAGTCTTAGGATTCCTTGTGTGCCAAGAAATTGTAGGTTGTATGATTGCTCTGGTTTATTGTGAACATGTGTGTGCATTATGTCACTCAAAGATTTTAAGCAAGAGTGTGTCTCAATTGATCAAAAGTTGTGAAGCAAGATCATGGTGTGTGTTTGGAGTGTATCTCCATAAATGTTGTGTAATTGTGTATTGAAATCACTGTTGTGTGATTGAGGGCGAGTGAGTGGGTATACTCAGGTACTAGAGTGTCTCTAGGCTGAAATTGCATTGGGTAGAGATTAAGTGAGAAGTGCAAACTGGTTGTTTGACTTTTAATTGATTCTGCTAATAGTGAATTTCCTCCCTGGCTTGGTAGCCCCCAGATGTAGGTGATGTTGCACCGAACTGGGTAAACAATTATTGTGTTATTTATCTTTCAACATTTATAATTCTGCACAATTTAAATGTTTAGATAAATAGTCTGTCAGCATGCAGATGTCACAACAGAGGTCATGACGTTGGTCATGACATTGGGACAATTTAAAGAAATTTAAATTGGCCATGGTCTATCCTCGTCCTTGTTGAGCAGAGATCAATGTTCGTGGGACATATGAGATCTGCATACTAGAATTTCAATTGGTATCAGAGCAGGCATCCTGTCTGTTCTGGATGAGATCTTGGGAGATACTTTCTGGTGTTTTGGAACAAGGAGAAGTTGTAGCTGAGTTGTTGATCTTGCTGAATGTGTGAGCTACTGCTTATGGAGCTAAGGAGTCTATACATGTTGTTGTGCCCTCTGATATAGGAGCTTCTATGACCCGTTGTATGTTCTTCCAAAAGGGGAGTGGATACTTCTGTCCAATGATCTGTTGAATGTTCTAACATCTTGGTTAGGGCATGTTGAAGATGTTCTTTTGGTGGTTCCGCTGCATATATCTCTGATAAAAGAACTCTGGTGCCCCTGGGAGAAGACTGGCCTATATTCAGTTTGATGCATGGTTGTGGCAGCTGTGTAGATGATTGGAAGATGGTGTTTGCAGTTGTGTTTGGTTGTGTGCCTGGGTTGTTCTGTTGTGTGCTACAGATTGCTGGAAGCTGTGCTAGAGAAGATAGTGGGAGGTGATTTATTTTCACCACTCATGACTTGCAAGGAATATATCAGCAGAGGAAGTTATAGAGAGGTTGAGTCAAGGGTGGCAGCCTTGTTGTCTCAATATTAAAAATAGTTATACTAATGAATACTCTTGGTATTGCTGAAGTGTAATCATCTGGCCTTCTCGACAAGTTGTATGGATTTAAGATCAATCTCTATTTGTGGAATGCACAAGTGTTTAATTGATTATCCATAAGGATCAACATTGTCAAAGTTCTGTTGGTTCATCAGGTGGATGATCCAAGTCTGGCTTCTGGAAGAAGGATCTCTTTTAGTGCACAAAGCATCTGGACCTTGTTTTGTATGGTCAACTTTAAAGGTCTGACGTTCAACCAAATGTTGAGACATTCCATTAGCAGAGATTGTGCAGAACTCTATTGATCACTAGCTCAAAAGGAGATTTAGTTGGATTTGTCTTCATTCTAGCAAGTTTCCTGGCAAGAAACTAAGACTAGAATATAGTGCTGATGGAAGTGGAGATGAAGATAGTTCTCTTGAATCAGCTTATTGGAGTGCAGTGTAACGCCCCGATTCTGAATTTCCCATTATTTTGTTGAGTCTTTTAATTTATTGGTTAATTGTTATTTTATTATGGAATTATGTGTTAGTATGTTATGTGTGTATGTTGTAGTATTTTATTATTTGGAGAGTTTTGGGAATTAATTAGAGAGTGTTTTAGATAATCCTTGATTAGTAGTTATTTTGAGAGAAATAGAATAGAAAGAGTATAAATGGAAAAGAGAAAGAATAGAGAGAATAGAAACCCAAAGGAAAGAAAAAGAAGAGAAAGAAAGAAAGAGAAGAGAAAAGAGGAGGAAGAGGAGAAAAACCTAGAATCATCAAGAATCCACTTCTAAGCTTTCGATTGATTGAGTAAGGGTGTGAAACTTTATTATTCTTGCAATGTGTATGATTATATGTGTTCTTGTTGATTTTGTTTTGGGTTAGGGAGAGTTTTTCTCATTTTTCATTCTAGGGCATAATATGGATTTAATCGATAAAACCCGAGTTTTGTTGTTAAAACTGAGATTAGGTGATAACATTTATGTCGGGTAATGTTAAGATGTGTTACTGGAATGATTTGGGATTTAATCGGGTGAATCCAAGAGTTTTGGAGTGGAAGAACAGTGGAGTAATTCTGAGTTCGCAGACACTCGCTAGCATGTTCTCTAGGCGAGCTGGTCGCGAACGTTTGCTAAGCGACCAGTAGCGAATGGTCCCAGACTTGGACAGAATGCATATTATGGTGTTCGCTGGTAGCGAAGGTTCACTAGGGGTTCGCTGAGCGAGCGAGGTAGCGAACAAAGTCAGAGGCTTCTGTTTGCCTTCGCGAGCTTGTTCGCTAGGCGAACAAGTAGCGAATACTCGCTAGGAGCTCGCTAAGCGAGCAGAGTAGCGAGTGTGACATGTTGTATTTTCTTTAATGTTTCCATCCGAGGTTGGATTTCCGACTTAGTTTTGATTATTTTCTTGCTCGAGGCATCGATCATTCTGAGTTATGTTGTGTTGTGGGTAGTCGTATGGCGTGAATCCTAGATTATGAATTTTGGAATGTGTATGTGGTCGTTTGGCAATTTTATTCAATTGTTTGAATTAAATGGAATTGCATGGTGATATTGATGTGAATGTGCATATTTGTATGTACTTGTATGATGTGAAGAATGCTTGAATATGTTTATAAACATGTGTGCATTTAAGAGTGATTAGAGTCGTGTTGCATGTGTAGCATCATGATTGCATTCTTGTGTGTCTGATCCCGCATAGGATCTGCAGAAACCTCGTGTGCCCTTGTGGGGTGTGAGCGACAGTTTAGTTACTTTGATCCCTAGGAGGATCTGCATAAACGATCGTGTGCCCTTGTAGGGTGTGAGCGATGGTTTATTTTGATTCCGTGGAGAATCTGCAGAACAGTTGTGTGCCCTTGTGAGGTGTGAGCAACCGGATTGTGTGCCCGTGTGGGGTGTGAGCAATCCTGAAACATCATGTTCCCATGTGGGGTGTGAGCGATGGGTGAACATCGTAGGCCCAACAGGGAGTTACTTTGGTAACGAGCTATGGTTCCATTTTGGTTCTTCAATTGAACCTGCTGAACGAGTCAGTACCGCATTTGCATCTGCATAGAGTCGTGAGTCGGTCTCTATGAGTTGCATTGTCATCTTTATATGATGTCTTAGTGAAATGAATATAATTCTAAATGTTTAAGTGAAATGCTATGAATTGTGAAACATGGATTGGTGAATGTGATGGATTATGTATGTGTACATTATGATGTATTGTAACAAGATGTGGTGAGGAATGTGAATTGCGTATATGTTATAATTGTGTTTATGATATATATAATTTTATGCATTGTTTGTTATGATAATGTTTCTCACCCTTTTGCTATTTTATAATGCTCTATGAGGCATTGCAGAGTAGGATGCTAGAGGTCTTTTGTGAATCGAGTCTTCATGACTTTTGGTCAGATGGCTCTGATATGTAACACTGGATAGTTAGGAATTGTTTTGATTCTTTTGTGATACATCTGCATATGTATCTGCTGTTGAATGTTTTGTAAACTTAACTGATGAATTGAATTAGTTTGAAGGATGTATATGATGCTTATGATAATGAAATGATTTCAATGTTTAGATGTTTCCGCTTTATTCTAAATATTGATATGTGAGTTTTAAGCGATATGCTTTGTTTTTAGATGAGATTTACCCCTTTTGTTACATATCTTTATGAGCAGGTATTATTTATTTTTCGTTTCGATGATAATGTGATGCGCCTCTTTTATACCATGTTTTAATTTATACTCTGATGAAACTTTTATTAATTGCTTAAATGATTTAAGTGTTCATTTTGGGGGTATAGAAAGGGGGTGTTACATGCAGCAGGTGTGTTCTAGTATCTACTAGAAACATATCTAGAAAGTTTCCTGGCAAGAAACTGGTCTAGAAGATGGTGCTGGTAGCTTTGCTTGGGTCATATTATTTCTGATCTAAGTGCATAGGAGCATATTACCTTGGTCATATTGGAGGTCAAGGGTAAGTGGCAGTTGTCTCTGACTCTCTAAAGAAGTCTCTACTTAAGGAAAGCGGGAAGCCTTGTGTAAAGATTTCTTTTGTGACCCTTCCTCATTAAAGAATCAAGCCTTGGCATGTTTAGTTTCTCTTAAGAGGAGTTCATGAAGCAAATGCATTTCAAGCAATGTGTTGTGGTCCAATAAAGCAAGATGGAGGCTGTCTACTCAAACTCAAGTCTATGTGCCCTTTCTGATTGAGTGATGAGGTTATTCTAAGTGGCAGAATAAAAGCCTGAGCTCTCCAGTTGGATGTCTTAACCGAAGTTGTGACATCAAACAGAAACTTCAAGGCCTCAAGTGATGTTGTGGCACATCATTTGAAAATAAGTTGATCCTCTCAGATATGAATGGAATTAATGCTTCATCTCATACAGTTTGCGGGAGCTGTGTGAAGGAGTAGATGCCTTGCTTTGGAGCAAGAAGAATTTGAGACTTGAAGATCAAAGTGGTCTGGTGGATTAGCAGATTCTCCAGAAGCTGAGTAACCAAATAGTGGCAATTGGTTATTTAAGTACTGAGGTTGGAGAAAATTACTCTTGTGCAGAAGGGTAGTTGTTTGAAGACCAAGGAAGGTTCTAGGTCTGTTCATGCTTGAAACAAATTACTCTTGTGTAGAAGAGTAGTTGGTTGAAAACCAAAAGAGGATCTGGCTCTGTTCATATATTAGAGCTTGTGGTAGAAGCCCTAAGCTGTGTACAGAAGATTATCTTCTTTTGGAGATGTATTTGATCAAGCTGGTGGAGTTGTGCTCTCTGAAGATCTTCAGTTGGATTACTAGGCAGAAGTAAGTCCAGTTGTGGGCAGATAAAGAACCAGTGGATATGGGTTGGTTTTCCTTGGCAAAGGACTTGAAGATCTGGTGCAGAACATGTGATTCACATCTTAACTAAGAAGTACTCTAACTTGTCATATGGGAAAATGATAAGGTAAAAGGACTATCTTGGAGGATGATGTGAAGGCATTATACAAGACTGGAATGGGTCATTGGTTGATTGCATTCTGATGTGATAAAGCCCCTAGCTGAATCAGAAGTGCTCTAACTTATCATATGGGAGAATGATGAGGAAAGAATGTCTTGGATTATGGGGTGTCAATCTTGTACTCAGCCTAAGGTCAGAATACTTGTGGAGAAGTGGTCTCTTCTGCTGCAAGTCACTCTAGGAAGAGGTGGATCAGGTTGATGCCCTCTCACTGTATGAGCATGAGGTTAGTATTGAGAGATAATGAGGTAATCTTAGAGCATCTGTTATCAAAGATAGGGGGAGCTTTTGGTTGATAGGTGTACCATTTGCTTATGGTGAATGCGTTCAACTTGTATGTTGAACAGAGAATGAGTTCTTGAAGACATGAAGATGCGTCTTATGTTTTCCATTCATGTGTAATGGTTACCCTTGATATGAGGAGCTATACTTCTATCCAGGATGTGTTGTTGCAAAAGTGAAGTTATGTACCAAGATTATTTGTGGTTTCAAACAGTTTGGGATTTTATGAAGATAGAATGTCAGACAAGATGTTTTGACATTAGGTTACTGCTCCAAGCTCATGGTGAACATGACAAATGTGAAGGTGAGAAAAACACTTAGAAGGGGGTTGAATAAGGGTTTTTAAAATTATTATGGCAATAAAAACAACACAGTAGTTTTATCCTGGTTCGTTGAACTCAACTAATCCAGTCCACCCTACCAAGGTGATTTGCCTTTCTCAACAAGGACTTAATCCACTATATTCAAACAGATT
The DNA here is from genome assembly GCA_963859935.3 of Lathyrus sativus. Taxonomy (NCBI): domain Eukaryota; kingdom Viridiplantae; phylum Streptophyta; class Magnoliopsida; order Fabales; family Fabaceae; genus Lathyrus; species Lathyrus sativus. The sequence goes on along the minus strand of OZ012735.1, from coordinate 792,566,484 downwards.
ACAATGTCAACCACTAAGAACAATTGTCTTAGTCTTCTCAAGAAGTCCTGACCACAACTTGGTCTTCTTAAGGAACCTTTTACAAATAAATGTAAACTAACAAGTATTTAAGATGCTTCTAAAAAGCTATATCACAACTGTGATTTTTACACTTAGATTAAGAACGAATAAAAAACTATTCAGCTTATGAATAAAATTGTATGAGAGCTTGAGAGTAGTTTTCAGTTTGATTTCTCAATAATACGTTAATTCGTCAAGATAAATCATCAACTTTGAAATGTTGTTGAAGACATCCTTTTATAGAGCAGAAAGTTCAATGCTTGAAGACTGTGCGTAGCAGAATAGCTGTAGCCTTTTTGTCTTCTATTGACTTTAGCTTTCCCAGAAGAGGAATGTTCAGACAAATCCATTTTGTCTGGTTTCCTGTGCCATACATGAATAAGGAAAAAGTTGTTTGGAATATGCCAGCAGATATATCTTTGAATAATATCTTCTTCAAAAAGCTTCTGTCTCAAAGTTATCAACATCAAAGTCTTGATGTTATCAGAGTTTTGCAGCCAATGTGCTTCAGCGTGAATATTAATCAGAGCAGAGTTTGAATAATAGAGTCTCTGTACTTGCAGCGAAAAGTACTTTCAGAGTCTTCTTGAAACAATGCTTGAAACTCTTCATAAAAATTCTTCAACTACGCTTCAGAGTCTTCTGCAGCTTCTACTTCAGAGTCTTCTGTAGCTTCTGCATCAGAGTCTCTTCTGGCAGCGCTCAGAGTCTTCTTGACTTGCTTCTGATGCTTCAGAGCTTTGCGTAGAGTAATGTTTAGATGCATTTTTGCTTCCATAAGAATATTTATTTTAATATCTGAGACAAAAACACTTGAACAAAATTAGAGTATATATTTTCTTAATACAAAATTTCATTAGAGTTATCATCAAAATATAGAGATATATTAAACACCAATCTGTGTTCTAACAAAGTGTTGTCCTTGTGGTTCTGTTCTTAGGATGTCCATGGATCCAGTCAAGTCGGTAGGCCTCTATCCAAGTGTGTCTGGTGAAGATAAAGATCAAGACATCATCAACTCTGATCTTGTGCAGATGGAAGGACCTTTACCCTAGCATTGTGGAGATCTTCCAGATAGTTATTCTAATATCGTCTGCTATCTGTTCCAGTACGGTTTGTAGGAATGTAAAGCTGCAGTATGAAGATGTTGAAGAAAGTCTTCATATGTGTGGATTCTCTCTTTTAGGGGGGAGTACTGATTATGTATGACAGGGGGAGCTGTGTATCTGTCTAATGTGCAATTGCATTACTTATGTTGGCAAGATGCTAATGTGAAGCTCAGTACAAAGAGTGTTGAAGCTCAGGCAAGCTTGTGTCCTTGGACCACTGATGAGAATATGTGTGTCTCAAATTGGGGATTTAAGATCAATTGTTATGTGTGGCAAGTATTTAATTGATTATCCCTTAATTAGTGATGACAAAACTATCACTCCTGAAGGTGCAGCTTCAGACAAGGCAAGAACTCAAGATCCAATGACTAGGCTCAGAGGATAAATCTATGAGGAGTTATTACTATGGAGGAGTGTTTCTCATTATGATGAAGCATAGTTGTGTCCTCCAGCTACTGATGGATTTGGATAAGAGGAGAAGTAGTCCATGCCTTGGTGCTTACAGTCTGACTGATAAAGCAGGATATTGGATGAAAGAATTATTTCTTAAAGTGCTTAAGAATAATTTTTGTAATGTCAGGCAGGGTGTCTGAACATTGTGTCTCTAAGGAAGCTTCATGAGAGTTTAGTTCTCTCTATGTTTCTCTAGGGAATGTAGTTATCTGTGAAGCTGCTGCTGTTGTTCTCCTCTGAGATGTGAAAGAGGATTTATGTGGAAATGGCAAGTCAGACATGAATTCTCAAGGAGATGTGGTGTTGCTGCAGTGGTGTAGTCTTCATATTGGTTGGATCAAGCAACCTGTGAATCTCTTAGGATATTGTAAGATGACTGGAGGACAACTGAATCCTACATTGAAGCATGATGCTTCTGATTCAGTATGTGAGTTTAGCTCTGGTTGATATATGTACACTTCCTCCATTTTTTGTCAATTTTTGACTAAACCAAGCGGGAGAAAAAGTGCTACTATCTGGTGTTGCTATCTGTTGCAACTATTGAGAGGGAGTATTTAAGCAAGCTACTGTTGTTGCTGCCTTGACAAGTCTGTTGGGTGTTTTAGCCAAAATTTGCAAAAGGGGGAGATTGTTAGTACCATGGTTTTATGGTTCTAGGATTGGCTAAATTTTGGTAAAACATGATCCTGCACTGATGATAAGCAGGATGTTATAACATCTCCATCTGTTGTGGTGACAGAACTGCTGTGGAATGTTTTAATGTGAATGTCATGCTGAATATCGTGATATTCATCACAACATCCATCTGCTGTCATGACATAACTACTGTTATGTGTGAGAAACAGCAGGAATAGTGGTGAAGCAGGGGCTGATGACACATGACATTGCTACTGGTGCAGCAAGAGCTGATGACAGAACTGCTATTATGGATGTCATGGATGCAGAAGGAGCTAGCAGGAGCTGATGACATAACTGCTGTCATGGATGTCATACTGAGTATCACTGCTGCTATGTGTTAGCAGTAGCCACAACAGGTTGAGTTGTGATGAAGTTCCTCATAGGTGGTGAGTGAGGTGTGTTGTCATATGTTTTAAGCAGGGCATAACTGCATGACAACAGAAGGAACTGCTAATGTATATCACTTGACAAAAGTGCTTTGATTATACCTCATCAGTATGTGCAGGCCAAAGAGAATTAGTAGGAACAAAGTGCAGATTTAGTTGGGGTTCATAAAAAGGATCTTTGAGACCTTTTAGGAAACTATAATATGCTTGTTTCTACTGGTATGAAGAAGATTCTGCAAGAGTGTTCAGCAGAGCAAGGTTGGTCAGCTAAGCACAAAGAAAGTTGGATGTCATACTGGATGTCATATGACATTGAGCGTATGACATCAGGCGTGCACAACAGGCATGTTGGTTTTCTGTTATATTGTAAGAGGAAACTCAGGCTATACTTCAGGAAACCTGTTATGACTCCTGAGTTATCTCAGGAGAGATTCTAGGCAGTGTTGACCATATCATGAAAAGCCATGACCTAATTTGACAGCACCTTGAATTGTGGAAATTAGTTTTACTTTGTTAAAACTAATGTTTGTTACTTGTGACCAGCCCAAGCCCAGTCTGCATTGCTATAAAAGGAGGAGCAGAAGAAAGACAAGCACTCACATCAAGAAAAACCAGAGTGTAGAATAAAGGTCTAAGGTTTGAGAGTCCCTTGTGTGTAAGTCATACTTTGCATTGTATGATGCATTGTGGTAGACATAATTGTAAGTGAAGAGGGTTGTTCTTCACGTGTCTAGGAGTCTTAGGATTCCTTGTGTGCCAAGCAATTGTAGGTTGTATGATTGCTCTGGTTTATTGTGAACAAGTGTGTTTATTATGTCACTCAAAGCTTTTAAGCAAGAGTGTGTCTCAATTGATCAAAATTTGTGAAGTAAGATCATGGTGTGTGTTTGGAGTGTATCTCCACAAATTTTGTGTAATTGTGTATTGAAATCACTATCGTGTGATTGAGGGGGAGTGAGTGGGTATACTCAGGTACTAGAGTGTCTCTAGGCTGAAATTGCATTGTGTAGAGATTAAGTGAGAAGTGCAAACTGGTTGTTTGACTTTGAATTGATTCTGCTAATAGTGAATTTCCTCCCTGGCTTGGTAGCCCCCAGATGTAGGTGATGTTGCACCGAACTGGGTAAACAATTATTGTTATTTATCTTTCAGCATTTATAATTCTTCACAATTTAAATGTTTAGATAAATAGTCTATCAGCATGCTGATGTCACAACAGAGGTCATGACGTTGGTCATGACATTGGGACAATTTAAAGAAATTAAAATTGGCCATGGTCTGTCCTCGTCCTTGTTGAGCAGAGATCAATGTTTTTGGAACATATGAGATCTGCATACCAGAATTTCAATTTTTTAATTCTAGATGCCCCCCCCCCCCCCCCCACATCACCATTAATTTAATAGGGAAGAGATGCTTTATAAGAGTACATATAGTAAGAATGGCGAAGATGTTTAGAGAATTGACAAGTTTCACACTAAAAAGCTGGACTTTTGTTTGTGAACAAAAAAGGAAACAAGTTTTAAAGATATATAAACTTAGGTGACCTAGAGAATAATGCCATAACATAATAGCATTATCCTTATCTGACTAGTAGGGTGACTACACTCAAGCTGCATTGTGAGTTTGTCTAGTAAGAGGGTGGTCTGTATGTTGAAGAAAGAGACTATGCAAATCCTAGCACAGTCAATCATCCATCCTGAACCCAAAGTCTAAAGTTCACACAAGTTGGAGACAAATTTGGCAACACAGTTACGATAACTAGAGCATACTCACAGATGATAAACTGCAATCCAAATTGGGGACGTGTACTACATATTTTAACTCTATCTTCTTAGAGAGTGCCTAAACATTGACCAATGGGAAGAGACTAGTCTTGTAGAGGATGATCAAATATTGATTTTACCTAGAACCAGACTTACAGTACATATGGTTACTACTTAATACATTTCATAATGATCGTTGTTGTTTTTATCTCTTATCTATTAGAAATCATTGATAGGATATTCTATTTACCTTGTAGGTTTCCTACTTGATTTAATTAGCCTATTTTGTTTCGACTTTCTTTTTGAGTTCTTGAGACTTTTGTTGCATATTGGGATGCCTACAGGTATCATTCTGAAATTGGATGGCGAGCTATGATAGAGACAATTGCCGAGCACTATGGGCTTGAAGTAGATCAGCTTGCTCTTACTATTTTTATTGGCACGTTCCCAATCTTCACGGATGTTCTCATAAAGAGAAAGAGTGGATAGTATATTATAAGATAAGATAAGATGGTTTTGACAGATGAACTCATTTTATCAGGATTAGTTGAAAAAGTTTTTATGTGTCATGTGTAAATTTAAACTATCTATCTTCTACCTGGATAGCTGTTTATTTTACAGGTCTTAATGTTAGAGTTGGATTTTTCTCTTGCGAATACTGAAATATTTCTTGTATATATTCATAAGTCTAGTGTCTTGCTCAACTTATTTATGCTGTTATAGGTAATCACTGTCCTTGTAGAAATAATATTCATACAATCATACAGTACTTATAGTTGTTGCCTTGATTAAGTTCTGTGTTCTGCAGGGAGTAACTAGGTTCTATCTCTGTTACACTTCTTGTGGCTGGTATCATGATGAAAGTGGCTCAAAATTCAGCCTCGAGGGTCCTCTGTTGTATTGCGTATCCTACTGATTCCTTTTCTCTTTCAGGAAGCTTGTTGGGTTTAGAGGTTGTTGACTTTATGCTGCCAAGGAAGGTTCAATGTGGTAATGATGACTTACAAGTCTGAACCGTGAGGGAAATGAGGATGTCGTTGTTGCTTTGATGTTGTTTGTGCTTTGCATTATGTCGAACCTAATCTGAAACTAGTTGCTCTTTTATTCGGAATTCAATTTTTTTTCAATGTTCGGTAGGGAGTCGGTGACCATTTCAATTGTCGCCCTCCGGGCCGCTCGAATATATGCCCAATGATGAGTTGAATTGAGGGCTGAGCTTCTTCTAATTCTTGACTTTTAACCTCCAAACTCCTTCTGCAATGGTTTATTCTAATTATCAGTTGTGTTGTTTTGACAGGTTGGAGCGTGAGCCTCGAAAGGATAGCCATGAAGCTTTGTCGAGTTTTCCTTGAAGTCCTCAATATCTGAGCATTCCTTAAGTTTGTACACGTGTTGTTCTTGATGTTTTCTTTTTGCCTTTACAAGTTTTGAAACGAGTTGAAAACTTATCAAACCAATGTGCTTATTGCAGGATAATGATGGATGTCAAGAGTAAGATTCCGTTCTCAACTCGAGATACGGCTCGATCTTCTCAGAAATTGTGCAGGAGCTTTCTTCAAAACTTATTTCGTGGATGGTTTCGGTTTATGCTGGTGGAAGGTACATTCTAAGTCTGAATGATACCTTGATCCCTTATTGTCGTGAAGGTTGCGAAGGCATCATTCATTGTTTGTTCAAATGTAGGTGATTACCGCGAGATATACCAAGCACCATACTAACATGTATTTCGCTCGGCGGAGTCCTTGGGACTGCTTCAATGCGAAAAGCCTATTCAAACAAATGGTTGCTTGTGTTTCTATGGATTTCGTAGGATTTACGTAATGGCTTGTTCCTCATGTAACAACTTAGCTTTAGAAATTTTCATAATTGAGTCCCGTTTCCAAGCTGTAAATTTCGGATACAACTTGCAATTTGTAAAAACTGTGAATTTGGTTAATAAACCAAATTTAGCAATACTGGCTTTACATTGTTATGAACTAACCTTCCAATCTTTAAAATATTTTGATTGTTAATCGATTCTTTAATATATATATATATATATATATATATATATATATATATATATATATATATATATATATATATATATATATATATATATATATATATATATATATATATATATATATATATATATATATATATATATATATATATATATATATATATATATATATATATATATATATATATATATATATATATATATATATATATATATATATATATATATATATATATATATATATATATATATATATATATATATATATATATATATATATATATACACTAAAAAAAGTGTTATTACAAAAAATAATCGACTTGTTAGGTCAGTTAAATATATCTGAAAGCCAAGACTTATTAAGTCGGGCGCTGTTTAATTGACTTAATAAAATTTTCTTAAGTCAGGTCTAAATCCGTCTTAAGAAGTCAAAACTTCTTATGTCAGCAATTCTTAGGCCAGGTTCAGAACCGTCTTAAGAAGTCATTTTTAACCGACTTAACAAGCATTTTTTCCACTAGTGCATGCATTATTATCAAATTCCCTTCATCCTTTAAAATTATCTAATGTTTTACATGCACCAAAACTCATAAAAAATCTTATCTCTGTTCGTAAATTTACCATAGGTAATGATGCGTCGGTTGAATTTGATTTTCAAGTGAAGGATTTTCAGACAGAAATATTGTTAATGAGATGTAACAGTTTCGGTGACCTCTATCCCATTTCCACAAGACCACCTAATAAAACTATTATGGACTGGATTGGCACCTGCCCCATAACTGGGCAAGGCCCAATCTATTCTAGCTTAAGACAAGGCCCAATACGACCATATGCACAATATAGTCGTTGAAGCACATAGCCGTTGGGGACGTGCCCCTCATGCACTTGACAGTTCACGCGACCAACTGCCCCTTTGAAAGTCACGGAGACAGTTAGACCAGATTAAAGATCACGTGCTAGATCTTCCACATGACAGTACCCCATTGGCCAACCAAATATTTCGGTTACATGAGAGACCTTGGCCCCACGTTGGGGAGAAAACTTATAAATACCCTCTCTCTTGAGAGGGTCAGGTATTCTAATAATTCTTACTCATACCTAAACCCTCGTACGTGTTTTCTCTCTTTGGCCCAAACACTTACTTTGACATTGGAGTACCTTGCAGGTACAATCCTCTCCTCTCTTAAAACCACTGTTGTTGCCCTACATTGAAGGCCAAGATGATCCATTCTGATCACTCCTGATTAGTGGCGCCGTCTGTAGGAACACTAGCTCCCCCGTCTTTTTGAACCAAGATTTTCTGATCTTCCCAAACAAAAGACCAAAGCTACCTCTCTGAACCTTTATCGTCATGGCCTTCTATCGTAATGACGTCCAGCAAGATTTCCTCGTCGCCATTCTGGGTTGTCACGAAACCCCCATTCTCGGAGCTGCCACCGGAGAAATTGATCACAGGAACGGAAAACCAGCATCTCCTGACAACGTGAAGCCTCGTGTCCAAAGTTCCGACCATGTATACGAACTTATCACCATCCCACAAGATGTTGACCCTTGCACAACGACCCTCATCGCCGCCCTCAACAAATCCAACTACTTGCTCTTCCAACAAGGAGAAAAAATTCACATGCTGGAAAACACCATTGAAGAACGACCTCACCCGCGGGGATCCCTTAGCCCATCTCGTCGGCGACATTCCCCTCTTCAGAAGCATCATCGAGACGAATCTAAAAGCATCTCCCCTATCAAAAAACAGTCCAAACTAGAGAAGCGTGAACATGAGACCATTCGAAAGCGTGACCGTACCCCTCCTCAGAAATCCAGGCACTCCCCCGTATCCAAAAAGACCAGGCCTTCAGAAAAGCCCCGCGAAGAGCATCAAAGCCAACATGAACGTTCTCCTCGACGCAGCAGGAGCCGAGGACACAGTTGTTCGTTCAGTAGGTCGCCCAACACGTGTGACAAAGACAACACAAGCGGTCCCCTGTCATAGGAAATCATGGACACCTGCATTCTGCACGGACTGGAGAAACCTCCCCCTCTAGCTCTTTATGATGGTACCACCGACCCTGGTGACCACATAGAAAACATTGAGGCCATGATGCACTACCATAATGTCCCTGGAGTGATCAAATACAGGTTATTCCCTACCACCCTCAGAAAAGGGATATGACTTGGTACAAGAGCCTTCCTCAGGGCTCGATCACGTCATGGAGGAGTCTTAAGGAGCAGTTTGGCCGACACTTTACTACCTTTAAGCACCACCTGAAATCTGAAGCTACGATTGAGGGTATCATCTAGGGCAGGGATGAACCTCTGCGCAATTACGCCGACAGGTCCACTAAGGAAGCAGACGAAATCCGCACGATCAACCACATGAAAATGTATCTGCTAGAAAAAGGATTGAGGCCGAAAAGAGACTTCCGCAAGGCAATAGGACTCAACCCTCCTCGGTCTCTAGCCGGAATTCTTCACCAAGAACAATCCTATATTTAATGCGAAGAAAAGGAAGTCGCATGTAAGGCCAAAGACTCGAGGGACCAAGAGAGTTCCAGAGCGTCGAAGAAAGACGAAGCAGAAATTTCCAGGCGAGACAAAGACAGGCGAAAAGATGATCATCCCCGAGATCAAAAAGGTCATGCATGACGATTCACGGAATACACTCTATTGACCATTCCCCGTGAGCGAATTCTGTCTGAATGTATCAATGCTGAATTCAAGCAAGGAGGCGTCTGATTCCCCAAGCCAACAGCTTCGAAGAGCAATACCGACCAAAGCAGATATTGTCGCTTCCACTGCAGCCACGACCATGTAACAGAAGGTTGCGTCCACTTAAAATACACTATTGAAATCCTCATCAAAGAGGGCCACCTAAATCAGTATACGAAGAAAGGAAAAGCCCCATGAGGATAAACGTCGGAATCCAAGAAAGATACGAGAGCCTTATCTTCTAGCCCTCCCCATATGGTCGCCATGTCTATCTCGTGACCAGAGGACTTTTTCATCCCTAGCAGGTTCGAAGGGCCTGCATATTTTTCTATGCACATCCTCTGGCAGGCCTTCCCCGGCACAATGGTTGTTTCCTGCGGCAGATACAACGAACTCACAGTAGGATCAGTAAAGAGAAAATTCGAACAACTAATTGACTGTAGTCCAGATTGTCTGTCAACACGAAAAATTCCAAGGACGATCTCAATCAATCACTTTCTATCGAGAATAGCTCCCTAGAGGCTCTCCCAACTCTGACATCCCTCTTCTTATTAGAGCCAAGTTAACCCACACTGACGTCTGCCGAATACTTGTCGATCAGGGTAGTCCGGTGGACATCATGTACACCAACCTATTTTGTTTCGTCAAACTCGACCAGAAGGACCTGTCCTCGTATATAGGGTCGGATCTGCAAGGATTTAACGGGGCCATGACTAGACCATGGGGATACGTAGAGCTCCAAGTTACGGTCAGAGAAGAGGATGCTGCCAAAACAATTAAGACTCAGTTCTTAGTCGTAGACTGCCCCCTCATTATACCAATGCATCTTGGGGAGACCGACACTCGCCGAACTAATTGTTGTTACTTCCACAATTCATCTTAATATGAAGTATTATACTAAAAAGGGGCATGTCACCACTCTGCACAGGGACGTCTAGGCTGCAAGACGATGCTTCGAAGCGGCTACCAAAGGGCAAAGTTCAACCCGTGCGGCATCGTAGATCGTCAAACGGGCAAGAGACAAAGATCTTCCCAGCGAAGAAAGCCAGCCCAGAAAGAAGCCAGTGCTCCAAGTTCATGCCATCGACCTTGACAGTCGGATCCCAGAAGAAGGCGAAGAAGATACTCCAGCCTCAACGAGAACTCATCATCCTCGACTATTATGCGCCCAACACCAGATGGAGAATTCGAGCTGATCACATTCAGGGACGACCCCAATTGAGGAGTCAAGATCGGCGCGAGACTTCCGGATGAAGTGAAAGAACAGCTAAACACATGCTTGAAGAACAATGCTGACTTGTTTGCTTTGAGCGCCGCAACCCGAACTTAGCCCAAAAATTGCTTGTCATCAGCTCACCATCGACCCATCTGCTCGGGCGGTAGCATAACGCAGGCGCAAGCAATCCGATGAAAAGACTGAAGCGATGGATAAACTTGTAAAAGACCTCTTAGAGGAAAAATTTATCTCGGAATCCAGGTATACAACCTAGCTTTCCAACATTGTATTAGTTAAAAAACATAATAGAAAATGGAGAATGTACGTTGATTACACCGATCTCAACCGGGCTTGCCTAAAAGATGCATACCCCCTACCCAACATCGATAAGCTAGTGGATAATTCTGTCGGTTTCAAACTTCTCTCCTTCAAGGACGCCTACTCGGGATACAACCAGATCCCTATGGCAGAGAAGGACAAGAAGTGCACTGCTCTCATGACCTCGTCGGGCAACTATTACTACAATGTAATGCCTTTCGGTCTGAAAAACGCAGGGGCAACGTACCAGGGAATGATGAACAGTCTTCCGATCATAAATCAGAGACATGCTCGAAGTATACATGGAAGACATGATCGTGAAATACCAAGAGGAATCTGATCATACGCTCCACCTACAAAAGGTCTTCGACCAAGCCAGGGAGTGTAAAATATGATTCAACCCAGAAAAATGCACCTTTGGTGTTCGGGAAGGAAAGTTGCTCGGATTCTACCTCACTGAGAGGGGGATTGAGGCAAACCCCGAAAAATGTCGAGCATTTTCTGAATTCCCCACACCTATGTCAAAGAAATCCATACAATCCCTCAACGGGATGCTCACCTTGCTATCTCGCTTCATAGCCAAATCCATCCAACACGCCTTACCCTTCTTCAAGCTCCTTCAGAAAGAGGCAACATTCGAATGGACGGAGGAATGCGAGAAGGCATTAATCCACCTCAAGCAAGCATTGTCTGAACCGCCTGTTTTGTGACAACCAGACAGCGGGGAAACGCTTTACCTTTACCTCTTTGTCACTAATGAAGCCATTAGCGCTACCCTCATTCGAGAAACCCTCGATGGAAAAAAGCTAATATACTTCACAAGCAAAGCCCTTACAAGGGCCAGAACTTAGATACCAACAGATCGAGAAGGTCTCCCTGGCCCTCATCAATGCTGCGAGAAGATTAAGACGTTACTTCCTGGCCCACACAATAATAGTGCGAACGGACCAACCTATTAGGTAGCTACTCGGTCGACCAGATATAGCCAGAAGGATGCTCAAATGGTCTTTGAAACTGTCAGAATTCGATATCCACTATGAAGGCAGAAAGGCTTTTAAGGCACAGGTCCTGACCGATTTCGTGGCAGAAATGACACCCTTAGCATCCCCTTCCAGCAGGATACATAGGTGGACGACTTTCGTCGAAAGAGCGTCCAGTTCCATCAGCAGCGGAGCGGGCATCATCCTCAAAAACAAAGAGGGGATCCTGATCGAAGTATCGTTGGTTCTATCATTCCCAGCCTCGAAAAATCAAGCCGATTACGAAGCTTTCCTCGCAAGCTTACGACTGGCGGAGGACCTGGGCGCAAAAGAAATAAAAAATTTCATGGACTCCCAGCTCGTAGCATCCCAGGTACGGGGAGAGTATCAGGCCAAAAATGATCACCTCGTCGAATATTTGACGCTGGTGCTAAAAAAGATATCCAAGTTAGAAACATGGAAAGTCCATCACATTCCCCGTGAAAGGAACGCTCGGGCAGACATCTTATCAAAGCTAGCTAGCACCAGAAGGAAGGATGGCAATAAGTCCGTCATACAAGAGACTCTTCCCCATCCAAGCATCACGAAACTGACAGGACTGCTCGATGTTAGTGCCATCGGCGAAAGCGATTGCTAGATGACTCCAGTACATGACTACCTCACCAAGGGGAAGGTGCCAGAAGATGGTAAAGAGGCCAACATAACTAAACGAAGGGCCTGCTCGTACGTCCTGGTCGAAGGAAAACTCTATCGGCGAGGATTCTCCACTCCCATCCTAAAATGCGTCGAAGTGAACAAGGTCCTAGACATTCTCCAAGAAATTCACGACGGGATCAACGCACAACACTTTGGAGGAAGATCGTTGGCACGAAAAGCCCTTCGAGCAGAATACTATTGGCCAACTATGCAGCCTGACGCAAAGGAGCATGCCAAAAAATGCGATAAATGTCAACGCCAAGGGGACATGCACTTAGCACCCCCCCCCCCCCAACGAGTTGAAGAGCATGTCCTCCCCGTGGATTTTCACCTGGTAGGGGATGGACATACTCGATCCCTTCATCGTGGGATCGTATTAGAATAAGTTTTTGATTGTGGCGGTCGACTACTTCACAAAATGGATCAGAGCTAAGGCCCTCGCCAAAATCACGACATTTAACATACGTCAATTTTACAAAAGAAACGTCCTCGCACGATTCAGTGTAACCTAGGCTCTCGAGACCGACAATGGGACACAGTTCACAGACAGGAAATTTCAGAACTTCATTGCTAAACTAGGCACCAAGTAACACTTCACTTCCGTTGAACACCCCTAGACCAACGAACAGGTAGAAGCTGCAAACAGGGTGATCCTCCACGGACTAAAACGAAGGTTGGGAGAGGCCAAAAAGAGGTGGGTCGAGGAGCTACACAGTGTGCTCTAGGCATACAGAACAACTCCTCACTCCATTACCGAGGAAACTCCCTTCCGACTAGCATACAGATACGAGGCAATAATCCCCGTGGAAATCAGAGAACCCTCGAGACGGATTAAATCCCCCCTCGACGGGGAACTAAACGACGAAGCATTAAGAGAAGAACTCGACCTGGTCGAAGAGATCCGATCAGGGGCAGATCTTTGTGAAGCTTTGCTGAAACAAAAAATAACCCTGCGCCATGACGCCAAGGTCATAAAGCGCGACTTCCAAGTGGGCAGCCTTATCCCACGCCGAAACCAAAAAGACTTGCGCGAGGGTAAACTTTCCGCAAATTGGGAAGGCCCTTACCGGGTGAGATTGAAAATAGGTATCGGGGCTTATCACCTCGAACACCTGGACGGAGAACCATTTGCTCCACCCTGGAATGCTGAAAAACTCAAACAATACTACAGCTAACATTAGCGTAAGTAAAATGGACCGTCGATGATTATACTCCCAAAGGAGGGTCTTCCGGCCAAAGGAGCGTACCCTGGTGAAATCACAATCCTCAAACATTAACGAAGGTAAGTCTTCGCTCATGAAAAGAGCGAATTCTGTGCCCGACGGGGACAACTCAATCGAGCTCCGCCGTCACCATACCAACGTGGCAGGACACCCAACTCGCGATGGGGAAGTCCAAGTCCTGTGCAATCAGAACCTCAACCGAGATCCTAGTCCCACATTCGGCGAGATTACTCTTCCACCTCGACAAGTTCCATAAACTATTGAGTAACACGACCAGTCGAGAAAATTCTAAAAACAATCTGCATGGAAAAATAAACAAGGAATACAATGTCAAAATAAACATCCATAAATATACCCGACCTCATGACCGAGAAAGTGTTTAAATATTACATAAATGTCAGGCATAGCCCAACAATCAAAAGTACAAAAAATTGGCACGCAGGTCGAAATACATTAAGTCATAATAATCATTCATCATCAGCATGGATTTCTGGTGGGACCACCTTCCTGTCGACCACTTGATGCAGAACACCTATCCCTTCGGTGACCAGTTGAAGGTCGGGATTTAGGGCCTTCACCTGCTTCACAGCGGCAGAAAACCCAAATTCAGCAGCTCCAAGAGCGTACTGCTCGAGAATGTGTATTCTTTCGACCATGTCTCGTCGAGTCTTCAAAGACTTCTCCTCTTCAGTTTCGTCTGGCCCCATATCCGAGGGGCTCTCCAGCTCAGTGACACTGGTCTTCAAATTGGCATTCTCCTTCTTGATCTTCTTCATTTCTTCGGACATCTCATTCATGTCCTTGAGGAGCGCGACCTTAGCCTCGTATTTGCCTTTAAGGGTCTGCAACTAGTTGAATAAATCTGTCATCTCCAACTCAAGTTCAGTCTCACTAGCATGTGCTTTTTTCAACTTCTTGAGCAGAACGGTCTCTGCGTCTCTAAGGGCCAGAGCCATCTCCAAAACTCTCTTCATCACTGTAGCATCGCGACAAAGGAGCGACCTTCTCACCTTTGGATCAATGACCAAGATGGTCGACAACTCCAGATCGGGGACCTGCACAGACCCCTCCCCGTCAAAAATCTTGTCTTGCAAAAAGCAAGGGAGCAGGGTGAATTTCCCCCCAGCAAAATCGGAGCCTTTGCCAAAGACGATCCAAGGTCGTCTCACTTCCTCTTCTTCTGAGGATCTGGGATATGAGGGTTAGAGGTGCTGCCCGACGATGGCGAAGGACCGACGAACTTTTCCAGGGTCACCTGCTGCCTGACCACATTCTCCCTCAAGGTCGAAACCTTTTTAACATTTTTAGTTGCGGCTGACTTGACCAAGCGTTCACGTAAATTCAACATCTTTCCTGCACAGAAGAAAAAAGAGGTCAGCACGACATTAAAGCACCAAGAAACAAGTCGAGCATGTATTATATACCTAGAAGCTCGAAAGCCTCGGCCTCAGTCCGACAATTAAGAAGGGCTTTAGTATTTATGTAACGAGCCTCCTGAGCAGGCTCCCCATCTTCAGAGTAAAGTATATTGCTATCCTTATCCACCACAACAGCAGGGGTATAACGCTCAATGAACACTGTCAGCGCTCAAAGAGACTTCTTGTCCTCGAAGCAAAGTTGGTCGTGCTTCACAAGGAACTGGTATGTCCTATACCAAAAATGGGCGTACACCCATTCCAAGGTAAACTTTGACACGGGACGCACCATTCCCCGACCATCTTCCTTTAGCATATCCACCGTGACCATAGAGCTCTTGGCCGCTTCGAAAAGGGGATTTACGACCATAAATCTAAAATTGAAGTTTTTGACAGACTCCGAGTAAGGCCAGAACAGCCTGCTCTGCTGCTTGAAAGACATCCAACTAGAACAGCCTGCTCTGCTGCTTGAAAGACATCCAACTCTACTTCAAATCCAAAGTGCTCCTTTATAGCTGGAAGATGCAAAAGAAGAGTTCCACGATAGCCCCTATCTGAAGTTAACGACACACCAATTTGAATGCTCGAATGAATGCCAGAGCATTCGGGTGGAGCTGGGCAGGACACAGTTCGAGGTGGCAAAATATTGCCCCCTGGAAATCCGTAAAGGGAAAACAATACCCTGCTTCCCTAAAGGCGAATTCATACATGGGAAATCTCCTCCCCTGATACACCGAGCATATCTGGTCGTTCTCCATCGGGCTAATCGCCCTCCAACTAACACATTTCAACCCTATCTTCGAGGAGATCAAAGTTACTGACCTCCTCCTCGGTAAATGTGGACTTCGTTACAAGGGGCTCCTGGGAGATCTAACTAAGGTCCCTTTCAGCTACCCGCACATTGGCATACTCAGCGGGAGGCATGTCTTCGTTAATTTTTGTCCTAACTTCGGGGACGGTTCCCTCATCACGATCAGCCATTTCACCTGAAAAGTAGATGAAGCAATAGTGAATTCAACAAAGATCAAATCCACCCTTCCACCACAAATCAAGTGAAAGAGCAAAGATTAAGTGCAAGGATGTCTCCTCGACTCAGGCCCTTATCAATGAAAGGGGTCTCAGCGAGACGCGTCCCTGACGCTGAGGATACGTCCCCGCTACTTATAAAGACCCTAAAGAGGAGAAACCCCGCGACTACCCTAAGGTGTTGGGCATCTAAAAGCAAAGCCCTCGGCTATGAGGACACCTCTGCCCGATGATAAACATAAAACAATCCCACGCAACTACCTAGGAATCTCTACATGCATACAACATCCTAATCTTAAGGTCTATAAAGCCTTTATGAATGTCCCAGAAAAGTTCATGCGTTCTTCCAGAAACACATGAACTTCAACCGGAAAATTCATGAACCACCGACGAGTTCAAGAATAATTTGCAGAAATTCATACATGTTGAAGAACTTACTTGAAAATTCAATGGTTGAGAATGAAGATCTTGGTATGTCAGGAGCACCAGCGGCGGCGACGAGATCTCTGGCGACGAACGTGTTGCAGAGCGAAAGATAAGGAGGAGAGAAATTTTCCTAAAGTGTAAAATGAAATTTCTCCCCCCTTTATATAGGCTCCCTTGCTCGCATGGGGAAGCGCAAAGGACAAAACGCCATCATTGCCTAACCTCCTAGCCTCATAGGCCTTAAACAAAATTTATTGCACCGTCACACGTGGCACATAGTAGTTGCCACTTGGCATCCTCAAACTGACCCCTCACGTGTTTGTGAAAAGACAAGTCTATTCAGCTCCCGGCGGGCATATTCTCCTCGACAACGTCACTAGATTAATATCCGAGCAAGAGCCTCATCGACATTTTCTTTATCCTAAGAACAAGTTTAATCAAAACAAAACGCACTTCTCATCTCCGAGGAGGTCACGTGCGACCCATAATCGACCATATTAATGTTACGCACCTATGCATCCCCGAAGTTTTTCGCTCAATAAATAGCAATCTCAAAAACCTCCCCGTAATGCGGTTCCTGCCCCTTGGTTGCACAAGCTATGCTAACTCAAGTCATTACTTGGACTGGACTGGCACCTGCCCCATAGTTGGGCAAGACCCAATCCAGTCTAGCTTAAGGCCAGGCCCAATACGACCATAGGGCATAATATAGCCGTTGGAACACATAGTTGTTGGGGAAGTGCCCCTCATGCGCTTGACAATTCACGCGACCAACTGTCCCTCCGAAAGTCACGGAGACAGTTGGACCAGGTCAAAGATCACACGCTAGATCTTCCACCTGGCAGTCCCCCTTTGGCCAACCAGATATTTCGGTTACATGGGAGACCTTGGCCCCGTGCTGGGGGAAAAACTTATAAATACCCTCTCTCTTGAGAGGGTCAGGTATTCTAATCATTCTTGCTCATACCTAAACACTCGTACGTGATTTCTCTCTTTAGCTCAAACACTTACTTTAGCATTGGAGTACCTTGCAGGTACAACCCTCTCCTCTCCTACAACCATTGTTGTTGCCCTATATTTAAGGCCAAGACGTTTCATTCTGATCACTCCAGATAAAAAACCTTGCCACCATCCACCTTTGCCGCGTTATCCACATAATTATGCCACAACTGTTTAGGACATCCAGGAGCTACTATCTTAAGTTCTCTATACCGATATAACTTTGTCCAATGTAATAAGTCTCAGAACAATTACTTTTGTAATTCATGCCCTCTTGGAAAACAAATAAAATTTCCTTTTTATAGCTCTGTGTCTCATACTTTTATGCCTTTTGATATTGTTCACAGTGACCTCTAGACTTCACCAATTCTTAGTTCAGAAGGCCATCATTACTATGTGTTGTTTCTTGACGATTACACAAATTTTTTATGGACTTTTCCAATTCATACAAAATCTTAGGTTCATTCTATTTTTTGTTAAATTTAGACCTCATATTGAAACACAATTTGAAAGAAAAATTAAATGTTTCCAAATTTGACAACGGTAAAGAATATGATAACTCTATGTTTCATAAATTTTGTAAAAATAATGGAATGTCATTTAGATTTTCGTGTCCTCACACCTCCTCACAAAATGGAAAAGCCGAAAGAAAAATTCGTACCATAAATAACATCATCCATACCCTTCTTACCCATGCCTCTTTACCTCCATCAATGTGACATCATGCACTACACATGGCCACTTACCTACATAATATCCTTCCAAATAAAAAGCTTTCCCTACACTCACCCACTAAAATACTCTACCAAAAAGATCCAGCCTATACTCACCTTCGTGTCTTTGGATGTCTTTGCTATTCTCTCATCCCTTCATCATATAGGAATAAGTTACAAGCTCGGTCTACACCTTGTGTCTTCTTAGGATATCCTTCAAATCATAGAGGATACAAATGCTATGATTTATCTAGCCGTAAAATATTTATTTCCCGGCATGTAATTTTTTATGAAACTAAGCTTCCATTTTCTAATCTAAATGTTCCTACAATGGTTGGCTATAATTGTTTGGATGACGACACACCCTTCCTTCCATCCTATTCCTATAATGCTCCACCCTTTAACCGTCAAAATCATACTCCACCCCTAACTACAACAATTCAAACAAACATTTACCAACCATCACCATCTTCTTTTAATTCTCCTCCATCACCCTCCCACAATCACACCTCACCAACCATAGCATCAGCCCCATCCACAACATCACCTCTAAACCCATCATTACCAACTATCGTCTCATCCCCATCCACTACATCAGTTTCGACTCCTCCACCTTCACAATAAAAACCGCCTATCTCCCCTCAAATGACAACCAGAACCCAACACGGTATTGTCAAACCTCACAAACTCTTCAATCTCCATACCTCAACCTCAACCTCCATATCCCCTCTACCTACAAATCCTATTGATACATTAAATGATCAAAATTGGAAAATGGCCATGAAAGACGAATATGATGCTCTTATTGAAAATAAGACGTGGGACTTAGTTCGTCGTCCGTCTAATGCTAATGTTATTCGGATTTTGTGGATTTTCAGGCATAAAAAGAAATCTGACGGATCCTTTGAGAGATACAAAGCTCGCCTTGTAGGTAATGGTGCAAATCAACAAACAGGTGTTGATTGTGGTGACACATTCAGCCCAGTGGTCAAACCGGCTACCGTTCAAACGATTCTAAGTTTTGCTTTATCTAAATCATGGTGTCTTCATAATTAGATGTTAAAAATGCTTTCTTGCATGGGAATCTTCATGAAACAGTATACATGCATCAACCTCTTGGATTTCGTAATTCTCAATTTCCTGATCATGTCTGTTTATTGAAGAAATCTCTATATAGTCTCAAACAAGCACCTCACGCCTGGTACCAGCATTTTACTGATTATGTAGCTACAATGGGTTTCTCTCACATTATTTCAGACCACTCTCTTTTTATATATCATCATGGCAATGACATAACTTATATTCTTCTGTATATGGATGACATTATTCTTGTTGCATCATCTGACACTCTTAGAGAATCTATTGTGGAACAATTGAGTTCCAAATTCTCCATGAAGGATCTGGGGCCTCTAAGTTATTTTCTGGGTATTTTTGTCACCCGACATTCCGAAGGCCTTTTTCTTTCTCAAAAGAAATAGGCAGAAGAAATTATCGAACGAGCCGGTATGTCCTCCTGCAAACCATCCTCCACACCAGTAGACACAAATGCGAAACTTAGTGGTTCATCCGGTAACCCTTACCATGATCCAACCGAATATCGTAGCTTTTCCGGAGCATTACAATACTTGACATTCACTCGACCAGACATCTCATATGCAGTTCAGCGGGTGTGTTTATTTATGCATGATCCAAAAACTCAACATATGTCTGCATTAAAACGCATTATTCGATACATTAATGGTACCCTTGATTTCGGCCTCCATTTGTACCCTTCATCCGTCGACAAGCTCATTTCCTACACAGACGCAGATTGGGCCGATTGTAGAGGTGTGCAGAACCCAACCCAACCCGAAGACCCATCCTAACCCAATAGCTTCGGGTTAGTCTTTTTCTCGTCTCATGCACATGTGGTACTATTTACTTATTTAATTTATTGGTATATTTACATTATTCCAAATTTCCAATACATCATTCCACTTCCCACCTCATAATTTAATATATGCATTCAGTAAGTACTAAGTGCACATCTCCCCACTTCCCAACTTTCACATTTCTCAAGTTCTCTTACATGATATTTTTTATTTTACATCTTACTATGTTTTAGTGAAAATAAAAAGATGATGACATATATAAAATTATATCATGCTTTTTATTTTAAAAAATTGACTTTAGACGTCTTCTTTGTTTTTCATTCATGCTAATGATTTTATTCATATTTCTTATTTAAATTAATTTTTTAAAATACTATAATAAATTTCTTAAGTCATAAATTTTTTTTAATATATTTCGGGTCAACCCGACATCGTCTTATATTAACCCGGTCTAAACTAACATATATATTATCAGGGGTTTTCCGGGTTTAGGTATGAGTTAGGGTCGTTAAAATAGCCCGATCAAAATTTAGGACAGGGTTAGGGTTAGTCATAACCCTTCCCGACCCGTCCTTTACTCACCCTTAGTCGGTTGTCCAGACACAAGAAGATCTACCTCCCGCTACTGTGTTTATCTCGGTGACAACTTGATCTCATGGTCCACAAAACGCCAATATATCTTGTCTCGTTCAAGTGCCGAAGCCGAATACAGAGGTGTAGCTAATGTTGTGTCTGAATCATGTTGGTTACGCAACTTACTCTTGGAACTATGTTGTCCTGTCACAAAAGCTACTTTGGTATTTTGTGACAACATAAGTGCAGTTTATCTTTCTGACAATCCTGTTTAACATCAACGCACCAAACATATTGAAATGGATATACATTTCGTGCGTGAGAATGTTGCTTGGAGTCAAGTACACGTTCTTCACATTCCCTCGCGTTTTCAGATTGATGAAATCTTCACAAAGGGACATCTGTTGCAACTCTTTGATGACTTTCGTGATAGTCTCAACATTCGTTCACCTCTAGTTTCGACTACGGGGGTGTATTAGATATGTAAATATAGAAAGATTATTATTAGAATTGATTACAAATGATTATTAGAATCATGATCACACAATTGTATTGTGTATATAAATGACTAACAGATCAATGAAAATGAACGACCTAAATTATGTTACATAAAATTTTCATTAAGTACCAATTTGAAGAAAAAAATTCTTGGATGCTGTCACACCCTAATTTTTTACCTTAAGATCCCCCCTCCTTGTGCTTTTTCTGGCTTGTTTTCTTTTACTTTTGTGTACGGTTAACCAGTTGGTGCAGGCGCAGTAATGTCAAGGTATATACTCTTACAACCAGGCATCACGGGGACTTGACTAGTACGTTTGGGTTTAAAGTTCACCGTTCAGGAATTTAAGCTTAATTGAAAGAAATTTTGCATATGAATAAGTCTATCAGATTCAAGTTGAAGATTCAGAGAGTACCAATCATTTTCAAAACTCAATTTGCTACGGATCTGGCTATAACCACAAAAGCGGATTCAACTATATCAGTAACTCTACTTTCCGTTGTTCTTTGTTCTACTCGCGTTTGACTTTCACATATTCTGGACGGTGTTGGGTATTCGTATTAAAGTGTGTTAATGGCTTATTTGAATGTTGTCAAGAGATTGCAAAATAAGGACGTTACTATTAATTACTAGTTTTAAGACTGGCTTGCACAATTTGATTTCCTTACTTCGAAGTTCAAATTCAATTAAAAGGTTTAAAGAGGCAAGGCTCAAGCCCTTGAAGTTCAATAGATTCAAGAGCTTTGTGACCAAATTACAAAGTCCATAAGTTTCGTTTCATTACAAGGTTCAAGTATTGGTTTGCAAGTTCAAAAGCTAAGTGAGAATTCATTCTTGTTTCAACTAGTCCACGACCTTACATAAATGAGAGCCTTTTCATCCCGACCAAGCCTTGGTATGTGAATCTAAGAATAATTGGTTTGACAATCAAAAGAGGCATGAACATACTTATTTGTAGTCTCATAGTCTCATCGACCTGTTCATTTGTTTGAAGGCAAATTACATAAGGATCCTCATTTAAACTCTTAAGTTTACCACTAGCAGACGGTTCACAATATATGGATACCATGTTTTTACTTTACAAGCTATCCACAAATCCACAAATCTCGTGGAGCTTTCAAGTCTAGGGCTGCCGTTGGTAGATCTTGCTACCACGGAGTTCAAAAGTTCAAATTCAAAGGACTCCATACCAATGGACAAATTAAAGACCTCTTTACAAATGTAAGAATGAATTTTAAACTCAAAACCAAGAAGAGGAAAGTCTATTCAGAGTATATTAATTCACTGTTCTTCACAAGGTCATTACATAAAAGAATTCAAGTCCTCATGCAAGAAAACACGTTCCTGACTAAACACAGTCCTAAGTCTTGAAGCTCCTTTAGGCATTTTTGCTCCATATTCCGTGCAAACGCTTCCTGCAAGTCGCTTTTGTCCTCTCTCGCATCGTTGTGTAACGGCGACACGCATAGTTATGGCACCAGTAACTGGACTTGCAATTCAAACCTTTGCTATTGGCTTCTCAATGGCTACCAATTCAAGAAATCCATCGGCCGCTCCAACCGGACATGGGAGCAATTCCTGCAATTCACAAATCTGTTCATGTCAGCCCTCACATGTATTAAGGCGGATCGATAAGCTAAAACATAAACTTGTTAAAAGTCGGTACCATCTTAAGAACTGGGAGGCATTCAAATGTCGCAAGAAGACTCGTCGTGTGTAAACGTAGTTAACCTGTCAAAACAACACCAATTCCATCAAAATAGGGGCAATTCAAAAGGTCTAAATGAGTTTGTTTCGAGGATACAAGCCAGTTTCCAGGTTCTTCCTAATACCTCAGCTCCCTTTCCAACGTGTCAAGTAAACAAGAATCTAAAGTCAGCACTGCACCTGCAAAATACAAGGATACTACTAATCACCAACCGACACACCAGATATTGCGAAAGTGAACTACACCGTTATCCTAAACTTCATCTCCTACAACATTTGAATGACCGGATATCGCACCTGCACGACAAAAGAAACCAACATTCAGACAAATAATAACAGGCTATAATGATTATGAGTCATATACACAAGTATTGGCCGCCAACTGTCTCTTGAGTATCTTGTGCGGAATCTTCTGAAACTTTATGTTGACATTGGGTTCACCGGTTCTCACACGCAGTTCTACGATAAGTTTAACATCCGTCATAATATTGTTGAACTTCTTGAATACTTGTGGAATGTCCTTAGTCATCGTAATGCTTGGAGACAGATTGCTAAAGAGGATGAAAATGGTGTCTATCTCAATTTCTTAAACTTTCTGATTAATAATAGTACTTATCTTCTTGATGAAAGTCTGAACAAAATTCTTGAGCTAAAAATTGGAGGCTGAAATGTCAAATACTGTCGAATGGGAGCGATGGCTAGTTCAAGAGAGGCCGGAAAGAACCCGGTTTTCCACTCTCAAGGAAATATTATTTGGATAGATATGAAGTTGGAAAATGAAGATGTCAGCATGCTTGCATTTACTTCAGAATAGATTACTGCTCCGTTCCTGCTTCCTGAGATGGTTGATAGAGTGGCCAGTATGCTCAATTACTTTCTACTGCAATTGGTGGGTCCCCAAAGAAAATACACTTTGATGAAAGATCCGGTTATCTTGCCTTCTTCAAGGATCACAGTTGAAAGTCCATTCGTAGACCACCAGGATCTCGGTTTTGATCTGCCAAGAATAAGGAAAGCTTCATCTTGCTGCTCTTGCACCCAATTTTCCCATTACTCACACAAGGTTTCATGGTGCACGCATAATAGAAAATAGGCGTTAGGATACCAAACCGTAAAAGTTTTTGAAAGACAAAGGAATCTATGAATTGGAAATTCTTACCGATGCTCAGATGATGTTGTCTAAACTCAGGCAGCATCAACCATTAACTAGTTTCGTACCTATTACCGCTCCATACCATAATTTTGTAACTTGTCGTTCAAACTCAGAGTTGCCTATCAATCTCAGCTGTATTCGAAACTCTTCCAAAGCATCATGTGAATAGAGACAAACACGAAAAAAACTCCAGAGTGGAAGTAGGATTGACAACTCACCAAAAGAGAAGTTTGCTGACACGGTCAAAAATCCAAATAGGCCAAGAATGCTGCTCGCATTTGTTCCTGCAACCAAACAATCAAACCACGATTTGAAACCTCAGACAAGTTTTTAATATATTCCAAAACAGGATGAGAACATGTTTCTCTAAGAATGGAAAGTAATTTACCATTCTATCTGCAGTATCAGACATATCAGAATCAAAGATGGAAAGGAGGGATGGACCCTTTAATTCCAGCTATTAATCCTGCACCAAGGGGATCCGCGTGTACCTATAAAAGGGAGAAGAATTGAGATGAAAAGGGGACCGAGAAAAAATCCACACAGGGTTCACAAACAAATTTGAAACAGAGAAACCACCAATACAAAATCCTTAATCAAAAACCTAAACGAGAATCGTGAAAGACTTATCTCAGAAAGAACACCACCACCGACGAAGTCATCATCGCCGTATCGCAACCACCAGCTTCGAATCGCTTCCATTCACCGCCATCCACACATCGCCGAGAATCATAGCCACAGAAAGATCTGTAGTCACTCTCCGTCCTTCGCGAGTCGCCGTCGAGACCGCCATCAACCACTCAAACACCCTTCGAACCGGTAAATTTGTTCCCTAACTAATACGTTCTGATTTAAGGACATCGATTCGGCTTGCCTTTGTTTGTTGTTGTTTTTTTTTGTTTTGAATTTCAAAAAGGCATTGATAAAGTGAACGGAACAGAGGAGGTCAAGGCGAAGAAGATGAAGGCAATAGAGGAAAGGAAGATTAGAGAACGTTTTGAGAAAAGACGAAGGTGAGAAGGGAGAACGGCGAAAGACGGGGGGAAGGGGATTTAGGGTTTCTCTTACTTTTATTTGTTTTATTTTGTTGTAATCATGTGCATATACACTCACAGTAGTTACCGTGAACCAACACTCATCACACATCTGATCCAGATCACACGCCTTACACCCGCGTCCATACGGTAAGCCATATGCCCTCACTACACCCGATCATTCCGCCTCTTTAATCACCTCATTAACCTAATTAATCAGTCCTAATTAATCTGATAATTAACGTTTAATATAACTAACTTTTTATTAATTAATTCTTTTATTTTATTAACTAGTTAATCTTAATTTTAATTAGACTTTTTTTTTTAAATAAATAAAAACTAGTAACATTTTATAATTAATTAATCAACTTTTTCTATTTTATTAATTCCTTAATTAATATTTATTCAAACTCATATTCCTAAATAACTTAGAAATGTAATAATAAAACCTTTTTTTAATTTAAAATCAATCTCTAGTTTTATAATTAAGAACTCTTTTTAATAATAATAACTTTTATATAATAAAAAATCCATTTCATAATTAAGCCAACTATTTTATTTTATTAAAAAATTCACTTCATGATCTATTTTTTTTCTTTTATAATAATTTTAATAAACCTTTATCACAAGAAAATTATTTTTATAATTTAAATAACATTTGGTAATAATAATAATTGAACCCTTCTTTTAAAGACATTTCCCTTAAAACCAATCTCACCAAAATAATATTTTCTTAGAAATCAATTTAACCTTTTTCTAAGCAAACACCCCTTAAAATCAACCAACATCGTAAAACAAAATCAATCGCACTCCGCTTCCACACTTGCACTCACAATTCACACACTCACCTAGCGCTTTCATGCGTTTGTGTATGAATTTATTTCTTTACCTTTATCTTCTGCTATTTATATTACTCATCCTTTACATTATCACATTGCATCCTGTCCAAAGGAAGAACCTACACATGACTTAACACTTGTGTGTATTGCATATGCATTTGCACCATTTTCCCCATGATCCTTGATCCCATTCAAGTCGATCTTTTAAGATAGATCCTACCCCATAGGAAGGACCTTTGTCTTTTATTTTTACAACATAAACTCAAATGAACAACTCAATACAACATATTCAAACACAATAGAGAAATAGATGTTAATCATCTTAAGCGAGATAGAATCTCCACCCCACAACAATACAATCTCTTACACTTGTGGCGGTTAAATCTCCCTTAACATGACAACTCGTCTTTTCTCCTAAACTCAATCAATCAACTACCCTAAACCCGTAGGAACTTTGACCACAGTCAAAGAACTCCTCAAACCCTTTAGGGGAACTACAGATACTCTGATTCCACTCCCGTAAGGATATGTAGGCATAAGATGCGATATCTTATCGAGTATACTTAGAAATAAACCCCTAGGTCTTTTAACCATTAAGCTGATAAAACTTAGCAATAAAACAAACATAAAACAAGAGGTTCCTGTAGAGTACTACAGAAACTTATGATGCTAGTACCTTCCCTAAGTTTAACCGACCCCGAACCTAAAACTCTCTAGCTTGCATTTGCATTGCATTGTGGGAATTTCGATCTTTATCCCTTCCTTTAGACAAATCAAAGACCGGTTGCAAATGAATTAAAGATTCAAACTAATTAATAGTTTGGTATCCAAATTTCACCGCGACAGAAATGGCGACTTCACTGGGGACTCTCAGTGGGTCTCCCTATCTTGTTTTGTTTCTTTATTGCTTCATATATTTGCTTACTTGCTTATTTGTTTTTGTTTATTCTTTATTTCTTTTGGGTTATTATCCTTGAGTGGTGAGACAAAGTCCTACACCCGGACTTGAGTGAACTTAAGATAGGATGGGGATATATTCGACGAGGCTCATAGGGAGTTGAGTCCCAACTAAGTTAAATCGAGAATCCCGCTCAGTTGAGACCCTTTCGAAAATGGTTATGTTGAACGAGTAATCGTGAAAACTTTTACTATAGTTGATTGGAGTCTATGAAATTGAGAATCGTAGTTACCTTTAACCCCACTTTGGCCTTTATTAGGACGTAGTGCGGGACTATGAGGGAGTACTCCCGAAATAGTGCTACGCGATGCTACATTCAAAATAAGTTCTCTTGAGAATATTATTAATCCCCGAGTTAGTTGGGAAATTGATAATATCCGAAAGATGGGCTGATGACTTTGGGAACCTCTTTAGAACCTTGTTCTGCAGGTACAATCAACCTTTAGTCTACAACCTTTGGGAATGGGTATACCTTTTCTCCATGCTCGTTACAAACCTAGGGTCTCCCTTGCGTGTTTATCTTTGCGTCCTTATATGCTTACTTGTGTTTGTTGCATCCATATAGCATCATATTACATTTGGTTTCATGAAATCCCGAGTTTATTTATAAACATTACAGAAACCAATAAGGATTACAAAAGAAAACATTTTGGAATATTCTTTTAAGAGTTCTAACTTGGATGTCCTAAGGAAGTTAAGGGCACCGATTGAAGAATCAAGACACTCAAAAGGGAAAATACAAAAGGCTTCCCTTATCATGGAGGATCACTAGAAGTTCAAAAGACTCTCATTGAAGATCCAAGTGAACAAGGGATTCCCCACTTACTTCCAACAAGAACAAAAGAAGAGATGGAGGATTTATTTTCCTCTATCAAACTAATCTTTAGATGTTGATCATGGATGACTCATCTTCAGAATATGCACATAGAACAACAAATCAACAAGCACGATGAACGACTTCCTTAGGACTTATTTAGCTTTTATTTAGCTATTAGGTCGGGACTCTTATGAGAATATTCACTTGTAATCCAATATCAAAAAAATAATAAATGAGTTTCCTTTGGTATTCTGTGACGTTTATAAGAACTTGAGTTCCATGAAACTTTTCATTTTTGCATTCTTGCATTAGCGTCCTTCATTTAGCATTTTGCATATGCATGTGTCTCTCCTCTTCTGTAGATCATTTCGGTCTTCTGTCTTTGTCTCTCAGCTGACATGTCGACCATCTGACCAAGCTCGAAGTACTACCAAAGGATAGTAAAGAGAACAAAGATATGGATTCTATGACTAGTTTCAGAATTGTGACTAATCCGTTGTTCGATCTTCCCTCTGATGACTTTGTTCAACAAGTGGATGCTCCTTCCCAACCTCAGCCTGTGCAAGATAATCTGGTTTTTCAAGTGGATGAAAGAGCTTCCCAGCCTCTACAGCATGTACCAAATCTTCTGAATGTTCGTACTAAGATGAAGATGGACGATCCTAGATTTGTAGCAATGGAAAAAGAATTTTGCGATCTTAAAGAACAATTGAAAATGATGAAAGGAGCTGATGCATCTGATCTGGATGCTCATGAATTATGTTTAGTTCCAGGCATAATTATTCCTCTGAAGTTCAAGATGCTTGTCTTTGAAGTTTACAAGGGTGTTAGTTGTCCAAGATACCATTTGACGATGTTTTGTTGAAAGATGGTTGCTTATGTTGGCGATGACGAATTGATGATTCACTGTTTTCAAGAGAGTTTGAGTGGGGCATCCTTGATATGGTATATGAAGCTACAAAGGAATCACATTCATTCTTGGAGAAATTTAGCTGATGCTTTCGTAAAGCAATACAATTATAATTTGGACATCGCTCTGGACAGTGACCAACTGATAAGAACGAGTAAGAATGACAATGAATCTTTC
Source organism: Lathyrus sativus (assembly GCA_963859935.3). NCBI lineage: Eukaryota > Viridiplantae > Streptophyta > Magnoliopsida > Fabales > Fabaceae > Lathyrus > Lathyrus sativus. The sequence continues at coordinate 792,537,774 of OZ012735.1, read as the reverse complement.
ATGGAGTATGCCCAACGATGGAAAAAGTTAGCATCTCAAATTCATTCACCACTTCAAGAGAGAGAACTAAGCAAGATGTTTCTAAGAACCCTGTCAGGATCTTATTATGATAGGATGGTGGGCATTGTGCCATTGGATTTCTCCAAAATTGTGGAAGTCGGAGTAAACATCGAGAATGCGCTCAAAGGTGGAAGAATTCAAGATGACTTGAATAACCAAGCTAATGAAGATTCAGTTGATGATTCCCTAGAGGAAAGAAGCGTTGATGTTAATGAAGTTTGGGATTCCTCTCAAATCCTGCCAGATCCAGTTCCAGTACCTCATCCTCAACATCAATATGAAGTGACTGCTCAGTGCAAGCAGCGACAACTACCTCATAAACGAAGATTAACTTCTCCATATCAGCATCAGAATCGATAGGTTCGAGGAAGGTTTCAGAATCAGAAGGCACCTCTGAGTATTCCAAGAGAAGAAACTCGTTGGTTTGATCTTATCCCAATGACTTACAGTCAACTATGGTCTTACTTCATCCGAAACTCGATGATGACACCCAGAAAGACTAGAATCATGAAATCTCGTCCACCGTGGTACAACCTAAACGCCAGCTGTGAATTTCATGATGGAGTGTTGGGGCATTCGATTGAAGAATGCAAAGTTTTCCAAGAGAAAGTCCAAGAAACAATAGATGATGAAGTGCTAACCTTCAAAAGAGAAAGACCAATCGTGAATGGAACATCGTTATGCTGATCACCTGTTTTCGTGTTTGCTTATGTGTACCTCCTTTTTATTTCTTTGATTAAAAGCATAATTAGCATGTGAGAACTTGTTATTTTGAATAAGTAATGCAATAAGTGTTTGTATTGAAGAAATCCATCTATTTCACTTGTAAAATTCTCTTCATAATTTATAACGCTGACTATACCCAATTCTCTCACTTTAGTGAATAATTGGAAGGAGGATGACGAAGTAAGACGTATGATCCCTTGATGTATGCTTTCGAATTAACCTGCTGATGATGTAAGGCATTGTCTCAAACCTCCTAAACACTAGATATAAAGCGGTTAATTCCTCTTTAACCATTTTTCAACCTCATTTTTTAGCCTGGGGCAATTTTCAGTCAGCTCAATTGAAAACTTAAAACCTTTCAAAAGTAGTGAACATCTTTCAAAAATTGGATGGGTACAAATATGCTTTGACCCTTATTCCTTTGTTTTACAAATCGTAAACTAAACCGATATAACCTTTCAAAGTCCTAATTGAAGTAAGGTGTAGTTCGAAGGCATACTCAGTGAGATAACGTTCCTGGCTCCTGTGAGCTATGCTCGATTTGGTATTGGCTTTATAAAATTAAAATTATATCCTAACTAGTGATTTCGGTCACAAGTTATCGTGATATCTCTTTTCAAAACTTCAAGACAAACATATATGTTGTATTAACAGTTTCAGAATTAACATTTCATACGTGTTGATTTTTGCCGATGTCATAGAAGGTTTATATACGAGCATCATCATTAGATTTGTTTTGATGAACTTGAAGACTCTGCTGACCCGGGGCAAGTTATTTCCAAGTGGTTATCTGTGCAAATTTGACTTCTCCTAAAGAGCTACTTTTTAAGACTCGGTCATAATACCGCCAATCAAGGCCAGTTACGTCGAGATTCGGAAAATCTCTACAAGAGTTTGAAAATAGTGGGGCATTTGGATGCCATGTTTTCTGTAAAATCCTCTTAGAATGACTTCTTCTCATAACCATTTGACTTAGGGCATTTGAGAAGCGAAGATCATGTTATCCGCTCACAACACATGTTGTTCAAATGGCGACTACCATTACATTTCCTCAACACTCAACATCCTTCATGTCCCGGTAAATTTCACTTTTGGTGGCCATGAAGATTCTCCGATGAAGCTTTTCGATACAAAACTCCCAGTAATTTGCTCAAACTTCACTCCCCCAATGAAGTGGATATTATTTTAATCCTCGATGGATCTTCTCCAACTTCACCTTCCCGATGAAGTGGATGTCATCTTTACTCCTCAGTGGACATCTATCAACGTCAATTTTCTCCAGCGAAGCGGATGTTTATTTCATCCCCACAAAGTTTCGACTACAACATTTTCAACAGTTATGTTATCCAGATGGATATTTATTTTATCCCCATGAAACCTCAGTTCAGGTATCTCTATCTACGACTCGGATATAAATCTCTCCAGTGAAGCAGATATTTATCCATGGAGTTCTCAAAATTAGAGTTAGTTCCACTCTTAGTAGATCTTTATTCTCATCTTCAATAGGATAATCAAGATATAAGATCAAGATGTTATATCCTAAGTGGAATGTTCTCTATTCCCCATATGAGTTTTAAGACCTTGAAGCAAGATTGTGATCCTATATTTGGTTCTCCGCCTATCCCCAGTGGTACTTCTATCTTTAAAGATTGGTCGGATGTTTGCTTCGAGATGTTTATTTCATCTTTGTTTGCCTTTGTTCTTTTGTTTTGTCAGCATAGCATACGCATAGCATATAGATAGATAGCATGGCATGTGCATTTTTGAATTCTTTGTGTTTGTTTGTTCTGTCACTTTGGCCGTGGTTATCCCTAAGTGACTGGGTGTGTCTTCTCCTTCCAATTAGAGTTGTCAGCCTTAGGCAGAAAAAGAGCACAATATTTCCATTTCCCCATAGAGTTTGATCCTCGTGGAAGACGGTTATTTTAGTACATCCCATTTGAGTTCATATCTTAATGGTCGAGTCTTGTTTAATAGTTTCTCTTCAGTTATTTCCTGAATTGAACTTCGGTCCTTGACAATCACATTGTGGACATCTCCAACTTTGAATATGGATTCAACGTGCATTTATTTTGCACTTTGCTCCCCAGGAAGGGTCTTTATGAAGATAACTATTGAAGAAGGATATTTCTCCAACAATATTATCAGATTTCCTCGACAATTTATGCAAGATTGTAAGCAACCTCTTTATTTGAGCAACTCGTTTTGATCAAGATCTTATTCAAAACGACAAATGACAGTCTCCACAAGACGGTTTGTCCATCCCCAGTGATTATCGACTTGGTAAATGGAAAACCTTACAGATATTTCTCTTTATTTGAGAATTCACACTTTTTTGCAACAGCTAGGATGCTCCTCAGGAATGCATTCCCCAGTGAGTTCACTACACAAGATTAATTCCATCAAGCGACATCTCCCAAGAGAAGTTGAGGAAGTTTATCACATTAGTCTCTCTTTATTTGAGAAGACATACTTTACAATTCAACCGGCCTCCAGTACATTATGGCGTACATCCAAAAATCTACAACGACATCTACAATCTACAATGATTCTACAAACTACAAAATTTTCAATCCCCTGCGAAGATGCTCTCACGAGTTTTCATCATTTCAGGTAGAAACTGAGACCAGCTCATGGCAAACACACCATGACGCTCGGGGAGGTTTATTTCAACTCTTTTCAAGTTCAAACAAGAAACTGAGACCCGTTCATGGCACCCAGACCATGAGGCGTGGGGAGGTTTATTTCAGAAACTGAGACCCGTTCATGGCACCCAGACCATGAGGCGTGGGGAGGTTTATTGCATCCTTTTCAACAGTCATTCAAAGATATCTCTTTTCCTGGCTAATCTCGGCAGTAGATTACCAGAAGACCTCGGCAGTAGGTATTGCTATTTTATTTCCTGGCTAATCTCGGCAGTAGATTTCCAGAGGACTTCGTTAGAAGTATATCTCCAGCAAACTTCAACACAGAATCTCGGCAGTAGATTCCCTATAAATTCTAACAGTAGATGCTTTGGCAAAAGTATTCTCAACTACAAATTACAAGTCTCGACAGTGGACTTCTCCAACTGATAATTACATTTGACCTATCCAGTTGGTTTTTCAAGTGGTTTTCTCACCAAATTCTCCATAATATGTTTGGAGATGCCTCGTGTTTGTCAATTGTTGATCCTTCCCCGTGGAGTCTCGCTCTGTTGAGCCTATTATTCCCGTGTGTCGTGCTGGTTTCTCCCTTGTGACGTCTTTCCTCACAGGACCCTCTGTCTTGCATTCTCATATCATTGCATATCATTTGCATTCGGTGGCTTCTTATGGCCAAAAATTCGTGCAATGTTTGTATTTAAGTCCATCCTATCTCGTCGAGACGAAGATTTAAATCTTCATATCTCCGAATAGGAGTAACTTAAATAGGGGCATCTGTCACACCCTAATTTTTGACCTTAAGATCCCCCCTCCTTGGCTTTTTCTGGCTTGTTTTCTTTTACTTTTGTGTACGGTTAACCAGTTGGTGCAGGCGCAGTAATGTCAAGGTATATACTCTTACAACCAGGCATCACGGGGACTTGAGTAGTACATTTGGGTTTAAAGTTTGCCGTTCAGGAATTTAAGCTCAACTGAAGGAAATTTTGCATATGAATAAGTCTATCAGATTCAAGTTGAAGATTCAGAGAGTACCAATCATTTTCAAAACTCAATTTGCTACGGATCTGGCTATAACCATAAAAGCGGATTCAACTGTATCAGTAACTCTACTTTCCCTTGTTCTTTGTTCTACTCGCGTTTGACTGTCACATATTTTGGACGGTGTTGGGTATTCGCATTAAAGTGTGTTGACGACTTATTCAAATGTTGTCAAGAGATTGCAAAATAAGGACGTTACTATTAATTACTGGTTTTAAGACTGGCTTGCACAATTTGATTTCCTTACTTCGAAGTTCAAATTCAATTAAAAGGTTTAAAGAGGCAAGGCTCAAGCCCTTGAAGTTCAATAGATTCAAGAGCTTTGTGACCAAATTACAAAGTCCATGAGTTTTGTTTCATTACAAGGTTCAAGTATTGGTTTGCAAGTTCAAAAGTTAAGTGAGAACTCATTCTTGTTTCAACTAGTCCACGACCTTACATAAATGAGAGCCTTTTCATCCCGACCAAGCCTTGGTATGTGAATCTAAGAAGAATTGGTATGACAATCAAAGGAGGCATGAACATACTTATTTGTAGTCTCATAGTCTCATCGACCTGTTCATTTGTTTGAAGGAAAATTACATAAGGATCCTCATTTAAACTCTTAAGTTTACCACTAGCAGACGGTTCACAATATATGGATACCATGTTTTTACTTTACAAGCTATCTAAAAATCCACAAATCTCGTGGAGCTTTCAAGTCTAGGGCTGCAGTTGGTAGATCTTGCTACCACGAAGTTCAAAAGTTCAAATTCAAAGGACTCCACACCAATGTACAAATTAAAGACCTCTTTACAAATGTAAGAATGAATTTTAAACTCAAAACCAAGAAGAGGAAAGTCTATTCAGAGTATATTAATTCACTGTTCTTCACAAGGTCATTACATAAAAGAATTCAAGTCCTCATGCAAGAAAACACGTTCCTGACTAAACACAGTCCTAAGTCTTGAATCTCCTTTAGGCATTTTTGCTCAATATTCCGTGCAAACGCTTCCTGCAAGTCGCTTTTTTCCTCTCTCGCATCGTTGTGTAACGGCGACACGCACAGTTATGGCACAAGTAACTGGACTTGCAATTCAAACCTTTGCTTTTGGCTTCTCAATGGATACCAATTCAAGAAATCCATCGGCCGCTCCAACCGGACATGTGAGCAATTCCTGCAATTCACAAATCTGTTCATGTCAGCCCTCACATGTATCAAGGCGGATCGATAAGCTAAAACGTAAACTTGTTAAAAGTCGGTACCATCTTAAGAACTGGGAGGCATTCAAATGCCGCAAGAAGACTCGTCGCGTGTAAACGTAGTTAACCTGTCAAAACAACACCAACTCCATCAAAATAGGAGCAATACAAAAGGTCTAAATGAGTTTGTTTCGAGGATACAAGCCAGTTTCCAGGTTCTTCCTAATACCTCAGCTTCCTTTCCAACATGTCAAGTAAACAAGAATCTAAAGTCAGCAATGCACCTGCAAAATACAAGGATAGTATTAATCACCAACCGACACGCCAGATATTGCGAAAGTGAACTACACTGTTATCCAAAACTTCATCTCCTACAACATTTGAATGACCGAATATCGCACCTGCACGACAAAAGAAACCAACATTCAGACAAATAATAATAGGCTATAATGATTATGAGTCATATACACAAGTATTGGGCGCCAACTGTCTCTTGAGTATCTTGTGAGGAATCTTCTGAAACTTTATGTTGACATTGGGTTCACCGGTTCTCACACGCAGTTCTACGATAAGTTTAACATCCGTCATAATATTGCCGAACTTCTTGAATACTTGTAGAATGTCCCTAGTCATCGTAATGCTTGGAGACAGATTACTAAAGAGGAGGAAAAGGGTGTCTATCTCAATTTCTTAAACTTTCTGATTAATAATAGTACTTATCTTCTTGTGAAAGTCTGAACAAAATTCTTGAGCTAAAAATTGGAGGCTGAAATGTCAAATACTGTCGAATGGGAGCGACGGATAGTTCAAGAGAGGCCAGAAAGAACCCGGTTTTCCACTCTCAAAGAAATATTATTTGGATAGATATGAAGTTGGCAAATGAAGATGTCAACATGCTTGCATTTACTTCAGAACAGATTACTGCTCCGTTCCTGCTTCCTAAGATGGTTGATAGAGTGGCCAGTATGCTCAATTACTTTCTACTGCAATTGGTGGGTCCCCAAAGAAAATACACTTTAATGAATGATCCGGTTATCTTGCCTTCTTCAAGGATCACAGTTGAAAGTCCATTCGTAGACCACCAGGATCTCGGTTTTGATCTGCCAAGAATAAGGAAAGCTTCATGTTGCTTCTCTTGCACCCAATTTTCCCATTACTCACACAAGGTTTCATGGTGCACACATAATAGAAAAGAGGCGTTAGGATACCAAACCGTAAAAGTGTTTGAAAGACAAAGGAATCTATGAATTGGAAATTCTTACCGATGCTCAGATGATGTTGTCTAAACTCAGGCAGCATCAACCTTTAACTAGTTTCGTACCTATTACCGCTCCATACCATAATTTTGTAACTTGTCGTTCAAACTCAGAGCTGCCTATCAATCTCAGCCTTATTCGAAACTCTTCCAAAGCATCGTGTGAAAAGAGACAAACACAAAAAAAAAAACTCCAGAGTGGAAGTAGGATTGACAACTCACCAAAAGAGAAGTTTGTTGACACAGTCCAAAATCCAAATAGGCCAAGAATGCCGATCGCATTTGTTCCTGCAACCAAACAATCAAACCACGATTTGAAACCTTAGACAAGTTTTTAATATATTCCAAAACAGGATGAGAACATGTTTCTCTAAGAATGGAAAGTAATTTACCATTCTATCTGCAGTATCAGACATATCAGAATCAAAGATGGAAAGGAGGGATGGACCCTTTAATTCTAGCTATTAATCCTGCACTAAGGGGATCCGCGTGTAACTATAAAAGGGAGAAGAATTGAGATGAAAAGGGGACCGAGAAAAAATCCACACAGGTTCACAAACAAATTTGAAACAGAGAAACCACCAAAACAAAATCCTTAATCAAAAACCTAAACGAGAATCGTGAAAGACTTATCTCAGAAAGAACACCACCACCGGCGAAGTCATCATCGCCGTATCGCAACCACCAGCTTCGAATTGTTTCCATTCACCGCCATCCACACATCGCCGAGAATCATAGCCCCAGAAAGATCTGTAGTCACTCTCTGTCCTTCGTGATTCACCGTCGAGACCGCCATCAACCACTCGAACACCCTTCGAACCGGTAAATTTGTTCCCTAACTAATACGTTCTGATTTAAGGACATCGATTCGGCTTGCCTCTGTTTGTTGTTGTTTGTTTTTGTTTTGAATTTCAGGAAGGCATTGATAAAGTGAACGGAACAGAGGAGGTCAAGGCGAAGAAGATGAAGGCAATAGAGGAAAGGAAGATTAGAGATTGTTTTGAGAAAAGACGAAGGCGAAAAGGGAGAACGGCGGAAGACGGGGGGAAGGGGATTTATGGTTTCTCTTACTTTTATTTGTTTTATTCTGTTGTAATCATGTGCATATACACTCACGGTAGTTACCGTGAACCAACACTCATCACACATCTGATCCAGATCACACGCCTTACACCCGCGTTCATACGGTAAGCCATATGCCCTCACTACACCCGATCATTCTGCCTCTTTAATCACCTCATTAACCTAATTAATCAGTCCTAATTAACCTGATAATTAATGTTTAATATAACTAACTTTTTAATAATTAATTCTTTTATTTTATTAACTAGTTAATCTTAATTTTAATTAGACTTTTTTTAAATAAATAAAAACTAGTAACATTTTATAATTAATTAAATCAACTTTTTCTATTTTATTAATTCCTTAATTAATATTTATTCAAACTCATTTTCCTAAATAACTTAGAAATGTAATAATAAAACCTTTTTTTAATTTAAAATCAATCTCTAGTTTTATAATTAAGAACTCTTTTTAATAATAATAACTTTTATATAATAAAAAATCCATTTCATAATTAAGCCAACTATTTTATTTTATTAAAAAATTCACTTCATGATCTATTTATTTTTCTTTTATAATAATTTTAATAAACCTTTATCACAAGAAAACTATTTTTATAATTTAAATAACATTTGGTAATAATAATAATTGAACCCTTCTTTTAAAGACATTTCCCTTAAAACCAATCTCACCAAAATAATATTTTCTTAGAAATCAATTTAACCTTTTTCTAATCAAACACCCCTTAAAATCAACCAACATCGTAAAACAAAATCAATCGCACTCCGCTTCCACACTTGCACTCACAATTCACACACTCGCCTAGCACTTTCATGCGTTTGTGTATGAATTTATTTCTTTGCCTTTATCTTCCGCTATTTATATTGCTCATCCTTTATATTATCACATTGCATCCTGTCCAAAGGAAGAATCTACACATGACTTAACACTTTGTGTATTGCATATGCATTTGCACCATTTTCCCCATGATCCTTGATCCCATTCAAGTCGATCTTTTAAGATAGATCCTATCCCATAGGAAGGACCTTTGTCTTTTATTTTTACAACATAAACTCAAACGAACAACTCAATACAACATATTCAAACACAATAGAGAAATAGATGTTAATCATCTTAAGCAAGATAGAATCTCCACCCCACAATAATACAATCTCTTACACTTGTGGCAGTTAAATCTCCCTTAACATGACAACTCGTCTTTTCTCCTAAACTCAATCAATCAACTACCCTAAACCCGTAGAAACTTTGACCATAGTCAAAGAACTCCTCAAACCCTTTAGGGGAACTACAGATACTCTGATTCCACTCCCGTAAGGATATGTAGGCATAAGATGCGATATCTTATCGAGTATACTTAGAAATAAACCCCTAGGTCTTTTACCCATTAAGCAGATAACACTTAGCAATAAAACGAACATAAAACAAGAGGTTCCTGTAGAGTACTACAGAAACTTAGGATTCTAGTACCTTCCCTAAGTTTAACCGACCCCCGAACCTAAAATTCTCTAGCTTGCATTTGCATTGCATTGTGGGAATTTTGATCTTTATCCCTTCCTTTGGACAAATCAAAGATCGGTTGCAAATGAATTAAAGATTCAAACTAATTAATAGTTTGGTATCCAAATTTCACTGCGACAGATGCCCCTTTTCAGTATATGCTCGGCCAATGGAATGGAGGGAAGATGTACAAAATTTTTGTATGTGTATGCTCAACCAATGAATGATCTATTAGAATATTAATAGTAATTCATATTTATTTAGTTGTACTATTTTCTTAGCCCCTAAGTTTGTTAGAGGGTATTTTAGTATTTTATCTTATTCTAGTAACTCTAGTTTTAGCTTATAAATAGGGTGACAATCATTGTAACTTTTATCATGTTTTTCTGCCGTCATTCTTAATAGAATATTTCTACCTTTCATCATTTATTCTACCTTTGCACCAACAATTGGTATCTAGAGCTCCGGTTCAGATTCATTGGGAAACACGGGAAACACGAGTGAATGTGAGGTCTTGTGTGTTTGATTTTGATTCTTAGATTCGTGTTGAATCTTGAACAAAATCTGATCAGAATTTTATTCTGTGGGTTGGGAAACACTGTGTGAGAAACATTGAGTGTATTGTGCAAGGTGAAGATGAACGGAAACGGCAACATGAACACCAAGCTTCCAGTATTTGACGGTAAAAACTGGAATCGTTGGATGATCCAAATGCGTGTACTGTTTGGTGCTCAAGATGTTTTAGATCTTGTCACTGATGGTTATGTTCCGGTAGCAGCAGATGCAACAGATGAACAGAAAAACGCGCAGAAGGAAGTAAGGAAGAAGGATCAGAAAGCATTATTCTTTATTCATCAATGTGTTGATGTAAATGTGTTTGAGAAGATTGCAGATTCAACGACAGCAAAGGCTGCGTGGGACACACTGGTTAGATGTTATGGTGGTGACGCATCAGTGAAGAAGGTGAAGCTTCAGTCCTTGAGAAAGCAATATGAGAATCTCAACATGAAGAATAATGAGAAAGTTTCTGAATACATCTCCAGAGTGATTCTGATCACTAATGAGATGAAGGCGTGTGGAGAAACTCTTTCTGAAGAAACAATCATGGAGAAGGTATTGAGATCCCTTACCTCTCAATTTGATTACATTGTGGTAGCAATAGAACATTCCAAAGATCTGAGTACCATGAGAATTGAAGAGCTGCAGAGCAGTTTAGAAGCGCAAGAGTTGCGTTTGACTGAGAGAACTTCTGAAAGGGAAGTAGAGCAGCAGGCTCTGAAAGCAACTTCTGATAGGAGGTATCAGAAGTAGTCAGAAGCCAAGAGAAGATCTGATGGTGGTCAGAAGTCAGAAAGCTCAACCTCTGATAGACAAAAGAATGCTCAGAATGGAAAAGAGAAGTATGATAAGAAGAAGATCAAATGTTACTGTTGTAAGAAGTTTGGTTACTTTGCTAGAGATTGTTGGTCAAACAAGGAGAGAAAATCAGAAGAAGCAAATATAGCCAGAAGTTCTGATGACGAATATGTGCTATTGATGGCCTCTGAATCTGATAATATGGATCTGACAGACTGGTGGTATATGGACACTGGCTGTTCAAATCATCTTACTGGAAACAAGAAATGGCTGGTTGACTTTGACTCTGAAAAGAGGACAAAGATCAGATGTGCTGATGACAAATATCTTAATGCAGAAGGTATGGGAAATGTCAGAGTGACTCTGAACAATGGGAAAACAGCATTGATTCAGAACGTGTGGTATGTACCTGGCATCAGAAGCAATCTGATGAGTGTGGGACAATTAATTGAGAAAGGTTTTTCAGTTACCATGAAGGACAATCTTCTGAAGCTATATGACTGCAATCAGAAGTTGATTATGGAATCAGAACAAGGAAGGAATAGAACATTCAAGGTGAATGTCAGAACTGCAGACTCAGAATGCCTTAGTGCAACATGTGCTGAGAAGGAGAGTGAGCTATGGCACAGAAGATTTGGTCATTTGAATTTCAGAAGCTTAAAACATCTGAATTCAAAGAAGTTGGTACATGGAATTCCTGCAATTAAGAAGCCTGAAAAGTAATGCAAAGTTTGCATGGAAGGAAAACAACCAAGATTGCCATTTGCGTCAGAAGCTGCTCCAAGAGCAAAACATGCCTTGGGAGTTGTACATTCTGATGTGTGTGGTCCATTTCCAGTAGCATCAATTGGAGGGAATAAGTACTTTGTGTTGTTTGTTGATGAATTCACAAGAATAACATGGGTATCCCTTATTAAATTTAAACATGAGGTGTTTGATGAATTCAAGAAGTTCAGAATGAAGGCTGAGAATCAGAGTGGTCAGAAGTTGAAGATTCTTAGAACTGATGGTGGAGGTGAGTATAACTCCAAAGAGTTCCAAAAGTTCTGTGAGGAGAATGGAATTGAGCATGAGGTTACTGCTCCTTATACCCTTCAACACAATGGTCTTGCTGAAAGAAGAAACCGTACTTTGCTTGATATGGTGAGAAGCATGCTAAAGGAGAAGAAGCTTCCTCAGAAACTCTGGGGAGAAGCTGTTGCCACTGCAACGTATGTACTCAACAGATGTCCTACAAAGAAGTTGAAGGAAATAGTTCCAATACAGAAGTAGACTGGAGATAAGCAAAGTGTTAGTCATCTGAAGGTATTTGGTTCTGTTTGCTATAAACATGTTCCAGAAGACAGAAGCTGGATGATAGAAGCAAAGTGATGATTCTGATAGGGTACCACAGTACAGGTGCATACAAGCTCTATTATCCAGAAACCAATAAAATTGAATTCAGCAGAGATGTGATTGTGAAGGAATCAGAAGTTTGGAATTGGGATAAGTCTCAATCTGATTCTGATGTTAGAACTTCTGAAGAAAGGTCAGAGTTAAGAATTTCTGAAGTTGAAGTAAACTCTGACGTTGATTCTGACTCTGATAGTGATTCTGACTCTAGAGAAGACTCAGAAGATGAAGGTGACTCTGATGATCCAGACTCTGATGGTAATCCAGATTCTGGTGGAAATTCAGACTCTGAAGATGGCCAAGGCTCTGGAGGAAGTCAAGCCTCTGAAGTTAGAAATTCTGAAGTTCAAGACTCTGGAAATATGCCAGATCCTGAAGTTGGTCAAAGCTCTGGAGAAAGTCAATCATCTGAAGCTCAAGACTCTGAACAAGTTCAGAGACCACAAAGAATCAGAAGCGTTCCCAGAAGATTTGCAGAATTTGACATGCTGCAAGACACTGAAGTAGACTCTGAAGGAGAAGTTATTCAGTGTGCCATGTTAGTAGACTCTGAACCTATAAGTACAGAGAAGGCTCTTAAGCAGAAGCTCTGGCTGAAGGCCATGAAAGAAGAACTTGATGCTATAGAGAGAAACAAGACTTGGAAGCTGACAGAACTTCCAAAAGACAAGAAAGCCATCAGCGTCAGATGGGTTTTCAAGCAGAAGTTAAAGCCAGATGGCTCAATTGGCAAACATAAAGCAAGGTTGGTAGCCATAGGATTTCTACAAAAACCTGGGCTGGATTACTCTGAAGTGTCTGCACCTGTAGCAAGACATGAAACAATCAGAATGGTGATTGCAATAGCTGCTAACAGGAATTGGCCTCTGATGCATTTAGATGTAAAATCTGCATTTTTGAACGGTCCATTAGAAGAAGAAGTTTACGTGTCACAACCTCCTGGATTTGTAAAAAAGAATCAGGAAGGGATGGTGTACAGATTATACAAAGCTCTATATGGATTGAAACAAGCGCCCAGAGCTTGGAATCAGAAGATTGATTCATTTTTCAAGAAGCAAGGCTTTCAGAAATGTGAGATGGAGTACGGTGTCTATGTTCAACATACTTTTGAAGGCAATATGACTCTGGTATGTTTATATGTTGATGATATACTGCTGACTGGAAGTTCTGAACAGGAGGTAGCCAAGTTCAAGAAGGTTCTAATGAATGAATTTGAAATGACTGATCTAGGCAAAATGACATACTTTCTAGGGATGGAGTTCAGATATTCTGAGAAAGGTATCATTTTGCATCAACTCAAGTATGAATTAGAACTTCTGAAGAGATTTGATCTGAAGAATTGTAAGATGGCTGTCACACCTTCTGATACAAATCAGAAACTGGATTCAGACTCTGAAGGAAAGGATGTGGACGCTACAACCTTCAAACAGTTGGTTGGTTCTCTGAGGTATCTGTGCAATACCAGACCTGATATTTGCTACTCAGTTGGGATGGTTAGTAGGTTCATGAGTAAACCTAAGTGGTCCCACTACCAAGTTGCTGTCAGAATTCTGAGGTATATCAAAGGAACTCTGAAGTATGGAGTGTTATTTCCCTCTGGAGGAAATAATGAGTCAGAACTTCTGAGTTATTCAGACTCTGATTGGTGTGGAGACAGAGTTGACAGAAGAAGTACATCTGGGTACTTGTTCAAATTTCTGGGAGGTTCCATTTCTTGGTGTTCCAAGAAGCAACCTGTTGTGGCGTTGTCAACCTGTGAAGCTGAATACATTGCAGGTGCTGTTACTGCATGCCAAGCTATGTGGATTCTGAATCTGTTGCAGGATCTGAAGATTAAAGTAGACAAACCTCTGAAGTTGATGATTGACAACAAGTCTGCAATCAATCTTGCCAGAAACCCAGTGTTGCATGGGAGAAGCAAGCATATTGAGACCAAGTATCATTTTCTGAGACATCAAGTTCAGAGTGGAGTGTTGGAAGTTGTACACTGCAGCACTCAGAAGCAGTTGGCAGATGTTCTGACGAAAGCTGTCAAGACTGATCAATTTCTCAGACTAAGGGATGAAATTGGTGTTACAAGTTTTGATGGAATATGAATTAAGGGATGGTATTAGAATATTAATAATAATTCATATTTATTTAGTTGTACTATTTTCTTAGCCCCTAAGTTTGTTAGAGGGTATTTTAGTATTTTATCTTATTCTAGTAACCCTAGTTTTAGCTTATAAATAGGGTGACAATCATTGTAACTTTTATCATGTTTTTCTGCCGTCATTCTTAATAGAATATTTCTACCTTTCATCATTTATTCTACCTTTGCACCAACATGATCGAGTGTGTTAATATTTTATTTTAAAGTTTTTTAATTTAATCAACTAATGTTAATATTATAAATTAATGTAATAATAAACTAGCGTTCAAACGGGTTTTTAGGACGCTAATGCGTGAAAATATTAATGGTCTTCTTTTACATAAGTTTAATTTCAATATAAATTATTTATATGATTAAACATTAAACAATTCAATCCAAAAGTGTATATGTCAATTTTCTAAACAAATAAACATTAACATTAATTATTATTTTTTATATATTTTTTAAGAGATTGTTGTCTAATATGAAGGTTAACAATGAAATCATAATCAAAATGTCTCTCATATACGGTCAAATGAGGATTGTTATACTTAAAAAATACACTCTCATATTCATGTATCTGTTTTTTTTAATGTGCATGCCGGTGAAAACATATCACTATTCTTTTGCTTAATTATTACTCTTTCACTCCCAAGAAAATGATAAAGTATGAAATAGATTGATACTTACATTGATTATTATCACTACATTCTTACTCCGTTGTTGAGAAGAATTTTAATTGTTTATATGTGTATGACACCTTCATGCCAAAACACTACAGAACACATTCTAATTTTTTTTCTTAAACTTAATAAAAATAAAACTCAAAGAGAAAGAAACAATAAGTAGCAAAAATTGCTTTTCATGATATTAAGTTTCTAAATGCATCATCATCAAATAAAAGAGACGTTTCTGATGTTTCTCTTTAATGTGATACCATGTTACTGTACAGGAGTTTTATTTTGCTTCATTTTTCTCATCTAAATGTAATAAGTTATATATTCTTCACCAAATGAATGATGAAAGATTTATATAGGACCGACACTTCTGGAAAAAAAGACGTCTTCATTTTTGTATCGAGAACCTTCACCGATAATTGAGATTATATTTAATTTATTTATTTTTTAAATTATTATCAATGTTATCGCATAAGTGTCAAGATCATTTTCGAGATGTTTGTACTTCACAGTAGAAAACTAAATGTATTGTTGTCCGATAACTATGGAGAATCAATGCGAGAAAAAAGAAAAAGACATTTAGTGAAAGTTGGAATAGATATATTGTTGTAAGATAAGCATGAAAAATCAATGAGAGAAAAAAAATTAAATAAATATGATTCTTCTAATGAAAATTGGAATAGGTATATATATGCTCTATAACCGCTCAACCTTTTTCTTTTTAATCGCTCTCTAACTGCCATTTTTTGTGTGAAAATTATTATGCATTCAGAAGTATATTCTCCGTAATAAAATAAATTGCAAAAGAGTATAAAACGTATAAAAATTAGCAACACCAAAATAATTTTCTGTTTATATATTGTTATAGATAGCCAAAACATTTAAGTTGTATTTGAATTAAATGAATAACCAAGTCATTGATTATTCATAAAGAAAAATAAAAATAAAATTGATTGTTTCATAGTACTTTAAATGTAATTTTATTGTGAATGATAAAATCTAATTAGAAAAGACATTTATCCTATTACACAAATGTAAGGAAGACATTGGGTTAATTTGTAGAAACAACAAACAAACAAATTTAAAATGTGATAGAGATACTGCACTGCAAATATTAAGATAATCCAAACAACTCAATTGAACACACCATAGAACATGCAAATGTAAATCCAACTATTTTTGGAACAACAATAAAATGACATGAATGCAAATTGAACATTAATTAGCCTATTATCAGCACTAAAATTAAAATCTACGCATAATAGAATAAGCATTCAAAACTTAATTGAACAAATAAGTAAATATAACATCAAAATATTAATGTTAATTAGAAAGAATATTGTTTTTTTTTCTCCTTTCGCCTATTATGGTTGCAAAACTCCTCACTCCAACCCCTCTCTCTCTCACACACACAAATTACTAAGAAACAAATTGAGTTCAGGTTATTTTTTTTTCCATAATAATTTGGTAGTTAGAATTTAAAAGAAATTAGTCTACATAAAATGTAAAATTGAATTGTTAAAAAGTCAAACCAAAAATCTAAAAATGAAATAATAACCTTTGATCTTAAGATGTACATCTCTTTGCACAAATATTATTGATTGTTTAATAAGAGATGATACTTCTTAAAAAAATAACCAGAATCAATGGCAAAAATTACAAAAAAAAAAAAAAAAGAAGAGAAAGCTGTGAGAAAAAATTAAGGATTAATTTCAAACTCTTTTGAAATTAGAAGAAAAAAAAAGGAATATTGGAGAATGTTCAACCACAATTCTTGATTGCAGATGTAATTTTAAATCAATAAAATATGAATTTAAATATCAAAAAAGTGAAAAACAATTTTTTCTGTTAGCAATGGTATCACGTCTAATTGTTATCAGGATTCGCCACCACATTCTTCATCTCTCTCTAAATTTATGCTTCATTATTGTTATTGTAAATCCAAAGTCTTCCTCTCTTCTTCCTAACTTTCCCATTTATATCTTTTGTCACTCGAGAGAAGTTATAAAATTGTTCATGTATATTGTAAGTGGAGAGAAGTTACATAACACATCTTGTTTCAAAATTGAAAATTTAAAAGGGTATATTTGGAATAAAAATAGGCTACGCCAAAAATTGTGTTTTGTCTTTATATATTGCTATAGAATAAAAATAGGCTACACCAAAGTTGTGTTTTACCTTTATATATTGTTATTGATATATTAAAATATATTATTTTGATAATATAAAATTGAATTTTTTTAAAATAATTTTTTGACTATAATTATTATTTTTTGTAATATATCTATAATTATGAGAATTATGAGGTTAATAAATTTATAGAAGTAAAATACTTTTTATTGATTGTAAAGAAATAATATACATGTCATTAATTATAGTGACCACCTGTTCCACACTTGGTGCTTTTTTTTTCCGCTTTCCGTTGACCAACTCTTCCACTCTATTTCTTAGAGGTGATGGAGATGAATCAGAAGACAAATTTTAATTGTGATGTGTTGTAGAGGGTCTACGTCCATACCAAGAATATCTTGAATGCCATATTTGATATATCCATAAGTTATTCATCTGTGAGCTCAAAGTTTGGGAATGAAGTTGTTGGTTGTGTGTAGGTCTCGGATTGGGTCTGTAGAATTGGTGGATAATAAACATCATAAATGGTGAAGGTAAAGGTGGAATGGGAGAATGCAATGTTGAATGTTTAGTGTTGGGAGTTTGGTGTTGGGATGAGGTAGTATAGAAGATGTGTTGTTGCATGGTCTGTGTGTGATGGTATGTTTGTTGTGCGGACGAAGATGCTTGTCCCGCAAATTAGGATATGTACATGGTTGGAACATCGTGATGTATGGGCGTGGTAGTTTGTTGTGTTGAAGAGTAGGCATGTTGAAGTGTGGGGAAGTTTATTTACCCTTTCTTAATGAATCATTTAGTTAAAGAAGAAGCCGAATCATTTTTGTGGAAGCTTATTTTTCATCAGATAAGCGACAGTCTCTCCAGAGGAGCTTATCATTTCATCTGTATCCCCAGATAAGCGACAGTCTCTCTAGAGGAGCTCATCATTTCATCTGTATCCCTAGATAAGCGACAGCCTCTTTATTTAAGAAGCTTATCCATTTTGGCATGTAAGTCCCTCGCAGCGATAAGTGGTTGTTCTCTCTCGAGAAACTTATCAAGGCATTTTTCCCTTAAAGTCCATTTATTTTGGGCATACAGCAGGTTTTTACCCTGTATATTTTATGATGGTTTCTGAAGATCCCGTTCGATATCTTCGCTTAAGGAATTTCCAGAAGCTTGGATGTTGTTCTTACCTAAAGACTCCAACATTTTTGTTTACCCGGTCCTACCGCCGTGTGGATTCCGTCTTTACCTTTTTATCCTAAAGTATCTGTCGGTCATGCCTGGACCTGTTGAGCAGTTACTCTTGGATACTTTCCCTAGTGGAGACCGTCTCGCCGGTGCCATCTCCATTGAGGATCTCTTCTTGTCTTTCTTTCTAAAGTGACAACTGGTCATGCTTGAACCAGTTGTTCCATCACTTTAGATTTCCCCAGTTTCGCTCTGTTTCCTCAGCGCGTGTGGTTGCTCGTTGCGTCTGTCCCCTGTGTCGTCGTTTCGTCTGCACCCTTGCATTTATCATTTCCATCATATGCATCATATTAGATTCATGGCATTGTCAATATTGATTGTCGTTTTGTCCATAGCATTGCATATCACTGCATCTAAGGGCAAAATTTTTGGTTATCTGTATTTAAATCCCTTTCACCATGATTTCTCGAGCCTTCGTTGCTCAAATCATCCGGTGAAATTATTTAAATAGGGGCAACTGTCATACCCCAAATTTTACCCTTAGATTAGTGATCATTTCGCATTTTATTTCGTTCCGCATTTCATTTTTTGCTAACCGCTAACCAGTTTGTTCAGTTGTTCATTTTGCAGGTGTGTTGAAAGATTGGAAAAATGTTCATGTGCCCTTTAAATCGGTGGATGCAGACGTATTACCAGTTAATGTTAATTTTGGTTATTATAGAGCCCATTCATTGCCAGAGGACCCCCAAGAAGTTAAGGTCTCTTACCTCTCGAATTACAGGACTTTGGGTTGAAAACTGTTCGAATTTCCGTGGCAGTGTGGATGCCAGATTCTTCTTGATACAGTCCATCCAGATTTAAGAATCATATTGTTAGCCGTCAGATGAAAAGTCGGAATATTGATTTGATTTATGGACCGTTTGATTTGGTACTGTCAAAGTTTGGACAAATTGGGATGCCGTATACTCGAAAACTATTTTCCAAAGTTAAGTCTTTATTCACGGAATGTTTGAGCCGCTTACGAGTTAATTGTCATAGGCAGTTCAAGTCAATTCACGATTTGTGTCAAATTCACACTGGTTTGTCTGGTTTCAAGAGTTTCTTTTTTTAGATGCTCAGATGCAAGTTGAGAAAATTCAAAGTTGTTCGTAACGAGATTGGGGTTGGAAGTAAAGTCGGAATAATTAAATTCACAGGATATGCAAAGGATTTAAAATTCGTATTTTAATTCAAGAATCGAGCTTTATACATTTTCGGATTTAATTTCTATTACAAAGCTACAAAGTTACATTTCACTACAAATTACAAGCCCTAAGATTTCTAAAGGTCCTAAGACTATTGTCTTCAAACTTTGCCCTCAAGCTTCCAACTTCTGCAATCTCTAAGCTTCGAACGACCTGCAAATAATCGAAAAATGGTTAGGATCACGGACATTCCAAAAAAGTGATTTTTAAAATTATTTTTGAAACCCTCAGAGTATAATATCATCACCGGGCTCCGTCTCGGTTCGCAAGGGCAACGAAAAAGAATCGCCACCAGCTTGCGTTCCAAGACCAAGGCATCACCATTTTTGTTCTTGTTTCGAGAGAGAAAATCCAACATGGGACATGAAAATCCAATAAGGGATCAAATCCGAAAATCCAACAAGGGACTAAATCCGAAAACTCAAATCCAACAGCATCCAGCAAAATATCAGTAACCATCAAGATAGCAAAAGCCATCAATGTTCAAGACAACCCGAAATGGTAAGAAAAATCCAACATCCCATGTGAGGGATCCAAATGGAAACAAATCAAACAGCCAGCATTCCAAAAATGGTAGAATATCATCACCATCAACAATAATCAAAACAGAATTGGGATGAAACAAAACATGTCAAGACATGTTCAAGTATAAAAGGAAATGCTTTTAAAACATCCTTTCAATTCGTTTGAAAAACAGTATAAGAAGAAGTGGAAAACGAAGTTCAAAGGACATATCCAAAGTCATTTGAAAACCATCATAAAATCCGACCGAAAATCCACAAAGGCTCAGAACTATGTTCTTCACGGCCTAAAATCCCACAATCCGTCATGAAAAATCCATAACCACCGTTCGTCAAGAACCGAACGAGCAACAACGAACCGCCACCGAGGCACAGTTTCCATCATCGCCCAAAAGCCTCAAACCATCCAAATCGCATCAAACCAGAAATCCGGCAGCGACGAATAACATTCAAACCGTCGAAACCCATTTCCGAGATCTCAATAAAACACCAACAAATCAAATTCGACAAAGGGCTCAGAATATCACATCCATCATCGCCCTAAAAGCAAACGTAAGCCATCACTTGGATATCATTCATGTTTTTTTCGTTTTGCAGAAAGCTAAGAAGAAGAAGAAAAGCGTTACAGCGAACAAGAGAGAAGAAAGATCGCGGCCAAAAAATGGAAGAAGAAGAAGAATCATAAGAAAAAGGAGAGCAAAGATACATCACGGCGGACATGCAAAGAGAGAGGAGGAAAAATTCACAGAAGAGAAATGAGGGAGGCGCCGTTTGGCTGCTCACCACATTAGGGTTTCTCATCTGGAAACACCCCCCCCCCCCCCCCCCCCCATGTCTTCTAAACCGCGTCGGGTCCTGGGGTTCATCATTCAGGCCCAACCCTTTTTTTTATTTTATTAGTTTTAATTATTTATTTTGTAATATTTATATAATATTAATAATATACTAACTATTAACAAACCACTAACTTAATTAAAAAGAAATCTGAATTTAATTTAATGAAAAATATAAAACAAATTTTGAAATAAAAATAATATTTAATATTTTTATTCAAGTTTTTGTAATAAACAATAAAAAGACAAAAATATAGTTAGATTTAATTTAAGTGTTAATTTTGTTCTATTTCAATATATATTAAAACTATTAAAAATGCTCAGTTTAATGTTAATTTAATGTCACTTTTCTTAATAAATATAAAAAACCCAAAAATATTTTATTCAAATTTAAAGAAATTTCAAAAAAAATTATTTTTAATTAATTTAATTAATTTAGTTCTTAGAATTCAAGTTAAGTAACTAACTTCTCTTTATACTTTTCACTCAATCTTTTTATCATAGAAAAATAATAATAAATAAAACCTTTTTAAACAAAAAAAATTAACTTTTTTTAAACTTTTTTAATTTCAACTTTTTTTTATTTAGATATAATCAACTAATCTTCTAAACAAAAATAAAGACAAGTTAATTCAGATTTCTCTAGCTTTTTTAAACTCATCGACTTCTAATTTCTCAATTAAAAGCAATTAAGCTCCTATTTTCTAAATCAATCCCAAATCACACTCAATCTCCTATCTAACTTCACTTGGTGAATTATCCATTTTAAATTAATCTCTAATCACTTGTTGTACAATATTTACATGTCAACATTTCCATACTATCTCATGCTACCCACATATCTCATTATCAATTATTCACTATTTTATTTTACTGTTTGGAAATCATTGCTGTGAGATAAGTCCTACACCCGGACTTCAGTACAATTATTATAGGAAGGTGATATATTCGACGAGGCTTATAGGGAGTGAGTCCCGACCAAGCTGACTTGAGAATCACCGCTCAGTTGAGGCCCTTTTGAAAACTAGTATTGTTAAACGAGTAGTCGTGAAAACATTCCCTATTTTCGATTGGAGCCTGTGATACTGGGGACCGTAGTTACCTAAACACAACTTTGGCCTTATTTAGGACGTAGTGCGATGACTATGAAGGAGTAGTCCCAAAATAGTTGCTACGCAATGCTACACTCAAAAGAGGTTCTCTTGAGAATATTATTAACCACCAAGTCAGTCAAAAAATTGATAATATCCGAAAGATGGATTAATGACTTTGGGCACCTCTTTAGAACCCTTGTTCTGCAGGTACAATTAACCCATAGTACTTACCTTTCGGGATGGGTAGATCTTGGCTCCGCTCATGTTCCTCTAACCTAGGACCTTTGTGTGCCTTGTGTATTTGTGCATTGCATCCAGCATCATATCATTCATGGTTTCAAGGAATTCAACAGTTCTATGCAAATTCAAAAAAAATCTTACATTTCAAAATTCAAAAACTTTTTCGACTTTCCTAAAAGAAAATATTTGTAATCGACCGTTGAACTCCTTGAAACCTTGCATTGCATTTGCATCATGTCTTTGCATTTGCATTTTCCCCTCCGGTTTCTCATTTTCGGTTCTCTCGCTTCCAGTACTGTCACCCCGAGTCCTCTGCATTGGTACAACACTAAAGCCTGAGCTCGGAAAAAGATGGCGGAACAAAATCAAGAGCTTGATCGTGTTAGCAATGAACTCGAAGACCTTCGGGGAAGTGTGAGGCAGATTATGGAGATGTTTCAGGTTATTAATGCAAAGATGGATACTCATTCCACTGTTATCTCTGAGATTACCGATAATATTGTGGGTCTTGAACCAGCTGTTACTATTGTGAACATACCTCCTTATGGTCTTCAACCCGGTTTGGTGCCTCCTCCTATTGCCCAACCAGTTCAACAAGTTATTCCTCCAAAGTTCAAAACTCCGAGCTTTGACCATTACGAAGGAGCTACATGCCCCAAGAGTCACTTGATCATGTACTACCGTGAAATGGCTGATCATCAACCTTGGCAACATTAGCAAAATTATGTTCAACAACAAGGTTATCCGGTTCAGTATGTTCAACAACCTTATGTGGCTGCTGTTACACCTGCCTTCAATAAGCAAATTCCCACTTATCAGCCTGTGCAACCGGCTCCTGTCTATCAGCCTCCGGTCTATCAACGACCTCCTGGTTATCTGCCTACACAAGTTCCTACCAACTATCAACGAGCGCCCAACGCTCCTATTTATCGATAACCTAAGAATCAGGCACCTCTTCAGAATGGGCCGAACAGGAGACTATACAAGCCATGTCCTCCGATTCCGATGACTTTTACCGAGTTGTACCTTTCATTAGTGCAACAAGGTCTGATTACCACTAGAGCTTTGGGTCCACCTCCAAATCCTCTACCTTCCAATTACAACGCCGCCGCTCATTGTTTATTTCATGAGGGTGCGCCCGACCATGATACAGAAAGCTGCTATGCTCTCAAGTACCTTGTCAGGGAGTTAATGGAAAAGAAGGTATTATCTTTTGATGATCATTAGTCGAATGTCACCAATAACCCTTTACCAAATCATGGGGATGTTAATGTTATTGATGACATATCTGATGAAAGCCTTATTGTTGATGTTTCTCAGATCAGGACTCCTCTCAGGGTTTTCCATTTGCCAAGACTAAGCTCTACAAAGCTTGTTTTCAACATATCTAAGACAGTTACTCCTACAACAAATCAGCCGAAACTGGTAATTATTCAGAAGCCTAGTCCATTTCGTTTCAGTGATCCTCAAGATGATGTGACCATGGTTAAGAAAGAATCTGGGAAGACTATCCCGAAGGAAGAATTGAAGACTTTTAATGAGGATGTGACAAACATAGCTGAGGCAAGCAAGATGGCTCGCAGTGGTCATATTTACACTCCTCGTTTCAATGAGACTCCGCCAGAAGAAACCACTACTACTGTGCCGGTTTTGAATAGACAGACATAAACTCCTTTAGAAGGACTTGTCAGATAGTTCATTTTGTTGCTTAAATGTATTTTGTTTCTTTGATTATAAAAGCATAATTAACATGTAAGAACTTGTTTGTTTTGAATAATTAATGCAATGCATATGTTTTTCTTGAAGAAATCCATTCGTATTCCCTCATAAAATAATTTTTTTTCATAATGCCAACTTTACCCAATCTCTTGCTTTTATAGAGAATTGGGAGGAGGATGATGAATCAAAACGCAAGATCTCTTGTCGTATGCATTTGAATGAAACCCTGCTGATGATGTAAGACATTGTTTCAAATCCTAAACACTAGAGATATAAGGAAGATAATTCCTCTTCAACCCCTTTGAGCCTTGGAGTAGGAGTTTTCTTTTCCAAATAAAAACCCTCAATTTTAACCTGAGGCAGGGTAGTTTTCAATTAAACTGATTGAGCGCTCAGACTCTCAAAAAGGAGGAGTGAACACTCGAGAATCAATTTCATCTATCCTTAACATATTAGGAGGCTAGAAGTCGAAAAAACACAATGATTATCCCTTAACTACCTAAAGGGTGAAGCAGTCACAAGCCTTTCAAAAGAGTCACACGACTTGTTCAAAAAATAATGAATGAAAAGGAAAAAGTCTGCTAAGTCAAAACCTATGAAGGAGACTTAGGCAAAACTGGGGCATCCCATTGGACTCCAATGTCAAATTGAAAAGACTTCGTCTAGGAAAAAGTTAGGGAATGAAAAAATCAAAACAAAGGATTACAATAAAGAATCCCCAATAGAGAACAAAGTCGTGTGATCAAACACCAAAAGAAAATAGGTGAGTGACTGCCATGTCCAAAGCCTTGATGAGTTCTCGACCATATCAAATCTGCTTGAGAGATGAGTGCTCGTATCTAGTTAACTGAATATAGGATCGGAGAACATCACGAAGAATGGGCGGGTACAAATACACTTTGAGCCTTTATCCTTTGTTTCTTAAACCGTGAACCAAGCCACGATATAACCGTTAAAAGACCTAATTGAAGTAGGATTGGTTTTGAAAGCATACTCGACGAGATAATGTTTCCTGACTCCTACGAGCTATGCTCAATTGAATGTTGGCCTTATAAATTAAATTCATATCTCAACTAGTGATCTCGGTCACAAGTTATTACGATATCTTTTTTTTCAAAACAAAAATAACTTCAAGACAAATATGTGAGTTGCATTAACAGTTTCAGGATAGGTATTTCATGCGTGTTAATTTTGCCTAATATCTTAGAAATTTACACATAGACATCAACAATGGAACTCAATGATTCTGCTGAACAGGGCAGGTGGTTTCCAAATCGGTTATTGACGTAAGCTTGACTTTCTCAGTCATAACACTGTCAATCTGGGCCAGTTACGTCGAGATCCGACAAATCTCTCCAAGAGTTCGAAAACAGTGGGGCAATTAGACTCCATGTTTCTCGGTAAAATACTTTTGAGATGACTCTTTCTCACAAAGCAAGTACTCTGGGGCATATTGTTTTTCAAAATGGCGACTATTACATTCTTCATGCACCCGATGAATTTTCACGTCAGACGATCTTCATTCCCCAGTAAGTCTCAATGTTGCAGAAGCATTTTTAAATCACTGCCTCAGCGCAAGTCCCCAGCGAGGCTATAAACTGATAACACTATTGGACTGATCCGGTAATCTCCAGTGATTTTCAAGACTGCAGAGAATCTCCCCAAGTATCTTCCAAGTGACACTTATTAGCTGAAGACCCACTCCCCAGTAGAATCATATTTTCCTCACGGAAGTTGTCATACTTTCCTCAGGAAAATTTCCCCAGGAGATTGCCATATTCTCCCCAAGAAGTCGAGATACTTTCCCCAGGGAAGCTGATGTACTTTTCCCCAGGAAGCTGATGTACTTTCCCAGGAAGTTGCTACACTTTCTCCATGAAGCTGCCTAGCTCCACACTTCCCTAACAAAGAGGATATTTATTTTATCCCCGGAAGTCTCTAATTCTAAGATAAATCTTCCCAGTGAACAGGTCCTCTATGATCAGAATTCAGATTCATGACAGCAATCCTTCCAGTGAAGTCATGATATCTTATCCCCAAGTTGGAATTTTGTTCTCCTCAGAGAATTTAGAACTTTGAAGCAGAATTGGGTTCCGCCATCAGCTTTTCCTATCCCTTGACAGATGTACGGTTGCAGAGGTCTCTGGGTATTCCCGTCGAGATGTTTATTTCATCTCCTGTTTCCTCCTCTTGTCTGTTTTGTTAGCATACGCATGAGCATAAGCATAAGCATCAACATACTCATTGCATTTCATAGACATACGCATTAGCATCTGCATGTTTACTATCCTTGTTGCCTCTTGTCGTTACTCTGACTGTGGTCACCGCCAAGTTTTTGGGTTTGTCCGTTCTCTCCAAATAGATTGTCAGCCCTAGGCATAAAATACCTATTACTTCCAGTTTCCCCACAGAGTTCAGCCCTCGTAGACGATGGTTATTTCAGTTATCTTTTCCATGCCTGGATAAGATAATCCCTATTCGAGTTCGTTACCTCAATGAAGTCTTGTTTGACAGATTCTTTCTAGCTCGATTCTAGATTGAACTTCGGTCGCCAAACCTACCTGGACATGCATTTATTTTGCACTATCTTTCAAGAAGGGCCTTTCATAATACCGATAAGTGGCAGTTCTCGTTCGAGAAGCTTATCACTACCCGTTACAACACCGGTAAGCAATAGTTCTCATTCTGAGGAGCTTATCATTACACCTTTACCAACCGGTAAGCGACAGTTCTCATTCCGAGGAGCTTATCATTACATCATTACCAACCGGTAAGCGACAGTTCTCATCCAAGAAGCTTATCATTATATCTCACAACACCAATAAGCAGCAGTTCTCATCTGAGAAGCCTATCATTGCTACCCTTGCAAATAAGCGACAGTTCTCGCCTGAGAAGCTTATCCTATCTTCATCATGACTAGCAACAAGTGGCCATCTCCCTCGAGAAGCTGATTTCCATTTTCCTTTCATCTTGAAGAGTGGGGAGGTTTATTTTACCCTTTTCAATTAAAAGAATAAACTGAGACCTATTCAAGGCACCATACCTTGAAGCGTGGGAAGGTTTATTTTACCCTTTTCAAGTAAAAGAAGAAACTGAGACCTATTCAGGGCACCAGACCTTGAAGCGTGGGAAGTTTTATTTTACCCTCTAGTAAAAGAAGAAACTGAAACCTATTCAGGGCACCATACCTTGAAGCGTGAGGAGGTTTATTTTACCCTTTTCAAGTAAAAGAAGAAACTGAGACCTATTCAGGGCACCAGACCTTGAAGCGTGGGGAGGTTTATTTTACCCTTTTCAAGTAAAAGAAGAAACTAAGACCTGTTCAGCGGCACACAAACCTTGAAGCGTGGGGAAGTTTATTTACCCTTTCTAAATGAATCCTTTAGTTAAATAAAAAGCCGAATCATTTTTGTGGAAGCTTATTTTTCATCAGATAAGCGACAGTCTCTCCAGAGGAGCTTATCATTTCATCCTTATCAGGGCATTTTTCCCTTGAAGTCCATTTATTTTGGGCATACAACAGGTTTTTACCCTATATATTTTCTGATGGTTTCTGAAGATCCCGTTCGATCTCTTAGCTTAAGGAATTTCCAAAAGCTTGGATGTTGTTCTTACCTGAAGACTCCAGCATTTTTGTTTACCCGATCCTACCGCCGTGTGGATCCCGTCTTTACCCTTTTATCCTAAAGTATCAGTCGGTCATGCCTGAACTTGTTGAACAGTTACGCTTGGATACTTTCCCCAATGGAGGCCGTCTCGCTGGTGCCATCTCCATTGAGAATCTCTTCTTGTCTTTCTTTCTAAAGTGACAACTGGTTATGCTTGAACCAGTTGTTCCATCACTTTAGATTTCCCCAGTTTCGCTTTGTTTCCCCAGTGCGTGTGGTTGCTCGTTGCGTCTGTCTCCTGTGTCGTCGTTTCGTTTGCACCCTTGCATTTATCATTTCCATCATATGCATCATATTAGATTCATGGCATTGTCAACATTGCATTGTCGTTTTGTCCATAGCATTGCATATCACTGATCTAAGGGCAAAATTTTCGGTTATCTGTATTTAAATCCCTTTCACCATGATTTCTCGAGCCTTCGTTGCTCAAATCATCCGGTGAAATTATTTAAATAGGGGCAACTTTCATACCCCAAATTTTACCCTTAGATTAGTGATTATTTCGCATTTTATTCCGTTCCGCATTTCATTTTTTGCTAACTGCTAACCAGTTTGTTCAGTTGTTTGTTTTGCAGGTGTGTTGAAAGATTGGAAAAATATTTGTGTGCCCTTTAAATCGGTGGATG
This sequence comes from Lathyrus sativus, assembly GCA_963859935.3. NCBI lineage: Eukaryota > Viridiplantae > Streptophyta > Magnoliopsida > Fabales > Fabaceae > Lathyrus > Lathyrus sativus. The sequence goes on along the minus strand of OZ012735.1, from coordinate 792,509,484 downwards.
CAGACGTATTACCAGTTAATGTTAATTTTGGTTATTATAGAGCCCATTCATTGCCAGAGGACCCCCAAGAAGTTAGGGTCTCTTACCTCTCGAATTACAGGACTTTGGGTTGAAAACTGTTCAAATTTCCATGGCAGTGTGGATGCCAGATTCTTCTTGATACAGTCCATCCAGATTTAAGAATCATATTGTTAGCCGTCAGATGAAAAGTCGGAATATTGATTTGATTTATGGACCGTTTGATTTGGGACTGTCAAAGTTTGGACAAATTGGGATGCCGTATACTCGAAAACTATTTTCCAAAGTTAAGTCTTTATTCACGGAATGTTTGAGCCGCTTACGAGTTAATTGTCACAGGAAGTTCAAGTCAATTCACGATTTGCGTCAAATTCACACTGGTTTGTCTGGTTTCAAGAGTTTCTTTTTTTAGATGCTCAAATGCAAGTTGAGAAAATTCAAAGTTGTTCGTAACGAGATTGGGGTCGGAAGTAAAGTCGGAATAATTAAATTCACAAGATATACGAAGGATTTAAAATTCGTATTTTGATTCAAGAATCGAGCTTTATACATTTTCGGATTTAATTTCTATTACAAAGCTACAAAGTTACATTTCATTACAAATTACAAGCCCTAAGATTTCTAAAGGTCCTAAGACTATTGTCTTCAAACTTTGCCTTCAAGCTTCCAACTTCTGCAATCTCTAAGCTTCGAACGACCTGTAAATAATCAAAAAATGGTAAGGATCACGGACATTCCAAAAAGTGATTTTTAAAATATTTTTGAAACCCTCAGAGTATGATATCATCACCGGGCTCCGTCTCGGTTCGCAAGGGCAACGAAAGAGAATCGCCACCAGCTTGCGTTCCAAGACCAAGGCAGCACCATTTCTATTCTTGTTTCGAGAGAGAAAAGAGTTTTTTAGAAGTTAGTTTTTTTATCCAAACAGTCCTTAAGGAATCCGAAAATACAACAAGGGACCAAATACGAAAATCCAACAAGGGACTAAATCCGAAAACTCAAATCCAACAGCACCCAGCAAAATATCAGTAGCCATCAAGATAGAAAAAGCCATCAATGTTCAAGACAAACCGAAATGGTAAGAAAAATCCAACATCCCATGTGAAGGATCCAAATGGAAACAAATCAAACAGACAACATTCCAAAAATGGTAGAATATCATCACCATCAACAATAATCAAAACAGAATTGGGATGAAACAAAACATGTCAAGACATGTTCAAGTAAAAAAGGAAATGGTTTTAAAACATCCTTTCAATTCGTTTGAAAAACAGTATAAGAAGAAGTGGAAAATGATGTTCAAAGGACAGATCCAAAGTCATCCGAAAACCATCATAAAATCCGACCGAAAACCCACAAAGGCTCAGAACTATGTTCTTCACGGCCTAAAATCCCACAATCTGTCACGAAAAATCCATAACCACCTTTCGTCAAGAACTGAACGAGCAACAACGAACCGCCACCTAGGCTCAGTTTCCATCATCGCCCAAAAGCCTCAAACCATCCAAATCGCATCAAACTAGAAATCCAGCAGCGACGAATAACATTCAAACCGTCGAAACCCATTTCTGAGATCTCAATAAAACACCAACAAATCAAATCCGACAAAAGGGCTCAGAATATCACATCCATCATCGCCCTAAAAGCAAAAGTAAGCCATCACTTGGATATCATTCACGTTTTTTTTTTTCGTTTTGCAGAAAGCTAAGAAGAAGAAGAAAAGCGTCACAGCGAACAAGAGAGAAGAAAGATCGCGGCCAAAAAATGGAAGAAGAAGAAGAATCATAAGAAAAAGGAGCGCAAAGATACATCACAGCAGACATGCAAAGAGAGAGGAGGAAAAATTCGCAGAAGAGAAATGAGGGAGGGAGGCGCTGTTTGGCTGCTCTCCACATTAGGGTTTCTCATCTGAACCCCCCCCCCCCCCCCTTATGTCTTCTAAACCGCGTCGGGAACACTTTTTTTTTTGTTTTTATTTTATTAGTTTTAATTATTTATTTTGTAATATTTATATAATATTAATAATATACTAACTACTAACAAACCACTAACTTAATTAAAAAACAAATCTGAATTTAATTTAATGAAAAATATACAACGAATTTTGAAATAAAAATAATATTTAACATTTTTATTCAAGTTTTTGTAATAAACAATAAAAAGACAAAATTATAGTTAGATTTAATTTAAGTGTTAATTTAGTTCTATTTCATATATATTAAAACTATTAAAAATGTTCATTTTAATGTTAATTTAATGTCACTTTTCTTAATAAATATAAAAAACCCAAAAATATTTTATTTAAATTTAAAGAAATTTCAAAAAAAAATTTTTTCTAATTAATTTAATTAATTTAGTTCTTAGAATTTAAGTTAAGTAACTAACTTCTCTTTATACTTTTCACTCAATCTTTTTATCATAGAAAAATAATAATAAATAAAACCTTTTTAAACAAAAAAAATTAACTTTTTTAACTTTTTTAATTTCAACTTTTTTTTATTTAGACATAATCAACTAATCTTCTAAACAAAAATAAAGATAAGTTAATTCAGATTTCTCTAGCTTTTTAAACTCATTGACTTCTAATTTCTCAACTAAAAGCAATTAAGCTCTTATTTTCTAAATCAATCCCAAATCACACTTAATCCCCTATCTAACTTCACTTGGCGAATTATCCATTTTAAATTAATCTCTAATCACTTGCTGTACAATATTTACATGTCAACATTTCCATACTATCTCATGCTACCCACATATCTCATTATCAATTATTCACTATTTTATTTTACTGTTTTTTCCCACCGAAGGAAAGGTTACCTATTTGACTATCGTGTCAATAACCTACACCCTGCCCTTTTAAACCTTAAGACTTTGAGTCGTCGTACTCATGCTTAGGCGTCCCTCCGTGGACATCCACCCCTTTATCCTAGCCTTAGGATAAGGAGTCGTCGCACTCCATGTGAGTTTCCCGCAATGAAATACTTACTTTAACCTTTTCAATTCAACTCTACAACATAGAAATCGGAGTCGCCGCACTCCAATGTAAGCGCTTCCTTATGAACGTTTACATCCCCTTGGAACCTTGACCACAGTCAAGAAGTTCCTCTTCCTCCCTTTCGAGGGGAACTATGATTACTCTAATTCAATCCCCTACCTCGGATACGTAGGTACAAGATGCGAATCTTGGCGAGTAAACTTAGGACTAACCCTTAGGTATTTCTCTTCACCTTTAACCCTTTGCATTATCTTTAAGCAGATAACTTAGCAATAGCACACTTTTAAACAAGAGGTTCCTGTAGAGCACTACAGAAGTTTAGGATGCTAATACCTTCCCTAAGCTTAACCAACCCCCGAACCTTAGATCTTTCCCCGCATTGTGTTTACGATGCAAAATAGGTTTTTCCTTTCTTTAACCTTTCCTTCAGATAAATCAAAGACCGGTTGTGAACAAGATGTGATTCAAATTAATCAATAATTTGATATCATATTCTCACCGCAACACTTCCATTCTTTTACCTTGTTTTTTTTGCAAATCTTTTCAATGGATTTTTTGTGTCTTAATCATCGTCATATCGTGGTGTTCCCTTAGAAAACTTGGTTGGGAAGAAATTAGTTGTTCAAACCCAAACTGGAGTTTGACCTCATCTGTTTGGTGCATCTCCACAGTAAAGAAACATATAATATAAGTTGTCGCACTCTAGACTCGACTATCTCTAAGATCAGGAACTGGGTATTGAAGGTACTACCTCGATATAAACTATCACAATAAATATAAAAGTTAGAATGTAAATTAAAAGTTTAGAAAACATATAGGTTGTATGGCTTCAAACTTACATCTTGTTTTTCCATGTGCTATATTGCGACTCAATACCCACGTAGATGATAATGAGGATTATTTTCGTAATTCATACCTCGTTGGCACCATCTTGTGTTTACAAAAAAAAACTTTTAATGTTAGGTATAGTTTATTAAGAAGATAATAAAGTGCATTTATAGAATATGAATACCTTAATGCATATAGAAATCATGGCTCCATGGTACTAACAGGAGCAAACAATAGTATACGTGTGAATGGTCAAACACTGAGTAATACTACACAACCTCTCATGCTCTTGACATCTTTGTTGGCGGCCTTGCACATATATCTATACAAGGTTGCCAAACAAGCAGAACCCAAACTATATGTGTTGCATTTTTCTAGAACTCCAACGAAAGGTATCCAAGATGAATGAAATAGATTATGACTCTTTTTTGAGAACAATAATGTAGCAATGAGAAGTAAAATGTATATTTTACCTTGTAGAATATTATCTTCTAAGGTTGTGAAAGATTTATTTTTTAACTCTGCTAACAGACCCTCTAGCCAAACAATCTTTACAGAGGATATATTTTCATCAGACACTGTAGGTTCTACACCTAAATTCTCAATGTAAACATCATTTGTTACATCAATAGGGCCATTAATAAGTTTGTCGTCTATTCGGAGACCAAGTAACATAATAACATCCTTTAAATTTATGGTGTATTCACCAGTTTGTAAATGAAATGTATGTGTTTCTGGTCTCCATCTCTCTAATAAAGCCACAATTAGTTTGGAGTCAATCTTTAAACTCGATATTTTTGCGAAATTCACAAAACCAGCTAGTCCCAAATGTAGCACCCCAAAACTTGCCCATCTTTTCTCTTGAATTTTGGCTTATGTTTCTTTTCATCTCATATTCATTTTTGCATAACATTGTTCTTGACAATGATCAAGGTATCATGGCTTGTTTCTCACGATAGGATGAACATGTTTCTTCAACCTCAAGCAAGGTTTCTTATTGACTTTATGGTATTCTCAAACTCCCAAAGGTCCTTCATAATCAAGTTTGATTCAAGGAAATATCATGTCAAGATCATATATAGTTCACCATGGCTTATTGTGCAAGAAATCATCAAGAGATTCAAGTTTGGTTCAAGGTGTTTGACCTAACTTAGCAATTTGTGGATGCTATGATCAAATGGGCATAACTCCTTCATTTTTCAAAATCTTGAAGTTTTTATTTTTCTAATTAACTCTTATCATCATACCTAATAAGTTCTCTTTGCAAGGAAAGATCAAATTATGCTTGGAAGGTCATCAAAAGTTTGATGACATTATAGGTCATTTTGAGTATGGGAAGGATTTCATAGACAACTTCAAAAGGTCATAACTTGGTTATTTTTTATCATTTGGAGCCCATTATTTTTCTATAATGAACTTGATGATATCCTCTACAACTTTTATTCAAGGTGGAAGTGCTAAAAACCTATGGAAGGTCTTGGTTTTTGTCAAAATATTATATGTTAATTTTGGTCCCTAAAAAGACTTAAAATTGTTCTAAGTGTTTTGTAATTTTGAACCTTTTCATGGAGGCTACTTTGAAGGATCACATCTCTCAACTCAGATTTCCAAATCAATAATTTCTATTCACATTACAAAGTTGGCATCATCCTCTACACAATGCAAGAAGAATCATCTCATAAAGCCTCCTAGATTGTGAGAACCATGGTTGCAAAGATTGAATTTCAAAACTGAAAATCCACTTCAAGTCAGAATTGGTTTTGTTTGAATTAGCCTCTAATCACCAAATTAAGCCATATATTCAATTTGATCATGATTAAAAAACTTTCCTGGATTGATTAGAACCTTGAAATGTAAGTTTTGAGTGAGTTTTGGCAGTTTTCAAGTCACATTTTGCTCATGCTGCAGGTGTGCACAATTTTGGTGAAATTGACATCATTCACCCTCCTTCTTAATTTAGAAATCTTCCCCTATAAATAAGGGACTCACCCCACTCATTTTCACAAGCTTTGATAGCCAGAATCACCCTGTTGAGATCCTATTTGAACTCTTAAGCTTGAACTTCGAATTTTCATTTCCACACCTTATTCACTCAAATTCTCCATTCAGTTATCTTCACCAACATTCAGTGAAGCTAACCAGCTCAAGAACTTGAAGGATCATGGCCTGAATCAAGCTAGGGGACTCCATTTTCAGAGTTCTGAAGTTAAACTTCAACAGGTACAATTCTTAACCATTTCAACTCAAATTTGTTGCTAAGATGTAGTCCTTGATGTGGTGATGCTGTTAGAATTGTTAGATTTAGGTTTTAGTTGAGTTTTGATGTTTAATTTTTAAATTTGTGTTTGCTTTTCTTTCTGGTTTTTTCAAATCGAGTGAGCTATGGTTTAAAGAAATATGACGCGATGATATGGTTGAGATCGTCTTGAAAAGACGCATCAAATAAAACCACTATGAGCTCCAATGGTTATGGTTTGATGGATCCATGATTTTCTACAATTTCCTTTGGTTTTGAAATGGCTGGAGGTTGAAGATGATGAGCTGGCATCATCTGACCGTCCATGCCTGACAGTTGTTTTAATCTGGTGCCTCTGACTTTTGCTGGATTTGTGTGGTTGAGTTGACCCAAGTCCATCGTGGATACGTGTGTTTGGATCCTTGGATTAGCCATGTCATTTAATGAGGCTAAATCCAACGCATCTAATTTTTTTGTTATATTTTCTTTTTCTAATTTATTTTAAAATTCATTTTATTTTCAGAAATTCATAGAAAATTCATTTTTAATCAAAAAAATACCAAAATAATTTCTAAAATTCTCTTTTATTTTTTTCTTTTTGATTTTTATTTTTGTGCATTTTTATTTTTCCATTTGCTATTTTTCTTGAATTTTAATTTGTTTGAGCCAATTTTAATTAGTTTAAAATTGTTTTTAAGCATTTTAAAATTATGAGAAAAATATTATATGATCCTATGATGATTTTGAACCTATGGTGATTTTCTTGATTATTTATTTCTGGTTTTGCTTTTTTCCATGTATTTTTTATCTATTTGGTTAACTTTAATTGGTTTAACATTATTTTTGAGCAATTTAAAATTGTGATGAAATTAGCACATGATCCTATGATGGCTTCTGACCTATGGTGATGTTCTTGGACTTTTGTTTGTGGTTTAACTATTTTCCATCATTTTTTAGGTTTTATTTGCCTTTTTATTTTGATTTTTAATTGATTTTAAGCTGCAAATTGAGGTGATTTTGTTTTAAATTCCATTCTTGGGTGATATTCTATCCCTATTCATGTCTTGTGAGTTCTTGATGCTTGCTTGATTGTGGTTTTCTTTTTATGTTTGATTTTGATGTTTGATTCTCCTTGAGGCCTGTTTGGTTTCCACTTGGTTGATTTCATTTGTATGATATCTCTTGTGTATGCATGTTGAACTTGTTTGATCATGTGGATGTTGTGATCTCTTTTTGCTCATGTCATGTTCATATGCTTTGCCTTTGGGATGTTTGTTATGCACTTGTTTGTATGCATGATTGTGTGGTGTTGCCTTGTATATGGATGTGATGCATAATTGTTTTCTTATGTGCTTTTATTTTGATCATTGATATGACTTGAGTATGATGTGTTATACTTGCTGCCCTACCTTACTTCTTGTACCATTTGACTTCATCTCATTTTACTTTGTGATGGTGAATCTTTGATGTCTGTTTGACGATGATGCTTGATTTGCTTGAGTTTGAAATGAATGTGCTTCTTGTCTTCATCTTGGTGTGATATTGACTTCTTATTTATCTATTCTTATTTCTTCTACTTTCTTCTTCATCCTCTTTCTTTTTGAGACTTGTTTAAGTTTCATTTTTGTTTTTATTTGTGATTGATTTGGTTGGTGTTTTCTTGTGCTTGCGCACATGATCCATTAAGATTCCTAGTCCCTCTAGTTAAGATGGGAGTAGGAGAGATATTAGGCTTCAATTCTTTGCATGATAACAATTAGGATAGTCCCTTTTACCTCAACTTTAGGTCCATCATTTGTATGATAACATTAAGTAGACTTCCTTTTCATCCTAACCTTATGACCATTTTGTATGATAACATTAGGGGTTTTTTTCCAGTTTCCCTTTAGTGTTTTCTTTTGTGTCTTCTCTTCTTATCTCAAACAATCTTAAGACACTTAATAAAGAATGATGGACGTTGTGCGACATGAGCCTTAAGTATATGGGAAATGATGAGTGGGGAGTTTCTCCTCACTTGTCTAGAGTGTTTAGTGTATGCCCTTTGGGCGATATGCGACACATTCATTCCTATATCATAGTCTTTAGTGCAACATGAATCTCAAATAAATTCAATTCACTTCTCTAAAACTCTTAAACCAAATTTAAACCTTTTTATCCTTCGGGTTTGTTCTCAAACTCACTTTCAGAAAAGAGTACGTTACTTTTCCGTTCTACCACAAAAAGGCATCGACCCTAACTGCTGGAATGGGAACTTAATGTCACTCATAAAAAACACTTAACCAACATGTGGTCTAGTTTTTCCTGAACTACGTTTGCTCTGATTTCTCATACCAGATGAGGATACGTAGGTATAAAATGACGATGTCTTGGCGATCAACCTTCCCCCTTTCACCTGTAGTTTTCCAAACTGCGTTGACTTTGACTTTCCCATTGCATGAGGGAATACGTAGGCATAGGGCAAAGATGTTCTATCGAGTCTCCTTTTTCTTTTCCCTCCCCCATTTAGCAGTAGCTTTTAGATAATTCACCCCTTTGATAGACAACAAGTATGGATCCCATTGAGTACAACGGACGTGAGGGGTGCTCATACCTTCGCTTCGCGTAACCGACTCCCGAACCCAAGATTTGGTTTTGATGACCTTGTCTTTTCCCGTTCTTTTAGGTTTTCTTAGATTGTTTCCTTTCCTTCTCTTTCGGATAAATAACGTTCGGTGGCGACTCTTCTACTTGTTTTTGTCGGTCCTTTTCGCAGTTGCGACACCAAATACAGAAGGATTTCCTGACTTGGTTGAATATGAGTATGCGAATGTATTCAGAACCTATCTTTCACTTAGAAAAAAATAGAAATAATAATTAATACAATGATTAAATAAACAATTATGTTGAAAATATAAGAACCTTACATATGCTTGGACGTTTGTAGGTGTTTCACGTTGCGATTCTCCCATCCAAAACAAAGACATTTTATGAGATTGTGAAGTATATGTTGATTTCTTAATGATGAATATGGTTGATGAGTGAATGTGATAAAAAATTTGTAGAAGCTGAATTTATAGAGTTTGCAGTGTGTGTGGTAAATCATGTTTAGATGACTTAACAATGGAAGAAGTGAGTTATCAATGCACAGGATGAGAAATGGCACAGCTAGTGTCTCATGCATGCAAGCTTAAAAATTGCACATCTAGTATTGTTGCATGCATGCAGGCTCTGATCTCGTTGGTCGTGATGTTCTTGCTCGTCCTTTCATTGTCTGAGCGTACACGTGGTTGTTCTTGCTCGTCATTTTGTTGGCTGAGCATCCACATATTCGACCTTCAAATGGGTGATTATACAACATTATTTCATTGGCTTCTGGATTTTTGTACATACAAATTTATATATATTTGTTTCTTCATTTGTATTTTCCATATTCCAGCATTATTTCATACATTTTTTACATCTAAATGGCTCAGAGAAATTTAGTAGTAACCAGACACTATAATGGTACTGTTTTCACAAATATTAATGTTGTATTCTCATTTAGCAATACAAATACCTACTCATTCAAAATTCATGTGAATTCTGATTTCCTTCATTTTAAAGATCAGATTGAAAAAAAGTTACAACGATTTGTCAAGGAAAGTATTTATCGCCATCCATTAATTAATGGAGGAGATGCTACTTTATTTTACATAATAAATCCAATTGAAAACGACGAAGACGTGAAATCAATGTTTCAGTGTCATAATATGTTTGCTCAATTACCCATAATTAAGATATATGTTCGTCTACTTGAACATGGTGAAACATAACAGACTCAATCAACACAACCACATAAGTATGGAATGAGCCAAACTTCTGACTCATTTCCAAGTAGAAGTGAGCAAGAGCATATGATGGAGGGTAACGTTGGGGACACATGAAAACTAACTTGGCAGAAGCATGATGATTCAACATCTTTGTCTGTTACTTTGCAATTTTTATACTGCTAATTTATTTCCAGATTTCAGAATATTGTGGGAATATTTGTTTATCCTAGGTGGCGTTCAAGCTTGAGGAATTATAAATTTTGTTTGAGTTTGAAGATGTTTTTTTCTAAGTGTGGAGACATTTTAGGAAACTTTAGATTGAAGAAACTACTATTGAGGTGAATAAGTTGCAGATTCTGTGTAATAGAATTGCTGCGTTTTTGAAGTACAAATCCAGTCTAGTTTATTGTTATAAATATGATGGATTTAACCTAATCAAAGTGTGTAAAATGCATTGTTGCTTAGTAAGTTTTAGGGTTTATGTATTTGTGAGCCTTTCTTGTATCGTGTTAATACTAGAGCTGGACTGTTTGCATTGAGTTGTAATTTCTGTCACTATTGTGATTGAAAGGAATTTGAGAAGAGTCTCATACCTAGGAGAGTCTTAGGTAGAAATTAAGAACGAGTAGTGATTAAACGATAAGTTGTAAATCGGAATTTGTTTAGCTTAGAATTAATATTATCTAGTGGATTTCATTTCTGACTTGGTAGCCCCCAGACATAGGTGTTATTGTACATCGAACTGGGTTAACAATTACTGTGTGTTCGTTTACTTTCTGCAATTTTTATTGTTCTCCTTCTTGTTAGTGTGTTTAAAGTAGAGATCAAGTGTCTTAACATCTCTTAGGACATCTGAGATCTGCATACCAAAATTTCATTTTCCATTGCTTAACATACAAAATATTTAACTCATAATAAGCTGAGTACAAACTACAAACATGGTTCTCAAAAGATACATTTTAAACAAATATTGAAAAAATATATAAACCTAAGAGTAACTTGAATACTCCTTGAGAGAGATACTCAGCCAGAAATGACTTCAGTTGCACAAAGACTCAGCAGCTGGAACTAGATGTTGTGAGAAGAAGAAATTTTTTTCTCTTCACTAACCTGACACTATTATGCTATGTCTAGTATTTTTGGAATGATGAACTCCTTTTTTCTGATCTTCAGCAGGGTCTATTTATAAAAATCATCTAGGGTTTCTTGAGGAACCTTGGATCATGGTTCAATGCTAAGGAAATTACATCAAGCCCAATAATCAAATCAGTATTGTCCTCAATATTCTTTCTGATTAGCCTCCAAGGAGTCATGTACAAGGAAACATTTGTGGGAGACAAAATGCTTGGTGCAGACTACCACAAAAGGGTGCATGCGGTGTTAACCTATTTGAAAGATTTTGCATAATTGTGGTTGTACAATTATATTACTTTTGTCTTTTAGTGCCTATGGTGGTTGTACAATTATATTACTTTTGTCTTTTAGCGCATCTTTGATCTTATCCAGAAGTTCAATTGGAATTTCTTCAGTACGAGCACATTTTTCCTTTATTACTATGCTCCTATCATGCTTTCCCTAGGACACATATTGTAGATGCTTTTGATTGGCTGCATTTTGTGGCAAAACATTGATGGATGTATGAATGTCATAACTGATGTTATGACATACATAATGAGAATTTAGCAGGGTAAGTTTAAATAGCTAAGAGTCACTTAAGTTGGATGTCATGACTGAATGTTATGACATCAAGCGTATGACATCAGGGCGCGCAGGTATTAGTTTTTGTTATTAGCTTAGGCTATACTTCAGGAAACATTTTAGGAATCCTAGTTATCTAAGGCGACATATCATATATTGCTAAGGATAACATGGAATGCCCCTGACTCAATTGGAGGTGCGCAACTTCATGAAGAGAGGTTTATCTTGGGTAAACCTAACTTATGTACGAAGGCTCAAGGATAATATGCTGCCTATATATACAGAAGGAGCAATCCTATTTGAAGACAGTTCTTGACAGGGTTTTAGAGAACGTGTATTTTGTGAGTGAAGAATTATGTTCTTCACGTGCGTTTGTATGTCTTAGGATTACTTGTAAACCAAGCAATTATCTGCTGTATGATTGCATTGGTCTATAGTTCTTAAGTTGTCTGTTAAGTGTGTCACTCTAAAGCTTTTAAGCAAGAGTGCTGTGTCACTTTATCAAAGCTGTGAAGCAAGATCAAGGTGTGTTTGAAGTGTGACTTCATTGCCATTTGTAACTTTGAATTGGTTGATATCACTACTGTGATTTAGGGAGAGTGAGTTGGTAACTCTGGTCTAGTGTTAAGCTGAAGTGTCATTGGGTAGGTCTTAAGTGAAGAGTGCAAACTGGTTGTTTGACTCTGAATTAATTCTGCTAATAGTGAATTTCCTCCCTGGCTTGGTAGCCCCTAGATGTAGGTGTGGTTTGCACTGAAATGGGTAAACAATTACTTGTGTTATTTACTGTTTTCATTTACAGTTTGTCATTAAGTTTTGTAGTTTGTGTTACAGTGGATGTCATAACATCAGTGAAAACATCCACTGTTGGGTACCTAGAATTTCAATTGGCATCAGAGCAGGCACCCTGCTTGTTATTTTCTGGGTGAGATCTAGGAAGATAAATTCTGGTACTATGGACAAGGATATAGGATTCACAAATAGACTACCAATTATGGATGGCTCAAATTATGACTACTGGAAACCTAGGATGATAGCCTTCTTGAAGTCTTTAGACATCAAGGCTTGGAGAGCTGAAAACTCAAGATGGGAACATCCAGTGAAGACTGACAAGGATGTATTATCTGTGTTAATACTTGAGGAAGAATGGACCAAAGAACAAGAGGCCTTGGCTCTTGGGAATTCTAAGGCTTTGAATGCCTTATTTAATGGTATAGACAAGAACATCTTCAGACAAATGCATCATTGGGAACTGGCTAAAGAGGTTTAAGATACTCTCAAAACAACTCATGAGGGAACCTCTAAAGTCAAAATGTCAAGATTACAAATGCTGACCACCAAGTTTGAAAATCTGAGAATGAAAGAGGATGGGACTATTCATGAATTCTACATGAATATTCTTGAGATTGCCAACACCTCAGGTGCTTTAGGAGAGAAGATGTCTTAAGAAAAGCTTGTGAGGAAGATTCTAAGATCTTTTCCTAAGAGGTTTGCCATGAAAGTCACTGCTATTGAAGAAGCTCAGGATATATGTAACATGAAAGTGGATGAACTCATTGGTTCTCTCTAAACTTTTGAGATGGGAATGTGTGATCAGGTTGAGAAGAAGAACAAAAGCATAACTCTTGTCTCAAATACAGCAGAAGACTCTGAGGAAGACAATAGTGAAAGTGAGGAGAATCTGTCAGAAGCGATAGCCTTGCTTGGAAGACAATTCAACAAACTGATCAAAAGAATAGATCACAAGTCTAGGCCTAATGACAAGAACACTTCTTCTGACATCAGCAGAAGAGGAAGAAATGAAGAAAGGCCCAACCAAGGCAAATGAGTGCAGTGTCATGAATGTGAGGGATATGGGCACATTAGAGCAGAATGTCCTACCTATCTCAAGAAGCAAAAGAAGGGCCTAACAGTCACTTGGTATGATGGAGACTCGGAGAGTGGATCAGATGAAGAATCTGCCAAACATGTCACTGTTCTGAACAGTGTATGCATATCTGATGGTGACTCAAGTGAAGATGAGCTGACCTTTGATGAACTTGCAGCTTCATATAAGAAGCTATGCATCAGAAGTGCAGAAATATATCAGCAAGGAGAGCAACAGAAGAAAAGCATAAGGGAATTAGAGGCTGAGAAACTGGATCATCTGGCAACCATAGACTCTCTCAAAAGTGAGGTCAGCCTGTTGGAATCTAAACTAGATCAGATGTCAAAATCCTTAAGGATGCTAAACACTGGGACTGACACTCTAGAAAAAATACTACAGAATGGTCATAAAGCAGGAAACAAGTCTGGTCTGGGATTTGTTGGTGAACAGAAACCCATATTAGGGTCCAAGAAGCCAAAGATTGAGAATCAGAGGTCAAACCGGATGTCACAACATCATGGAAACAGTAGTTGGAACCTGATCAAGAATAAATTCCAAGGGTATAGGTGTTACTTATGTGGAAGACTTGGAAACATTAAACCTTTCTGCTTCAGGTTACATGGATTTCCTAGTCACCCTTATCAAGGCAAATACAAACAGGGCATTCATGCCAAGAAACAGCATCAAGTGAGACGCAAAAAGGATGCTCAGGTCAAGAAACAACAATGGGTTGACAAAGAGGTTGCTCTAGTAGCTCATACATCTCTTAGGATGTCAACCAAAGAAGACTGGTATTTTGATAGTGGTTGTTCTAGACACATGACTGGAATGGAGAATCTTTTGATGAACCTCAAACCTCATTCCTCAAGCCATGTAACCTTTGGGGATGAAGCTAGAGGAGAAGTCATAGGTGCTGGAAAACTAGATTGTCCTGGTGTTCCAAAACTGGAGAATGTCATGTTGGTTAAAAGACTGACTGTGAATCTTATCAGTATTAGTCAGCTCTATGACCAAGGTCTCAATGTAAAATTTACTAGGGCTAAATGTGTTGTCACCAATGAAGAAGGTAAGGAAGTCATGAGAGGGTCTAGAGCTAAGAATAATTGTTACTTGTGGGATCCTAAAAGTAACCTGAATATCTGTCCCTTGACCAGAGAAGAAAAGGAGGATAAATTGTGGAATAAAAAGGGTGGACATCTTCCAAGAATGAAGAAGACCATATCCAAGGAAGCAGTAGGAGGAAACTCAAAGCTAACTTCATATGATAGAACAGGTTGTGTAAAATGACAGGTTGATGGTAAAGTCAAGAAAGGACATCCAAAAGATGGACATCATAGAAACCTAGACCTGTTATACTGGAATTTGATGGAGTCCATGAAAAGTGATCATAAAAGAAGCAATGTCACTCAGGATGTCATGACTTTGTACTGTGACATCAAGAGTAACATCAATATGAACTCAGTTCAGTCTAAAAACATCAGACATAGGAACAACAGGCACCAATTTGGAAAGGTTCGTGTGAAGCTTGGAAACACTGATCTACATATTGCTGACATGGTTACCAAGGGTCTCAAGGCCACTCAATTTAAAAATTCACAAAGTAAGTTGAGGACGTGCCTTTATGAGAGTTTATAACAATTAATGTTAACTAGGAATTGTATTTTGAAAATTAATCATATGGTGATTGGCCAAAATATTAAGTTCCCTCCTCTTGTGCAATATTACCCCTCTAGCACCCTCACACATTACGCTTACTTCATTTGGTGCCCATACAAACTCTTCATCTTCCATACTTCTTCCAACAAGCACAGAAACCCCCCTCTCTCTCTCTCTTTCTCTCTCTCTCTAGCGATCAAAGTCTCCAAGAATGTCTCAACATCCAAAATCTTCCCCTTCCAAAAGGATGAACATCATCCCTGATACAGATGCTGATGCTAGACCTGATTCTAGCAACCCTAACGAGGTTCTTGTGGTAGCTCCTCTGCGCATGCTGACTCCAGAAGGACTGTTGGTGAAGAAACCAAGGTCTTCACATGCAAGAAGACCTAAAGACCTAGTCACAAGTCAGGCTTCTCACTCAACAACCTCCATTCCTAATGATGATCTCAATGGGGAAGAAGCTAGGCAAATCCACAACACCATTGCCAATTTGATATCCAGGGTTCTGAGTGAGCCTCATGATGTTCCAAGAATATCTATTCCTTCTAACACTGAGGGTTCTACTCCTCATCTGGATGAACAAGCTGATGTCATTCACAATGTTGAAACCTTAGAAACAACTTCTCAAAAGGACACTGACAAGGGTCAAGCCTCTGAAAATAAGGAGGATCACATGCAAAGTGATAAAAATGATGCTGATGAGGTTCAGAAGGACAATGCTGATATTGTAAACCTTGAGGAGTATTCAGACAATGATCTGATTGCCACAATCAACCCTAACATAGGCAAAAGGCTCATGACTAGGAAAGGGAAGAAGGCTGTTGTGCAGAACACTCCTACAAAGAAGGTTGGGACTAAGAGGACTCTGGTTGGCCCTACCAAAGCTTGGAGCAAGGTTGTCCCAAAGAAGAGGAAGGCCCAAACTAGCTCTGAATCAAACTCTGAGTCAGAAGTTACTTGTGATGTCACTGACATCCAACCAAAGAAGAAACCCACAACTAGCAAACTGGCTGCTAGTGTTCCAGATGTACCCATTGACAATGTCTCCTTCCATTATCCATCTAGTGTAAACAGATGGAAATATGTTTATCAGAAGAGGCTGGCTTTGGAGAGAGAGCTGGCTCAAAATGCTCTTGAAAATAAGGAGATCATGAATCTCATCCATGATGCTGGCTTGCTGAAGACAGTCACTCAATTCTCATACTGCTATGAGTTACTTGTCAAAGAATTCATAGTCAACCTGTCAGAAGAGTATGCTGATAGGAAATCCAATGAGTTTGGCAAGGTTTATGTATGAGGTAAATGTGTCACTTTTTCTTCAACAACCATCAACAACTATCTGGGAAGATCAGATGCAGCACGACCTGATATAGCAGCTTCTGACAACAAAGTGTGTCAGGTGATAACAGCCAACCAGGTAAAAAGCTGGCCATCAAAAGGAAAGTTAGTTTCCAGCAAGCTGAGTGTCAAGTATGCCATGTTACACAAGACTGGTGCTGCTAATTGGGTGCCCACAAATCACAAGTCAACTGTGGAAACTATCCTTGGAAAATTTATCTATGCTGTTGGAACCAAAGCCAAATTTGACTATGGGACCTATATTTTTGATCAGACCATGAAGCATGCAGGCAACTATAGTATTAAAGGCCCCATAACATTTCCTTCTCTTATCTGTGGAATAATTTTGACTCAGTATCCCAATCTCCTCAAAGAGAATGACTCTGCATACAAGAGAGAAAGCCCATTGTCTTTCCATCACAAGTTGTTTCAAGGAACACATGTTCTTGACATTATCATGACATCAGCAGAGACATCCAAAGGGAGCTCTAAGACAGGAAAGGTTGAGGTTATTGCCATGCTAAAAGAAACTTGCAATGAGTTGTAAATAAGGAAGCAAAAACTTGAAAGGTTGACCAGGGCTCTTGAGCAAGATGAAGATAATGAGTCTACTCAAAATGATGAGGACAAGGATGATAGGTCTGATGGGCAGGATGCTGCATCAGAGGAAGCTGTTGCCAGTTTTGAGGAGGCAAGTGATGACAGTGACTCCAGCTCTTCTCAGGAGGAAGATTAATATGGTGGTGGTGATGGCTTGCTGGTTTGCTTGGGCTGATGATGGTGTGCTGTTGGTGCTGGTGTGACTAGTGATGTTTTTTTGTGTTTCCTTGCTTAGATTTTGATCTTTATTTGACAGCTGAAATATTTGTGTTGCTCTTCACGAGCTTTATGTTGTAATGACCCCTAACATCTGCACTTCCATACTTTTTGATCTATACTATTTAGTTAGTTTTGATCTAAATTTATGGCTAAAAAGAGGGAGAAGTGGTAGTAACAGCAGGGCTAGATGTGTATGTGTGTATCTCACAAGTGGAAGACTTGGTTGAAAGTGGTAGTAACAGCAGGGCTAGATGTGTATGTGTGTATCTCACAGGTGGAAGACTTGGTTGTTGTTGCTGCTCTAAGTGTGCTACAGGTGTTGCTACTATGCATGTTTGAACTGAACATGGTTGCATGTGTGATAACAGGATGCAATTTCTATTGTGTGAGTTCCTAATGTGTGTAGGAATGTATGTTAGAAGTATGTGTAGGAATGTATGTTAGGCATGTGTGAATTTTGGCTGAAGCTGGTAAGATGTGTGTGTTTCTTGATGAAACATAGTAGTAGTATAGCTTCTAGATTTGTATGTGTCTGCAGTGTGTTTGCAAAATGTGTGTGACTGTGCATCTTTTCAGGGGGAGTAGCATAGGATGTTATGTTTCACAGATGATTGTGTTCTTCAGGATGTCATCCTAAATGTCCTAACATCCAGAATCCAGTCTGGATAAATATTTGTGACTGTTGTGTGTGCAGGTTATGTGTGCACTGATGTGTTGTGCATCAGTTGAGGGGGAATATCACAAGTTGATCCACAGATGATTGTGATACCTGTCGTATGGACTAGCAGGTAGTCCTTAGGGTGTGAAGATGACTCTGATATGGTGAGATAGCTGTGTGTGTTGTTAGCTAGTAGCTTTCCTGCATGTATGGTATGATTTCTGCTGCTTGTAATTTCTGATATGGTAACAGAGTGTTTTAGCCAAAAAATTTCCAAAGGGGGAGTTTGTAGATGCTTTTGATTGGCTGCATTTTGTGGCAAAACATTGACGGATGTATGAATGTCATGACTGATGTTATGACATACATAATGAGAATTCAGCAGGGTAAGTTGAAATAGCTAAGAGTCACTTAAGTTGGATGTCATGACTGAATGTTATGACATCAAGCGTATGACATCAGGGCGTGCATGTATTAGTTTCTGTTATTAGCTCAGGCTATACTTCAGGAAACATATTAGGAAGCCTAGTTATCTAAGGCGACATATCAGACATTGCTAAGGATAACATGGAATGCCCCTGACTCAATTGGAGGTGCGCAGCTTCATGAAGAGAGGTTTATCTTGGGTAAACCTAACTTATGTACGAAGGCCCAAGGACAGTATGCTGCCTATATATACAGAAGGAGCAATCCTATTTTAAGATAGTTCTTGATAGGGTTTTAGGGAACGTGTATTTTGTGAGTGAAGAATTCTTTTTTTCACGTGTGTTTGTGTGTCTTAGGATTACTTGTAAACCAAGCAATTATCTGCTGTATGATTGCATTGGCATATAGTTCTTAAGCTGTCTGTTAAGTGTGTCACTCTAAAGCTTTTAAGCAAGAGTGTTGTGTCACTTGATCAAAGCTATGAAGCAAGATCAAGGTGTGTTTGAAGTGTGACTTCATTGCCATTTGTAACTTTGAATTGGTTGATATCACTGCTGTGATTGAGGGGGAGTGAGTTGGTAACTTTGGTCTAGTGTTAGGCTGAAGTGTCATTGGGTAGGTCTTAAGTGAAGAGTGCAAACTGGTTGTTTGACTCTGAATTAATTCTACTAATAGTGAATTTCCTCCCTGGCTTGGTAGCCCCCAGATATAGGTGTGGTCTGCACTGAACTGGGTAAACAATTACTTGTGTTATTTACTGTTTTCATTTACAATTTGTCATTAAGTTTTGTAGTCTGTGTTACAATGGATGTCATAACATCCGTGATAACATCCACTGTTGGGTACTGTCACACCCTGATTTTTGACCTTAAGACCTCACCTCCTTGCGCATCTTTTCTTACATGTTTTCATTTTGCTTTTGTATGTGCGCTTATCAAGGCTAACCAACTTGCGCAGATGCAGTAATCCCAAGTGAACCAACATCCATTCTCACAATTTCAAGGACGGGGTCAGTTGGGCTTTGATTCAATTTAAATATGAGGTTCTGTCGGTATCTCCTAAGCTTCAGTGCATACTCATGAAGAAAAGTTGGACATGAGTCTTTGTTTTATAAAAAAATTAAGTTTCCCTTGTCGGTGCCCTGAAACGATAAGCGATTAAAGATTGGAATTGAGTTTATACATTAAGTATTCATAATAGAATTCAAGATTTATGAAGATTTGAATTAATTTGCTATTTTTATTCGCAACTCCAAGATTCATAATTTCGAGATTGCAAGACGATTTTAAAAGGAATAGACTTCAATACCACCCTTAATTATTCATTTCCAACTTGAGTCTCATTCAAACAACAAAGTGAATTTTTGAAGCTAACAATATTACAAAGTCCAGAATAATAATTGATATTCACAATTGATGTGCAAGATTAAGTCACCAGCGCTTTGTTCTTTTGGTTAAATAATATGCTAACGAGTTACAAGGATAATCTCATGCTTTAAATATCCAGAATGATAAGAATACAATTCATTTCTTTCAAAACACCATCTCAAGTCACGGTACAATGGCGTGTTAAGAGGGAACACCGCCTTTTCCTTGAACCTGATTTATGTTTGCACTACAAGTTTATACAACAATGATTACATTCACAATTAAGAGGACATTAGGAATGTTGGCTAAAGTTTCTACTACAATACAATGAAGACTTATAACCTAATCATTCACGGCAGGAACATTAACACCCTGTTATTTCCATGATATGATGAGCAAGGATGTTGTTGGGACATTGCTTCTCTCTAATCTTGACGGCATTATCTGCGGCAAAACAAGTCACTTTACTTCGTGACCGATCCTTAATTACTTCAAAAAAACTGCACATGTAGAGCAAGAGAACCATAATAACCGCCATTGTCGAAATCCGCAACAGCTTTAAACTCCTCTTCTGCAACTTGGCCTGTTCAATCAGGAGGAAGATAAGTTTCACATCTCACCAACGAAGCAGACTCTTGACAACTACATTAGCCTTAATTTCATGTTCCAATTTCTCAGATACAGACCATTACAATACATTGGATTATAGAACAAATTCAACAATTGCAAGGAGTTTAACCAAATGCATATAACTACCAACTTACAATGTTATCAATTCCCAAGCGCACCTGCACGAGCAACATGTTCAGCAAGTTCTTTCTCAACCAATTTAGAACAAGATTGGCAATCTCAATATCAAGACGGAATTACCGAATCAGACTTCAAACTCCGCAAACCGGCATACAACAAGCTAACTCCTTGCAAAACATTGAATGAAATATTAACAAATTGTAAGGAGGGGGAGTATATGAATACGATTGTTAACTAAGGATACTTCAACATATTTGGCAGATCAACGCAGTTTACACATACCTTACGGGATGCTAGTTCTTACCTCTTGAAACATTAGGATTTAGAACTGCAGCAGCTTCAATAGAACTAACTCGAAGCTTCCGTTAACCAGTTCAAGGGCATCTCCCGTTGGCAATCCGGTGAAGGATTTCTTCCACGATGACTACACTCCAAGTGATAGTTTTTCCCCCCTGAAAGTTAAAGTGACAAACCAAGGATTCAGCACATAATAAAACTCAATCAAAGCATGGTTTATGACGATATTCGTCAAGTTGCAATATCAGATTCATGAGCATGTTGGATCAAGGAAGAGAATGCCTTCACCAAAAGTCGTGCATCTCTGCAAAAATCAACAAAATATAACATGTCAAGATTTGGATAGAACCGGAAGTAGGAAAAGAATACCGAGTCGCTAGAACCAAGGATATGCGGAACTTTGTTCCTCAAGGTATCACTGTCTACATTGCTTCCATCTTCACCACTAAAACCTTTAGTGGATCTTCTCGGTGTTGTTTAAGACGATTAAACCAATCTACCCCTCCAAGGACCTGCAACCGAACACATTTTTCATTAAAGGTCATGCCAATGTGTCTAACAAAATCAATTTTAGAAGAACATAACAAAATTTACAACGAAGAATGTGTGGTGAAAATAAGCAGAATTGTCATCAATGGTATATTGCAAGCGTTGATCAAACAAGAAAGAATGGGAAGCTCATTTAATATACAAACATAAATCTCTATTCGTTAATCACGAATCATGACACAAGGAGGCAACTTTATTCCTTTCCAAAAGTGTTTCAGACAAGATTAACCTAAAAATGGAAATGTTTTCAAGGAAAATTGCTTTTCTGTCCAAAATCAATAAGGAAACATTCTCTTAGAAGATTATAAAAGAGGACAGATTCACAACAACACAATGGGGGAACACGCAAATCCACAATAACTCACAAAACCCCAATTTCAAACCCCAAAAAAAATCACGACAAGAAGAATAAGGAAGTAACTTATCTTCGTAGATTGTTGTCACCATTCGCATTAACGCCGCAAATAACCCTCCGCTCGCTCCAAAACCTTCGCCGTTTCCATGAATCTCAATCATCCGCAATCGAAACCCGCTGCAAATCACTGTCACCGCCGCCGTGAAGAGCTTCCACGCAAAGTCAACGCCTCTGAATCGCCACCAGCGAAGCCGACCAAGCCACCACCGAAAAACACAAATCCACTTACTGTTAGTTTTATTAATAATTTTGGTGTTTGTTTCAGGTTAAAAAGGAAAGAAGAACGGCGAAAGGGAGAAGAGAGATTGAAGAACAGAAAGAGAGGAGATTCGTGAAGAAACCAGAAGAACAGAGGGAGAAGAAACGGAATCCGGCGGAAGAGAGATTGGGAAATGGGGATTAGGTTTTTTGTTTATTATTTATTTTTGTTTATACTTGTTGTAATCCGGTGTAGCACGCCCATGATATCACCGTGCACCGCACTGTATCATAGACACTGCTAACCACCCGATCTCCAACGAATAACATCCAGCGATCCACACCTCGCACGCCCACCATAAGCCCGCGCCTGCGTCACACACAATCCGTCCGCCCCTTAAACCTCTAATTAACCCTCTGATTAATCCTTCAAGCTAATAATTAAATGACCCTAATTTAATTAATTGACCATTAGCTCCTTTTTAAACCAACTTTTTAGGAACTATTATTAACCGTAATCAATCTTTTATAAATTAAGATAATGACCTTTTAATCTAAAAACAATATTTTTTATTTATTTAATAAACCATTTAATTTTTATTTATTTATTTAATAAACAATTTAATTTTTTATTATTTATTTTATTAGTTAACTAATTAATCTAATATTTTTAATTAGACTTTTTTATAAAAAAACTAATAAATCTTTTATAATTAAATAACCTCCTTAAATCTTTTTTTTATCCCATTAATTCATTAAATAATATGATAATTATTCAAAACCCATTTTCCTAAACAACTTGCAATTAAAAGGAACTAATAATAATAAAGAACCTTTCTTTCAAATCAACTTTTACCTTTTTATGACAATATCTAAAAAACAATAATTTAAACTTTTTACTAAAATAAATCTAAAATAATTTCTCTTAAAACCAATCTCACCAAAAATAATATATTTTCTCATAAATCAACTCAACCTTTTAAAGTCAATTCTAACCTAAAATCAACCAACATCGCAACCTTCAATCGTGCACGCCTGCGCCCCTCTTCCATTCGCACATTCACAACTCACTCACTTGTGCACCTTAGCGCTTTCATGTGTCTATGTATGCTTTTATTTATCTGCCTTTACCTTACCGCTATTTATCTTTATCGTATCGCATAAACGTCCAAAGGAAGAATCTGTGCATGACTTAAACAATTGTGCGTATGCATCTCATTTGCATCATACTCCCCATTGATCCTTGATCCCATTCAAGTCGATCTTCTAAGCTTAGATCCTACCCCATAGGGAGGACCTTTTATCTTTACAACTTAGATAAACACATCCAACAACTCAATTCAAACTATTCAAACATATTAGAGAATAAGATGTTAATCATCTTAAGCGAGATAAAACTCCTACCCCATAACAATTCAATCAATATGTAGGGACTTTGCCTTAGGAGAGATAGAGGCGTACTTGTTGACAATCCGAGTACTTGAGCCCTTCTCTTAAGACGATGCAAAGACTATTTTCCTACAAAGTTGTGGTGGTTAAATCAAGTAATCTCCCTTAAAATGACAACTCATCTTTTCTTCTAAAATCAATCAATCAACTACCTTATCCCGTAGGAACTTTGACCATAGTCAAAGAACTCCTCAAACCCTTTAGGGGAACTACATATACTCTGATTCCACTCCCGTCAGAATATGTAGGCATAAGATGCGATATCTTATCGAGTATACTTAGAAATAAACCCCTAGGTCTTTTATCCTTAAGCAGATAACCCTTAGCAATAAACAACATAAAACAAGAGGTTCTTGTAGAGTACTACAAAAACTTAGGATGCTAGCACCTTCCCTAAGTTTAACCAACCCCCGAACCTATAACTATCTAGATTTTGCATTTGCATTGCATTGTGGGTAATTCGATCTTTTTCTCTTCCTTTGGACAAATTAAAGTTCGGTTGCAAATGAATTAAGATTCAAGCTAAGGATGTTTGCAACAAAAATCATTTTGTCCTTAGGTACCCATATTTTCTTGGGTCCTCTGGGGTTAGTAGGTTTGAAATTCTTTCTGAATTTCTTTCCCTTATTAGCATCCTTGTTCTGATGGAATTTTGGTTTATTAAACACAGGTTTGTTCTGATCAGAACGTGTGTGTTTAATATCATTTAAATGACCAAATTTGAAATGAGTATATAGAGCAGAATACTTAATGGTCAGTTTATCAATAGGTTTTGGATTTAAATCCTTCCCAAAAGGTGATTCATATCCAATTCCCTTTCTGTTGTTTCTGCTTACGCCATAGATCATTGAAACCATCTCGCTTCTATCTAGGCCTCTGGCCAGAAACTTCTGAAAGCTATAGTCATACTCTTCTAAAATGTTTTTAGAGCATGATATAGGTTCTGAGTCATATTTCTGAGCTTTTTCTAAATCATTTTTTATTTTAAGATTGTTTGCTTTAAGCTCAGCAACTTCTGATCTCAGCTGATCATTCTCAGATGCAATACAGCTTTGAAGCTTCTTGTATTTGAGTTTGATTTTGCTGTAGCTTTCCAAAATTTCTGATAAACTTTTAGAAAGTTCAACTCTAGTGAGTTCAGAAAATACCTCCTCAGAATCTGATTCTGATCCAGATTCAGCAGCTTCTTCGTGGTCCTCCACGTCAGCCATTAGTGCTACATTAGCACACTCGTCTTCTGATTCTGATTCTGATTCAGAAGCATCTGAATCATCCCACGTGGCCATTAAGACTTTCTTCTTCTTTTCAAATTTCCTTCTGGGTTTCTCTTTCAGAAGTTTGAGACATTCATTTTTATAGTGGCCAGGCTTCTTGCACTCATAGCACACTATATCTTTCTTTCCAGATTTCATATGTCCAGAAGAGTCGCCACGCTGATCAGATCTTTTGAAGTTTCTAAACTTCTTTTGTTTATGCTTCCAGACTTGATTAATCCTCTTGGATAACAAAGACAGTTCATCTTCTTCTTCTGAAGATTCTTCAGAACTCTCTTTAATAACCTGCAACGCTTTAGCAGATTTGTTAGATTTTAAAGCAACTGACTTACCTTTCTTCTGAGGCTCGTCTTCCTCCAGCTCAATCTCGTGACTCCTTAAGGAACTGATTAATTCCTCTAGAGTGATCTTATTCAGATCCTTCGCAAGCTTCAGAGCTATCACCATTGGTCTCCACCTTATTGGCAAGCTTCTGATGATCTTCTTGACATGGTCTGAAGTAGAATAACCTTTATCCAGAACCTTCAACCCAACAGTTAGGATCTGAAATCTTGAGAACATAGTTTCCACAGATTCAGACTCCTCCATTTTGAAGGCTTCGTAGTTCTGGATGAGCGCCAGAGCCTTGGTCTCCTTTACTTGGGAGTTTCCTTCATGAGTCATCTTCAAAGATTCAAACATATCAAATGTTGTTTCTCTGTTTGTGATCCTCTCATACTCAGTATGAGATATAGCATTTAATAGAATGGTTCTTGCTTTATGATGATTCCTGAATTCTTTCTTCTAAGCTTCAGTCATTGACTTTCTGTCAATCTTTTTGCCATCCCCATCAGTGGGGTGAACATAACCATCAATGACCAAATCCCAAAGGTCATCATCATAGCCTAGAAAGAAACTTTCTATTCTATCTTTCCAGTAATCAAACTTCTCACCATCAAACATGGGAAGTTTGGTGCTGATTTCATCTCTATCTTCATATTTGTTGTTGGAAGTTGAAGTTGAAGTTGAAGTTGAAGCTTCAGCCATAATATCAAAGATAATAATCAAACCAGAGTTTTTCCCAACTGGATCTCTCTTTCACTGTTAAGTGATAGCACTACAGAGCCAGAGCTCTGATACCAACTGAAGGTGAGAAACACTTAGAAAAGGGGGGGGGGGGTGAATAAGGGTTTTTGAAAACAAATTGGAAGATAGAAAATAACAAGGTATTTTTATCCTGGTTCGTTTGAACTCAAACTACTCCAGTCCACCCTACCAAGGTGATCTGCCTTTCTCAACAAGGACTTAATCCACTAAATCAAACTGATTACAGTGTTAACCACTAAGACCAACAATCTTAGTCTTCTCAAGAAATTATGACCACAACTTGGTCTTCTTAAGGAATTCTTTTTACAAAATATTTAAACTAACAATTTGTGTTTAAGGTTTTGCTTCTAACAAGATATATCACAACAGTGATGTTTACACAAGATTAAGAACAAATATGAAAAACTGTTAAGCTTGAAGAATATTTGAATGAGAGCTTGTGAGTTGTTTTTCTTTCAAATGATTCGTCAACGTTGAAAAGATGTTGAAGCTTGTTTAAATACTACTTCAAGTCCTTCTCTCAAAGACTGTGCATTGTTGTATGTTCTGATGCCTCTGTTGCCTTTTTGTCTTCTATTGACTTTTCCTTTCCAGGAAGAGGAATATTCAGACATGTGCTTTGTGTCTGAATTCTTGTGTCATGCATAAATGAGGAATAGTGCCGTTGGAGCAGACGTTGGGATTAACAACAGATCTTTTCTTTGAGCTGGCATCTTTTCAACTGAATAAATATATCCTTCAACCAATAATAACATCAGATCCTCTGATGTAGTTCCTTGTTCTTCAGATCAGAGTCTTGCAGCAATAGTGCTAAAGCGTGAATGTTACAATCAGCGCAGAGTTGAATATCAGAGCCTCTGTACTTGCAACATGAAGTACTTCCAGAGTCTTCTGAAACAATGTTGTACGCTCTTTACTCAAATTCTTCTTAGTTTCACTCAGAGTCATCTATAGCAGATCAGAGTCTCTTCAGGCAGCGCTCATAGTCTTCTGAAATGTTACTTCTGACGCTCAGAGTCTTAACGTTCTTTTCAGTTGCAGATGTAATTTTTGCTTCCAGATGAATATATAATTTAAGATCTGAAACAAAATTACTTAAACACAGTTAGAGTATATATTTCCTTTATACAAAATTTCATTTATCTTATCGTCAAAACAATGAGATATATTAAACACCAATCTGTGTTCTAACAGCTTTTAGATAATTCACCCCTTTGATAGACAACACGCATGGATCCCATTGAGTACAACGGACGTGAGGGGTGCTCATACCTTCCCTTCGCCCAACCGACTCCCGAACCCAAGATTTGGTTGCGATGACCTTGTCTTTTCCCGTTCTTTTAGGTTTTCTTAGATTATTTCCTTTCCCTCTCTTTGGGATAAATAACGTTCGGTGGCGACTCTTCTGTTTGTTTCTGCCGGTCCTTTTCGCAGTTGCGACACCAAATACAGAAGGATTTCCGGACATGGTTGAATATGAGTATGCGAATGTATTCAGAACCTATCTTCCACTTAGAAAAAAATAGAAATAATAATGAATACAATGATTAAATAAACAATTATGTTGAAAATATAAGAACCTTGCATATGCTTGGACGTTTGTAGGTGTTTCACGTTGCAATTCCCCCATCCAAAACAAAGACATTTTATGAGATTGTGAAGTATATGTTGATTTCTTAATGATGAATATGGTTGATGAGTAAATGTGATAAAAAATTTGTAGTTATTGAATTTATAGAGTTTGCAGTGTGTGTGGTAAATAATGTTTAGGTGACTTAACAATGGAAGAAGTGAGTTATCAATGCACAGGATGATAAATGGCACAACTAGTGTTTCATGCATGCAAGCTTAAAAATTGCACATCTAGTATTGTTGCATGCATGCAGGCTCTGATCTCGTTGGTCGTGATGTTCTTGCTCGTCCTTTCGTTGTCTGAGCGTACACGTGGCGATTCTTGCTCGTCATTTTGTTGGTTGAGCATCCACATATTCGGCCTTCAAATGGCTGATTATACAACATTATTTCATTGGCTTCTGGATTTTTGTACATACAAATTTATATATATATATATATATATATATATATATATATATATATATATATATATATATATATATATATATATATATATATATATATATATAATTTTTGTTTCTTCATTTGTATTTTCCACATTCCAGCATTATTTCATACATTTTTACATCTAAATGGCTCAGAGAAATTTAGTAGTAACCAGACACTATAATGGTACTGTTTTCACAAATATTAATGTTGTATTCTCATTTAGCAATACAGATACCTACTCATTCAAAATTCATGTGAATTCTGATTTCCTTCATTTCAAAGATCAGATTGAAAAAAAGTTACAACGATTTGTCAAGGAAAGTATTTATCGCCATCCATTAATTAATGGAGGAGATGCTACTGTATTTTACATAATAAATCCAATTGGAAACGACGAAGACGTGAAATCAATGTTTCAGTGTCATAATATGTTTGCTCAATTACCCATAATTAAGATATATGTTCGTCTACTTGAACATGGTGAAACATATCAGACTCAATCAACACAATCACATTAGTATGGAATGAGTCAAACTTCTGACTCATTTGCAAGGAGAAGTGAACAAGAGCATATGATGGAGGGTAACATTGGGGACACATGAAAACTAACTTGGCAGAAGCATGATGATTTGGCATCTTTGTCTGTTACTTTGCAATTTTTATACTGCTAATTTATTTCCAAATTTCAGAATATTATGGGAATATTTGTTTATCCTAGGTGGTGTTCAAGCTTGAGGAATTAGAAATTTTGTTTGAGTTTGAAGATATTGTTTTCTAAGTGTGGAGACATTTTAGGAAACTTTAGATTGAAGAAACTATTATTGAGGTGAATAAGTTGCAGATTCTGTGTAATAGAATTGCTGCGTTTTTGAAGTACAAATCCAGTCTAGTTTATTGTTATATATATGATGGATTTAACCTAATCAAAGTGTGGAAAATGCATTGTTGCTTAGTAAGTTTTAGGGTTTGTGTATTTGTGAGCCTTTCTTGTATCGTGTTAATACTAAAGTTGGACTGTTTGCATTGAGTTGTAATTTCTGTCACTATTGTGATTGAAAGGGAATTGAGAAGAGTCTCATACCTAGGAGAGTCTTAGGTATCAATTAAGCACGGGTAGTGATTAAGTGATAAGTTGTAAATCGGAGTTTGTTTAGCTTAGAATTAATATTATCTAGTGGATTTCATTCCTGACTTGGTAGCCCCCAGACGTAGGTGTTGTTGTACACTGGACTGGGTTAACAATTACTGTGTGTTCGTTTACTTTCTGCAATTTTTATTGTGCTCCTTCTTGTTAGTGTGTTTAAAGTAGAGATCAAGTGTCCTAACATCTCTTAGGACATATGAGATCTACATACCAGAATTTCATTTCCATTGCTTAATATACAAAAGATTTAACTCATAATGAGCTGAGTACAAACTACAAACATGGTTCTCAAAAGATACATTCTTAAACAAATATTGAAAAAAAATATAAACCTAAGAGTAACTTGAAGACTCCTTGAGAGAGATACTCATCTAGAAATGACTTCAATTGCACCAAGACTCGGCAGCTGGAACTAGATGTTGTGAGAAGAAGAACTTTTTTTCTCTCCATTAACCTCACACTATTATGCTATGTCTAGTATTTTTGGAATGATGAACTCCTTTTTCTAATCTTCAGCAGGGTCTATTTATAACAATCATCTAGGGTTTCTTGAGGAACCTTGGATCATGGTTCAATGCTAAGGAAATTACATCAAGCCCAATAATCAAATCAGTATTGTCCTCAATATTCTTTCTGATTAGCCTCCAAGGAATCATGTACAAGGAAACATTTGTGGGAGACAAAACGCTTGGTGCAGACTGCCACAAAAGGGTGCATGCAGTGTTATCCTATTTGAAAGATTGCCCATAATGGTGGTTGTACAATTATATTACTTTTGTCTTTTAGTGCCTCTTTGATCTTATCTAGAAATTCAATTGGAATTTCTTCAGTACGAGCACATTTTCCCTCTATTACTCTGCTCCTATCATGCTTTCCCTAGGACACATATACTTTCTCATTTAAACTCTTGGTTACAACTCATCTTCTTGCTTCCGCTAACACTCCCAGGTTCTGTCTGACACTCTTGCCTTGGCTCATCAGAGACAACCATAATTCAAGCATTAAAAACATTCAACCAACAAAAAGGAGCACTTGTTGTGCTCCATGCTAAATACTACAAAACAATTAAAATGATCTAAAACAATCTAATAAAAAAACTAAATAAACTAAGAAAATAAAATACTTAGGATCAATGATAACTCACATTCACAAAAGATGGGTTATCAGCTTGCGTCTTCGCTATTGCATATTAGATTTTATTGTTAGTACTCTCTTCATCTCATAAAAAGTGTCTTATTTATACTTTTTCTTTACCTCAAAATTATTGTCACTTTACAATACTAATATAATATTTTTTTTTTACTATTATACTCTTATTTATTAACTTCCACTCAATTCAACTAATCTACTAATTATAATTAATAATTTTTTTAATAAATAATACTATTAATTATATTATTAAAATTAATATATTTTAGCATTTTTATATGAATTATGCATGACTCAAATAAGTTATTTATTTTGAGACAGAGAGAATAATAATATTAATATTTACCAATGTTGGATGATGGTTGGACTAATAGAAATTTTAATTAAAACTGTGGTCTAGGTAAATTTTAGAGAAATTCTACCGCAAACAATACATTTGCAAAGAGTACAAAATTTGTGACCTTACTCGTTGCATACAAGCAAAGTCACAATATATCTTACTAATACCTTGTCTATAGATCGTAATGAGTTGAGTTTTATATGACTTATAGTAAGGGTGACAAAATAGATGGATTAAATGGATATGAATTGGATTGTTAATGGATGAATCAAAACAATGTATTATTCCATTAACAATCCACTAAAATTTTCTTAAAATTATACAATCCAATCCATCTGTTAAAAATAAAATCCATCCATTAACATATTTTTAATGGATGGATATCCATCCATCCAACTTTTTTTTTATTTCAAAAAAATAAACGTATTTTTTTTATTTTCGAAAAATTCATTTTTTTGTATTTATAAAAAAATGTTTTTTAATATATTAATGAAAAAATTGATTTTTTTTTAATTATTTTTTTTGTATTTTAAAAAAAAATCATTTATTTTTGTATTTTTAAGAAAAAAATTGATATTTTAATTTTTGAAAAATATCATTTTTTTTGGGAAAATTTGAATTTCTTATTCAGAAAATTGATATTTTAATTTTATCGGTTTTTTATATTTTAATTTCTTATATTTTCAGAAAAAAAATCGGTTTTTTTATCGGAAAAAAATCAAATTTTTATTTTGAAAAAAAAATCGATTTTATTTTCAAAAAAATATTCGATTTTTTTTTGGAAAAATTCCAGATTTTTTTATTGGAAAAAAATAATTTTTTTAAAAAAAAAATCTATTTTTAATTATTTTTAAAAAAATAAATCTAACGAAAATAAAAATAATCCATTGGATCCTTCCAATATGTTGGATAAATTGAATTCATTCATGCATATAAATAGATGTATTTAATCCAATCTATTAATTTATTTTTTATGTGGTAGATGAAGTAGATAGATTTTTAGATGGATGAATTAGATGAATTTTGCCTTAATGAATTTAATTGTCACCTCTAACTTATAGGCAACTTATAGGCAGCTTCATCTCACTACTAGAGTTTTCTCCTATGATTCTACGACATCTAGAGCAAATGTGCCGAAATTTGTTGATGTCAAGTGAATTCAAATTATCGTAGAGATAGCAACTCAACAATAAATTAAGGTTTTATTTTTTTAAATTGGCAACATGATAACAAAATAATATAAAAATTATTTTTTAATTTATTGAGAATATAAAATTATTATATTGACACATAATTTATATTTTAAATTGTTTAACAAGCGCGTTAAAACACAAGTTAGCATAACATTGGAATTAATTTGATATATAAGTTTTCTCTTTTCATATTTTTCATGTTAGTGTCAAATGAAATGCCTAATCCATCTTGCAACAACCACACACCACTCAATCATGCTAACAATCTTTCACGGTAGTCATCATTTCATAATTTAAATCTCATCTTTCCCATTATTAACAAAACACACTAATTATCAGATGTAAATTAATTTCGATATCAAAATACAAAACTTTTGTCTTACTATTAAAATCAGTGATATTTAATTATTTTTGTAAAAAACAAAATAAGTCTTTCTCTCTCTAAAGAGTGACCCATGTATACACATGCAGCAGCACTCTTATATAAATGCTGCTGTGACCATAGCAAACAAATCTCTTATTCTCTTTTCCCTCCTTATAACTTCTTTGTTGAACAGAGATTCTAAAATGGGTACCAAACGACACCGTATTATTCTCTTGTTTGTTCTCACTGTTACGGTGGTGATGATGAGAGTGAAAGCAAGAGGTGAATATGGTTCACCGGAACAGTGTGACCTGTTCACCGGAACATGGGTGGTGGATGAATCGTATCCGCTGTATAAACCAGCCACGTGTCCGTTTATAGAGCGCGAGTTCAGGTGTGAAGCAAATGGACGGCCTGATCTGATTTACACCCATTACAGATGGAAACCACTGTCCTGCAATTTACTCAGGTTATCATTATTACTCTCTCTTTCTTTTCATTGGTTGCTTTTTTTTCTATGGTCATTTTCACTTTATTTTTATTTTATTTTATTTTCACTTTATTTTTATGCAAAAACAGATTTATTTATTTTATTTTTATTATACATTTGTTTCTACAGTTATGCATTTTTAGTTGAGATACTAGTAGTACCAATTATTGTTGGTTGTTGTCATCAATATTCAATAACTATATATAACCTCCAAACACATCATTCATTTTGAGTTTTAATGCTATATTATTTTTATGTATATTTAAAAATAAAATAAAGGCCATTCTTAACATTTTTTTAGGTAAATTAAAAAAATATAATAAATGAAAATGAGAATATGGATTTTACTAAATTACATTTTTTGAATATTGGTGTATTTTAATTATTATTAATAAAAGATAAGAAAAATAATATATTAAATATTAACTGATAATAATATATTTTAATTATCATTAATTATTATTAATTAAATAATAATAAAAATAAAAATAAAATTACATGCGATGAATAATTTTTATTTGGACAAGTAATAATATTTTAAAATGATTTTATACATAAAAAAGTTGCCATTTCAATTTTTATATGGTAAATTGAACAAGTTTAAACGCTTTTTTTAAAAAAATTTATGATTATTAGAAAAGTGTAGTAAATCATGTGACCTTTAGGTATGATCCAATCATTACAGGCTGTAAAACAACTGGATTATTATAGTATAAGAAAAAAAAAACACATCAACAGAGGTTCGAATGTTTGGCTCGGAACTATGAGGAATTAATGAAAGGTTGGAATGTTTTGGCTTGGGTTGAATTTTTAACATGTCTTTGTGACTCCTACTCACATTATTTTTTTTAATATGTGTGAGTGAGTATCTATTTTAATAAAAAAGTTATTAATATGAGTTAAATTATTATTATAATTAAGACACCAAACATGACAGAGTAACTAACTAGAGATAGATTCTCAATTCTCATGTTCTTTCATTTTGTATGGGAAAAAAATGGTGTCGGTTCACTCACTCGTGGGCCCGCTGTAGACCAAAACTCTGAAACTCTTGTCTGTGTTTTACCCTTTTTGTCCTCTCAAATCTTATCTTATTCCCAATGTGTCCTCGTCATTTTGTATTTTCGGGGAAAAGTAGTTACTCAAAACAACTTGAACTGAATGTGGCTAATGAAATTAGCAACAAATTAGTATAACTAGTAATAATTTGATTATGTTTAATGGCAGATTCAACGGAGAAGATTTTCTGGAGAGAATGAGGGGGAAGAGCATCATGTTTGTGGGAGATTCATTAAGCAGAAACCAATGGCAATCTATGACTTGTTTGCTTCATTCTGCACTGCCTAATTCCAATTACACTGTCGCCAGAGTTGGAGATGTTTCTATATTTACATTTACGGTAACAAATTTTTATTTCTTGCTAATTTTTTTTCGTAAAAATTTACAAAAAAATAGATATGGATGGCCTAAACATTTTAGATTTTAGAGAATGCAGATTTAAAACTTTCGGATCCTTTCAAAAATTCGAATTCACTTGAGTATCTCTAATTTCTAGTATTTGGTAATAGTTAGATTGTGTGGTTGGTGTTAAGTCATATACAAGTGGTCCATTCCTTGTTGCCAATATTAACAAGTAACTAAGGCAAATGGCTACATGTTTTTAATGCAAGATCCAACTTCTATTCCCTTTCAAAATCAGAAAGCTTTTAATGTTTAATTAGGTCACACATATCATGGTTACTTATATTTTCGGTCATGCCTAAATTAACATTCTATAGTCTTTCATTTTACCTTGTTTAATTAAGGTATTTGGCTTTAATTGAGATTCTACAATAACTTTAAAAAGCTTTAATTTGAGGTACTTGCACTTTACTTAGACTTCTACTTTTTTGTTCCACCTAATATTCACGTCAACTTAGCCCATTACTCTATTATGAGTTTAATGTGATTGGATGTATATGACCTAAATAGCCAATTGTAGCTGCTGTCAATAAATCTTCAGTTTTTGTAGTTTATAATTCTTTTTACTAACATATAATTTTTTCTTAAAAACTATTTGGAATAGTTTGAGTTTATAGCTTTTTAATTTATTATTTTTTCTATCATTTTTTATTATTATTTTAACAAAAATTCATTTTTATTTTTTTATAATTTAAAATAAAATAAATATATTTTAAATAAATGAATTGAAAAAAAGTCAAATTTTATATTTAAAAAAACTATGAACTTTATTACTGTAATTCTTTTTCATTATTTTTTTTTATGTTTTCTTTTTCACCTTCTTTCGTTCATTTTATCTGTTGATACATCATCGCTCTCTAATACTCCTCACTCGTAGACTTTGTTTGATAAAAAAATAAGGTTGGTTAATAAATTAGCTTATAATTTATAACTGATAGTTTATAATTTATAGTTTGTGGTAATTATAGCTATAAGGTAATTGAAGTGTTTGATAAAATTAACGGTTTAATTAGTTGATAAAATAAAATGACATAAAGAATATTTAATTATTATTATTTTATTTTAAAATTAGCGGTTTAATTAGCTGATAAAATAAAATGATATAAAGGGTATTTAATAATTTTTATTTTATTTTAAATAATAATAAATTGTAAAAGATAGTGATGGATTTTAGTTAAAATAATAAGAGTAAAATTAGAAGAAAAAATGATAAGCTATAAGCTAAAACGCTATTTAAAATAAACTATAAACTCGTGATAAAAAGACAGTTACCAAACAAATCTTTTATTGTCACATGAGTATAAGCTATAGGTTCAAAAAATATTTTGCCAAACATATCTATAATTTTATTATCCATCATCCGGCAATAAAATTTACATACCTATCTTGAAAATATTTTGCTATTATATTTATTTGAAATTGTTTACATGTGGATATTGTTATATTTAATTTTAAATAAAAATATTTATTTTACATTTAATTAATTTAATAAAAATAATATAGAAAATAAAGTTTATATATTTATTAAGTTATTAATTAAAGAATATTAGCTTATCTCATTTTATACTTAATCATCTATTTATTATTTTATTAAACATAGTCATAGAATGATATAATGATATAATGATAAACTTTTATTTGCATTATTGAATTGATGATTATCTTAGGGAAAAATGATTTAATAATTTGCAGGAGTATGAAGTGAAAGTGATGCTAGATAGGAACGTGTATTTAGTAGATGTTGTCCGAGAGGATATAGGCAGAGTGTTGAAGCTAGACTCCATTGAAGGAAGCAAGCTATGGAATGGGGTTGACATGCTTATCTTTAACACATGGCATTGGTGGTACCGTAGAGGACCCACTCAACCGTAAGCTTATTCTTTTTACTTTTCAACTATCATGCCATTTATTTTCTCAATCATGTTTGATAAAATAAATTTGAAAACCAAAATTCAGATGGGATTATATTGAAGTGGGAGGTCAAGTTATGAAAGATATGGATAGAATGAAGGCTTTTGAAAGGGCACTCGTTACATGGGCAGCATGGGTAGATGCCAACATCGACCCTACAAAAGTAAAGGTTTTCTTCCAAGGAATTTCTCCTTCTCATTACAAGTAAGCAAATTATAAATCCTTCCATTCCACTAATAACTTGTAATTCAAGTTATCTAACATAAACTAATATAGGTTACAATTGGCATGAACTTTGATTGCAGTGGCACCTTATGGAATGAGCCAAGTGCAAAGAGCTGTATCCGAGAGAAGACACCGGTGGCCGGATCGACATATCCGGGGGGATTGCCGCCGGCTGTGGGTGTGTTGAAGAGTGTACTAAGCAGAATTAAGAAACCGGTGACATTGCTGGACATCACAACCCTTTCACTGCTGAGAAAAGATGGTCATCCTTCCATTTATGGACTTTTTGGTTTAAAAGGAATGGATTGTAGTCATTGGTGTCTCTCTGGTGTTCCAGATACTTGGAATGAGATACTCTACAACCTTATTTAGTGTCATTATTTTTTATTTTTTATTATTATAATTCATCAATTGGGGGGACTTATTGGATTCTTATAATTGATAAAAAATTTATATAGAAAAATTGGGTGGATAGATTGATTTTCATAGCTGGCTACCCTTTTGTAATGCATTGTACTCAAAATTTAATGAAAATAAGGAAATTATTTGGGAATAACACACTTTGTTTGTGCTCTTAAGTCTTTCTATTTTATTTTGACACCACTTTAACACAGAGTTTGTTTGTGCTCTAACCTTCCAATACATTAAGAAAGAGAACAGATTGAATGTTGATTGAAGATGATTCCTCAAGCTTCTCGACCCTTGTCCACCCTCTTTTCATCATTCTCTTATCTCTTCTCTACTGCTTGGTTCTCGAAAATCACAATCTCTCTAAAATGAACAATAATATTGGCCTTTAAATTGAAGTTGAGCAAGTGTAAATTCGCTTTGCCAAATCAAGTTTCTTCACTCTAATGTTATGTTGGTAAATTTGCTTTGACAACATCTGAATTTTCAAATGCTTAGTTGGTTTTCCACTTTGATAGTTGGATCTATTCAACATATAATCACATGGGAAATATATATAATGCAATTCGAAGAAATGTACTAATTCGAAGAAATGTACTAATTCGCACCCCATGTCTGAAGATCAGCAAATCGTTATAACTACCATACTATAAAAAAATGAAGCACTCCATTTTTAGGTAGAATTCAAATTCAAACTTCATTTATCCATTTTATTTTCATATTGGCTTAATTGTTGAAATGATAATCTTGTAAGTCAATCTCGTTCTCACCGTACCAAAAGCTCAGGTCCATCGCTGCAACTTGCAACCTGTAATTTTCAATCTCTTGTTAATTATAGTTCCCTTGTAGAACAAGGACCCGTGTCAAGAAAATCACCTTTGAGGCTACCTTCAGGAGAAAAGTAGAAGCAATTATAGGCACCGCTTCAATTTGTGACTCATTATAGGCACCACTTTCATAAAATTAAAAAAATAGTATGTTATAGAAATATTGATGATGAAAGGAACAAGAGTAACACCCTTAAGAAATTGTCAAGCTAACTCCACAAAGATCGCACAATGTCTTACCAAAAGAATGTGTTAGGCATTATCAGCGATCCAAATTGCTTTAGAAAAACTCTCAAGTATTTCAGTTTCTAAAGGTTATTACGATAGAACATACGAAAAAATATCTAAAGCAAGTGACACATTTAAAGCGCAAGTTTTCAATGGAAAAATCTTGATTTTAGACTTAAGTCGGGCTACCAATGTGAAGAAAAATTCTTCTTGTTCTTTGTTAAAGTTTTGATAAAGACAAACACATCAACAAAAAGAAGACAGAGGTTAAAGGCTAGCACAATCAAACTCAAATGATCATAAGCTTTCAAAATAAAAGGAAAGAATCAAGATGGTTAAAGTATGCATTACAATTCATATTATATATCTTAATGACTCAGAACAAATTTCATTTTTCATGTCTAATCATCCATACATGTTTTGAAATTATTTGGAAAGAAATTATGATGTTACAAAGTTGTTTTTTACATTTTCAAACAGTTGCAACCGATTACACAAAACTTGTAACGGTTAGACCAGGGCAATGATCTAGAATAGGGGGGGGATTTGAATAGATCGCCAAGTAAAAAATTTCTTATTAAAAATTTTGTTTTGAAAATTATTTTTCTATGGCAAGCAGAAGCGAATCCAGACCGACTCTCGTCTATCCGAACCGTTATTGATAAAATCAAATATGCATATAAATCATAGTAAAACGTATGCTAAAAATGAGAAAAGCAAACCAATAAGTTCTATATAATGTTTGAATATAAACCACATAATGATAAAAAATTTCCAATAAAATGTTAAAAATAAACTTTACTCAAGAATTTTATCGAACACTTAGTGCGCAATCAATTTATCGAACACTTGGTGTGCAACACA
The DNA here is from genome assembly GCA_963859935.3 of Lathyrus sativus. NCBI lineage: Eukaryota > Viridiplantae > Streptophyta > Magnoliopsida > Fabales > Fabaceae > Lathyrus > Lathyrus sativus. Next base: position 792,471,101 of record OZ012735.1, on the reverse strand, counting down.
CCAAGCTTAATTCTTTTTGTGTTGAAGGTATGATAAATTAATTGCAATTCTTTAGATTGTAATGGTTTCACAAAAACAGTTTAAGATACTTCAATATTACTCACGAAGTGTTATCAATATATATATATATATATATATATATATATATATATATATATATATATATATATATATATATATATATATATATATATATATATATATATTTACACACATACACACATATAGAGAACCAAACTTTGTTTAGGCAGTTCCCTAATTATCTTTATTGTGGGTACGTTTGTCTTCAATTCAAAATAGAATTAAGATAGTGTAATTAACTTTATCAATAGTAGTTTACAAGAGAAGTAATAGCAATTTAAACCCCCAAACCCTATGTTAGATGTTGATCCTAACTTTTTCCCGTCTCTTGATCTTAGCTAGATCAAGTTACACAAGACTTCCAATTTGATCTTCCGATTACCGCTACTCAATTGATCGAACCTCCCTTCTTCAAAACTTTCACTCGGCTGAATCTAAATTGTGAAATCTTGCCCCAAGTCTTTCAATTGATCCTTCGGTTACCGCTACTCCTTTGCAAGAATCCTCGTTCTTGAAAGCTTTCGCTTGGTTGAATCCAAGTTGAAAAGACTTGTATAAAAAACCCCCAAAGGTTTTATTAATGAAACTCCCAAAGAAAAACTCAACATAATTTGATTACACTAACCTAAATTGGACCTTATCAATCTAATATAGATGACACAACAAAATTGATTATGCGTAGTTTTTGAATGCATGCAAAGAAAGGTTGAAGATGATGATAAATTTCTATGTGTGTTCTTGATTTCAATTGTTGGGAAAAGATGTATGAATGCATATTTATATGCATGTGTGTGTCTAGAGAAATAACAAGCAAAACAGACTTTTAGCCAAAAGTGCAAGTTTTTTAAAATTAGAACAGAATGTATTGACTCTAAATATGAATGAGTCAATATACAATCCAAATGAGTCGATACATAGCATAAAGGATTCTATACATTAAGGACATGGAATATTTGTTTGAAAAAAATCTTCAGAAGGAGTCGACTCCAAACACGGGGGAGTCGACTCATCAGCTGAATGTATCGATCCACACCATCAATGTATCGATACATTGAAGGCATGGAAGTTTGTTTGAAAATGGCTTACAGATGGAATCAATTCCAAACATAAATGAGTAAACACATTTGCATGATGTATCGAGCCATAAGCGTTGTGTATTGATACATTAAGAACAAAAATTTCCCCTTTTAAAAACTACTCAGTATGTATTGATACATACCAAAAATGTATCGACACATTGACAAATGTTTCATGAAAATTCAATTTTTTTTGCATGTGATTATCTATTTAATCTAATTTTACATATCCAATTATAATGATGCACATCTAGACATGGATGGTAAGGTCCAATACACACAAAAAGCTAAACTACCTAGTTTTGACATCAATCAAAATATATCTAAGAGTATAATGCACTCACATACTCCCCCTTTTTTATGATGGCAAAACATACTAAGAACTTGGTGTCTTTGGCAAAGCTTCCCCTGAATATGCGTACCATAAAACCTCATAAAACCTTGTACTTCTCCCTGAACATCAAAAAGAGACAAAGATGGAAAGTGTGATAAGTAACATGAAAAATGCACAATAACATATAACTCACTCAGAGGCGTTGCAAAGATTAAACAAATCAATTAAAATGTGCACTCACATAGAAATACATCTAATTGAAAACAAAGTTTAATCAGTAATACACAGCCAAGTATAATAAAAAGAGATAATATCTATTAACATTTGTCATAAAAGGTTGCAACGTAATAGCACAATAAACAAAAATACATGAAAACATAAATGCATGCATAAGAAAAACTAGGTCCACAATGATGCCTGACTAATGACCATGACCTCAACCTCAACCTCTACCACAAAACCAAGATGCACCATGTTGCACCCTAAAATTTGATCAACCGGTCCCCATATCTGGTTTATGCTTCGACGCATTTTGCATTCGCATTCGCATACGGCATGCATTGCATTTTTATCATTCAGATTGGGTTTTATCGGGATTATAGCCCCTGGCATTTCAGGCAGTTCAGGCCGGTTGGAATAAAAGTCTGTTGAGAATTGGTGCTCGTCTCCTGTGTTTTCAGGCCATCTCGGTGCCCGGGTTTCGCTACGGTTGCGCCATTGGGTTTTATTCGGTTTAATCGGCCTCCTGGCATTTTTAGGATTTTTCTGTCATTTTTCTGGATTTTTAGTGCATTTAATGGTTTTTTCTGGATTTTATAGAGTTTTTAAATATTTTTTAGAGTTTAAATAAATTTTCTTTTCATTTTTTAGAAATTAATAGATTTTTTAGATATTATAGTTTTTAACAAATTTTAGATAATTTCTTTTATTAGTTTTAATAGATAAATAGATAGTTTTCTTTTAAAAGAGTAGACAAAATAATAATAATAATAATAACAATAGATAGTGTTTTTTTTTAGATTAGAGTTTTATTGTGTTAAAAAAAAGAATTAATAGAATAAAAAAGATAATAACAGAGAAAATGTTTTTCTAGAGTTTATTTGTTTTTTCAGAATTAATTAGATTTTTAGATATTAATTTCTTTTTTTGATTAATTAGGTTTTATTTTGTTAGATTTTACTTTTAATTTTCATTTTAGGGTTAATTAGGGTTTAATAGACTTTAATTAGGTTTTAGGTGTTAATTTTCGTTTTATAGTTTAATATAGTTTTTCAGTATTAATTTTTGAGTTAATTAGGTCTAATCTGAGTCATTAATTTTGGGCCGTTTATCCATTAATCAAAGCCCAAGTCCAGGTCCAGGTCCAGCGATGACACATGTCAAATAAAAGGGCCTGCCACGCGTGCAGCCAAGGTTCCCCCACCTCATATTTTCTCTCTCCCCAGAACCTGCCCCTTGTCCACTCTCAGCCTCTCCTCAGCCACACGTGTAACCCATGCACACACTCCCTCTGTCACGACATCCCTCGCCTGAATCCCACTGCCGGCCATGCAAAGCTGCCGGCGGCCACCCTAACAACCCCCTCCGGTAACTTTAACCGCCTCCGACCACCACCAAATTCCGCCGAAATCTGGAAAAAACCCAGAAAACCTTTCCAATCTTCTTCTTCTCCGGTCTACCTCCAACCAACCTTCATCAGCAAATACCCCAAACTCGCCGGAAAATCCACCGATCCATCTCTTCTGATCCAGATTCGTCATCTCGTGTCAAGAATATCCAGTAGATCTTTCACCAAGAGAACTTCATCAAGATCATCGTGCGGCCATAGATTTAGAACTTCAGGGGAACTTCATCAGCGTCATCGTGTTCTTGAACTCTTTTTCCAGAAACTCAAGAGAACTTTCATCAATCTGTGTTCGTCCCCTTCACGTTCGTCATAAGAACCTTCAAGATCGTTCAACAATCTTCATCAAGAACACGCATCCATAGTCATCGTGTTCTTCCTTTTTCCAGAAAGTGCTTCAAAGGTCTTCATCGAACGAACAACGTCGCCGCCGTAAATCTTTGAAATTTCAACCAGAGCTTCCAGAAGTTGCCATAAACTTCATACCAGACTCCATTCGTTGCCGTTCGCGTCACGCCTCTAGGTTTCTATTCTGAACTCATCATCTATCATTTTTTTCTTGTGTTAGCTGGAGATTTTAGCGTAGATGATGTTAGGGCGAAAGTGGATTTAGGGTTCAATCTGGGCTCAGAAGCTGAAGCATTAGTTTATGTTTGTGATGGATAAGGGTGTTGTGAGCGAATGGGTGAGGTTGATGAACAAGTGCATGAGGATGAGAGATTGTTGAGGGTTTTTTCTGGAACGTTGCAGAAGGAGAGGGAGATGTTGAGCGTCGTTTAGGGTTTGCAATGGAGAGGGTGAACAGTGATCTTGGGATTGAAGGATCAGAGGAGTTTTGTTAGGGTTTACTAAGGCTGAATGTGTGGGCTCGGGCACTAGGCCCAGTCGTTATTTACTGAACCCTACTCCCTTGATTCCATTCACACCCCCTTCCCCTGGTTTGATTTAGTTTGGGCTTAACCCAATTGCTATCCGCACCACCCATGGGAGGCCCAAACCTGGATAACAAGCAATTCGATGCTATTCCCCCCCCCCCCACCCGGTTTATTTGCTTTGTTGTGTTTTTTTGTTTTTTCTGAAGCCAATATGGGCCCAGCGCAATTGCTGGTTGCACCCCCTCCTAGGCCCAACATATATTCTGAATGTAAATAAGTTGCTGGTAGCACCCCCTTTTTAATTGAACTTTGTTTATTTTTTTTCATTTGTATATAATTCACCAAATAAATCATAAAAAATTCAAACATGATCATTTTGATATGGGATTTTTCTCTCACTTTAATAATTGTTTCAAGAAAATTGTGAAGAAATAAAAATAGTATTCTAGGTTTTTTTCTTCCATTTATGGTGATTTTCCACATTTTAATTGCTTTTATTTTCATATTGTTTGTACATACATTTTGGTGAATTTCGTTTAGTCATTTAAATTCGTATTTTGATTCCGTTCTTTTTGTGGTAGTTAGATTAGAGAATTGAGTTCCCCCTGGATTTATTCCACATTTGTATGGATTAATTTTGATTAGTTTTGATTAGAGGACATTAGGGTAGTATAATTAGGGTTCAAACTCAACATAGGTGCATTCTACCATTTTATTTTTGGGTTTTTAGCATGAATTAGGTTATGGGACATATAGGGTATGTAGGGTAGATATAGAAATCCCCTTAGAATAAATCTTAGGATTTTAAATAGTATTTTACTATTTTTAGTATATTTTGCAAATGGTGTGTTTGTTTGGTGTTCCCACTGTTTTTATCTGTCTGCCTGGGCTTTTGGGTTTTATTTGGGGTATGGGGCTTGGCTTGAGCTTGTGGAAGCATGAAGACATAAAATGAGAAGATTGAGGATAATAATAAAAGGTTGATGCATGAAGATTGCTGGAATTGAAGGTGCTGATTGAAGACTTAGGAGAAATAGGAGCAAATAGGCAGAGCCTTAGAATAGACCAAATTCTTTCATAAACATGGATAGCTTCCTTTGCTTCCATTCCTCTCTATGACATAAAGTCCCTCTATGGTATTCTCCTCCCTCCTTTGGAGGGATAAGTGGTTGTATCTAAGAGGTAGAACTTTGAGGGAAACAGTCTGTTACAATGTCAACTGTTTATAGACTTCCTTTGGTCGTCAATGAACTGTTTGACATTCAATTTCTTCTGATAAAATCAATTCTTTGCTGGAGAGCTTGCTTTGAAGAAAGAAGCCATTGAAGGTAGGGAAGAGGATCAAAGATTGACAAAGATGAAGATTGTTCATGTCAAAGCTGTGCAACTGTTAAAGCTAGGGTTTACTGCTGTCTGGAGCTATCTGTTGTCTGATGCTGTCAACTGGTTAAGATTATGTGCTTGCTTGAGTTTGGTGATTTCTTGGAGATGGAAGCTTGTTGTAGCTTGGGCATCATTAGAGTTGGATTGTTGGGGTTCATTGGGAGATTGTTGTTTATCAACTGTCAGAGTTAGGTGAGCTGTCAGAGCTGGGTTTTTGGGGTTTATTTTCTTTAATGTATTGTTTGTTAATTTTCCCATAGGGTTAAGGTGAAGTTGTTTCACTCTGCCCATTGTTTTCTAGGTTCGAGGTCGAGTGGGACTCCTTTGCCTCGCTTGTACTGCTGCATTCATGCATTTTACCGCTTTACTGTATATATGTTGTTCCTTCTCCGTTTATCCCCTTAGGATCTCTGTTTCTCTCTGTGCAAGAGAGAAATATGACAGACATTAGGCTTTCATCCATGCATGACAACATTAGGTTAGATTTTGATCCCCTTTTCAACCATAGGTTTTAGAGTTCTGTCCCTTCTTTCTCAAAACAATCAAAAACACAGTAATAAAAGGTTAAACATCAATAAGAAACAGTTCTTGCGTAAAAGACTGTAAACCAATCAAAGAGTCATTTTTGTCCGCTTGGACCCGTAATCAGGAGAAAACCTTTTTCAGAAGGATAAAAAACAGTCAAACAAATCTGTATTTTACGTGGCCCGAACTACGTTTGCTCTGATCTTTCATGCTGTATGAAAGTACGTAGGCATAGGATGCGATATCCTAGCGAGACACCTTCCCCTCCTTTCCCGTAGGTAGGCGAACTACGTTGAATCTGATTTCTCGTTCCAAACGGGAATACGTAGGCATAAAGTGCGATACTTTGCCGAGTCACTTTATTTTCTTTTAACCCTTGACTTGTAGAATAGATAGAATAACAATCCATACCAGAAAACAAGCGTGGATCCCGTCGAGTACGACGGACGTGAGGGGTGCTAATACCTTCCCCTTGCGTAACCGACTCCCGAATCCAGGATTTGGTTGCGATGACCATTCTTTTCCCGTCTTTGCGGTAGGTTTACTCTGAGTGTTTCCTTTCCCTCCTTTGGGATAAATAACGCACGGTGGCGACTCTTCTGTTCAACCGGCGCCGATTTTCGCAGTAGCGACAGCTGGCGACTCTGCTGGGGACCCCAACGGTTCCCTACGCGAGTCAATCCTAGCGCTTGTTTTCCCGTCGTGGATTTTGTATGGATTTACGTTTTCTGTATTTTACATTCAGCATTGTATTTCTGTTATTATTGTCGTGGGTATGAGGGGGTTCTATGATTGAGAGATAAGTCGGACCTGGGCTTGAGTGCACCTAGAATTAGAGTGGAAATTAGTGGGCGCGTGCATGCTTTGCATGTACTATTGTCTCATGAAATCCACGCTCGGACGAGGTTCTTCTGGTTGACTTCTTTTTCAACCCTTTGGGTTGAGGGGGTTGTTGGTTAGTTGGATTGTCGACTCCAGGGACCGATCATTTGGAAGTTGGCTAAGTGAGGCCTCTTCAAGACATGATGATGCCACACCTTCTGGGTATCGTATCATCCGTCTTGAAAGTCTGTGACGCCAACGACCGCATAGGATGTCATACCTTATGTCAGTTATTAGGACACCTACCTGTGAGAGGGGTTGGAGCATGCAGGTAACTTGACCTCCAGATTACCGGTTTTCTTGATTGAGATTCAGTGATATTTGAGGACAGCATTATGAGGTCTGTTGGAGACCAGATTGGAGTACCGCTTTGGTTTGTTGACACCAGGTTCGAGCAGTGTTATGGGTCTGGTTAAGACCAGTATGATGGATTGGACTGCTCATCCAGGGGCACTTGGTCCCTTGTGTGTGCATTCTGCATTTTTGCATGATTGTTTGCATTTGCATTTCATTTTGCATAATCATCCTCAGCCGGAACAGGGAGCTTACCCGTTTTTGTCCGCTTCATCAGTTGATTTCCCGACATCCGTAGTAGACTTGAGTTAGCATCTGGAAAGATCATGGCTTCAGCAGAGCAGAACTTGGTTGTTACTCGGGCGGAGTTTGAATTGTTGAAGTACCAGGTGAATCAGATCATGGAATCCGTAACAGCTATAAATGGAGGAGGAAACGATGGTCAAATAGCTCAGATGAACAATGTTGCTCAGCCAGTGCAAACCTCTGTCAGAGGCCCATATTCCTTCAATGACTCAGAGTGTCACAATTCCACTTTCTCTACGCCAGATTCTCCAAGGATTGTTCCATCTCCAAGAGTCGTTCCACAGGTTAATATTCAGAACCTACTGACTGCTGAGTATATGGGAAGACTTCAGACGTTGGAAGATCAGATTGCTGCCTTGGTGAAAAAGAATACTCTTGATTTGGATGCTGCGAGCATGTGTTTGGTGCCAGGTCTTGTATTGCCTCCAAAGTTCAAAGCGCCCAGTTTTGAGAAGTACAAAGGGGATAGTTGTCCGAAGCTACATTTGGTTATGTTCTGCAGAAGAATGACTCCGTACATCACCAACGACAAGCTCATGATTCACTGTTTCCAAGATAGTTTGATCGGGGCATCGTTGGACTGGTACATGCACTTGCAGAGTGATAGTATTAAATCATGGTCGGACTTAGCCAATGCCTTCGTGAAGCAGTACGATTACAATCTGGAAATGGCTCCTTTTCGCGTGCATTTGCAAGAATTATCTCGTGCGGAGAATGAATCCTTTAGGGGGTATGTGCATAGATGGAGAGAATTGGCTGCTCGTGTTCAACCAACGATCCCGGAGAGAGAAATGGTTAGCCTCTTTTTGGATACTCTGAAGGGCCGTTATTATGACATGATGTTCACTTGTACAAACTTTGAAGGTTTGATAGGAATGGGAGAGCTTGTTGAGAGAGGACTCAAGAATGGAAAGCTTCGAGAGGCTCCTTATATCCCAGTTGGTAAGAATGAATCAGTTCTCAGTTCTCAAGAGGAGTGGGAAGAAGGAAGCGATGTTGTCTCAGAATCCCTAGCGTCTCAGGCTCAGTTCTTAGACACTTCAAACCAGCAGTCATATTATTGTCAGCCGCGTCGTCACGCCCGACAAAGGCCAAGGAAGCCTGAAAGGCAGTTTACTCAGTTACCGGTGTCGTACAGCCAGTTGTTGCCAGATTTGGTCGAAAGTGGATTAATAGTGCCGAAAGAGACTAGTCCAACGTTCCCGCCTTATCCTTCAGGTTCTGATGCCAGCGCCCGCTATGAGTACCATGTTGGGGTACAGGGGCATTCGACAGAGGATTGTAAAGTGCTTAGAAGCCAAGTTCAGAATCTGCTAGACTCTAACAGGATCTTTATCACGCCTCAGGGTTTTGTTCGGATTATTGATTATCCTTCATCCAGTTGTGGGGGTTCGTCAGTCCATGTCAGGGAATACTCCACTGAGAGTGTATGGTCGGGAGAATGTCCAGCTGAGAGCTCAATTGAATATGGGGAAAATTACTAGAGGTTTCTGCGTCGGGCGTCGCATCTATTTCTCTCTGCTGATCTATTTAGCTTTTGTGCATTGTTGTTTGCTGACCACCACCAGGCTTGTTGGCTGGGGTCATTGTATTTTGTACTTGGGTGTGCTGGTTTACTGCTCTTGTTGGCTTTGCATAGTGGTGTGAGGCGTTTATTTCTGTGCTTATAGCTTGGGGTGTATTTGTCTTATCTTGAATATGTGTTGATTTCTGCATTGCATTATCACATAACAGGTACATCAGAACCGTGGGTCTTATTTCCCGTCTCCAGTTTGTTGCAGGAATTCCTCAGAGATATGGAACAGAATCAGGCTGAATTGATTAAAGTCCGAAGCCAGCTAAGGCAGATGATGAAAGACATGCAAGAGTTGCGTCTGGATCAGAAGATGCTCAGGGAGGAAAATAATCAGCTGAAGACTCAAATGAGCTTGATCATGGAAGTATTCAAGAATGTGATTAGGAAAGAGGATGATCATTTATCTGAAGCCGAAGTGAAGGAGTTTGTTCCACTTGTTCCTGTGGAGCCCGTGCCTATGGAACCTGAGCTTAAAAGACGTGTCGATCGACACCACCACCAACAACAAAAGATACATCCGAGTCGGCAAAGGCCAAGGAGGATATTTGAAGCGCCGCCTTCAACGTATGCTAAGCTCTTGCAGACTTTATTGAGTTTGAAGCTGGTTGAAAAAAGAACATTGGAGCCACTCACAGGAACGACGCTTCCTTATGGGTACGACACTAATAAGCAGTGTGAATTTCATTCCGGGGCACCCGGACATGATGTGGAAAGTTGTCACGCTTTTAAGCACAACGTTCAGGACTTGATTGACGCAAAGGTTATTGAACTCACGCCGGGTGGCGTAATTGTACCTAATGGTCTTACCCCAGTTGGTGCTAAAATGATGGACGTTCCCGAAGCGGCCGTAGATCAGAAGTATATTCTGCAATCATTGGTGTCAGAATCCCCCTGTCCTCAGTTGCTGCCTAGACCAAGCTTGAGGATGAAAACGCTTGAACAAAAGGAGTCCCTGATAATTCAGACTCGATCTCCAAGTGGTTCGACTGATCAAAGTCAACAATTTGTTCAGTCTTCGCAACAGACGTCAACTCCTTTCCAGAGTCAGCAGCCTTATCATTATCGATCGAACTTGCGCGCTAGACAGAGCCCAATGAAGTCAGAAAGGCAATTCACCCGACATCCATTTTGAGCAGTATGGTTTCAATAGGCAACTTTGAAGATGGCTGGTTCAGCAGCAAGTCAGATGTGAAAGCCCGGTTCTCGGAAGCTGATATTTTCCTGTGTTTCATCTTGTCATTTCTTTATGTTTGTAGTTTCTTTCTTGTTAAATTGCAATCTTGTTTGTAAAACTTGTTGTTTTCCTTCAATTGATGATAATGAAATGAGTATGCATGTTTTGATTAAATCCATTCGTGTTCACTAATTGATTTTTACAGATATCCAACGCTTGGTTAAGCGGAACCCGGGGAGGATGACGAAAATGAACGACATGCAAGCTTCCGATATTGTATGCCTTTGAAATAAAACCTGCTGATGATGTACAGGAATTGTTTCAAATCCCTAAACACCGGAGACATAAGGAAGATAATCCCTTGATAACCCCTTTGAGCCTAGTTGTAGGAGTTTCTTTCTAAAAGTGAGAAACCCTCAATCTCAACCTGGGGCAGGGTAGGTGTTAGCTAATTTGACTGAGCGTCCAAATTGCAAAAGGAGTGTCCGTTCGAGGATCAATCATACCTCCATAGGTCGTGCCTAAAAAGCCGCAGTGGTTAAGCATCAAGAGTGACACAGTCACATTATTCCCTAAAGAGTCAGACAACCAGTGTCACACGACTTGTTCGAAAAAATGATGAAAAGCGAAAAGAATCAAAAGCCCGCTAAGTCAAAACTTGAAAACAAACGACTTAGGCAAAAATAAGGGCATCCCGCTGGACTGGAAAATCAAAAGAAATCCAAAAGAGTCAGTCCAGGCAAAAGTCGGGGAAAGAAAAGAAAAAACGAAAAGGATTACAAAAGAAAAGTCCTCAAATGAAATACAAGTCGTGTGACCCCAAGTGTCAAAGACGAAGAGCGAGTGGCTGTCACTCCAAAAGTTCATAGTTTCTCGAACTATCAATCCTATATTTCAACCTCCAAGAGGTGAGCGCTAAGGTCGAATTAGCTGAACGTAGGATCGGAGAACATCAAGGAGAATGGGTGGGTTAAAAATTAGGCTTTGAGCCGTTATCTTTTCTTCGAAAACCATGAACCTGACCACATTACAACCTTCAAAAGTCCTAATTGAGGCAGGGTTGTTTCGAAGGCATACATCGGTTAAGATCGCGTCGAAGCTGACTCCTAAAAGGGTTCTTCTTACCATGTTGGTGCTGATGTTGATATTTTGATAAATGATTTGTGCTTTGTAGGCCATAAACTGATTTTCCTTTTTCCAGTGAACAGATTGGATGTTAAAACTGTCATATGCATTGCATTAATGTACCTTTTATGCAGAACAACTGGTTTTACTTACGAGTAAGCACTTGACAGCAGGAAAGTTTCCTACAGTGGAAAGTCTGATCAGGATAGAATGCGGGACGCCCGAATATCCCGAGAGCCGGGGCAAGCTATTATCAAGTGATCCCCAGTGAGGTCAGCCATCCAAAGTCGTTAAGACGGGGCAATCAGGTAGAGATTCGGTAAATCTCTCGTAGTTAAAGTCACTATACTGAATCAGCCAATCAGGGGCAAAGTCATTGCAGACAGGGGCAGACCAACCTAAGAGCGCAGAAGTTAGTCTTTATTCGAGGGACATTTGATTTGAAGCATTTTGTCAAGGTTCAGAATGCTGGGGCATTTCATATCAGACCATCAGGGTACATATTTTCAGATCTCCTTTTGAGGACTATCCCCACAGAGGTCCCACAAGTTGGGGCATATCAGAAGCGAAGGAATTGTTCTACTCCGTGTCATCAGAGTTACTCAGAGCTACTCAGGGCTATTCGAACAGATTCAGCTAATCTCCAAGTGTGAGTCGAATGTCGGGAAGTCGTGTTACCGTCTATTGACCCTTCAATCAGAAACTGTGAATTCAGACAGGATATTGTTCAGAGTCAGTCATACATGACCCATCAGGGATAGCCTAAAGCCCAATCCTTATTGGCAATTTTCAAGAAGCCCAGTCCATATTGGCAATCACTGTGAGGCCCAATCTGTGGTGGCACAGTTTCAAAATCCAGTCTTCATTGGTACGCAGGAAGACTCCGTCTGTTTTCCCCAGCAAAAGTCCAAGTTTCATTGGCACGGGTAAGCTGTCCCTGACAGAAGTCCAATCATGATTGGCGCATTCAAGTCATTCCTCAGCAAAGTTGGCTTCACTCTTCCAGCATTTATTTTGCTGGAATAATTCGGTGACGCCTGGTTATCCCCAGCGGAGTTGGCTTTGTCTTCAGCATTTATTTTGCTGAAACGGTTTTCTGTATCCAACTTCTCCAGTGACCCGAGCCTGCATTTGCATTTGCATATATCATCATATTTGCATCACGCTTGCATTTCATCCTCAAATGCGTAGCATTTCCATCCTATATGGAGCATTACGCCATAGAAAAATTTAAACATGCGCATATGCATACGAAGCATAAGCCAGTTTTTCTATCAGCCTTCAGTGGCAACATGAAGTACTCTGTAATCAGTTCAGGGGCATTTATCCAGCAGCTTTATTCAGACAGCTCTTTGGTATTCGATTCTCAGATCATGCAACAGTTATGCTTTATTCAACGATCGGTTGATGTTGACGGACTTCTCTTCCCGTCAGTTCACATTGACGATGGGTTCCCCCAGCGGGCCTTTTTGTCTGTCATTAGACTTCGGGAGTTGGGATATGGTTTTCTCCGTCTATCCTTATATGTTGAGAGGTTTTAAGGCGATCTTTCAGATATTGGTGTTCTTTCTTTTTATTGGACGAGGTGGCTTTTCAAGAAGGTTTTTCTGACCGTTGATTCTTATTGACGTCGAGGCTCTTCGAAGAATGTTTGGTTTTCCTAGTTGTCGATCCGTATCGACGACATGGCTTTTTGAAGGTGGTTTTCCTTCCTGTCAATCCTTATTGACAATGTGACCCCTTTGAAGATATTGTTCTTTCCATCAATTCCTGTAGACGAAAGGATTCTGAAATTTGATGGGTGGTGATGAATATGGATAATTGTTTTCCTTCGGGAAGGGGGTTTTCTGTCTATCTGTAGACGGTGTAAATATGGGTATGGTTTTCCTTCGGTGGACGGTGTAAATATGGGTATGGTTTTCCTTCGGTGGACGATGTAAATGTGGATATTGGTTTTCCTTCGGGATGTAGTCTTCCTGTCTATCCTTAGACAATGTGAGTATGGATATGGTGTTCCTTCGGGATGGAGTCTTCCTGTCTATCCTTAGACAATGTGAGTATTGGATATTGTTTTTCCTTCGGGATGGAGTCTTTCTGTCTATCCTTAGACAATGTGAGTCTGGATATAGGTTATATTTTTCCTTCAGGACGGTGCCTTTCTGTCTATCCTTAGACAATGTGAGTATGGATAATTGTTTTTCCCTTCGGAAGGGGTCTTTCTGTCTAGCTGTAGACGATGTAAATATGGATATGGTGTTCCTTCGGGAAGGGGTCTTTCTGTCTATCTGTAGACGATGCAAGTATGGTTATTGTTTTCCTGCGGGATGGTGTCTCCGTCTATCATTAGACGAGGAGAGTATGGATATTATTTGTTCCTTCGGGAAGGGGTCTTTCTGTCTAGCTGTAGACGATGTAAATATGGGTATGGTGTTCCTTCGGGAAGGGGTCTTTCTGTCTATCTGTAGACGATATAAATGTGGGTATGATTTTCCTTCGGGATGGTTTCTGTCTATCCTTAGACAAGGTGAGTAATGGATATGGTGTTCCTTCGGGAAGGGGTCTTTCTGTCTATCTGTAGACGATATAAATGTGGATATGATTTTCCTTCGGGATGGTGCCTTTCTGTCTATCCTTAGACAATGTGAGTAATGGATATGGTGTTCCTTCGGGAAGGGGTTTTGCTGTTTATCTATAGACAATGTAAGTATGGATAATGGTTTTCCTTCGGGATGGTGTCTCCGTCTATCATTAGACGAGGAGAGTACGGATATTGTTTTTTTTTTCCTTCGGGATGGTGTATCTGTAGACAATGTATATATGGGTATGGTGTTCCTTTGGGATGGGGTCTCTTTGTCTATATGTAGACGATGTAAGTGTGGTTATTGTGTTCCTGCGGGATGGTGTCTCCGTCTATCAGTAGACAATGGGAGGGGATCAAGTGCATGTTGATCCAACCGTCGGGTTTGTTATCTGTGGTGTCACACAAGTAATTGGTGTTAAAGTCAAATCTCTTTATCACGTGATCGATCAGTTAGTTGCCATAATAATTGGATTCAGTTCTCTGGATGGTGTTTCCCAAGCAAGTGTGCAGTTTATTTCTGCGGTTGGCAAATTTTCGGGTTTATTTTGTATTTAACCGTCTCGTACCTCGAATGTTTGAAGGTTGTTCGCTCTTCAACCCTTCAGGTACAAGCCGCTTGAATAGGGGCAGCTGTTGCACCCTAAAATTTGACCAATCGGTCCCCATATCTGGTTTATGCTTCGACGCATTTTGCATTCGCATTCGCATACGGCATGCATTGCATTTTTATCATTCAGATTGGGTTTTATCGGGATTATAGCCCCTGGCATTTCAGGCAGTTCAGGCCGGTTGGAATAAAAGTCTGTTGAGAATTGGTGTTCGTCTCCTGTGTTTTCAGGCCATCTCGGTGCCCGGGTTTCGCTACGGTTGCGCCATTAGGTTTTATTCGGTTTAATCGGCCTCCTGGCTTTTTTAGGATTTTCTGTCATTTTTCTGGATTTTTAGTGCATTTAATGGTTTTTTCTGGATTTTATAGAGTTTTTAAATATTTTTTAGAGTTTAAATAAATTTTCTTTTCATTTTTTAGAAATTAATAGATTTTTTAGATATTATAGTTTTTAACAAATTTTAGATAATTTCTTTTATTAGTTTTAATAGATAAATAGATAGTTTTCTTTTAAAAGAGTAGACAAAATAATAATAATAATAATAATAGATAGTGTTTTTTTTTAGATTAGAGTTTTATTGTGTTAAAAAAAGAATTAATAGAATAAAAAAGATAATAATAGAGAAAATGTTTTTCTAGAGTTTATTTGTTTTTTCAGAATTAATTAGATTTTTAGAAATTAATTTCTTTTTTTGATTAATTAGGTTTTATTTTGTTAGATTTTACTTTTAATTTTCATTTTAGGGTTAATTAGGGTTTAATAGACTTTAATTAGGTTTTAGGTGTTAATTTTCGTTTTATAGTTTAATATAGTTTTTCAGTATTAATTTTTGAGTTAATTAGGTCTAATCTGAGTCATTAATTTTGGGCCGTTTATCCATTAATCAAAGCCCAAGTCCAGGTCCAGGTCCAGCGATGACACATGTCAAATAAAAGAGCCTGCCACGCGTGCAGCCAAGGTTCCACCACCTCATATTTTCTCTCTCCCCAGAACCTGCCACTTGTCCACTCTCAGCCTCTCCCCAGCCACACGTGTAACCCATGCACGCACTCCCTCTGCCACGACATCCCTCGCCTGAATCCCACTGCCGGCCATGCAAAGCTGCCGGCGGCCACCCTAACAACCCCCTCCGGTAACTTTAACCGCCTCCGACCACCACCAAATTCCGCCGGAATCTGGAAAAAACCCAGAAAACCTTTCCAATCTTCTTCTTCTCCGGTCTACCTCCAACCAACCTTCATAAGCAAATACCCCAAACTCGCCAGAAAATCCACCGATCCATCTCTTCTGATCCAGATTCGTCATCTCGTGTCAAGAATATCCAGTAGATCTTTCACCAAGAGAACTTCATCAAGATCATCGCGCGACCATAGGTTTAGAACTTCAGGGGAACTTCATCAGCGTCATCGTGTTCTTGAACTCTTTTTCCAGAAACTCAAGAGAACTTTCATCAATTTGTGTTCGTCCCCTTCACGTTCGTCATAAGAACCTTCAAGATCGTTCAACAATCTTCATCAAGAACACGCATCCATAGTCATCGTGTTCTTCCTTTTTCCAGAAAGTGCTTCAAAGGTCTTCATCGAACGAACAACGTCGCCGCCGTAAATCTTTGAAATTTCAACCAGAGCTTCCAGAAGCTGCCATAAACTTCATACCAGACTCCATTCATTGCCATTCGCGTCACGCCTCCAGGTTTCTATTCTGAACTCATCATCTATCGTTTTTTTCTTGTGTTAGCTGGAGATTTTAGCATAGATGATGTTAGGGCGAAAGTGGATTTAGGGTTCAATCTGGGCTCAGAAGCTGAAGCATTAGTTTATGTTTGTGATGGATAAGGGTGTTGTGAGCGAATGGGTGAGGTTGATGAACAAGTGCATAAGGATGAGAGATTGTTGAGGGTTTTTTCTGGAACGTTGCAGAAGGAGAGGGAGATGTTGAGCGCCGTTTAGGGTTTGCAATGGAGAGGGTGAACAGTGATCTTGGGATTGAAGGATCAGAGGAGTTTTGTTAGGGTTTACTAAGGCTGAATGTGTGGGCTCGGGCGCTAGGCCCAATCGCTATTTACTGAACCCTACTCCCTTGATTTCGTTCACACCCCCTTCCCCTGGTTTGATTTAGTTTGGGCTTAACCCAATTGCTATCCGCACCACCCATGGGAGGCCCAAACCTGGATAACAAGCAATTCGATGCTATTCCCCCCCCCCCCCCCCTCAGTTTATTTGCTTTGTTGTGTTTTTTGTTTTTTCTGAAGCCAATATGGGCCCAGCGCAATTGCTGGTTGCACCCCCTCCTGGGCCCAACATATATTCTGAATGTAAATAAGTTGCTGGTAGCACCCCCTTTTTAATTGAACTTTGTTTATTTTTTTTCATTTGTATATAATTCACCAAATAAATCATAAAAAAATTCAAACATGATCATTTTGATATGGGATTTTCCCCTCACTTTAATAATTGTTTCAATAAAATTGTGAAGAAATAAAAATAGTATTCTAGGTTTTTTTCCATTTATGGTAATTTTCCACATTTTAATTGATTTTATTTTCATATTGTTTGTACATACATTTTGGTGAATTTCGTTTAGTCATTTAAATTCGTATTTTGATTCCGTTCTTTTTGTGGTAGTTAGATTAGAGAATTGAGTTCCCCCTGGATTTATTCCACATTTTTGTGGATTAATTTTGATTAGTTTTGATTAGAGGACATTAGGGTAGTATAATTAGGGTTCAAACTCAACATAGGTGCATTCTACCATTTTATTTTTGGGTTTTTAGCATGAATTAGGTTATGGGACATATAGGGTATGTAGGGTAGATATAGAAATCCCCTTAGAATAAATCTTAGGATTTTAAATAGTATTTTACTATTTTTAGTATATTTTGCAAATGGTGTGTTTGTTTGGTGTTCCCACTTGGGGTTTTTATCTGTTTGCCTGGGCTTTTGGGTTTTATTTGGGGTATGGGGCTTGGCTTGAGCTTGTGGAAGCATGAAGACATCAAAGGAGAAGATTGAGGATAATAATCAAAGGTTGATGCATGAAGATTGCTGGGATTGAAGGTGCTGATTGAAGACTTAGGAGAAATAGGAGCAAATAGGCAGAGCCTTAGAATAGACCAAATTCTTTCATAAACATGGATAGCTTCCTTTGCTTCCATTCCTCTCTATGACATAAAGTCCCTCTATGGTATTCGCCTCCCTCCTTTGGAGGGATAAGTGGTTGTATCTATGAGGTAGAACTTTGAGGGAAACAGTCTGTTACAATGTCAACTGTTTATAGACTTCCTTTGGTCGTCAATGAACTATTTGACATTCAATTTCTTCTGATAAAATCAATTCTTTGCTGGAGAGCTTGCTTTGAAGAAAGAAGCCATTGAAGGTAGGGAAGAGGATCAAAGATTGACAAAGATGAAGATTGTTCATGTCAAAGCTGTGCAACTGTTAAAGCTAGGGTTTACTGCTGTCTGGAGCTATCTGTTGTCTGATGCTGTCAACTGGTTAAGATTCTGTGCTTGCTTGAGTTTGGTGATTTCTTGGAGATGGAAGCTTGTTGTAGCTTTGGCATCATTAGAGTTGGATTGTTGGGGTTCATTGGGAGATTGTTGTTTATCAACTGTCAGAGTTAGGTGAGCTGTCAGAGCTGGGTTTTTGGGGTTTATTTTCTTTAATGTATTGTTTGTTAATTTTCCCATAGGGTTAAGGTGAAGTTGTTTCACTCTGCCCATTGTTTTCTAGGTTCGAGGTCGAGTGGGACTCCCTTGCCTCGCTTGTACTGCTGCATTCATGCATTTTACCGCTTTACTGTATATATGTTGTTCCTTCTCCGTTTATCCCCTTAGGATCTCTGTTTCTCTCTGTGCAAGAGAGAAATATGACAGACATTAGGCTTTCATCCATGCATGACAACATTAGGTTAGATTTTGATCCCCTTTTCAACCATAGGTTTTAGAGTTCTGTCCCTTCTTTCTCAAAACAATCAAAAACACAGTAATAAAAGGTTAAACATCAATAAGAAACAGTTCTTGCGTAAAAGACTGTAAACCAATCAAAGAGTCATTTTTGTCCGCTTGGACCCGTAATCAGGAGAAAACCTTTTTCAGAAGGATAAAAAACAGTCAAACAAATCTGTATTTTACGTGGCCCGAACTACGTTTGCTCTGATCTTTCATGTTGTATGAAAGTACGTAGGCATAGGATGCGATATCCTAGCGAGACACCTTCCCCTCCTTTCCCGTAGGTAGGCAAACTACGTTGACTCTGATTTCTCGTTCCAGACGGGAATACGTAGGCATAAAGTGTGATACTTTGCCGAGTCACTTTATTTTCTTTTAACCCTTGACTTGTAGAATAGATAGAATAACAATCCATACCAGAAAACAAGTGTGGATCCCGTCGAGTACGACGGACGTGAGGGGTGCTAATACCTTCCCCTTGCGTAACCGACTCCCGAATCCAGGATTTGGTTGCGATGACCATTCCTTTCCCGTCTTTGCGGTAGGTTTACTCTGAGCGTTTCCTTTCCCTCATTTGGGATAAATAACGCACGGTGGCGACTCTTCTGTTCAGCCGGCGCCGATTTTCGCAGTAGCGACAGCTGGCGACTCTGCTGGGGACCCCAACGGTTCCATACGCGAGTCAATCCTAGCGCTTGTTTTCCCCTCGTGGATTTTGTATGGATTTACGTTTTCTGTATTTTACATTCAGCATTGTATTTCTGTTATTATTACCGTGGGTATGAGGGGGTTCTATGATTGAGAGATAAGCCGGACTTGGGCTTGAGTGCACCTAGAATTAGAGTGGAAATTAGTGGGCGTGTGCATGCTTTGCATGTACTATTGTCTCATGAAATCCATGCTCGGACGAGGTTCTTCTGGTTGACTTCTTTTTCAACCCTTTGGGTTGAGGGGGTTGTTGGTTAGTTGGATTGTCGACTCCGGGGACCGATCATTTGGAAGTTGGCTAAGTGAGGCCTCTTCAGGACATGATGATGCCACACCTTCTAGGTATCGTATCATCCGTCTGGAAAGTCTGTGACACCAACGACCGCATAGGATGCCATACCTTATGTCAGTTATTAGGACACCTACCTGTGAGAGGGGTTGGGGCATGTAGGTAACTTGACCTCCAGATTACCGGTTTTCTTGATTGAGATTCAGTGATATTTGAGGACAGCATTATGAGGTCTGTTGGAGACCAGATTGGAGTACCGTTTTAGTTTGTTGACACCAGGTTCGAGCAGTGTTATGGGTCTGGTTAAGACCAGTATGATGGATTGGACTGCTCAGCCAGGGGCACTTGGTCCCTTGTGTGTGCATTCTACATTTTTGCATGACTGTTTGCATTTGCATATTGTGATCTGGTTATTCCACCTGGTGTTCATAAAATAAAGCAATACCAAATTCAATTGGGTCATCATAGTTATATATGACCTTAACTGAACCCTTCATATTATAGTAGTAAACCTTGAGATCATTATCTCAATGGTATACCATGTGTCTCATGGTGCTTGAATTAAATTCTTGAGCAGGACCAGGAGATATGTTTAGAAGGTTTGACACACCAATATTGAAATGCCTCAGAATCTTAGCAATCATTGAAACATAACATAGGGAAGACCCTCTGTTATGCTCTTTACTAGCAAACATTCTAGATGCAAAGTAGTTAGGCCAATCTATATGAAATTTATGAAGGTGACGAAAACACAAGAGGGGGGGGGTTGAATTGGAGTTTTAAAAAAAAAACCTTTTTACTCACTCAATAAAAATCAAAACTATTCAACAACAAAGAGAAATACACTTCAATTTTGATACTAGTTCACTTAAAAATCTCAAAGTTAATCCAGTCCACTCGCCAAGGTGATTTCACCTTATACCTAAGGACTTAATCCACTATAATAAACTGATTACAACTGCACTAGCAACTATTGGTGACTAACAAACCACAAAGGCACACAATCTATGTCTTTTCAAGGATTTCGATCTAACTGGTTCCTTAAGGAAATACAAACAACAGTTTGATTACAAAGTTGTGTTTGCAAAGACTGCTTCTATATAAGCAAGTATAAACAAGTTAAAAAACACAATACACTTCAAGAAAATTTCATCACAAATTTAGACAACTGTCTTGCATGCATGTAGTTTCTTCAAGTCTTCAAGTCTTTATATAGCCAATAAAAAAGATTTTTTAGAGGGCAGATCTAGTATTCTTCATGAATGAGCTGGCAACTTGAGTAACAGTTTAATACGGAAGGGACAAGAATCATACTACCTCAATTTCCTTACTCTACAAAATCAGCTTAGTGGAAGGAATATTGTTTGTACCATGTATTATTTTTCCCATGTATAAAATCATTTTTATCTTCTATTCTTCGGTGGCTTTTGGATAAATCGTTGTTTGAAGCATGAGTTAGAAGAGTTGATTTTGCTTGAGTTCAGAAACTTTAACCATCAATCAGAAGCTTGATCACATCAATATCTGACTTGAGATTCTTCAGAGTTTTTAGAACCTTCAGCATTTAATCTTCGAAAGCTTGAGTTCAGAAACTTTAATCATCAATCAGAAGCTTGATCACATCAATATCTGAATTGAGATTCTTCAGAATTTTTTAGAACCTTTAGTGTTTAATCTTTGAAAGCTTAAGTAGTATTAAGAAGTGAATTGATCAGAGTCACACGTC
This sequence comes from Lathyrus sativus, assembly GCA_963859935.3. Lineage (NCBI taxonomy): Eukaryota > Viridiplantae > Streptophyta > Magnoliopsida > Fabales > Fabaceae > Lathyrus > Lathyrus sativus. Next base: position 792,449,985 of record OZ012735.1, on the reverse strand, counting down.
AGAAGCAAAAGCCAAGAGAACGTTGCAGCAGCAACATACAGTTTCCTTATAAGCTTTTCATCTGTGAGTTTGAGCAGAAGCAATTTAGATCAATATATTCAGAAACTTGTAACATTTCATGTTCAAGAGTCAGAGTTAAAGTTGTTATCTAAAGATACACAATAACAAACCATTAGGGTACCAAAATTGTTCTCACACAGATACTGACTTGTAATCATCAAAACTTAGAGATACAGATGCAGAACCAAATCTTATTCTAACAATGTCCCCCTTTTTGATGATGATAAAACACTGTATGTTGATGAACATTTTTTGTCGGGTAATCACCAAAACGTATATCAGAAAGAAGCACAAAGCTCCCCTTGAGATGAGCAACACTGAAAAGATAATCAGAATGAAAGAACACTACCCTAATTAACCTTTTTGTTGTAGTAGATGAACCTTTTGTCCAAAAGAACTGGTTTATCTGTCAGAAGTTTCTTGAACTTGTCCTTACTTTTGTTAAGCATTTTAACAAGAATTAACACACAACAATGCATATCAACTTTTGATGAGTTTTACTTTTGATCAATTGAATAAACTTTGAAGTCTTTTCTCACTCAAGATGATTTAGAACTTTAAGAAGCTAGCATATCTTTAGAGTTTGGGCTTCATACATTCTGTTCTGATTTCTCAGGTGTTTCTAATATATAGTAAGTTTTGCCTGAAAGAAAAACAAATAGCATAATATCCTTTTAAACAAGGGTTAGTGCAAACATTTGAAATGTTTGGGTTTGATTCAAGAGAAATTAGGTTTATCAAAATCAATACTTTCTCCCCCCTTTTTGTAAGCAATCAAAAAAGAAAATATGCAATCAGATGCAACAAAAAGATAATATATGAGTCTAAAGATTCTGAGACTTAGTGTAATAAGCCAAATATATCATATCCACCCAAAAAGAAGTTCATGTAAGATTAACGAAGTCCAACCGAGTTATTAGGACATAATAAAAAAAAGACAGACAAGACACACAAACAAGATGGTTAACAAAACAAATAAACTGAGAGAACAAATTCTGATGCACCAACAAGAACACCCGCCCAGCAAGCATAAAAATCATACATCTTATCAACTCTTTCACATTTTTCTTCAATCGCAACATTTTATGGTCCAAGTCTTTTGGCTAATCCAATGATTTCAGCCTTGAAGAATATCTCAGACATAATTCTTCCATAAGAAATGAAGGACTTATGCTGAATTCTAGAAACTTTAACAAAATACTTCAGAAGATTGAAGATAGTTTGAGGCAGGTTAACCCGGACGTTGTACATCAGAAAGTAGATAAAGAGTCTGTCATCATGAGCCATAACATCTTTGGCCACTCCTCGGGGTTGAAAGTTGGTTAGCAGGTGTAATACCCCAAATTTTCTCTTAGATTAGTCATTTCATGTCGCATTCAATCTCATTTTTGCATTACATTCCATATGACCGCTAACGGGTTGTGTAGTTTGTTTGGTTTTACAGGAAAAGTCACACTGTGCGCTCTTTAATTTATGAAGGGCAAAATGGTCATTAATTTGCAGTTTGCTGAAGATTGATGAAGCGGAGTATCATCGGGAATTCCTCAAGTGATTAGGGTTTCTCTATCCAAGTCCTGTAATTTATTTGAGGATGAATTGAATTTTACGGCGGTTTTGACGTCAGATTCCTCGTAATACAGTGCATTCTATTCAAGGGTCGAGTTTCAGTCGTCAGGCGGATTCAGAAATACAATTTGAGTAATAAGCCATCTGGAATTGAATGTGTTGAGATATCAGTGGATTCGGATTAAACCGGTGCGAGAATTGGCTTTGCGGAATTTATTTTAACAGACGCACGTTTTCCTGCTTTCTGCGAGTCAACGATCGATTTTGGAAGAAAACAGTGGAATTTCGATTCGTGTGTGAATTTATAATGAGCAGTTGTTGTTTCTTTCAAGACTGGTAGTCAAGCTGATTCAGGTTGCCGAGTTAAAGCAATCAAGATGCGTTTCGAATTTTCAATACAAAAGACAGTTAGTTCAGCTGTTAACTGAAATTTCTCTGTTTATCTGTACATGGCCACGTTCACCGTTAATATCGGATACGAGTTAACTTGCAAGAGGGTTTGTTGGAACTCAGCAGTTATGTCAGGTTTGAATCGTACAAGAGGGTTTAATGGTCAAATTCGGAATTGGAACGTCACGGTTAATCGAATAAATCTCATTAAAGGAATTTAATCAGTTTGATTTTTTTTGGATAAATTTAATCGGAAGAAGTTTAGTCACTTAAATTTAATCGGTCCAGTCGGAATCAGATGAGTTTATGTGTATGGATTTAAGCTGATGAGCTGAGTGGGACGAATTTATTCGTATTTGGGGGGCATTTAATCAGGTTAAGTCAATTATTTGGATCTATTTGTTTGAAGCTTAATCTGATGGATGGTCCGGTGAATTAATCCAATAAATTTAGTCGGATAAATTTTAATTATCGGAATTTATTTGTTTAAGTTTAATTGGATGAATTAGTCGGATAGCTTTTTTTTAAATGGTGGAATGCGATCGGAAAATAAAAAGAGATTGAATTTATATATTGAATTCTATTTTTATTTATTTATTTCGAATGAAATTACAAAAGGAATTACAATTACATTTTGTCCTAATTTCTAATTCCTAAATTGTCCTAAAATGTCTTCAAAGCCGACTTCTTCCAGTTTCCGATCTTTTTCTTTGAACCTGCAAGTCAACAACAAACAAGCAATTTTTAAACAGTTAGAAAAGTGGTTCTGATATCCTCAGCTTAATGTCATCATCGGGTACGTTGGGAGGGCAATGACGAAGTCGAAGCCAGCTCCCGACTTATTTTCTCGACTCGGCATGAAACCGGCAGATTTCTGTTCAAGGCAACCCGGAGAGAGAAAGAGAGAAAAATGATTTTAAAAGTGATTTTCAGAAAAAGTGCTTCTAGAAAAAGTGATTATTTCAAAAAAAAGTGATTTTTTTTCTGTCTGGCCAAACAAGGCACTAACAGAATTTCTCAAACATTTCTGAAGCCAACGGATTGACAACAATTTCGCAACAACAAAGCAACAAACAACCATAACAAATTTCTAGAAAATCACAATATTTCTGTAGCCACAAACAAACTTCCAGAAAAAACCTCCGACAAATCTGCAGCAAACAACAACAACCAAGCCGCAACTTCAGCAGTCAACAAGATCCAAGCAAGCTCAAACAATGATAACAGAAAGTGTTAGATCTCCCCAACATTTCAGCCATCAAAAGTTCCTGAAAATCACAATGAATAAACCAATAAATCCGCAATCAAATTCGCAACCACAATCATCCAGACCTAGAAATTAAGAGTTCATAACACTATAAAATCATCATCAGATATCAGATCCAAAAAAATATATATCAAAATCCATCATCAGAACTCAAGAGCTAGACCCACAAGGAGACGGCGGCGGAAACCCTGAGGTTTCGACGCCGGCCAAGCACACCCGACGGTCGTTCCCCAAAACAGAACCGTGAGCAACCGAACGAACATCAAATCGCGGCTGCAAGCAACACAGCCGTCACCATTGCCACCCGTCACGAGGACGATCGGCGGGCAACGAAACTCGGAGGCCTCAACATATCGCGACATCACCGGTCGGAAAGCTCAACCGGAGATCCTCCTTTGTCTCCCAAAATCACAAAAGCAAACCGCAAATTATAAATGTAAGCTAACATCTTTTAACAATTTTGGTTTGTGTTTTTTTTTAATTGGACAGGAGACGAGAAGCGGTTCATGGTAACATGCAAGCCAAACGGAAAGAAATGGAAGAAGAAAAGAAAAACAAAAAGCTTCAACGGGCAACAATGGCTTCCGCCGCAGGCAATGAAAGGAGAAGAAGGTTTCATAAAAACCCTAGATGTCTCAGCAAAGATTTCGCCCCTCTCCCCCTCTTATTACGTTTTTATTTTATTTAGTTTTTTATTATTTTTTAATGATTGTAATTAATAATGGTATTTTAGTTTTTAATTTATTAATTAACCTTCTTTATTTAGTAAACCCCAAACAAACTAAAAATCATTTTAAAACTTAAAAATCATTTTCTTAAAATTAAAAATCATTTTTTAAAAAACATAATTCAAAAATATTTTTTTTAACAGAATTTAAAACTTTTTTAAAACTAACGTTAATTTCTTTTGTATTATTTTTAAGTGAAATTCAAGAGTTTTTTCTAAATATTAAACCTAATGTATGGTTAATAAAAATTAAATCTTAAAACTAAAACTTTAAGAAATTACCTTTTTTTTTCTTAATGGAATTTTTCAATGTCTCATTTAAAATTAACTTTTCTAATTTTCTATTTTTTCTTTAAAAATTGATTTTAGCTTTTCTTTAAAATTAATAAAATTAGCCTTTCTTCAAAAATTAACAAAATTAACTTTTTCTTAAAACATTCTAACTTAATTGTGCTGCAGTTCGATTTCGGTTTTAAATTGAACCTTCACCTAAATTGTAGATTTGTCCGTCAAAAGTCGTACGATGCTCATGTCGTTCTTCCGCTGTTTCTCATTTGTACCCTTAAATTCCCTGTACTTTTCGCATTTTTTGGGTTGTAATTTACGTGAGGCAATCGTCACTTGTACCCTGTTTATTTTTGCACGGTTGTAATTTACCCGAGTATATCGTCACGGTGCATTCTTTTACTGTTTTTGCACTTTCCCATATTTTCATACTGCTGCTTTAATTATCTTTGCATGACATTTTACCATTAAACCCTTCTGAAGGATTAGGTCTAGCTGTTTGATCGCCGAGTCAATAGTCATCTCCTTTGACCCATTCAAAACCCTAATTGCCTAGGCGTCCCGCCGTGGACGAAAATACCCTTTACCCTAGCATTAGGTTAAGGAGTCGCCGCACTCCGTTTTAGGGTTTCCTGCCGTGGAATACCTAGTTTAACCTTAATTTCAATTCAAATTTCAACGTAGAATTAGGAGTCGCCGCACTCCACGTAAGCGTTTCTCTATGAACGCTTATTCTCCATTGAAACTTTGACCACAGTCAAGAAGTTTCTAACCTCCCTTTCAAGGGGAACTATGATTACTCTGATTCCATCCCCTACCTCGGATACGTAGGCACAAGATGCGAGTCTTGGCGAGTAAACTTAGGACTAACCCTTAGGTATCTTTGTCACTTTTAACCCTTAGCATATACCCTTAAGCAGATAATCAAGCAAAATAGTAAACAGTAAGCAAAAGGTTCCTGTAGAATACTACATAAGTTTAGGGTGCTAGTATCTTCCCTAAGCTTAACCAACCCCTTACCTAGAGCTCTCCTCGCATTGTTTACGATGCAAAAATTAGGTTTTCCTTCATTTGACATTTTTCTTCGGATAAATCAAAGATCGGTTGTGAACTAAAAATGTGATTCAAACTAATTAATAGTTTGATATCCTATTCTCACCATAACAGCAGGAGTTGAAACCATACTTTAGCAGTGGGAAGGAGCCCTTCAGGATTGTAAGATTCATATTTGAAAAGAGAATCATCATGAATGGCAATGAGTTTCTCAACAAAGGAGTAGTCCAGTTGAAAATCTTCATTTGTGACTCCATATTGGACACAGTTGATGGCTTCAGCAATGAAGGTAGATGTTATGATGAAAGGAACTCCATAAATAGAAGACCAGATAGAGTTGTCATCTTCACCAACACTTGCATATTTCCAAAACTCCTTCACAAGGATATGATAAAACCTGAGTCTTCGAGTCTAGGAAAGTTAGGAATTTTCTCAGTGATTACTTCCAAGACTTCTTCATTTCCATAAAAAGTTTTTTAGAGACATAGTGACAAAAATAAGAAAGATTTAAGAGACTGAGGAAGAGAAATGAGGAAGATTTTGATATATATAGAATTAATGTATCAATAATAAATGGCAATAAAGTTTAGATGAATTGAAACTAAAATTCATCATTTCCCAGACAAGTGATGTAGGACATAGGCAGAGTAAGAGACAAAGATATCAAAGAATGAGAAAAGAGTGAAACTGTCTCTTATTAAAGGGAATATCCAAAAGGTCACAGAATATGTATACATTATTCAAGTTTTGAATACGAATAAGTGTATACTTAAAAATGGCAAAAGAAATCTATCAAGGAATAAAGATTGAGAATAGAAATGCTTAGTCTCAAGAAAACCTTAACTCACATAAGTCTAATGAATGCACAGTAATAGGGAAAGTTGTAAAGATTTAACCTATTCTCATGTAGGTTATGAAACCCAATGCGTCAAGTCATGATTACGCATGTTCATCAAATGGGACAGTTATCACCACTAGCATTCACACATTCTCAAATGAAAAGACAACAATTAATGTTGCAACTGTTCACAATCCAAAAGACAAATCAAAGGATTTCCTTTTGAAACGAAATGTTCTAATTCATGAAACTCCCTCACTTCAGAAAGCTCATGTTTCATAACCAAATGTGTAATAAAATAAACAAGTAAACTCACCAGAATGTTATTTCAGAAGTTTGGTAACTTGACACGTTGAAATTTCATCAACTCATTCTGGACACGGTTTTACAAATAAAATTTTCAGAATGAATATGAATCTATCTTCAGCAAGGGGTTTTGTGAAAATATCATCCCACTGGTGGTCTGTATCTACAAATTTTAGATGAAAAATTCCCTTCTGAACATAGTCACATATAAAATGGTGTTTTATTTCAATATGTTTAGTCCTAGAATGCAGAATATGATTCTTGGATAGACAAATAGAAGAAGTATTATCACATAAGGTAGGAATGTTACTCTCAGAAATATGATAATCTTCTAACTGACTTTTCATCCAAAGAATTTGTGTGCTACATTTGAAAGCTACAATATATTCAGCTTCAGCAGTTGATAAAGCAATTGTGGAATGTATTTTGTTGGACCATGAGATCAGATTGTCTCCTAAAAATTGACAACTTTTAGAAGTACTTTTTCTTTCTATTTTGTCTCCAGCATAGTCAGCATCACAATAGCATACGAGTTTGTACTCAAATGATTTTCTATAGAATAGCCCAAGGTTAAAAGTACCTTTTAGATACTTAATATTCTCTTAACAGTTGTTAAGTGAGTTTCTTTAGGATCTGATTGGAAACGAGTGAAGGTGAGAAAATTACTTAGAAGGGGGGGGGGGGGGGGTTGAATAAGTAAGACTAAAAAACAAAGATTTGAACACAGATATTTTTATCCTGGTTCGTTGAATACAACTACTCCAGTCCACCCTCTCAAGAGTGATTTGCCTTTCTCTGTCAAGGACTTAATCCACTATTTAAATCAAACAGATTACAAATAGCAACACCTAAGAACAACTGTTCTTAGTCTTCTCAAGAGCAACTGATCCCAACTGGATCCTCTTAAGGAAAACCTTTTACAAACAATGTAAAACTTTTACAAGAGTAAGAATGCTTCTAATAAGCTGTTATCACAACTGTGATATTTCTCTTAGTTTAAGAACGAAGTTACAGCAAAATAAAATAATAGGAGCTTTGAGAAATTTGCTTTTATGAGTGATTTTGCTAGAAGTTCGATGCTGAAGAAGATGGAGTGGACTTCTTTATATAGGCACTAAGATCCAAGAAGTCTTGTTACGTTGAAGGCTGTGCAGAAAAGCCTGAAGCCTTTTGTCTTCATATTGGAGGCTGTGCTGAAACAAGCCTGATGCCTTTTGTCTTCACTTGCAGAAAACTTTCCTTAGAATGGAATGCACAGATAAAACCTTTTTGTCTGTGTCCTTGTGTCTAGCACAAAATAGGAAAGAGCTGTTGAGATAAACCAACGTACATATTTAAATCTTCTTCAAAGTAAGTTCAGCTTTCAACATTAGAATCTGATTCTTCAGAGTCTCCAGACTAGAGATCATCTGGATCTTCAGAGTCTTGGATATTCTTCAGATTGAGCTGAATCAGAGTATGTGCAGCTAGTGTGCTTGAGCGTGTAAATCCATCAGAGCAGAGTCTTCTATGCTTTAGAGGCTCCTGCTTCAGAATCTTCAAGAGACAGTAATCAGATTCTTCTGAGAGCAGCGTTCAGATCTTTACTTAAGATGCTCTTGAACTTATGAAGCCTTTCATAATAATATTGTTCAGATCCAAATATGCTTTCTTAAGATAATTTTCTTTAGTGCCTGTAGCAAACAATCTAGAACACGTTTAGAGTATATAATTCTTGAATACAAAATTTATAAGTGTTATCATTAAAACATAGAGATATAACTAAGACACAATCTGTGCTCTTACAATCTCCCCCTTTTTGATGATGACAAAACATGAGAAAATTTTGTTCAATAAAGAGTAAGAATTAGAAACTCCCCCTGAGATTAACAATCTCCCCCTGAAATAAATACTTCAATGGAATAGAATACTTCCCTTTCTGATTAAGTATATTTCAGATTCAGAGCCTGATGAAAGAGTTCAGAGTCAAATCTTGATGCCAGATACATATGACTTTCTTCAGTCAGAGCGTCTGGTTATCATCTTGCATGAATTCTCTTTCAGAATAAATGTATCAGAGTAAGATATCAGAGTTATCAGAATTGATTGAATACTCAGATTTTCTTTAGAGGATCAGGTTCTGGTTGACACAGTCTCAGGGTAACTTCAAAGAATTATGTCAGATATATCAATGTAATCTGAAAGACTTAAATTCAAAGTAAGTTAATAAAATGTCTGAATTTCAGTTTTAGTAATTGCTTATAGGTTGAACACTCAGTTTCTCTTTTTCTCCCCCTTTTTGTCATAATCAAAAAGATTTTCAATGACAGAAAGATATAGAAGAAAAGAATCATATAGGAGCAAAACAAGTTATCATGCAATTAAAACAAACTAAAGTTCACAGTCAAACAGGTAGATGCCAAAACACATAACACAACAAAAGATAAACAGACAGCAAAAACAGTTCATGTGCAAAACAACAAATAAAACTAGGTCTGGCGAGAGGCAATAAGGGTCAGAAGCTCTGTCATCTTGGCAGCTGACTCTTCTTGCTTAGACATCCAGGTCTTGATTTCATCAGTTGTTTTCTCTTGCTTGATCATCCAGTCCTTTATATCCTTCACATCATTCACAAGTTCTGCAACAACAGATGAAGACGGAGCAGATGCAGTAGCAGCAGGGTTCCCTTCAGATTGGTTTTCAACCATTTCAGATTCAGGAACTACTGGAGGAGCAGCTTCCAAAAGTAATACAGGAGGAGGAGGAGGCATGTTCATCAGAGTTACCTTGATTAATTCTGCAAATTTAGTCTTGGCAAGCTTAGAGCATTTAGCTCTAACTTTTAAGGCAGCTTTGTTGAACATCCAGATGAAGCGCTTCCAAGCAGTATTCGAAACAGTAGGATCCAAACTAGACATGCATACAGCCTTAACACGATCATATTCAGAATCTAACTCCTTTTTGAAAATATCAAACATAGCATTAACACAAGATCCTAGATCTGACTGTTCAGACTGTCCAGAGGAAAAAGGATTAGGGGTGTTAACAGGAGTAGGTTCAGATGGTTGTGGTTGAGGTGATGGTGGTTGAGATGTGTGGATGTCCGATTGAGGGAGTTCAGATGGTTGTTGAAAAGCCTGATTTTCAGATGGATTAGTTTCAGGTGGATGAGGAATGGTTTGGTTTTCAGATGTTTGAGTGTCAGATGGTTGTTGATGAGATGGAGAGTTTGGTGGGGTATGAAACAAGGCAATGTTAAGATGTTTCTTTATAACACTTTCAGAGCGAGCTTGTTTGAGTGATTCTGAATCACAGTCAGATGAATCAGATGAATCAGAAGATTCATCTGAGTGAACAGATGTTGAAGAAATTATAATTGTTTGGTTGAGGGGTGGAATATCAAGAATATTGTCAGAAAGATTTGGATCTTCTGAGGGAATTGTTTGTTCAGAGTGTTCAGTTTGAACAGTCTCTGGATGGTTTTGTTCTGAAATAATTGTTTCTGGTTGGAGAGTCTCTGATTGGGGATTCTCTGGTTGTGACAAAATTGGTTGTGGAGTTACTGTTGGAGAGTTTTCTGGTTGAGTTGGTTCTGGTGGTGGAATTTCTGTTTGAATTGTTTGAGGTTGAGGTTCAGATGGAATTGGTACAGGAGATGATTGTAAATTTACTGGTTCAGAGGAGAGTGGTTCAGATGAGATATTGACAGACTGTTTGGATTTGGAAGTTCTTTGTATAAGGCTTGGAGAGAGTTGTGGTGAAGACAGGGGTGAATGAACAGTAGGTGTAGGATCAGATGCTAATACCTGTTGAATGGTGTCTCTGATCTCTTCCAGAGTGGCTTCTCTAAGTCTGATTTTGGCTTTCTTTCCTTCTTTCTTCTTCTTTCTTGAAGCTTCAGATGCTTTTCTCTTCTTCTGAACGGATCCTTCTTCAGCTTTCCTCTTACTGCGCCTTTCCTTCATCTGATTTGGAAATTCTTCTCCTGGCTTCTGAACAAGATTAGCAGGTAGAGGAATTCCTTCCTTTAGACATTCAGTAATATACAGCCAGACAAATTCCTTTGGTTCATCTGCACTGAATAGTGGAAAGTCTTCCACAGGAATTCTTCTGCCTTGAACCTCTTCAGAGTTGATCTTCCTTAGTTGTCCTTTCAATTCTGAAATGATTTTCATCCTTTTCAGATTGAGTCCATTTATTTCAGAGCCAATGATGTAAGTCAGATCTTCTGTAATCTTCGCATCTGTCAGATGCTGTACCAACTTGTTCTCAATAAGGATGTCTGAAATCAATCTTCCCAGGGGTATCCATGTCCTAACTTTACCAGCTTTAGCTCTTACTTCCTCTCTGGTTTCTTTGACATGAGTTAGTAAATGACTGAAGATAAGATACGGTAGATCCACTTTGACATTTTTGCTAATGCAGTACATAAAATACAAATGTTCCGAACTCACATAGTCTGGTGAGTTGGAAGGTTTTCTGTGAAAAAATGTACTCATAAAGATTTTTGCCCAGATCCTATAAATGGGTTTCAAATCTTTAACCTTACTTGATGGCATTCCAGCTATAGTAACTTCTTCATAAACCCTAGCCATATCAATGCGAGAAGAAGCAAGGTTTGAAACTCCATCAGATTCAGTATAACTGAACAGTTGTCTGATCAGTTTTTCAGTAATAACTATCTCCATTCCAAGAACCGAGGAATGAATAAACTTGGGACCAGCGCTTGCATGAATCCAAAATTCCTTTACCAGTGATGGAAATACAGGACCCATTAGCCTTTCAAAGTATTTTTCCCAACCTTGAGCTTTAATGGCAGAAATGAGGTCGAACCCATTTTCCTTTAACGAATCAAGATCAATGAAGCTTTCACAGAGCACCTCCAGATCAGCCACTGGAGTGAATAAGGTTCGTTCTGGTTCTTTGTACATAATAGTTTTGTTGGGTTTTGCAGCAGTGTTTGAAGTAGACGCCATTGAAGAAGAAGAGGATCTTGGTCTAGGTTTAGGGTTTTGGTATAGATTGAAAAGAGAACAGAAACGCATGAATGTAGTGAATGTGGAAAGTGTGAAAATAGTGTGATAGGTGATATTTATAGATAACCAAAAATCAAGCATAGGGCACACAAAAGACACTTACGCACGTTTGGACAACATTTAATGAAAAATAATCATTTCATATTAAATTTATGACAGCTGGGGGGAAAACCAAGAAAAGTGAGATTTTCAAAGCAATACCTCAAACGTCAATTCAGCTGAGCACTCCATCTTTTCAGATATTGAGTGACACGTGTTTGCTTTACTGGCGCATCTGATGTCTCTCAAGAAATGAAACGTTTCCAACTTTCAGATCTTCTGAGCTTGTTAGTTCAGAGTTTCACCAAAAAAATAATTGAATATATATAATTGAACGAATAGACAGGTGAAATACTTCAGATTATTAAACATTTTGCATCTGAAAAGTTGCCTCTGAGAAATATTACTCTGGACACAAATCCATACAAATATTTTTCAGAATGAACTTAAATCTATCTTCAGCAAGGGGTTTTGTGAAAATATCAGCTCATTGATGATCTGTATCAACAAAAGCCAAATTAATTACACCCTTCTGAACATAGTCTCTGATGAAGTGATGTTTAATTTCTATATGTTTTGCCTTAGAATGCAGGATTGGATTTTTTGACAAACATATAGCAGAAGTATTATCACAGAAGATAGACAAATTACTCTCATAGATTTGATAATCTTCTAATTGACTCTTCATCCAGAGCATCTGAGTACAACACCCAGCAGCAGCAATGCATTCTGCCTCTGTAGTTGATAGTGCAATGGTAGGTTGCTTCTTGCTGTACCATGAGATCAGATGACTTCCAAGAAACTGACAGCTTCCAGAAGTGCTCTTACGTTCAACTTTGTCTCCAGCATAGTCAGCATCACAGAATCCAACTAATGAAAATTCATCAGATCTTCTGTAACACAAACCCATGTTAGCAGTACCTTTCAGATACCTTAGAATCCTCTTAACAGCTGTTAAGTGTGATTCTCTAGGATCTGATTGGAATCTCGCACATAAGCAGACACTAAACAGAATATCTGGTCTAAAAGCAGTCAAGTATATAAGAGATCCTATCATACCTCTGTAGATTTTTTGATCTACCTTCTTACTTACCTCTTCCTTACTTAGAGTGCTTGTAGGATGCATTGGAGTCTTTGCCATTTTGCTATCAACCATGTTGAACTTCTTCAGAAGCTCTTTAACATATTTGGTTTGATGTATGTAGGTGCACTCTGGAGTCTGGTTGACTTGGATTCCCAAGAAGAATCTCAATTCTCCCATCATGCTCATTTCAAATTCTTCCTGCATACATTTAGCAAACTCCTTTCCAAGCGTAATATTTGTTGATCCAAAAATAATGTCATCTACATAAATTTGACAAATTAACAGATCTTTCTTAACAGTTTTACAGAATAAAGTTGTATCCACTTTTCCTCTGATAAAATTTTTATTCAGAAGGAAGTTGCTCAACCTCTCATACCAAGCTCTGGGAGCTTGTTTTAACCCATAAAGGGATTTCTTTAATTTGAAAACATGATCTGGAAAGTTTTCACTTTCAAAACCAGGAGGTTGGTGGACATATACTTCTTCTTCTATAATACCATTAAGAAAAGCACTTTTAACATCCATCTGATACAGAGTGATGTTATTCTGTGCAGCAAATGAAATAAGGAGACGAATAGATTCTAACCTTGCCACTGGAGCATATGTCTCAGTGTAATCAATACCTTCTTGTTGACTGTATCCTTGAGCAACCAACCTTGCTTTATTCCTTTCTACTTCTCCTTTTTCATTCAGCTTATTCCTGAAGACCCATTTTGTTCCAATAACATTGAATCCTTTAGGTCTAGGAACCAGATCCCAAACTTCATTTCTGGTGAATTGATTCAGCTCTTCTTGCATAGCTATAATCCATTCATTATCTTCCAGAGCCTCATCTACAGATGTTGGTTCTATCATTGACACTAAGCCGAATAAGGAAGATTCAGAAGTTCTGAGAAATGATCTTGTCCTTATAGGATCATCTTTCTTTCCAATTATCACATCTTCTGGATGAGAAGCTTTGATTCTTGAAGAAGATCCTCTGACAGTTGGTCTTTCATAAATATGCAAGTTGTTTAGTTGGGAGGTCAAAGGTGTAGCATCTGGGGTTGCGTCAGATTCTTTGTTCTTTGCCTTTTCTGCCTCTGAGCCTTCAGAGTCTGTGAGAATCACTTCTCTATCTGCAGAACTTTCAAACTGCTTTGGCTTTTCAGAGCGAAGCTTATCATCAAATCTGACATGAATAGATTCTTCCACAATCTGTGTTTCAGTATTGAATACTTTGTAGCCTTTAGAGCGTTCAGAATAACCAAGCATGAAACACTTCTGTGCTTTGGAATCAAACTTGTTCAGATTATCTTTAGTATTAAGCATATAACAAATACATCCAAAAGGATGAAAATAAGCAATGTTAGGCTTTCTGTTTCTCCACAATTCATAGGGAGTCTTTTTCAGAAGAGGTCTTACAGACACTCTGTTCTGAATATAACAAGCTGTGTTAATTGCTTCTGCCCAGAAATATTTTGCCAGATTTGTCTCGTTGATCATGGTTCTGGCCATTTCTTGCAATGTTCTATTTTTCCTCTCTACAACTCCATTTTGTTGTGGAGTTCTAGGGCAGGAGAAATCATGTGCAATGCCTTTTTCAGAAAAATATTTTTCAAAATGTTTATTTTCAAATTCTCCACCATGATCACTTCTGACTTTAATAATTTTACAATCTTTTTCAGTCTGGACTTGATTGCAGAAGTCAAAGAACACAGAATGAGACTCATCCTTGTGTTTTAGAAACTTTACCCATGTCCATCTGCTGTAGTCATCTACAATGACTAACCCATACTTCTTTCCTCTGATGGATGCAGTTTTCACTGGTCCAAACAGATCAATGTGAAGTAATTCCAATGGTCTGGAGGTAGAAACAACATTTTTTGATTTAAAATGAGATTTTGAAAATTTACCTCTTTGACATGCTTCACACAGAGCATCTGAGTTGAACTTCAACTTAGGAAGTCCTCTGACCAGATTGAGTTTATTAATCTGAGATATACGTCTCATATTAATATGCCCCAATCTTCTATGCCAGACCCATTGCTCATCATTCACAGATAAGAGGCATTTTACATTTTGAACTTTAAGTTCTGAAAGATTAATTTTATAAATGTTGTGTTTCCTCTTTCCATTGAATAGGATAGAACCATCCTTTTGACATACAACTTTGCAACATTTTTGATTAAAGATTATATCATAACCATTGTCACTTAATTGACTTATGGACAATAGATTATGTTTCAATCCTTCAACTAACAGAACATTAGAAATAGAGGGTAGGTTGCCATTACCTATAGTTCCAGAGCCAATGATCTTGCCCTTCTGGTTCCCTCCAAATTTCACGTCCCCTCCAGATCTAAGTTCCAGACTTTGGAACATAGACCTTTCTCCCGTCATGTGTCGTGAGCATCCAGAGTCCAGGTACCATGATTGGTGTCCTGACTTTGCTGCTAAGGACATCTGCAACAGGGATTATTTTGTCTTTAGGTACCCAGATCTTCTTGGGTCCTTTAGGGTTAGTTGCCTTGTAGGTTTGTCTAAACTTTTGTTTTTCAACATAGTTTTTGTTTAGACTTGCCTTAGATCTAAACACATGAGTATTCTTTTCAGAGCTTGTGTGTTTAATATCATTTAAATGACCAAATTTAAAATTAGAGTATAAAGGAGTTATCTTAATGATCAGATCATCTACAGGTATTAGTCTTACATCTTTTTCAAGAGAAGAAGATTGAAATCCAATTCCCTTTCTTTTATTCCTACTAACTCCATAGATCATAGAAGCCATTTTGCTTCTGTCTATGCTTTTAGTGAGGAACCTCTGAAAACTGGAGTCATATTTTTCCAAAATATTTTCAGATGACTCAGCTTCAGAGTCAGATTCTTGTTGGGCAATTTCCAAATTATTTTTGATCTTTATATTTATTTCTCTCTGCTCAACAAGTTCTGTTTTCAGATTATCAATCTCAGATTCAAGATTGCTTTTCAGCTTCTTGTTTTTGAGTTTGATATTATTATAGCTTTTCAAAACTTCAGATAACAACTTTATAAGTTCTTCTTTGGTAAGTTTAGACATTACCTCTTCAGCGTCAGAGTCAGAGTCTGACTCAGATTCAGATGATAATTCTTCATTCTGATCTTCTATTCCAGCCATTAATGCCATGTTGGCACACTCTTCTTCTGCTTCAGATTTAGATTCAGATTCATCTGAATCATCCCAAGTTGCCATAAGAACCTTCTTCTTTTTATCAAACTTTCTCTTGGGTTTCTCCTTGAGAAGTTTGGGGCAGTCATTTTTGTAATGCCCAGGTTCCTTGCATTCATAGCATGTGACCTCTTTCTTTCCAGATCTTCTGTTTCCAGAAGATTCCTTTCTGTAGTCAGCTTTTCTAAAGTTGTTAAACTTCTTTCCCTTGTGCTTCCAGAGCTTGTTGATTCTTCTGGAAAGCATGGACAGTTCATCTTCTTCTTCAGAAGAAGATTCTTCAGAGCTTTCTTCTTTTACCTGCAAAGCTTTAACAGGTTTTTTAGATTTTAAAGCTATGGATTTACCTTTATCTTTCTTCTGGGGTTCATCTTCCTCCAGCTCTATTTCATGGCTTCTCAAAGAACTGATAAGTTCTTCTAAAGAGATCTTGTTCAGATCTTTTGCCATCTTCAATGCGGTCACCATTGGTCTCCATCTGGTGGGAAGACTTCTGATGATCTTCTTGACATGATCTGACGTTGAGTAGCCCTTATCCAGAACTTTCAGACCAGCTGTAAGAATCTGAAATCTAGAAAACATAGTTTCTACATTTTCAGACTCTTCCATTTTAAATGCCTCATACTTCTGTATGAGCGCCAGCGCCTTGGTCTCTTTAACCTGAGAGTTTCCCTCATGAGTCATTTTGAGTGACTCAAACATGTCATGAGCAATATCTCTGTTTGTAATCTTCTCATACTCAGTATGAGAGATTGCATTAAGCAATATAGTTCTGGCTTTGTGATGATTCTTGAAATCTCTTTTCTGTACTTCAGTCATTGATTTTCTATCAATCTTTTTGCCATCCTCATCAGTAGGATGTTCATATCCATCAATGACCATATCCCAAAGATCAGCATCATACCCAAGGAAAAAACTTTCTATTCTATCTTTCCAATAGTCAAATTTTTCCCCATCAAACATGGGTGGCTTGGTACTGATCCTATCTCCTTCATATTTGTTGTTGTAAGTTGATGTAGATGTATCCATATGACAACCAAACAAATATCAAAGTATCTTACTCACTGGATCTTTAACTGTCACGGTTAAGTGGAGCACACGCAGAACCGGAGCTCTGATGCCAACTGAAGGTGAGAAAATTACTTAGAAGGGGGGGTTGAATAAGTAAGACTAAAAAACAAAGATTTGAACACAGATATTTTTATCCTGGTTCGTTGAATACAACTACTCCAGTCCACCCTCTCAAGAGTGATTTGCCTTTCTCTGTCAAGGACTTAATCCACTATTTAAATCAAACAGATTACAAATAGCAACACCTAAGAACAACTGTTCTTAGTCTTCTCAAGAGAAACTGATCCCAACTGGATCCTCTTAAGGAAAACCTTTTACAAACAATGTAAAACTTTTACAAGAGTAAGAATGCTTCTAATAAGCTGTTATCACAACTGTGATATTTCTCTTAGTTTAAGAACGAAGTTACAGCAAAATAAAATAATAGGAGCTTTGAGAAATTTGCTTTTATGAGTGATTTTGCTAGAAGTTCGATGCTGAAGAAGATGGAGTGGACTTCTTTATATAGGCACTAAGATCCAAGAAGTCTTGTTACGTTGAAGGCTGTGCAGAAAAGCCTGAAGCCTTTTGTCTTCACATTGGAGGCTGTGCTGAAACAAGCCTGATGCCTTTTGTCTTCACTTGCAGAAAACTTTCCTTAGAATGGAATGCACAGATAAAACCTTTTTGTCTGTGTCCTTGTGTCTAGCACAAAATAGGAAAGAGCTGTTGAGATAAACCAACGTACATATTTAAATCTTCTTCAAAGTAAGTTCAGCTTTCAACATTAGAATATGATTCTTCAGAGTCTCCAGACTAGAGATCATCTGGATCTTCAGAGTCTTGGATATTCTTCAGATTGAGCTGAATCAGAGTATGTGCAGCTAGTGTGCTTGAGCGTGTAAATCCATCAGAGCAGAGTCTTCTATGCTTTAGAGGCTCCTGCTTCAGAATCTTCAAGAGACAGTAATCAGATTCTTCTGAGAGCAGCGTTCAGATCTTTACTTAAGATGCTCTTGAACTTATGAAGCCTTTCATAATAATATTGTTCAGATCCAAATATGCTTTCTTAAGATAATTTTCTTTAGTGCCTGTAGCAAACAATCTAGAACACGTTTAGAGTATATAATTCTTGAATACAAAATTTATAAGTGTTATCATTAAAACATAGAGATATAACTAAGACACAATCTGTGCTCTTACAACGAGCACATAGGTGCACACTGAAAAGGATGTTTGGTCTAGAAGCAGTCAGATAAAGGAGAGATCCAATCATACCTCTGAATAGCTTCTGTTCTACCTTACCGCTTACCTATTCTTTCTCCAGAATACATGTAGGATGCATTGGAGTTTTTGTTGGCCTACATTCTGACATGTTGAATTTCTTCAGAAGTTCCTTGGTATATTTGCTTTGATGGATATATGTTCCTTCAGTTTGTTGATCAATTTGAATTCCTAGAAAGAACTTCAGTTCTCCCATCAAGCTCATTTCAAATTCATCCTGCATTAACTTAGAAAATTCCTTGCACAAGGAAATATTAGCAGAACCAAATATAATATTGTCAACGTAAATTTGCACAACCAGAACGTCATTTTTATAGGTTTTGCAAAAGAGTGTTGTATCCATTTTTCCTCTGGTAAAGTTATTTTCCAAAATAAAATTACTTAGTCTTTTATACCAAGCTCTGGGAGCTTGTTTCAGACCGTATAACAATTTCTTAAGTTTGAAAATGAAATCTAGGTTTTCAGAACTTTCAAAACCAGGAGGTTAGTGCACATACACTTCTTCAAAAATATACTTGTTTAAGAATGCACTATTTACATTCATCTTATATAAAGTGATGTCATGATTAACAACAAAAGAAACTAAGAGACTAATAGATTCTAACCTGGCAACTGGTGCAAAGGTTTTTGTATAGTCTATTCCTTCTTGCTGACTATAACTGTGTGCTACTAGTCGTGCTTTGTTTCTTACGACTTCACCTTTTTCATTAAGCTTGTTTCTAAATACCCATCTGGTTCCAACGACGTGGATGCCTTTTGGTTTCTGAACAAGATCCCAAACATTATTTTTGGTGAATTGATTTAGTTCTTCTTCCATAGCCAGATTTCAGTCGTTGTCTTGAAGAGCTTCATCTATAAAGGTTGGTTCGATGAGAGAGACCAAGCCAAGAAGAGTTTCTTAAGAAAGTTTGAATGATGATTTGGTTCTGATTGGTGCGTCTTTATCTCCCATAATCAATTCTTCAGAATGAGAAGTTCTTGGTCTGCTTTTCTTCTGATGAGATGGATCAACAACAATTTCTGATTGAGTTATTTCTGAGTCTTTAGTTTCAGCAGTTGTATCTTCATCTCCAGAGTCTTTATCCTTAGGTTCTGAGAAGGTGATTTTTAAATATGCAAGTTTCTCAACTAGCTTTGACTTTTCAAGGTCAAGCTTATCATTGAATATAACATGAATTGATTCTTTAACAATTTTTGTTTATGTGTTATAGATTCTGTAGCCTTTTGAGCGTTCAGAATATCTTAACAACAAACATTTATGAGTCTTAGAATCAAACTTTCCAAGATTATCCTTAGTGTTTAACATAAACATGTATAACCAAAAGGACGAAAATAAGATATGTTGGGCTTTCTGTTTTTCCACAATTCATAAGGATTCTTACCTATAATAGGTCTAACAGAAACCCTGTTCTAAATGTAACAAGTTGTGTTTACTGCCTCTTCTCAGAAATGCTTAGCCATATCAATTTCTTGGATCATTATACGAGCCATTTCTTGTAAAGTCCTTTTCTTTCTTTCTACAACTCCATTTTGTTGTGGAGTTCTAGGACATGAAAATCATGGGAAATGCCATGAGAATCAAATAGATCCTCAAAGTATATGCTCTCAAATTCTTCGCCATGGTCACTTCTGACTTTGACTGTTTTACAATTCTTCTCTGTTTGCACTAGAGAGCAAAAGGTAGAGAACACAAAATGCAACTCATCCTTGTGTTTCAAGAACTTTACCCATGTCAAACGGCTATAGTCATCAACTATAAATAATCCATACTTCTTTCCACTGATTAAAGTAGTTTTCACTAGTCTAAACAAATCAATGTGTAGAAGTTCTAACAGTCTAGAGGTGGAAACAACATTTTTTGCTTTGAAAGAAGTTTTAGAGAACTTGCCTTTCTGACATGCTTCACAAAGAGCACCTAAAGAAAACTTCAGGTTTGGTACGCCTCTAACCAATTCAAGCTTATTTAGGTGAGAAATCTTCCTCATGTTAACATGGCCCAAACGTCTATGCCATACCCATTGCTTTTCATGAACAGACACTAAGAATTTGACATTCTATTCATAGAGATCAGAAAGTCTAATCTTGTAAATGTTATTTTTCCTCTTTCCGGTAAAAAGGATTGAGCCATCTTTCTGACTTATTAGTTCTATGATTCTATGATATAGAATTGTCCATGGTTCTATAATTGGCTAAATATTGGTAAAACAAGATTCTGCACTGATGTTAAACAAAATGTCACGACAGATGCTCTGATATCCATCTGCTGTCATGACATAACTGCTGTCATGTGTTTTAAACAGGAAGTCAATATAAATGTCATGACATCGCTGTCTGGTGCAGCAAGAGCTAGCAGGAGCAGATGACAGAACTGCTGTAATGGATATCATTACTAATGTCATGACATCATTGTCTAGTACAACAGGTGCTGCTGTTTTATCACTTGAAAGAAGTGCTTTGGATACACCTCATCAGGCCAAAGTGATTCATTAGGAACAAAGTGCAGATTTAATTGGTGTTCATAAAAAGGATCT
Source organism: Lathyrus sativus (assembly GCA_963859935.3). NCBI lineage: Eukaryota > Viridiplantae > Streptophyta > Magnoliopsida > Fabales > Fabaceae > Lathyrus > Lathyrus sativus. The sequence goes on along the minus strand of OZ012735.1, from coordinate 792,429,303 downwards.
TTGAGACTTTTTAGGAAACTATAATATGCTTGTTTCTATTGTTGTGAAGAAGATTCTACAGGAGTGTTCAGCAGGGGGAGTCTGGTCAGCTAAGAGTAAGTGAAGTTGAATGTTATGACATTGATCATATGACATCAGGCGTGCAGGGTTTGTTTTTCTATTATGATACCTGATATATCTCAGGCTAGATTTCAGGAAACCTGTTAGGGTTCCTTAGTCATCTCAGACGAGATTCTAGGCAGTATCATGACCTATTTGAAAGCACCTTGAATTATGCAAAGTAGTTTTACTTTGTTAAACCTAATGTTTGTTACTTGTGACCATCCCAAGCCCAGTCTACATTTCTATTTAAGGAGGAGCAGAAGCAATGGAAATAAAGCACTCACATCAAGAACAACTTGAGTGTAAAATAAAGGTCTAGGGTTGAGAGTCTCTTGTGTGTCTTTGTAAGTCACCATTTGTATCTTTTGATACATTGTGGTAGATATGTTTGTGAGTGAAAAACTTTGTTCTTCACGTGAGTCTAGGAGTCTTAGGATTCCTTGTGTGCCAAGAAATTGTATGATGTATAATTGATTTGGTTATTGTGTATGAATAGGTGTGTTCATTGTGCCCCTCAAAGCTTTTAAGTAAGAGTGTATGTCTCTTAATCAAAGCTGGGAAGCAAGATCAAGGTGTGTTTGAAGAGTGACTTCATATTGTAATTGTTTATCACTGCGGTGATTGAGGGGGAGTGAGTGGGAAACTCTGGTCTATTGGTCTCTAGGCTGAAGTGTCATTGGGTAGGTCTTAAGTGAAGAATGCAAACGGGTTGTTTGACTCTGAATTAATTCTACTAATAGTGAATTTCCTCCCTGGCTTGGTAGCCCCCATATGTAGGTGTGGTTGACACTGAACTGGATGAACAATTACTTGTGTTATTTATCTTTCAGCATTTACAATTCTGTATAATTTAAATGGTTAGATAAATAGTTTATCAGCCAGCTGATGTTACAACAAACGTCATGACATTGGTCATGACATTGGTACAATTTAAAGAAATTTAAAATGGTCATGATTTGTCCTCGTCCTTATTTCATCAGAGATCAATGTTCTTAGGACATATGAGATATGCATACCAGAATTTCAATTGGTATCAAAGCAGGCATCCTGTCTATTCTGGATGAGATCTTGGGAGATACTTTCTGGTGGTTTAAACAAGGAGAAGTGGTAGCTGATTTGCTGATCTTGCTAAATGGTTGAGCTACTGCTTATAAGGAGAAGTGTGTGCTCACTCCTGCTGATGAAGGATTCTGTGTATATGTTGTTGTGCCCTCTGATATAGAAGCCCCAATGACTTGTTGAAAGGTCTGGCAACTTGTGTAGGGCTTGCTGAAGATGTTCTTTTGATGGTTCCGCTGCATATGTTTCTGATGGAAGAACTTTGATATCAACAATTCTAAAAGCTCTAGTCATTCCAACATCGGGAGAAATGGGATGAAGAGAGTTTTTTATTAATATATGTCATTGTTGGCTTCATACTTGGATGATTGGCTTTATCACGTACATTGAAGTCAATTTGAAGAGAATATCTCTTTCAGAAAGATAGTTTGGTTCTCATGCTGTAAATGGATTTCTGAAGATCTCTGGTGCTGACAGATGGTATAATGGGAGGTGACTTGTTCATGCTTTGCAAGAGGAAGTCATAAGCAGGTTGAGTCAAGGGTGTCAGCCTTGATGTTTCAGCCTTGGTATTCCTGAAGTTGTGTGGATTTAAGATCAATTGCTATTTATGGACTACACACGTATTTAATTGGTTATCCATGAAGTTCAAGATTGCTGAAGTTCATAGAAGGATTGGTTATAAGGATTAAGATTCATTGATATTTGAGATCTTCACAAATATTTAATGAATTATCCTTAGTCAATGATCAAGATGTCTCATCAGTTACAACACAAGCATAAGGTCCTTAATCTGTTTTGTCCACTTCAAGGATCTGATGTTCAGCAGAGATTGTACAGAAGTCTGTTGAAGGAGATATAGCTGATGATCGTGTTACCAGACTCATGTGTGGTAGGATCTGCCATTATTCTAGTAAGTTTCCTGGCAAGAAACTAAGACTAGAATGTAGTGTTGTTGGAAGATGAAGACTGTTTTAGATCAGCTTATTTCTAATCCAGGAGCATTGGAGTGCAGCAGGTGTGTTCTAGTGGAAGCCTCTGATCTTTATCTAGAAAGTTTCCTGGCAAGAAACTTATCTAGAATTTGGTGCTGGTAATAGCATTTCTTAGGTCAGTTTATTTCTGAGCTAAGTGTATAGGATCTTATTACCATGCTCATCTTGGAGGACAAGGATAAGTGGCAGTTATCTCTGAATTTCTGAAGAAGTCTCTACTTAAGGAAAGCGAGATTCCTTCTGTAAAGATCTCTTGTGACTAATCTTCCCTGAAGAATCAAGCCTTGGCACATTTGGTTTCTCTAAAGAGGAGTCTTCTGGAACAAATGCATTTCAAAGGTAGCTATTACAGAATAGAGAGTGTCTACTCAAACCTGATATCAGCAATCAAGTCTATGTGAATATGGTACTCTTGATGAGGTTCTTCTAAATGGCATAATGAAGGACTGAATTCCCCATCAGGATGTCTCATTCGATGTTGTGACATCAAGAAAACTTCAGGGCCTAAAATGATGGTGTGGCACATCATTGTAGGATAGGTAGATCAAGATTAATTAGACCTTCTAGAGCTCTGAAAGATGTTGAGTAACCAAACAATGGCATTTGGTTATTTAAGCAGAGTGCCTTTAGAAAACTATTCTTGTGTAGAAGGGTAGTTATTTGAAGACCACAAAAGGTTCTGGGATTGTTCATGCTTGGAACTAATTACTCTTGTGCAGAAGGGTAGTTTGTTGAAGACCAAAGGAGGATTTGTTTCTGTTCATATATTGGAGCTTGTGGTAGAAGCCCTAAGTTATGTATGGAAGATTACCCTTTTTTGGAGATGTTTTTGATCAAGCTGGTGGAGTTGTGTTCTCTGAAGATCTTCAGTTGGATTACTAGGCAATAGTAAGTCCAATTGAGGGCATACCAAGAACCATTGGTTGGTGTAAACATCATTTAGAGAAGGACTTGAAGATCTGTTGTGGAACTTGTGATTCACATCTTGGCTACGAAGTACTCTATCTTGTCATACGGGAGAATGATGAGGTAAAAGGATTGTCTTGGAGTATGATGTGAAGGTATTGTACAAGACTGGAGTGGGTCATTGGTTGATTGCATTATGATGTGATAAAGTCCCTAGTTGAATCAGAAGTGTTCTAACTTATCATATGGGAGAATGATGAGGAAAGAATGTCTTGGATTATGGGGTGTTTATCTTGTACTCAGCCTAAGGTCAGAGTACTTGTGGAAAAGTGGTATCTTCTGCTACAAGTAACTCTAGGAAGAGGTGGATCAGTTTGGTGCCTTCTCACTGTATGAGCATGGAGCTGGTCATGAGAGATAATGTGGTGATCTTGGAGCAGCTTTTATAAAAGATAGAGGGAGAGTTTCTGTCTGATGGGTGTACTAGTTACCTGTGGTTCAAGCAGTAAGTGAATGCGTTCAGCAGGTGTGTTGAACAAGGAGTGAGCTCTTGAAGACATGAAGATGAGTCTTATGTTTTCCATTCACGTGCTTCTGGAAATAGAGCACTAGTTATCCTTGGTATGGGAAGGTATACTTCTATCTAGGATATGTTGCTGCAATGGTTCAGTTATGTCTCAAGATTGCTTGTGGCTTCAAGCAGTTTGTGACTGTATGCCTCTAGGAGGGTGGAATGTCATACCAGGTGTTGTGACATTGTGTTACTAATCATGATGAACTCAACAATGGTTCTGCTCTTGGTTCTCTCATTGGGTAGCAATGGATCAAACCAGGGTTTTGAGCCTCTCTCCCTATGTTGTGTCTTGTTTGACAGGTGAAGATGAAGATCAAGACACCATCAGCCTTGATCTTGTGCATAAGGAAGGAATTTCACTCTGACATCTTGGAGAGTTTTTGTCAAAGCTGAAATCTGAGAAATCTTCCAGATAGTAATCCTGCAACTACTTCTGATATTGGTTCCAGCATGGCCTGTGAAACAAGGGGTGTAGAAATGCATGTGGTTAGGTTGTCTCTCTTAGGGGGAGTGCTGATTATGCATGATGGGGGGAGCTGTGTACCTGTCTAATGTGTAGCTGCATTGCTGTAACCTGTACAGAGTTTGCTGATTCTCAAGTAATCTTGTGTTCTTGGTCCTCTGGTGAGGTTGGAATGACATTGTGATGTCTGTTGTACACTTCTACCTTTACAAGGTGACTTGGGTCTGGCTTTGTGAGACAACATTGGTGTTTGTCTGGGAGAATTTATTTTTCTCTGCAGAATTTTCTTGTGTCTCAATTTAGGGATTTAAAATCAGTTGCTACTTGGCAAGTATTTGACTGATTATCCTTTAATTGGTAAGTGTCACTCCTGAAGGTGCAGTCTTGGACACCATGTGTAGTATGACAACTGAGTAGAATGTACATTTACTCCAATTTTTGTCAATTTTTTACTAAACCAAGGTGGAGTAAAGTGTTGGTATGTTGGTATCTACTGTACTTATCTACTACTGCTGACCTGATGTTGTTTGATTGTTTTAGCCAAAATTTGCCAAAGGGGGAGATTATTAGTTCCATGATTCTATGATATAGAATTGTCCATGGTTCTATAATTGGCTAAATTTTGGTAAAACAAGATTCTGCACTAATGTTAAACAAGATGTCACGACAGATGCTCTGATATCCATCTGCTGTCATGACAGAATCGCTGTCATGTGTTTTAAACAGGATGTCATTACAAATGTCATGACATCGTTGTCTGGTGCAGCAGGAGCTAGTAAGAGCTGATGACAGAACTGCTGTCATGGATGTCATTACCAATGTCATGACATCGTTGTCTAGTACAGTAGGTGTTGTTGTTTTATCACTTAATAGAAGTGCTTTAGATACACCTCATTAGGCCAAAGTGATTCATTAGGAACAAAGTGCAGATTTAATTGGTGTTCATAAAAAGGATCTTTGAGACTTTTTAGGAAACTATACTATGCTTGTTTCTATTGTTGTGAAGAAGATTCTACAGGAGTGTTCAGCAGGGGGAGTCTGGTCAGCTAAGAGTAAGTGAAGTTGAATGTCATGACTGAATGTTATGACATTGATCGTATGACATCAGACGTGTAGGGTTTGTTTTTCTGGTATGATACCTGATATATCTCAGGCTAGATTTCAGAAAACTTGTTAGGGTTCCTTAGTTATCTCAGACGAGATTCTAGGCAGTATCATGACCTATTTGAAAGCACCTTGAATTATGCAAAGTAGTTTTACTTTGTTAAACCTAATGTTTGTTACTTGTGACCAGCCCAAGCCCAGTCTGCATTTCTATTTAAGGAGGAGCAGAAGCAAGGGAAATAAAGCACTCACATCAAGAACAACTTGAGTGTAAAATAAAGGTCTAGGGTTGAGAGTCCCTTGTGTGTCTTTGTAAGTCACCCTTTGTATCTTTTGATACATTGTGGTAGACATGTTTGTGAGTGAAGAACTTTTTTCTTCACGTGAGTCTAGGAGTCTTAGGATTCCATGTGTGCCAAGAAATTGTATGATGTATGATTGCTTTGGTTATTGTGTATGAACATGTGTGTTCATTGTGCCACTCAAAGCTTTTAAGCAAGAGTGTGTGTCTCTTGATCAAAGTTGGGAAGCAAGATCAAGGTGTGTTTGAAGAGTGACTTCATACTGTAATTATTTATCACTGTGGTGATTGAGGGGGAGTGAGTGGGAAACTCTGATCTAGTGGTCTCTAGGCTTAAGTGTCATTGGGTAGGTCTTAAGTGAGGAGTGCAAACGGGTTGTTTGACTCTATATTAATTCTACTAATAGTGAATTTCCTCCTTGGCTTGGTAGCCCCTAGATGTAGGTGTGGTTGACACTGAACTGGGTGAACAATTACTTGTGTTATTTATCTTTCAGCATTTATAATTCTGCATAATTTAAATGGTTAGATACATAGTCTGCCAGCCAGCTGATGTTACAACAGACGTCATGATATTGGTCATGACATTGGTACAATTTAAAGAAATTTAAACTGGTCATGATCTGTCCTCGTCTTTGTTTCAGCAGAGATCAATGTTCTTGGGACATATGAGATTTGCATACCAGAATTTCATGACTGACAACCTTGCATGACTTTTGATTAAATATGATATCATAACCATTGTCACTAAGCTAACTGACAGACAATAAGTTATGCATCAAACCATTAAATAAAAGAACATTAGTAATATAGGGAAGTTTACCATCACTGATAGTTCCAGAGCCAATGAATTTTCCTTTCTGGTTTCCTCTGAAACCAACAAAGCCTCCAAGCATAAGTTCAAAACTTTGGAACATATGCCTTCTTTCTATCATGTGTCGCGAGCAACCACTGTCTAGATACCATGATTGATGTTTCAGTTGAGCTGATAAGGATGTCTGCAACATAAACTATCTTTTCCTTAGGTACCCACTTTCTGGGTCTTTTTTTGTTAGTTTTCCCTGAGTGTTTAGAAACTTTGGTTTTATGTGCAATAGGATAATCAAGTGGTATTTGCGCATGATATTTAGACTTAGAAACAAATTTTTGTATCGGTGGAGGTTTCTATGCAAGTTAAAATACACAGGTTCTGTGCCAGCAAGTACAAAGTGCTTATAGAGAGGTTTTGGTTTTACCACGATACTTTCATCAATCTTATAGGTATTTGTACAACCTAAACCTTTCTTTCCATTTCTACTAACTCCATAGATTAAGGAAGCAATTTTGCTTCTATCTATGCCTTTAGTCAAAAAGTACTGAAAAACTCTGTCATATCTAAATACACAATTGGTACTGGAAGCATATGGACCTATTTCTTCTTCTAATTTTGAGATTTGAATTATTAAAGTAGAGTTTGTACTTTCTAAATAAAATACTTTTTCATTTAAAGAAAAAATATTCTCTTCATGCTTCTCACAAGTTTTAGAAGTAATTACTTGGACTTGTTTAAGGTCTTTGTATTTTCTTTGAAGACTTTTATACTTCTCCAGTATTTTAGAAAGACATGGTTCTAAATCAAAACGAGTGAGATTAGAAAATACCTCTTCATAATCATGATCAAATTTTGTTTCTGAGTCTGATGATACTTTGTCTTTGGGTTCTCTAGAGACTTCAACATCAGAGGTTGTTGCCATCAATGCAACATTATCTTGTTCTTCTTTAGAATCTTCTTCTTCTGAATCAGAGTCGTCCCAAGTAGCCATGAGTTCTTTCTTGCCCTTGATAGAATTCTTTTTATGCTTTCTGTCTTTCTTGAGCATGGGACATTCATTCTTGTAATGGCTTGGCTCTCTGCATTTATAGCAAATGACTTCTTTTCTAGAACTCAACTTCTTTTGTCATGATGTTGAGTTAGAACGATCGACAGTCCTTCTAGCTCCTTTGAAATTTCCTTGACTATTTTGTCTGTTCTTCCAGAGTTTGTTGACCCTTCTGAAGATTAATGACATTTCATCTTCTTCTAAGTTTTCATCAGAATCTTCTGATATTTCCTCAGCTTGATAAGCCCTTGAATTTTTAAAGTTGGATTTCAAAGCAATTGACTTTCCTTTCCTTTGAGGTTCATCTCCTTCAAGCTCTATCTCATGACTTCTTAAAGAAATAACAAGTTCTTCAATACTAATATTGTTAAGATCTTTAGATAGTTTCAAGGCAGTTACCATAGGTCTCCATTTCTTAGGAAGGTTTATGATGATCTTTTTGACATGGTCAGCAGTTGAGTATCCTTTTTCTAGAACCTTAAGTCCCGCGACTAGCATTTGAATCCTTGAAAACATAGTTTCAACTGTTTCATCATCCTCCATTCTGAATGCCTCATATTTCTGGATTAAAGCAAGCTCCTTCTCCTTAACTTAAGTGTTTCCTTCATGAGTCATTCATAGAGAGTCAAAAATGGACTTGGCAGTATCTTTGTTTGTTATCTTCTCATACTCAGTGTAAGAGATACCATTTAGCAGTATAGTTCTTGCCTTGTGATGATTCTTATAATCTTTATTTTGTTGATCAGTCATAGCACTTCTTAACACTTTTTCTCCTGCAGCATTAATAGGATGACTGTAGCCATCAACAACAAGATCCTAAAGATCTACATCATAGCCAAGAAAAAACTTTCGATTCTATCTTTCCAATAGTCAAACTTGTCACCATCAAAGGCTGGTGGTTTGGCACTGTAGCGATCTTTCTCTACTGGATCGGTACTGAACATGGTTAAGTGTTTGATAAACTTTTATCACAAATAGAACCAGAGCTTTGATGCCAATTGAAGGTGAGAAAAACACAAGAAAGGGGGGGTTTGAGTTGGGGATTTCAAAAACAAAAGCTTTTTACTCGCTCAATCAAAATCACCGCTATTCAACAACAAAGAGAAATACGCTTTGATTTTTATACTAGTTCACTTGAAAATCTCAAAGTTAATCCAATCCACCTGCCAAGGTGATTTCGCCTTATACCCAAGGACTTAATCCACTATAATCAACTGATTATAACTGCAATAGTAACCGCTGGTGACTAACAAACTACAAAGACACACAGTTTATGTCTTCTCAAGGATTATGACCTAACTGGTCTCTTAAGGAAATACAAACAACAGTTTGATTACAAAGTTGTGTTTACAAAGATTGCTTCTATATAAGTAGGTATAAACAAGTTAAAAAACACAATACACTTAAAGAAAGTTTCAGCATAAATTTAGACAACAGTCTTGCATGTGTGTAGTTTCTTCAAGTCTTTATATAGCGAATAAAAAAGATTTGTTGGAGGGCAGATCTGATACTCTTCATGAATGAGTTGACGACTTGAGTAACGGTTTAATACGGAGGGGACAAGAATGTACTACCTCAACTTCCTTACTCCAAGAAATCCGCTTAGTGGAAGGAATATTGGTTTGTACCATGTACTATTTTTCCCACGTATAAACTCGTTCTTATCTTTTATTCTTCAATGGCTTCTGGATAAATCTTTGTTTGAAGCATGAGTTAGAAGAGTTGATTTTGCTTGAGTTCAGAAAATTCAATCATCAATTAGAAGCTTGATTACATCAATATCTGACTTAAGATTCTTCAGAGTTTTTAGAACCTTCAACATTTAATCTTTCGAAGCTTGAGTTCAGAAACTTCAATCATCAATCAGAAGCTTAATCATATCAATATCTGACTTGAGATTCTTTAGAGTTTTTTAGAACCATCAGCGTTTAATCTTCGGAAGCTTTGGTAGTCTTCAGAAGTGAATTAATCAGAGTCACACGTCAAAAGCAAGAGCCAAGAGAATGTTGCAGTAGCAACATACAATTTCCTTAGAAGCTTTTCTTCCGTGAGTTTGAGTAGAAGCAATTTAGATCAATATATTCAGAAACTTGTAACGTTTCACGTTCAAGAGTCAGAATCAAAGTTGTTATCTAAAGATACACAATAACAAATCGTTAGGGTACCAAAATTGTTCTTGCACAAATACTTACTTGTTATCATCAAAACTTAGAGATACAGATGCAAAATCAAATCTTGTTCTAACACTTTATGTTAAAGAAGATACAGATGCATAACTAAATCTTGTTCTAACACTTTATGTTAAAGAAGATACATCAGATGAACCTCGACAATGTCAATTTGAGAGTGACTGCTAGACGATAGGCTTCAATATAGAGGGGGAGTGAGTAGATCACACGTAAAAACTTTTGGCAAAAATAATTTTGAAAAGTTTTATGGCACATTGGAAACAACCTGAATCGAATCGTCTAACTGAACATCTGTCGAAAAGCTCAAATATGCGTAAATGTACACAAATGTATAATAATGAACACAAATTGTTCAACAACTATCAATCATAAACAATTGAATGCTAAGCTATACGTAAAGCTTATTATTAATGATTAAAACACACAAAAACACAATAAAGCAATTTATCAAACACTTTTTGTGTAATCAACATCGTTTGGAAATTTGCTTTGTTTTGTTGATCTTAAAAACCAATCACAATCAAACAGATTTTAATTATATCAACAAAAACTAATTCAATATATGATAAAAAATAATTCCTAAACAAATTGATCAATAAATTGCAAACACAAAACTAAAAGAGAGAGGGGGGAGAGAGAGAGAGAGAGAGAGAGAAAGAGAGAGAGAGAGAGAGAGAGAGAGAGAGAGAGAGAGAGAGAGAGAGAGTACACAAGGATTTGTTTAGGCAGTTCCCTAATTGGCCTTGCTATGGGTTTGTCTGCCCTCAATTTGAATTTGAGTTGAGATATTATATTATATCTTACTTTGAAAATATGTGCATACAAGAGATGAAGAACTCTAACCCTACAAACCCTGGGTTTGTTTTTGAATCTACCACCTTTAAAGCCCTTGATCAAAGATTGATCAAGTAACCAACAATGCTGCTTTAATTCACCTGTTCTTGCTACTTCCTTGCAAGTCACCCCTTGTCCAAAGGCTTTCACTCGATTGAATTGATACCAAGTGCACACTTGTTGAAACCCAAGATTTACCAACACGATCTACTGTCTCACGCTACTCCCTTGCAAGGTACCCCTTGTCCCAAAGCTTTCACTCGACCAGATCTGAATTATATAATATTCTCCAAAATCTTCAAATCCTCAACAATCTTGAAGGAAAACCCTAGCTCGATTTTATTATTGGAAATCCTCAAAGTTCTCAACCCAATTTTCTTGGTACAATAATCTAATTTGATGTTATCAACCCTAATCTAGATGGCCACCCAATAAAAAATGATTATATGTAATTTGATTGTGTGTATGCATAGAAGAGAGGTTCAATATGATGAGAATGCTTTAAAATCCTAATTTCGTATAGGTTTACACTAGAACCTTACTAGAAATGATACATGTATCAAGTATATATATATATATATATATATATATATATATATATATATATATATATATATATATATATATATATATATATATATATATATATATATATATATATATATATATATATATATATATATATATATATATATATATATATATATATATATATATATATATATATATATATATATATATATATATATATATATATATATATATATATATATATATATATATATATATATATATATATATATATATATATATATATATATATATATATATATATATATATATATGTGCGCAAGAGTGAAGCAAAGGGCATGCAAAAGGAGATGAAAGAAAAGCAAAATTTCAAGATTTTAGGTCTATAGGTCGACCTATGAAAGTCATGTGTCGACCTTTAAAGGTCTTGAGTCGACCTATAACATTCGTCACATGGATAGAGCCTACAAGCTTCAATATTGAAGCATATGTGTTGACCTATATATTTTACGTGTCGACCTAAGCTGAAGAAAATCTTCTATAGGTCGACCTAAAGTCGTATATGTCGACCTATAGAGTGTTTTTCACACACAAAACAATGTTTTTGATGCATGAAGCTATTTCTTGATGATTGAATCTTTTCTAAACCCTTTATAACATGTTGACATGCTTCCTAATGCTAAAATGTATAATGTACACCTAGAATCAGTTGATACCGTCTAATGTACAAAAATGCTAAAGTTTCTCCTAGTTTTGACACCATACAAAATATATCTAAATGGAAAGATGCACTCACAGTGACCACCCTTTCTTGGACGCAACACATGAGTCATAATCCAATGAAGGATACATGGATTTATCTTCAACTAACCTGTTGGTGTTTTAGCCAATTGATCTTCTTCCCTTGGGGCTTTGAGACATGAATTTAGGTAACTTCTCAAGTCAAAGTTAAGATGAAAGGAATGATCAGTACAGATAGAGTAATCAGAAAACAAAGACAAAATGAATGCATTATTTTATGTGTCTTCTATAGAATGATATGTATGTTTTCCCATTTGAAAATAAAAGGAGCATCTATCCCTGGACTTTAACCCAACATAAAAGACTCGAATCAAGTCTTCATTGCATTCAGTTGAGACTTTCAAACAATTTTTGATTCTTGAAATTTCATTAGATCAACAATCTTCTAAATGTGTAACTCGCGGATAACAGCAGGATCATACACATGTTGTTTGACCATAGTTCTATGTCTAAAAGGTTTTTCAAAATCAACAACACAAGAAGAAGGTAAAAGGGAAAGAGCATTGACCGGTGTTGCGGAAGATGTTCCCACAACATTTTTCCTTTGTTCACCTTAGGAGCCATGCGTTTTTAGTTTTGGGAGAGTGCACACTAGGTGTTTGATAAAAGGTATGAGTGAAAGTGAAGAGATTTTGAGTGAAATTTGAAAGATACACTAACTTAAAATATGGAAATAGAATGCCAATCACACAAATTGGAAGAAATAATATGAAAATGATAGCTTTTGAAAATGGAAGAGGTAGGTTTTTATAGGGGAAAATGATGTGAATGATGAGGTGTAAATACGTTTTTTAGGGAAGGGAAAAAAGAAACCTTTTTTTTTTTGAAATTAGGAGAGAAGTTTGAAAGAAAATGAGTAAAAGAGGTTAGTTGGGTGTTAAATGAGGCTGACACGTTGAAAGAGGAAGAAAATGTGACTTTTGAGATGAATGGGTCGGCCCATTAGGCCTTGGAACTTGTCTAAAGCGAATACACAACATCAATGTATCATCTCATTCGAAAATGAAGTCAATACATGCTGAATGAATAGGCATAAAAAATCATGAATGTATAGACTCATCCGTGTTTGGAGTCGATACATTCAGAGCAAGGAGTGACAAGTCTTTTTTAGGTTTGAGCAATGTATTGACTCATCCCTTCTTGGAGTCGATACACACTTAAAATGTATTGACTCTAACCTTGATGTATTGATAAATTAGAAGCAAAAAAATTTGAGAAAGGGAGACATTTTATAGACCTAAGATGAATGCATGCATTGTGGACTTAGTAGAGTTTATGCATAAATGATATTTTTCATGTAAGAATAAGTACACAACATGCTCAATCAAAAATATCATAAAAATGTAACTGATTTTTAAGATGAAATGCATATGGTACAATATCATGAAGCCATTCTACACTTATAGGTTGAAAAACACAAGGTTTTTCAATGACGCTTTTCGGAGTGGTCACACATGAGGTTTATCATACAACACATTTATCACACAATTTAGAGCATAACAAGCAATAACATAAGACATGGCATACAAGTAGTACATTTAGTTTAAAATAAACTTACGCACACAGAGAGAAGTGAAACAATATCACGTCACCGACAAAAGACGGAGGAAGTAATCACTTACACTTCTTTTACTTATATAGCCAATGATGAAATCCCTTTGTTATCAATTTGATTTCGTACAATTCGTTTTCACAAATACACTTGGTACCTATATATTTATGATCTCGTGAATGCAGGAGAAAGTCCCACACAATGATTTTAACTCAAATAACAAGCCCTTAGGCCAATGCTCATCAAAGATGACAACTAAGTGATTTAAGATAAGAACTGAAAGAAAATTTAAGAGATAACATAAAATACTTATCTAAAAGTGTATACTCACGCTTTTGGTTAAGTTTCCAAGATATTGTAGAAGACTTGTCTTCTCTTGACTTGATGGTCATCTTTTCTCCTCCTTAAGTTATACCATTTTCGGGGGATCAATCCATCTTTGGTGACTTTGATTATGTCTTCTAAAGATTTATCTGCATAAAAAAAACCTTTCTCGATGTTTCCCAGATACAATACATCACAAGTGTTGTATTCAATCTTAGTGATAATAATTATTCTCAAGCAATTACAATATCAAAGATAGTAGTGAAAAGGGGATTTACATACACTACCTATTTAACAATAACTTATATTTATTAACTTCATAGGTCATAACATCCTTCTTCTTTCCCATAAAGTTAATGAATAAGGAGATGTTACATTTTTTATGCCTCGAGCTTTCCTTGTTAAGATCACATTCCCTCTTCAAGAAGTCAAGACATTTTCCCTACAAAGTCAATCAATAATAATAGGTACCCAATTTTCATTGGGTCCTTGAAGGTGAGTGGAAATATTGTTGCACTTGGGCAACCATTGAAGTACACCTTTATGAACCAAAAATCTCCTAAATTTGTATTTAGCAATGGTACAACCTTTCTTACACAATAGTTACAAGTCAAGTGATGATGAGATTGACTTTCATTATTAGACTTCCTTACCACATAATTGTACTTCTTGTACGAAACATTTAAGGATCCTTTGAATTTTGTAGTAGTAGCGACGGTGACCTTTGGTTCTAATGCCTTGTTTACTTTATCTTTAAGAGTATTAGCCTCTTTTTTCCAAATGTGACAAATTTCACAACCAAAATAAGAATATTTCTCTTCCTCATCATTGAATTTTGAAGCATATAACATAGATTTCTTAAGAGCTTCAATTTGTTTTTCAGTTTCTAAAACTTTGGCTTCTAAGTATGAAAATATTATTTTGTTTGAAGCTAACCTTTTAAAAGCATCTACCACTTCACCATAGAGATTTTCAAAAGCAATTTGTAATTTGGAATAAGACATTTCATCAATAGGTTCATATTTAGAATGACTTACATTTTTCTTCTTATGATGATGGGCCATGAGACAAAGATTGCCTCTTCGTCAATTTCACTTGAGCTACCTTCACTTGAGGATTCACTATCACTTTCCCAAGCTATGTATGCTCTTATATTCTTGCTATACTTCTTGTATTGACCCTTATATTTATCCTTCTTAAGTTGTGGACAATATGACTTATAATTTCTGGCTTTACCACAATTAAAACATGAATCTTTAGACTTTCCCATCTTATTCTCATCTTGCTTTGAGGAGTTAACTTGTCTTCTAAAGTTGATGAGATTTTTGTCAGAATGCTTCACTCCATTTCTCTATTTCTTTAGCTCACTCATCTCTAAAGTGAACATTCTATAAGGAGCCATCAAAACTAGACTAGTACTAGGCACTAATTCTATAGCAAACTCCACCTCGCGCTCTGGCAGAAAATCATTGATATCATTAGGAAACACTTCAGAAAAATCACACATAACTGGAAGCTCTTCCGTTGTAGCTTTACTGTCGATTCCCAAAGCAGCAAACATCACAAACATCTGAGCCTCATCTTTCAAGAATTCTTCTCACTTGCTTAGCAGATACGAACATCAACTCTCTATCTCCTCCCATCTCCGGAAACATCAAAGTCTTGGCAATAGTTGATATGAACACCGTTGAACTCTAACTAGTTCATCCCAAGGATAACATCAAGTTGACTCAACTGTAGACACACTAAGTCCATCACAAAACTCTTACCATAAATAGTCAGAGGACACTTTAAACACACCAATGAAGTAGTTACTGAACCATTGATTAGGGTATAAATAGCCTTACTTCCAATTGTAAAATATAATTTTAAATCCAATCTTTTGGCATAATCAAGCAAAATAAAAGAATGTGTTGCACCTGTGTCAATAATAGCAATCATAGGGATACTATTGATAAAACGCGTACCTCGAATCAACCTGTCACCACTAGTAGTCTTTGTCCCAGACAAGGCAAATACCTTTCCTTTATCCCGAGCCTTCTTCGGTTTCTGGAAATTAGTACTGATATGGCCATGGTCTCCACAATTGTAGTAAGTCACAACATTACCCTTACAATTAGCGATGAGATTCCTTGTCTTCCCACACTTGTAACACATCTTCTCAGCACTGGAGCACTCATTGGCACTTTGATATAGCATACTACACCTATAACACTGGACCGAAATAGAAGCTCCTACCCCACTTGGCTTCTTCTCAGCCATTGCCTTTTGTTTCCCTTTATCAGTAGGAGTCACATACGACTTTCCTCAAAACTGACCCTTGCCTTTCTTTTCATTAATACTCTTGTAATGAGAAGATCAGGAGCTACTATTCTTATCATAGAGCGGAGGATCTTCTGGTAATCAACAACTTATTTGATCTCGGGACGCAACTCGCTCTCAAACTTGACGCACTTCGAACCCTCAACAACAACACTATTAAAATGCAGACAAAATTTCACTAGCTCTTCAAACTTTGCAGCATACTTTATAACCGTCTTATTTCCTTGCTCCAACTCTAGGAATTCAATATCTTTCTAGCTATACACATCCTCATGAAAGTACTTCTCCAGAAACTGCACTCTGAACACAACCCAAGTAACCTTAGTACCAGCAACTTGTAGTATTTGGCGTGCGTTATCCCACCAATCTACAACTTGTTCAAACAACATGTGAGTTCCAAACAATACCTTTCGCTCTTCAGTATAGGCTATCACTCATAAAATCTTTTTAATCTCTTTCAACCAAGCATGAGCATCCACCGGGTCATACCTACCCTTAAAAGTAAGTATTATTCCTCTGAAATATTTCCAAACCATGGAACTCATTGCCAACATGATTTTATTGTCTGTGCAGTGCCTGAGCCACTGACTCCAAAGCATCAACAATTGCATGATCGTTTCATCCATCTATTATGCACATCATCAAATAGACATTAGAAGAAACAATGTATCGACTACATACACACATGTCGCAGGGAACAATTATCATGCAAAAACCTGGCCGGATGAACCAACCTGCTCTGATACCACTAATGTAATACCCTAACCCCGAAACTGATATAACAAGCATCATATGTTGATTAAAGTGTTATCAACTTCAAAAAGTATCAAATTTATTCAAATAGCAGCGAAATAATCAAATTAAAATACTTGACAAAATCCTATTTGTTCTCAACTTTAAAATAACATCATAAAAATTCCTCAAAACATTAATTCAAATTCAACAACTAAACAAGTATCCCAACCCCAATGTTACATGATTAAGGCATAACCACTAAATAGACAACAAAACTAAATGTAAATAACTTCAAAAGCTATCTTCCACTTACAACAACAACTTCTAATCCTGATTATCTGCAAGATGTCCATGGTGGACAACATCAAAGCAAAGAGGGTGAGAATTCACATGAATAAATTAATGGTATAAACTTCAATGTAGAATTTAAGCATCTACACATTCAACAACAATCACACAACATCATTCTCACACCTAATCCATCAACATTCATAAAATAATAACATACTCATCATTTGAAACTATACAATGAGACTCACAACCTCAACTAGACTCATATGCATGTGGTACCATATCATCATCTATTTTTTCACTTGGGAACTGAATTCATTCTGCTCGAACCCTGAATCCATCCTGCTCGGATTCGGGAAAAGTCACCAGTCTACCCTGCTAGGATTGAAACTTGCCTCTTTCATCAATAACAACGACATAGTGAATGCATGTCACAACACATTAATGCATAACAACATAATGTTTAAAAGTCCCCTTCCGACAATAAACAAAACATGCATTGACCCAACGATAATAGTTCCCCTCTCGAACTATCATCCCACAACAACATTCTCACAATGCAGTAACACAAATCATGCTCATACAATAACATATCATCGTCATATTTCACAACAACTAACATAGCATTATCACTGATTGTGCATATATCCAACATTCATCACACACTTCATAAATTTGATTAAAATCATGTTTAATAGTTAAATCATACCAACATCTATCAAACATTACTTAACAATGTATTAACAGTACTAAAAACATCCACGAAAATCAAAAAACTGAAATCTTTCATTTATCATCATCAAAACAAGTATTTACGCCCAACTAAGGCTCATGGCAGGTTACCCGTCACAGGCATGACACCCACTATGAATATCAAAACATTAAAATGTCACTTGTGTGACGACCAACTCCAAAATTGAGTATGGGTTTCATGACGGGTTACCTGTCATGGACATGACGTCCGCCATCGACCTGCAGAATCCAGAATTTTATTTATGCTATGAAGTTCACATCAGAACTTCAAATTTTCACTCTAGGTACTCTAATCGATCAAAAAATAACAAGAAATCAACATATCAACATCACTTAACTTATATCTATCAATTAAAAGCATAATCATCAATTATTCACCACTTTTATCATGATTCCAAAACTCTTTAAAATTAACCAATGGTGAAAACATATTAACACATCAAAAAAGAAATTATCCCGCACACATGTAGACGAATTTCATCATAAAAATATATTATAACACCAATTGATTACCAAATTTTCAGATTCACATATAAACACAATAAAACATGCATAATCTACTTCTAAACTTAGGTTATGTTCTTAATTTATATCATTAGGGTTAATCTAGTGGAAATTATAAACTCCCCTCTCACTTACTAACATCCTCTCTCCTTCCTCCCCTCTATTTCTCATAATTTACACTTTGGCCCCAAACCTTATATTTCCCATCTTAATTAAATAATTCAATTAAAATACTATTATTTAATTATTAAAGTAGACTCGTATAATTCTAGCCCAACTCTACCAATCTCTAATCACTCCCTCACACTTCCACCTCAAGCTAACACACCCCTAACACCCATATTAATTCAATTATCACTCATAATAATTAAATTAAAATGAACTTAAATCATGAATAAACACATAAAACAACAATTTAAAACTGGGGTGTTAGAGTTATAGCTCTCAAATTCAGAATCTTATCATGACTCTCATCATAATAATTCTTTGGAAAACATGACACATAAGAAATGATATCAGGTTTCAAAATGGTAACATTTACTTTGATAGAGACATTCTTCATGTCAAACCATTGATCTATATGACAATAATAAATTAACAAAGTAGAAGGTAATAAAACACACATGAGATTGGTAGCCCAGTTCGATGAAACCATACCTACGTCTGGGGGAGCCCTACTCAAGAAAGGAAATTCACTACTCTAAATCAGTACACTCAATCTTACGAGAACCAACAACCTTGTGTTATTCAAAGCCTCTTCCTAATCCTAGTGACTTTCTATTTAAAGACTCCTTCTAAATATGAGAACCTACTCACTTTCTTCTCAATCACACATCTTGTGATTGGTGTTTACAACTCAATAAACAATGTTAAAATTACAACTTAACTAAGACAAACCATTTATGCAAAGTTACAAAAACATAGAGGTGTACACAAAGATTCAACCCTAATCCGATTTTGGCATTAGAATGGAATACAAGACTAATAAAGCTAGACACTTAGAATTAATCTAGCATACAAAACCCCTAACAAACAATGAGAATTGAGTTTCCTTATATAGAAATGTCTTCTCAGATTTTTCTCCTTATGGATCTCCATTTAATTCGTCTAGAAAATAACTGAAATAGTTGGATATGATTTGCTTCTCAAATTTCTCCAAAAGATATGATTTGTTATATTTCAAATTCAAACTTAAATCTGATTTCAACATCTCCAGCTATCAAATAAATCAACTAAACATTTTTAAAATAACCACATCAGCTCTAGTTCAGAACCAATCTGAAAATACGCATCAAACAACATCCAACATGGTCTACTGTCGAGGCCAAATGTTGTACAACACATGTTGGAACATCAAGTTCCACACGACGCACCAATACGTCCAAATCAACTCTTCTCCTTGACTTACAGATCTTCTATTGTGGAGTAAATCTTGGATAGAGAAATACTAAAGCCAACTAAAATTTCATCTGTCTATTTCCAAAAGACCAGATGTTGCAGCCCACATGTAACGCCCCGATTTTGATTATTGCATTTTATTGAGTATTTTATTTAATTTGAGTAATAATTGTATTAATTGTGAATTTGATGTGTTAATATAGTATGTTTTGATATTTTACCGTTTCGGAGAGTTTCGGGTAAAATTAGATTGGAGGGTATTTTAGTCATTTTACATTTAATAGTAAGAAAAGAAATATAAAAGAAATAGAGATAGAAAGAAAAAGATATAAGAGTAGATAAGAGAGAAAAATAGAAAGAAAGAAAGAAAAAGAGAAATAGAGGGAAAGAGAAGAGAAAGAAGGAAGAAGAGAAGAAAAAGAGGAAACTTGTGAAAATCATCAAGAACACTTGCTATGAATCGAGTAATCGGGTAAGGGTGTGAAATTCTATCATCTTATCATTGTGTATGATTATGTATGTTTTGGTTTGAATTGTTTGGTTGTTTTTCAACACATTTCCGTTTAGGTCGAATTAGGAAAAATCGATAAAAACCGATGTTTTCGCGGATGAAACTCGAAATAAATTGTGTAGTTTAGTCGGGTAATGTTTTGCCGTGATTATTGGATTTCGTTTGATTGAACTTGGTTGAGTTTGTGAGTTTTGACATTTTTGGATAATTGGAGGTTAAGATTTTGGATGAAAATCGGAAGTCGTAGAATTTGCGTTTTATGATCCTAAATTGTTACTATATGATTGGTAATGATGAGTAGGTATTTAATCGGGAGAAAATAATTAAATCGGTCGGGTTTTTGGTGCAAACCCGTAGCTGTTTTTCCAAGTTTTTCAGCCGTTAACCGGTTAACGGTATGCATTAACCCGTTAACGCTGTAGGTGTGAGAAATTTTTTTTTTTGAAACTTTGAAAATTCATAACTTCTTCACCGTTTATCGGATTTTGTCGTTCTTTATATCAAACTGAAGCTAATAATATGTTTTATAACTTAGTGAAAAGAAATATTATTTTTAGCCTACTTTTAGCCGATTTTACCGATTAGTCGAGATTAATTATTTTAAGTAAGTGAGGCTTAAATAATTAGAGCGTCCGGTTGTCGTTTGCCATAATTGTCGTGGATGCATGATGAGATTGATTGTGAATGTGAATCTTGTATGAAATGGTATGAGATGAATGATGAATATATATATATATATATATATATATATATATATATATATATATATATGTATGTATGTATTGTGGTATATATATTGTGAATGCATATTGAATGTATGCGATGGAATGTGAAGAATGCATGAAAAATATATTTGCGAGTATGTATGCATTTCAAGAATGTCATGAGTCGTTTTGCATGTGAAGCATCATGATATGCATTCTTGTGTTGATTGATCCCTATGAGGATATGCAGAAACCTTGTGTGCCCATGTGGGGTGTGAGCGATGGTTTATAATTGATTCCGCGTAGAATCTGCAGAACGATTGTGTGCCCATGTGGGGTGTGAGCAATCGGATTGTGTGCCCGTGTGGGGTGTGAGAAATCCTGAAACATCGTGTGCCCATGTGGGGTGTGAGCGATGGGTGAACATCGTAGGCTCGACGGGTGTTAGAACACAGATTGGTTCTTAATAATAACTCTTTATTTTGATGATAACTGTTAGGAAATTTATATTTAAGAATTATATACTCTAAAATTTGTTTGAGAGTTTTACTGCAGATTGAAATAATATTAACTCTCTAGAAGCAAATCTGTTTTGAATACAAGAAGTTATTCTGACTCTGAAGCACCAGATGCACCTTACAGAAGAATCTGTTTGCTCCTTACAGAAGATCCTGAGCGTAGTCTCCAGAAGGATCTGAAGCAAGAAGCTCCAGAACATTCTGAGTCAGAAGCATCTGAAGATAATCAGAAGCATCTGAAGCTGAAGCATCTGAAGCATAGAAGAATATTGATTGAAGAGTTTCTCAAAGCATTAATCTACAGAAGTTTCTGAAAGTACCTACGCTACCAAGTATTGAAGTTCTGTGTCAAAATGCTCTGATGATCAACACGCTAAAAGCACACATGCTGCAGAAGACTCTGATACAACATAGTTCTGAATCTCATTAGAAGACTCTGATCCATTCAGACTCTGAAGAACTTGCTGAAAATTGAAGAAGTAATTTTCCAGAATATATCTGTTGGAGCTATTCAACGTCTCTTTCCTTATTTGTGCTAGACACACTTTCACAGACAAAAAGGATTTTTCTGTGCCATCTACTTCTAGGAAAGGTCAGTTGATGTGAAGACAAAAGGCTCAGACCTTTTGTGACTCTCTTTTCAACGTTCAGCTTGCTTTGGATCAGCTGCCTATAAAAGGAGAACTTCACCACATTCTTCAGTTACACACTTTGCTGAAAAGAAATCATAATATTCTAAAGCTCTCTTTTATTCTTATTCTTCATAGAATCTCATTGTACTTAAGCTTAAGAGAAAAATCACTGTTGTGATAAAAGCTTTTTAGAAGCATTAAAACTCTTGTATTTAATTTACATTGATTGTAAAGGATATTCCTTAAGAGGATTCAGTTAGAATCAGTAGCTCTTGAGAGACTAAGAACTGTTGTTCTTAGGTGATACTATTGTAATCAGTTTGATTTAATAGTGGATTAAGTCCTTGTTGAGAAAGGCAAATCACTCTAGGAAGGGTGGACTGGAGTAGTTGTTAAACGAACCAGGATAAAAATAATTGTGTGATTATTTTCAAGTCTTAATTTTCCATACTTATTCAACCCCCCCTTCTAAGTATTATCTCACCTTCAGTTGGCATCAGAGCTCCGGTTCTGAGTGTGCTATCACTTAACAGTGTCAGTAAAGATCCAGAGAGATATACTTTGATATATATATTTATTTGTTATCATGGCTGATAATTCAATGTCAAATATTAACAATAAATATGAAGAGAGGGATAGGATCAGCACCAAACCCCTAATGTTTGATGGGGAGAAATTTGACTACTGGAAAGACAGAATTGAGAGTTTTTTCCTAGGATATGATGCTGATCTATGGGATCTTGTCATAGATGGATATGTACATCCTACAGATGGGGATGGCAAAAAGATTGACAGAAAATCTATGACAGATTCTCAGAAGAAAGACTTCAGAAATCACCATAAAGCCAAAACCATATTACTGAATGCTATTTCACATACAGAGTATGAGAAAATCACAAACAGGGAGACAGCTTTTGATATGTTTGAATCCCTAAAAATGATACATGAGGGAAATTCTCAAGTTAAGGAGACAAAAGCTCTGGCTCTGATCAGAAGTATGAGGCTTTCAAAATGGAAGACTCTGAATCTGTTGAAGTCATGTTCTCCAGATTCCAGATACTCACTGCTGGGCTGAAAGTTCTGGACAAGGGATATTCTACGTCAGATCATGTAAAGAAAATCATCAGAAGTCTGCCTATCAGATGGAGACCAATGGTGACTGCCCTGAAGATGGCCAAAGATCTGAACAAGATCTCTCGAGAAGAACTCATCAGCTCACTGAGGAGCCATGAGATTGAGCTTGAGGAAGATGAACCTCAGAAGAAAGATAAAGGTAAATCTGTAGCATTAAAATCTAATAAAAATGCTAAAGCTTTGCAGGTCATTCAAGAAAGCTCTGAAGAATCTTCTTCTTCTGAAGAAGATGAGTTATCCATGATGTCCAGAAGGATTAACAAACTCTGGAAGCACAAGGGAAAGAAGTTC
Organism: Lathyrus sativus; assembly: GCA_963859935.3. Classification (NCBI taxonomy): domain Eukaryota; kingdom Viridiplantae; phylum Streptophyta; class Magnoliopsida; order Fabales; family Fabaceae; genus Lathyrus; species Lathyrus sativus. The sequence goes on along the minus strand of OZ012735.1, from coordinate 792,405,916 downwards.
AACAACTTCAGAAGATCTGACAACGGAAAGGAATCTTCTAGTCACAGAAGATCTGCCAAGAAAGAAGTTGTGTGCTATGAGTGCAAAGAACCTGGGCACTACAAGAATGACTGCCCCAAACTTCTGAAAGAAAAACCTAAGAAGAAGTTCAACAAAAAGAAGAAGGTTCTGATGGCAACATGGGATGACTCAGATGAGTGTGAGTCATCTTCTGAATCAGAAGAAGAATGTGCAAACGTTGCACTGATGGCCAGGACAAAGGATCAAGAGGAAGGTACCTCAGGATATGAATCAGAATCTGAATCTGATGATGATGCAGAAGAGGTAATGGCTAAACTTACCAAAGAAGAACTCATTAAAGTTTTAACAGAAGTTCTTAAAAGTTATAACAACATCAAACTCAAATACAAGAAGCTGAAAAGCAATCTTGAATCTGAGATTGATCTTCTGAAAACAGAACTTGTTGAGCAAAAAGAAATAAATTTAAAAATAAAAAATGACTTTGAAAGAACTCAACAAGAATCTGAATCTAAGACTAAGTCATGTGAAAATATTTTAGAAAAATATGACTCTAGCTTTCAGAGATTTCTCACTAAGAGCATAGACAGAAGCAAGATGGCTTCCATGATCTATGGTGTTAGTGGAAACAACAGAAGAGGCATTGGATATGAGTCTTCATCTGGAAGCAATCCAAAACCTGTTGACAAACTTTTCATCAGGAAGACACCTCTGTATTCTCAATTCAAATTTGGTCACTTGAATGACATTAAACACACAAGCTCTGAGAAGAGTACTTATGTGTTTAAACCTAAGGCAAGTCAGAATAAACATTATGTTGCAAAACAGAAGTTTAGACAAACCTACAAACCAACTAACCCTAAAGGACCCAAGAAGATTTGGGTACCTAAAAACAAAATAATTCCTGTTGCAGATGTTCTTAGCAGCAAGGTCAGGACACCAATCATGGTACCTGGACTCTGGATGCTCACGACACATGACAGGAGAAAAGTCTATGTTCCAAAGCCTGGAACTTAGATCTGGAGGGGACGTGAAGTTTGGAGGGAACCAGAAGGGCAAGATCATTGGATCTGGCACTATTGGAAATGGTAAACTTCCCTCTATTACTAATGTTTTACTTGTTGAAGGGTTAAAACATAACTTATTGTCCATAAGTCAATTAAGTGACAATGGTTATGATATAACTTTTAATCAAAAATGTTGTAAAGCTATTAGTCAGAAGGATGGCTCTATCCTATTTAGTGGTAAGAGGAAAAACAACATTTATAAAATAAATCTTTCAGAACTTAAAGTTCAAAATGTTAAATGCCTCTTGTCTGTTAATGAAGAGCAATGGGTCTGGCACAGAAGATTGGGCCATATTAATATGAGACGTATATCTCAGATTAATAAACTTAATCTTGTCAGAGGACTCCCTAATCTGAAGTTCACTTCAGATGCTCTTTGTGAAGCATGCCAGAAAGGGAAGTTTTCAAAAACATCTTTCAAATCAAAAAATGTTGTTTCTACCTCTAAACCATTAGAACTACTTCATATTGATCTGTTTGGACCAGTGAAAACTGCATCCATCAGAGGCAAGAAGTATGGATTGGTCATTGTTGATGACTTTAGCAGATGGACATGGGTAAAGTTCTTAAAACACAAGGATGAGTCACATTCTGTGTTCTTTGACTTCTGCAAGCAAGTCCAGAATGAAAAGAATTTCAAAATTATAAAAGTCAGAAGTGATCATGGTGGTGAATTTGAAAATAAATATTTTGAAAAATATTTTTCTGAAAATGGCATTGCTCATGATTTTTCCTGTCCTAGAACTCCACAACAGAATGGGGTTGTAGAGAGGAAAAACAGAACTTTGCAAGAAATGGCCAGAACCATGATCAATGAGACAAATCTGGCAAAACATTTTTGGGCAGAAGCAATCAATACAGCATGCTACATTCAGAACAGAGTGTCTGTTAGACCTCTTCTGAAGAAGACTCCTTATGAATTGTGGAAGAACAAAAAGCCCAACATTTCATATTTTCATCCTTTTGGATGTATCTGTTATATGTTAAACACTAAGGAAAATCTGAGCAAGTTTGATTCCAAAGCACAGAAGTGTTTCATGCTTGCATATTCTGAACGCTCTAAAGGCTACAGAGTATACAATACTGAGACACAGATTGTGGAAGAATCCATTCATGTCAGATTTGATGATAAGCTTGGCTCTGAAAAGCCAAAGCAGGTTGATAACTCTGCAGATAGGGAAGTAGTCTTTATTGACTCTGAAGTTCCAGAAGCAGACAAACTTCAAGTGAAGGATCAAGAAGCAACTTCAGATGCTACTCCCTTAACTTCTCAGATGAATAATCTAAATATTTCTGAAGAGTCAACTATCAGAGGATCATCATCCAGAATTAAAGCTTCTCATCCAGAGGATGTAATTATTGGAAAGAAGGATGATCCCATCAGAACAAGATCCTTTCTAAGATCATCTGAGGCATCACTTTTTGGACTAGTGTCAGAAATTGAACCATCTTCTGTAGAAGAAGCTCTGCAAGACAATGATTGGATTATTGCCATGCAAGAAGAGCTAAACCAATTCAGCAGAAATGATGTATGGGATCTAGTTCAAAGACCTCAAGGATTCAATATTATTGGTACAAAATGGGTCTTCAGAAATAAGCTAAATGAGAAAGGAGAAGTTGAGAGGAATAAGGCAAGGCTGGTTGCTCAAGGATACGGTCAGCAAGAAGGTATTGACTACACTGAGACATATGCTCCAGTGGCAAGGTTAGAATCTATACGCCTTCTTATTTCCTTTGCTGCACAGAATAACATCACTCTGTATCAGATGGATGTTAAAAGTGCCTTTCTTAATGGTATTATAGAAGAAGAAGTTTATGTCCACCAACCTCTTGGTTTTGAAAATGAAAATTTTCCAGATCATGTTTTCAAATTAAAGAAATCTCTATATGGATTAAAACAAGCTCCCAGAGCTTGGTATGAGAGATTAAGTAATTTTCTTCTGGAGAAGAATTTCATCAGAGGCAAAGTGGATACAACTTTATTCTGTAAAACTATAAAGAAAGATATTCTAATTTGCCAAATTTATGTAGATGATATTATTTTTGGATCAACAAATATTATGCTTGGAAAGGAGTTTGCTACATGTATGCAGGCAGAATTTGAAATGAGCATGATGGGAGAACTCAGATTCTTTTTAGGAATCCAAGTTAATCAAACTCCAGAGTGCACCTACATACATCAGACAAAGTATGTTAAAGAACTTCTGAAGAAATTCAACATGTCTGACAGCAAGCTGGCAAAGACTCCAATGCATCCTACTAGCTCACTTGGCAAAGAAGAGGTAAGTAAGAAAGTAGACCAGAAGCTCTACAGAGGTATGATTGGCTTTCTTCTTTATCTCACTGCTTCTAGACCTGACATATTATTCAGTGTTTGTCTGTGTGCTAGATTCCAATCAGATCATAGAGAATCACACTTGACAACTGTCAAGAGGATTCTAAGGTATCTGAAAGGTACTTCTAATGTGGGTTTGTGTTACAGAAAATCTGATGATTTCAAATTAGTTGGATTCTGTGATGCTGACTATGCTGGAGACAGAGTGGAAAGAAAAAGTACTTCTGGAAGTTGTCAATTTCTAGGAAGAAATCTAATCTCTTGGTACAGCAAGAAGCAACCCACAATTGCACTTTCAACCACAGAGGCTGAATACATTGCTGCTGCTGGGTGTAGCACGCAGATGCTCTGGATGAAAAGTCAACTAGAAGATTATCAAATTTTTGAGAGTAACATTTCTATCTTTTGTGATAATACTTCTGCTATATGTTTGTCCAAGAATCCCATTTTACATTCTAAGGCAAAACATATAGAAATTAAGCATCATTTCATCAGAGACTATGTTCAGAAGGGAATCATAAACTTAGCCTTTGTTGATACAGATCATCAATGGGCAGATATTTTTACAAAATCCCTTGTTGAAGATAGATTCAATTTTATTCTGAAAAATATTGGTATGGATTTTTGTCCAGAATGATATTTAACAGAAGCAAATTGTTACAGATGCAAAAATGTTTAATTCATCTGAAGTATTTCTTCTGTTTATTTATTTTATTCTGATTATTATTTCTGATGTGAAACTCTGAACTAACTATCTTTAGAAGATCTGAACGTTGGCTAACGTTTCATTTCTTGAGAGATTTCAGAACAGCATGCAAGCAAACACGTGTCACACAAAATCTGAAGAGGTGGCGTGTACATAACTGAAGAGACGTTTGAGGTGAAATTTGAATAGTAAATATCTTGGTTTCCCCCCCCCCCCCCCCCAAATTGTCAGAAGCATTTATTATTTGAAATGATTTTATTCTCTTCATTTAATGCTGCTCAAACGTGCGTTCTTTCTGACTTTTGATGTGCCTATGTGATTAGTATAAATACTTGTTGTGTATTCACTTTCACACTTTTCACTCTCAGAATTTACATGCGTTTTCATCTATTGTTCTCTCTGCATAAAAACTCAAAACCTAAGTGTTTGAAAAAGCAATCTTCAATGGCATCTTCTTCATCAACAACTGCTCAGTTTCAATCTACAATGGCTGCTGTGACTTCAGATAACTTAGGTGCTGCTCCATATTCTCCTCCCAAGAGAACTCTTCTCACACCTATTGACAAACTAGAAGTGCTATGTGAATCTATGGTTGAATTTGATTCTCTGGCTGACAATGAGTTTGATTTTCGCTCCATTGTTAGAGCTCAAGGTTGGGTGAAATACTTTGATAGATTGTTTGGACCAGTTTACCCTCTACTTGTTAAGGAATTTTGGATTCATGCATCTGTGTATCCCAAGTTTATTTTATCATCTGTGCTGGGAAAGGAGATTATCATCACAGAGGATCTGATAAGGAGATTGATTGGTTATGAAGAAACAGATGGTGTTTCCCACCTGCCAGCTGGGCGTGTGGATATGGATGAAGTTTATGAGGAAGTTATGACTGCTGGACAAGCCTCTAACAGATTCAAAGATCTGAAGCCTGATTACAAGATCTGGGCCAAGATCTTCATGGGATGCATACATCACAGAAAGTCAACAAATTCCCCAGATTATGTCAACAATGAACAAATCTATTTTATGTACTGCCTTAGTCAGAGCAACAAGGTAGATCTTCCTTACATTTTGTTCATGCATCTGTGGAATCACATCAATGCATCTAGAGAATCTGTAAAAGAAAAAGGCCAGAAGATCAGGACTTGGATTCCTTTTGGAAGGTTGCTCTCAGATCTTCTCACTGAAAATGGTTTAGTGGCTGCTCTGTATGATGCTGGGGTTACAGAGGAATTGGAGTTTATTATGGAAAAGCCTCTGAACGCTAAAAGTCTTCTGAGACTAAAGATTGTAGATGAACTCACTACTGCTCCAAAGAGGCTGAATATGTCTGATATGAATAAGAGGGTTCCTGTATCTGACTTCCCTCTATTCTTTGTTGAAGAACCTAGACATATAGTACTGATGTATATAGAGGAATGCAAAAAGGAAGGAGTACCTGTTCCAGCAAATGTGTTTCAACTTGTCAAACAACCACTACCAGATGCAGGAGAAGAAGAAGAAGTACCACTTCAGAGGAGAAGATCTCAGCCTGCAGCAGAATCTGAACCTGTCCAGAAGAAGGCTAAGATTGCTGAGAAACCCAAGAATCTCTTAAAGAGAAAGGATTCTGAAGAAGCTGCCTCTGCATCTGCTAAAAGGATTAAACTCAAAGATACTAAGACTCCTGTTATTTCTAAAAATGTTGTTATTAATGATTCAACTATTAAGTCTGTTCCCAAACCACCTATTACTCAAACAACTTCTGTTGCTGCCCCTAGTTCTGTCTCACCTCAAAAACAAAACACTGCTTCTGTATCAAAACCACCTCAACCCAAAATACACATCAAACACTTCACTCCACGTCCATCACCATCAACTTCACAACCAACTGAACCACAACAAACAGAACCACAACCATCAGAACTACAACAACCTTCTGATAAACAAAACTCTGATCAACCACAAACAGAAAATCAACCACAAACCTCTGAACATCCAGATAAACAAACCACAAAAGATCAACCAGAAAAAGACTCTGTCATACCACCATCAAACATTCCATCTTCTGAACCTGTTGTACCTGTTACTTTTGAATCCACAAAAGTAACTTCTGCTCCTAATTCATCTGAACCACATTCTCAACAATCTGATACCCCTTCAGAACCTTCTCATATCCCTGAGACAGAAGTTCTTGACATCACTCCATTAAAAACAGTGTTTCAAGTTTCTTCTACCTCTTGTACACCTACAACATCCTCCAACTCATCAGAATCAGAAATTCATCCTGATTTTCTAATTAATCCATCTGACAAATACCCTGTGCATGAACCTGAACCTGAATCAACCATACCTTCTAAAAATCCCATTCCAGACCCTATGCCTCCACCTGCACCATCATCTGAGATGATTGTCCCCACTTCTAATCCATCATCATCTGGTATATCTTGTGCCCAAGTGTCTTCTCTTTATCATAATTTATCTTATGGTTTCAAACTAAAAGATTTTTATGATCGAGTTGAACCTTCTGAACCCCTGAAACCTCTGAAACCAAAACTCAGACAGGCCATTCCATCTGTTATTCTTTCATATATTCAATCTATGAACAATGAAGGATCCTTAGCAACTATATCTACTACATCTGGTAAAGCTGTTGTTTCAGCTCTGCAACCTGCATCTGATAACAAAGTTGCATCTGATAAACCATCAACCTCTGCTTTCATACCATATTCTAATGAATCCTTTGATATTGTTTACCCACGCACAAGACCACAACCAAATCTGCTTAATGCTTTAAACAGATCCTTACCTCAAAAACCAGAAATTCCTTTCATTCCATATTATCCCCCTCCTCTGATTTCCATCCCAAAATCACTGATACCACCAACTCCCAAACCTAAACAGATGACTCTGGAAACCTTGCTTAAACCACCACCCAGACTTAATATTGATCATTTATTTCAAACGTTTATGCAAGAAATACAGATGTCTTTAGGTACTGTTCAGAAGAGATGCTCTGATACTTTGGATGCAAATGAAACTGACATCATCTGGAAGAGATTCATCAATAGATTCAACACTGTAGCTTCTAATATGAAGAACATCTGTTCTGATGATGCAAAGCTCAGAGCTGAAAGAACTCAATTCTGGATTGTCAACAAGACTGAACCTCTGCTTTGTTTGGATGCTCCTCCTCCTCCACCAGAACCAACTGCCACTGCATTGACTATGACTCTGGTAGAACCCTCTTCAGGATCTCCAGAACCTATGGCAATTGACTCTGTTCAGGCTGCAGAACCTCCATCGTCTTCATCAGAGATAAAAACAGAACATCCAGATTTTGGAGACAAGATTGCTGCTCTGGAGGCTGGTCAATCTGAAATAAAATCTTGGATGGCGAAGCAAGACAAGAAATCTGAGGACATGTCAGAGTGGATGTCAAAACAAGATGAGAAGAATGAGACAATGACTAAATGGATGTCAAAGCAAGAGCAATCTTCATCTGAGATCACAAACCTATTGAAGATGCTTTTGTCAGAACACTCTTAGATTTTTTTTCTCATGTTTGTGCATCTGTATTTTTTTTGTTGTTATATCTTCTGATATTTTCCAATGTACTCTTGCTTTGTTTTGTTAAATGAATCAGTTTTTCTCCATTGAATTATCTGTTTATTGTTCCTTTTATTTGTCTTTATTAAAAGTTTTTACTTTTTGCTTATGACAAAAAAGGGGGAGAAAATAAAGATCTGAACTATTTAATATAATTTCACTAGAATGAATCTTCAGACATATCTATTCTTTCTAATATCTAAATTGACTATTTCAGAACATTTGATAAGAACACTCTATAAAAGAATCTCTGAGTTTCTCAGATCATTTGTTTTTTTATCAAACTCTGAATCTCATATCTGCAAGATATTCTGACCCTTAATTATTACAAAGACAAACAAGATCTGACTCTGAAGATTACTCAAGATAAAAAGGGAAGTTTCTATTCCTTTTTCATATTTAACTCAGGGGGAGATTCATCATCTTAGGGGGAGTTATAATTCTTTATGTTCAATTAAATAAAATTTCTGATACTTTTTGTCATCATCAAAAAGGGGGAGATTGTTAGAACACAGATTGGTTCTTAATAATAACTCTTTGTTTTGATGATAACTGTTAGGAAATTTATATTTAAGAATTATATACTCTAAAATTTGTTTGAGAGTTTTACTGCAGATTGAAATAATATTAACTCTCTAGAAGCAAATCTGTTTTGAATACAAGAAGTTATTCTGACTCTGAAACACCAGATGCACCTTACAGAAGAATCTGTTTGCTCCTTACAGAAGATCCTGAGCGTAGTCTCCAGAAGTATCTGAAGCAAGAAGCTCCAGAACATTCTGAGTCAGAAGCATCTGAAGATAATCAGAAGCATCTGAAGCTGAAGCATCTGAAGCATAGAAGAATATTGATTGAAGAGTTTCTCAAAGCATTAATCTACAGAAGTTTCTGAAAGTACCTACGCTGCCAAGTATTGAAGTTCTGTGTCAAAATGCTCTGATGATCAACATGCTAGAAGCACACATGCTGCAGAAGACTCTGATACAACATAGTTCTGAATCTCATTAGAAGACTCTGATCCATTCAGACTCTGAAGAACTTGCTGAAAACTGAAGAAGTAATTTTCAAGAATATATTCGTTGGAGCTATTCAACGTCTCTTTCCTTATTTGTGCTAGACACACTTACACATACAAAAAGGATTTTTCTGTGCCATCTACTTCTAGGAAAGGTCAGTTGATGTGAAGACAAAAGGCTCAGACCTTTTGTGACTCTCTTTTCAACGTTCAGCTTGCTTTGGATCAGCTGCCTATAAAAGGAGAACTTCACCACATTCTTCAGTTACACACTTTGCTGAAAAGAAATCATAATATTCTAAAGCTCTCTTTTATTCTTATTCTTCATAGAATCTCATTGTACTTAAGCTTAAGAGAAAAATCATTGTTGTGATAAAAGCTTTTTAGAAGCATTAAAACTCTTGTATTTAATTTACATTGATTGTAAAGGATATTCCTTAAGAGGATTCAGTTAGAATCAGTAGCTCTTGAGAAGACTAAGAACTGTTGTTCTTAGGTGATACTATTGTAATCAATTTGATTTAATAGTGGATTAAGTCCTTGTTGAGAAAGGCAAATCACTCTAGGAAGGGTGGACTGGAGTAGTTGTTAAACGAACCAGGATAAAAATAATTGTGTGATTATTTTCAAGTCTTAATTTTCCATACTTATTCAACCCCCCCCCCCCCCCCCCTTCTAAGTATTATCTCACCTTCAACGGGGAGTTACTTCGGTAACGAGCGATGGTTCCAATTGGTTCTTCAATTGAACCTGCTGAATGAGTCGGTACCGCATTTGCATCTGCATAGAGTCGTGAGTCGGTCTCTATAAGTTGCATTTATCATCTTTATATGATGCATTGGTGAAATAAACATGAATGTAGATGTTTATGTGAATTGGTGATGAAATGAACATATTGTGTATGTTTATATGGATTGATTAGAATTATGGATATATGCATGATAAATATGCTAGGTGACTATCCATTATTTGTTTATTTATATATTGTGGTGTATACGATGAGTGATGATGAATTGTGGTGAGAAATGAGAAATATGCGTATTCTATGTTTGTGTGTGTGTGTGTGTGTATATATATATATATATATATATATATATATATATATATATATATATATATATATATATATATATATATATATATATGATTATATACATTGATTATTATGATAATATTTCTCCCCTTCTGCTGTTTATGATGCTCTATGAGGCATTGCAGATTAGGTATGCTGGTGATCCCTTTTTGTGAAGCGTGTCTTCATTGTTTTGGTCAGATGGCTCTGATATGTAACACCGGGTAGCTAGGAAGCCTTTGGCTCTTTTTGGTGATACATTTGTATATGTATTTTTGGTGATGCATGTTTATGTAAACATGAATGATGTTAATGACTTATATTGGATGGTGTGAATATGTATATATGTATATATGTATATATATGCTAGTTGTGATTCAATGTTTAGATTTTCCGATTTCATTCTAAATATTGAGATGTGGGTGTAAGGACTAAGTTCTTGCGTTGCAAAAGTTACCCCACTGTTGCATATCATATGTTGTGCAGGTGTTGTATGTTTTAATTTCATGGATAATGTGACATACCTCTTTTATGCCATGTATGCAATTATACTCTGATGGGATTTTTATTTTGTGCCTAAATGATTATTTGAATTATTTGGGGTATAGAAAGAGGGTGTTACACCACATGTTGGAACATCTTGTTCAACATGAGCCCCTTCTGCCCCAGAACTAGCTTGAGCAACTCCATTTTGTTTTAAAAAATGAAGTCAATCCCAAAAGGACCAACAATCCTCCCTTTTCGCAAAATAAATCTTCAAGCACTAATTATCTAAGTATCACAAGTATACTTAGACCAACAATAGAAGTAGTAGAAGAACATCCACCAGAGCATACAGTAGCACCAATAGAAGCATAATTCATAAATTATGAGGTAATTATACACACACACACGCACACACACACACACACACACAATATCATGAGTTTGCTACACATAATGTTCTAAAATATTAGACATGTAATCATTAAAGATGAGTTTGTCATGCATGTACACATAGGTTTGCAGTAAGTAGTTAGTGATCAAATATTACTACTAACACATATCAACACACAAGGTTGAGGCCAAATTCCAGACCAAATGCTTCAGTAAATGTGCATACAAAATATCAGTTAGGACCAGACAAACTAGTAAGTACTAGTATATTATTCATGTTTGCATTCCTTAATGATTTTAGACCGAGAATAATCTAAATTACCATCAACAATTACATAATTATTGACTAAATCACCTTGCGGCCAATGAGGGGAAACCATGTTTCTTGAAACAAGTATCAATTGTGTGGTTAGTAATCCCATGAAGACTGTATATTTTAGTCCCTCTACCCCCTTTCCCCATAGAAACTACTTTCTCTAGTACCATTACATCGATAAGTTAAGCCTTCCATACCCTGAGAAATATGGTTGGGAAAAACCAAGACTTTGAATTCATCTAAGGGTATGCCAACTTGTCTTACTAGTTAAACAAGTAATAAATTAACTTTGCAAATATCGGGGAGTGAGTCTATTAACATAATGTGGTTCCTAATAGATGAGTATTGATCATTAAGAATCTTTAAAACTCGAATGATTTAATCCACATCTTTGTAAGCCCACGCCTTATAAATGACTTTACAAATAATATCACATTTACATTCAGGAATTAGAGAAAAATTATCCAATTTTTAAGCTTTTCAATTTTGCATAATAGGAAGAGATAAAACAATCACCTTGTTTCAAAGTGCAAATTTCTTTTTGAATGTTAGGAGTTATGAAAACATCTCTTTGATAGAAACTATTCTTCAATTTATTCCATAGCTACAAAAAATTTTCCACCCATAATATGCCTTGAGCAATTTCTGGTTTGAAAAATTTGTTGATCTAAGACATTATCATCGTGTTGCATCTATCTCATGCAATAGAGTCACAATACTCATCGGATGGTGGAGGTAAGATGCATTTGATGAAGTGAATCTTCTTCTTTGATCTTAATGCCATGGTCATATGACGAGGCCAAGATTGATAATTGTTAATGGTTAACAAAGGAATAATAAGAACCAGAGCAAAATATTTCATTCGGATGCATGAAATAAGGATTCAAGGTGTCATTTTGATAATATTTATTTGTGTTAGATGAAGATATCCCATTAACACTACCTACAGAGTTCGCAAAAGACATGCTAGCAGATGAAGAAGAAACAAAGAAAGAAAATATAAAGAAGAGTTATAGAGATCTGTGAGAAAGAATCAATGAAATGCGGTGGTAATGATAAAACCATATCATAGGTCGATGATTCCTTATTAAGGCTAGGAATCAAGCATGTATGGATGATAAGAACTAATTAGAACTTTTTATTTCACAAATATGAAAACTTACAAAACATTAATACAATTTTATGATTTGATCAACTATTACTCCATAACAAATTTATTCCAACCCCAAAGGTTTAACATAGTGACGAAGATTTGAGTCTTGAGAGTGTACTCCTTTTAAGGTCTCAGGTTTGAATCCTGCTACGTGCTAACAATCTTTATGTTCAGTTAGTTCACGCAGAGCTTTGCTTTGGCTTTACACGGGTATATGCTAATGGATGACGTAATTGATCCTCTTCAATTAATCGATCGCAAGGTTGGATACTAAGATTTTAAAAAAAAAAATATATTTTTATTCATGTCATTGCAATTAACAATTAAATAAAATAATTTTGTTTCTTCTACTAAGTTAAAGGGTTAAATATGTTTGTGATCCTCCTAAATAATAATAACAATAATAATAATAATAATAATAATATGCCTAAATTACAATTTTGGTCCTCCAATTTTACCCGATTTCACGAAATTATTCCACTTATTTTAAATTCAAGTGATTTTGATTTCCATCTCACGTATTTCAGAAAATCGATGTGATATTTGTTGTTTAACTTATACTTTTACCTATAAAGTTTCACAATAAGTTTATATACAATAATTTGAGATTTGGATCCTATCCTTTTTTATATATCATGACATCTCTCATGTTTCTAATTTAACGGTTCAGAATTTATAATGAATAATTAAATAAAAATAACAAAGATAACAAAGACAAATTACTTATCCATTTCTCTCTCCTATTAAATGACTTTTTATTTATTTAATTATTCATTATAAATTCTAAACCGTTAGATTAGAAACATGAGGGATGACATGATATATAAAAAATGAGAGGATCCAAATCCAATAATTTGTCATATTTCACAGGAAACTTGTCATTTAAATAAATAAAAATATCGTTCATTTTAAGTATAAAAGTATGAAAGGGGACTAAAAATATTTAAGTTTAAATAGAGAGATCAATTTCGTAAATAAGGTAAAATAGAAGATCAAAAGTATAATTAAGCATAATAATAATAATAATAATAATAATAATAATAATAATAATTAAATAGAGAGATCAATTTCGTAAATAAGGTAAAATAAAAGATCAAAAGTATAATTAAGCATAATAATAATAATAATAATAATAATAGTAATAATAATAATAATAATAATAATAATAATAATAATAATAATAATAATAATAATAATAATAATAATAAATAAATAAATAAATAAATAAATAAATTATAATCTTAATTTTTCTATTTTAATTTATTCACAAAATTAATTATCTTATTTCAAATTTATATAGTTTTTATTTTTTCTTCATTTTTTTGAACTGAAAATTGATTATACATCTATTTTTTTTAAATGTTGTAAAATTTATACATTTTATTTTTATATTGTTTAAAAAGTAATTTTGTTCCGTTTTGGAATTAGAAGTAGAATGAGGTGCAAAGACTATAGTGTAGTAGAGCTTTTAATGCGGCCGAACGAGGTGTACGTACAAGGTTAGCACTCTGACAATCAAGTTAATACGTGAAAAAGTTGAAATGTTGTGTTTGTTTCAGCTTTATAAACACTTTCATGAATTATACAAAAATCAACGTGGAACTTTTAAAAAATATTTCATACTACAACAATATCTCTTTCTTCTTCATTGCAGCAACTTCGCAACAACATATGCTTCTTCTCCATACTGCAAATCTATTGTTGTTCTTCATTTGACAAACTTCATGGAAATTTGACAGTATTTCCACAATAACAGTATAGGTCATTTAGCACGGGCATCGATAACATATAGCAAGGTCAAATTGCAAAAAGAAGATGGTAACACAAAATGGCCTGTGTTCTCCACGGATATGGGAACTAAACGTGACCTCTTTGCCATTCTCAATGTTCTCAAGCTTGAGAGCATATCGAAACTTTCAGACAAGTCTGACATAGCTGTTTCCTCTATCTTTAAGTGACAGGGAGATTTTAAGTTTTCTATAGAAGCTGTGAGCTGTTTAAGCATTCTACATTTGTTCGATGTTAAGGTAACAAGATTTTTCAATAATCCAATTGACATTGGTAATTCTTTTGTATTTCCATTGAAAATATTGAGTGTGGTAAGAGATCTTAGGTGGCCAACATATTCTAGTAATGATTCAAGGTTGCTGCAATTTCCAATATCAAGCATCTTTAGTTGTTTCATGTCTCCAATTTGGTCAAGTGATTTAAGTATGCATATGTTTTCAGGTAATACTTTCAAATTGGTGCAACTAGAAAGAACTAGGATCTATAGATGTTTCAACCAAGACACATCATTGGAAAGCTCAGTGATAATTTTACGACGCCTCAAATTCAAATTAAGCAAGGTAGTCAAACTGCCAATTGATTCATGAATCTTTTTTAGATTAGTGCAATTCTCCAAAATAATTTTCTCTAGCTCGAGACACCTAGATAAATCAGGGATTGGAGTAAGTTGGTAGCAGTTAGAGAGGTTAATGACCAATAGGTTCTCTGGTACGTGCAACACAATGTGATGTTATGTTGTAAGATGTTATATTTGTAGAAGTTTTAAGATTTCAGTTATTTACATACATATCAAATGTCCCTGCAGCATGTTACAATCTGAGCTGCCATTACCGACACTTATTTGATAGGAAGTGATGCATTTGTTGTGTTAAAGACCACTAATACCCTTATTTTATTCCAGGATTACTCTTGTTTCAAAAACTGATTTAACATATGTCCCTTATTACTAATAAAGATGATTATGAATAAGGCTCCAACCAAAACTTGTCAAATGAAGAAGACTAGTAGATTTGCATTATAGAGAAGAAACATAAATTATTGCAATAGACACAAGTTTGAGAAGAATGAGAAATTGCTGCAATAAATAAAAAAAAGATATTGTTGTAGTATAAAATTGTTCTTTTTAAAGTTCCACAATTATTTTTGTATAAATCATAAAAGTATTTATAAAGCTGAATCAAACACAACAATTTAACTGTGGGTTAGAAAGATAGACCAAAGACACGCGACAATAAAGAAACTATAGTTGCAATTAATCATATTTTTAAATAATATAAAATTTAAAAATTTAAAATGTTATATTATTTAAAAATAGAATCATGTATTTTGTAAATGAAAAATATGAAAGGATAAAAACTACTAATTGAAATGAAGAGATCAAAACTTAATTAAGCATAGTAAAGTAAATAATAAAGCAGAAGAAAAAGTACTACTCCTACTAGTATAAAAAACTACAAAAACCGAAAGTCCCCAAACATTCCCCGGAATTTGAAATGCCACTCACATTCCACCTTTCTTCTCTGACTTCTTTCACACTTGCCTTACTTTTTCTATGGACGGTGTCACCTTTTCCTATACAACAACAACCATGTGATTACTCTCAAGGCAACTGGATCATTGATCTTCATTCTACTCTCTATCATCCTTCAAAAGATTGTCCATTCATTGGTCAAGGATTTGATTGCCTCAAAAATGGTAGAACTGATAAAGATTACCTCAATTATAGATGGAAACCCTCTTCTTGTAACCTTCCAAGGTTCTCACTTTTTCACTCAACTTTTGTTTTTTTTTCTTCAAATGGGTATTCAGTATTCACTACTTAAGAGATCTGAGTATAGCAAAAATGAAAACTTTTTTTTTTGCTGACAGATTTGATGGTGGGAAGTTTTTGGAAAGATACAAAGGAAAGAAGATATTGTTTGTCGGAGACTCCATTAGCAACAACATGTGGCAATCGTTAACTTGTTTGCTTCACATTGCAATCCCAAACTCAAATTATACCTTAACACAACAGACTAAAGAACTCACCGTGTTCTCATTTCCGGTACTGTTCTTTTTGTTTATTATGTATATGCATTTACAAGATAAGAATTTTGTTTCATTTGAGATTTTTGGGTGGTTTTGTAGGAATATGAAGCTTCAATTATGTGGTTGAAAAATGGGTTCTTAGTGGATTTGGTACATGATAAAGAAAAAGGAAGAATTTTGAGGTTGGACACAATTAGCACCGGGAACCAATGGAAGGGTTATGATGTTTTGATTTTCAATACCTATCATTGGTGGACTCATACTGGAAAATCTCAAACGTATTGAAAATTTCTCAACTCAATTTTTGTGTATTTGTTTTTATGTGAGGAGTTTATTTGGGCATGTATGTGGCTAATGACTTTTTATTTCAATGTTTTATAGATGGGATTACTTTCAAGTTGGGAATGAGTTAATTAAGGAGATGGATCATTTGGAAGCTTTTAAGATTGGATTAAGCACTTGGGCCAAATGGGTTGGTTCCAACATTGATCCTTCAAAGACTAGAGTTTTGTTTCAGGGAATTGCTGCTTCTCATGTTGAGTAAGTTTATGTGATCCTTCTACTTAATACCGGATTCGTAATTACATATGTTAGTATTGTGTAAATGTTTGACTCAGACACGTATCTGACACCAGACATACATTTATTACGAAGTGTGTATGCTTTATAGATTGTGGCTATATTAAAAAACTCACTCTTCTTTCATTTTTTTGCCCCTTCTTTCTTTGAATGAACTGAAAATTCTAGTGCAAAAGGGTGCTTGAGACAAACTAAACCAGACGAAGGACCAATGCCACCTTATCCTGGTGTAGACATTGTAAAGAACATTATAAGTAAAATGGAGAAGCCGGTAGAGTTGCTGGACATCACTTTGCTAACACAGTTAAGGAGGGACGGTCACCCGTCTATCTACACAGGTCGCGGCGGAAGCTATGTGGACTGCAGTCACTGGTGTCTGGCCGGTGTTCCTGATACTTGGAATGAAATGTTGTATGCTGCTCTAGTTGAAAACTAGTATTTGGTTTCATTCAATATAACAGTGATTAACATTCTTTGAAATGGTTTACTTTGTTTGTGCACACACAGCTAGAAAGGATTGATAGAAATACCAATATGAACTTTAACCAAATTAGTTACTTCATCTTAGACATTTTAAAAAGTTTAGTATTGCAATAAGCTCAATCTGGCCCATTCTTATTAGTATGTATGGCTTTTACCTTTTCAAGTTCTAAATGTTTTAAAAGAAATAAAGCAATGAGAATATAATAGTAAAGTTCAAAATTGAGGTCAGCTAGCTGTATTGTGCTTAAAGATTGAAGAAAACATTTATAATTATGAAACATTTATGTTATTTGAATAAATAAAACTCGATACCATATTTCAACTTTGTATACATACATTAAAGTTGAAAATCATATAAAATAATGTTGGATTTTGTGTCAAAATTATTTATCACTACAAATTATGTAATTACAGAAATGGTGGACAAATGCATTGTTGAAGTTTAAAATATATATATAAAAAAAAAACCATTGTCAAAATAAATGCAACACAACTAAAACATTCATTTTGATCTTTACACATGAGACAATCTTTCATAATAATCCTATAAATGTATTGAAATTTAAACAACTTTCAAAAGAATTGTTTACATCAATCAATATTGTCCTCAAACATTTCTCTTACAATCACTTAGATCAATATTGTATTTGACTATCCCATTAGGTCATATAATTTTAAGCGTAACCATTCTATCAGAAAGAGGGCAGTAGTATTCTCAGTTTACACTCAAGCAAATGGATTCAACTATGACAGGTACATGTTTATTGTATTATTAATATTATAATATGTCGTACAATCATATCTATAATTAGGCTATACGATTAGTTTTCCATCAATTGGTATCAAATATGTAAATATCTTTTATGTTTATTTGTATATATTCATTTGTATTTGTTTAACAAATAAATTTTATTAATTGAGAGATTACCATTGATATTTAGTAGCGTCTTATAGTCAATATATTCTAGTATATATACATGATTGTAGAATGAAATATTCAAGACAAATATTCTTTTACATGGTATCAGAAATCTTTGGTTTCTAACCTTAGTAATTTACATTTGTCGTCGACAATCACTTTTTCTCCTTTCCCTTGTCGCCGATTGAAATTGCCTTCCTCTTATCTCATGGTCGTATCTGATCCTCCCTCTCCAACCGCTTCATCACAATCAAAATCCTCCCCGGTCTCTAATCAAACTCATACTCATGTCACTCATCTTTCCCTCAAAGAAATTAATCCAAAACTTTGGCCATATATTAATGCAATTGTCCTATAATTAATTTACGATACTATATCTGATGATTTGTCAAATACAACCATTGAATGTGATTCAACGACTGAACTTGCTTGGAACCGACAATTTAAAATATTCTATTGTAACAATTTAAGTTTCATGTATCTCTTCGACAATTCTGTTTAACATCGACAAACTAAACACAATGAGATGAATATTTACTTTGTGCGTGAGAATGTTACTCATGGCCAAATTGTGTTACATATCCCTTTATGATACCAAATAATCGACATCTTTACTAAGTGTCACGAAAAATCTTTTATGATTTTTGACTTAGTCTCAACATCCGACAACCTCTAATTTCTACTATAGAAGTGTGTTAGAATATGTAAGCGTCATATTCCAATTTTGTTCGAGCATTTTAAATTCATCTGATACATGTCCACTTGTTAAGTTTTGCATTTTTAATCATATGCATTTTTATAATCAATAAAGTCACCTTAATCATGCATATATACATTATAGTAAAAAAGTCAACATTTTACATGTTGAACAAATGAACTAAATATGCATTTTTTTATTATGCATATATGCATTGTAGTAAAAAGTCAACATTTTACACGTTGAAGAAATTGTCTAAAATTGCATTTTTTTTATTATGCATTTTGAAAAATAAATTCATGATCATTTGATTTATCATCAAAATATCAATTTGAATTTTATGCATCATAAAACAAAAATCAACGTTTCTAGAAGGTCCAAAATATCTCTCATTTATTACATCATTATTCAACGTATATATTACATAATTATTCCATGCATATATTACATAATTATTCATTATTTAATTAAATAAGTTTTTAAAAGACACTCACATTCTTTGCATTTTTTTTCTTCATAATTTCTAAACTATCATTTCTAGAGCCTATAAAGAAATCTCATTTCATTCACAAATGACACAAAGAATCACTCACAAGAATAAGACACAACTTTGCACAGATTTCTATCCAATTTTCAATTCATTTTTTATTCTTCTTTATTTTAGTAAGTTTTTAATTTTTGTGTATTTAATTTTCTTTGCATTATTGTTCTTGCTACACTTAATTAGTACCTTAATCATCACCATTTTGCATGAAAACTCCATTGATTCAAAATCAATAGTTTAAAGTATTCTTGAACCTCGATGAGCAAAAGTGGTTACATGCTATTTAATTTTCATTTATTTAATTTTTTTTACACTATTATTTTTGTTGCACTTAATTAGTATATTAATCACCACTATTTTGTATGGAAACTTCATTGATTCAAAATCAAGAGTTTAAAGTGTTTTTGAAGCTCCGTGAACAAAAAGGGTAAAATGCAAGTTGATGTTTGTTTTACATAAATAATGTATCTAATAGCTTCCCAACATCACCTCGATCATTAATTCATGGTTCGTTTGTCATGAGGGTAGATGAAATGACCGAATCAAAGAAATATATGCTATTACATTTTTGTTGATTTTTGAATTTTAGTTGTTATTTATTTACTGGTTCAGAATATACCGTTATGTTTGTGAGATTGGATAGATAAATTTTCATTATTGATTTTCTTAATTCCATGAAAAATTGAGAAAATTATGGTCTATCTTTTTTTATTGCTTTATTTTTTTAGTTTATTTTATTATATTTTTAGTTGATGCATAATTGTTGATCCAAAAAGATAAAATGATTCTTAAAATTAACCTTTCAAAAATACTAAAATCAAAGGTGCTTGATCAACATCAAGTACATTCTTCAAAATCACACCAAAACATTTCCAAACCAAAATCAATCGCTTAACATCCATTAACATTCATAAATAAAATCAATCCTTTGAAAAACAATCAACTTGGTCAACATCAATCAATTTTCTTTAACAAACACCTCATGTCATTTTAAAGCATTTAAATATCATTTTCAAACCTTCCAATCATGTCACCCCATTCCGATTCAACGCAAATCAAACCTCGATCAACATCGAGTGACTTTTCCTAAATCAAAGTAACACTAAAACATTTTTCTTAACAAAACGCAAAAGAAGAGGACCGTTGGAGTCTAGTATTCCGATAGAATCCTCGAATGATCAATCCCAAGACACACGTCTTGGGCTAGCCGTTCATTCTTTCTTTTGCTACTAAAATACTTAATAAACTTAGACAAAAACCACCGTTGGAGTCTAGCATTCCGATGAAACCCTTAAACAATGGATTTCAAGGCACAAGTCTTGTTCTTATTGAGTGTTCATTGTCCATCAAACAAATATATAAAAAATATCTTGAATAAAAAAGGACTATTGGAGTATACCATTCTGGTGAAACCTTGAACAATTGGTCCTAAGGCTTACTGTAACACCCTAAATTCTCCCGCTTAATTAATAAATAATTTATAAGAGTAAATTAAAACAAACATTTATGATGCTACTTTTCACATAAACACGCTCAAACAGTTAGATATGTAACACATGCCACTTCCAAAAATTAATAATAATAATAGTAATATAACATGTCTGGAAATTCAACATTTATTGCAGCGGAAAAATCAACAACTTGACAGTTTAATTAATCAAAATATGATAATGATTTAAAGTAATAATAAGAAATATCAACTTAGAAGATATCGATAAATTCTCCAATAAACATAAACAACAATAAGTGTTCCCCCTCCCCGATGTTACACATCAGAGCAGACGTCGACTCTATAAATAAATAAGAAGAGCAGTCTCTTCCACTCACATCCATACATCTATTATGGATTATCTGCCCGATGCCCATGTAAAGGCAACATTCAAACATAAGGTGTGAGATATCACAATTATATAAAGAAATGCATGATAATAAGTAAGCATCAGATTATTACATGCATAATCACCCATTCCACCAATCACACTTCCACTCAATTCCAAACATAACAACACAACAAATATGCAATACAATGAGACTCAACAACTTAACTCAATACATGTATGTGGTACCAAGATGTGAACTCTCAAGTTCACCGCTCAGATCCCCGCATTAGGATCAGAGCCCATAAAAATTGTTATCATCACCATAGGTAACACTTCATCGATTTCCACTTGGAACCGGCTACTCGCATCCAATCCCCACCATAGGATTGTGGGTCATCAACAATGGACTACCGTCCAACACCAAGAATGCATGCAACATACAATACATACAACCACAACACCATGCACAATGACCTTCACTTAGTCAATGTACTACGCCAATACTGGCCACTATGCACCACACACCTGCTATAACAATTCAACAACAACCACATATCAATATAGCAAGAAATCGACAATGCGTGTACGAATATGTCACACCATAACATAAACACTACATAGCATTTAACACCATCACACAACAATTTTTTTATTTTTAAACATTGCAATTATTTTTAAAACAAAGTTTGTCGCGTCAGCTTATTAACACTTCGAAGGTGAATTTGGCTATCAAAAGCTTGAAGAATGAATGAAATGAGGGCTCTATTTATAGAATTTAGGCTTGTGAATTTTGGTGGTTTGGAATTTAAGCTAGGCTTAGAAATTAAATTTGGAGGCAAAATCAAGATCAAATGGTGATTAATGAGGGTGTATGATGAGAATTAATTATGATGAGGTAGGGGAATTAAATGAAAGTGATCTAGAATATTCTCATGATGAAACAAGTGCATTTTGGTGCCAAAATGCTGCAAAATTTGAAAATACTGTTTTTAGCCAAAAAAACGCACGTGTTAATCGATTAACCAATTTGTTCATGTTATTGGTTAATCGATTAACACAGTGAAAAGTAAGAAAAATGACTTTTTCCTGTGTTGTCTTGGCTCTGTCTCAATTATTTTGACTTGTCAAAGAAGACATGGAAATAAATACATGAACCTTAGAGTCTCTTGAGCAATAAACAATCAAATCTTGAGAAACTCTTGATCAAATTATTTTAAATTGTTTGCAGATTAATTTTGACTTTGTTCAGATGAATTTCGTTCAAGCTGAGGAACTGGTAGTTGATATTTTTGATCCAAACTTCCGTCTGAAAAGATTAATAAAGGGGAAAAACATTTTTTTTTTGGATTTTGATTAGGGTTAGTAAACATAAAAAATCAAATAAAAGAAAATAAAAATACACAGGTGCTTGGTGATCTTCCTCAGAAGCAAACCTATAGAGGAGGATAAGGGAACCAAAGTTGGTAATCATGTTTGTGATGCAAGATGTAAATGACATGTGGGATCTTAGGGGTAAAATTTAGGATAATACAACGTGTTTTTCATGTGGGAACAAAGTCCAATATTTTTTTATGTTGCGTCGTGAGTTCCATGTCGTTAATTAGTGACATGATATTCATGTGGAAAATGTTGCCACAAGTGCTCCAGCAACGTGTTTTGCCCACGTCGCTAATTTTGGTTAGTGATGTGATTTTGGCCTTCGTGACGTGATTTCTACGTGGGTACTGACTGTATTTCTTGTAGTGTTAAGAGATTAATTGATGAAACAAAACTAGATGTTGTTATATTAATTTATTGGAACAATTTGATATTAATAACGTAATAATAAATTATTGTGTTATCTATGACTTAAGATATAAAAATTAACAACTCAAATTATGATAATTAACAATCCGACCGAGCCGACTAGTTCAACCGATTAAGTTAGGAATCGAAACTATATCCGATCCAAACTTGTATGAAACTAAGTAAAAACCTGTCAAAATCGACGATTCTATGGGCTGATAAGTTGAATAAGATTTCTCGATATTTTTCCACTTTTACGTGAGGTTTTAAATTGCCACCCCCACAGTTATACCTGGAACCTCCTATAGTTATGAAATTCCATAAATGCCCCCTGACAAAAATCTAAAACAAATTTTCGGTAGGCAAATCAAAATTTCCGGCACAAACTAAATTTATGAGAGTGTATTTATAATTTCTGGTATACCGGGATTTTTGAAATTTCCGTGAATTTATAAATTTTATCGGAAATTCTAAAAGTACCATTTTATATGGGAAATTTCAACCAAAGTGAAATTTTAGTTAGTTTAATTTGTTTGAAATTTTAAACTTTCAGAATTTTGCTGATAGTTTTAGACGGCTGTGATTGTATCGACAATTTTGTGTGGTCCTGGGTAAATGCAAAGTTTTATAAATAAGGGGTCACCTTTTGTTTGATAAAAATATCTCAAAATGCCTCTTCTTTAATTTTTGGTTAAGGTAGAAATGTACTTCAATGAAGCTTCACCTTTCGTAGTGTTCCAACTTTCAAATGGTACCACACCTCTCGCCACCTTGATATCCAAGTTGAATGAATTGTTGTCTGATAATGAAAACACAAAGGTGAAAAAGATCGAGTTTTGTAAAGATTTGATTGATACTTGTGGAAGGGTGAAATACAATCTTATTGAGTTGAAGATCTATGAAGATGTGAAGGATATGCAGAGATCATTTTGTTGTAGGTTAACAAAGAGGTCGATCGGGTTAGATGCTAAAAATTCAAGGTCAGCTGACGACATAATTAAGATGATGAAACATCCAGAATTATCTGGTAGTGTCTAGGTTTTCTTATTTATTATCTTTTTTAAGTTATGTAATATATTGTCAAATATTAATTTATGTTCATGTTGCATCAATGGACGACAAAAAAATATTATCTAATAAAAAGTTCTGATGAAGATGTCTGAGTTATGTTACATGTAGGTCCCCCACGTGCTATGTGTGCAGCCCAAGATAATTCATTATATACCTCACCATTTGGATTTATCAAATCCATGAGGTTATCCATAATAATTGAAATCATTTGGAGGTGTTGCTGGTCATCAACATCAGTTGGAAGAGGAGGCGACGACACATCATCGACAGGTACCCCAGCATCGGAAGGCCCAACATTATCTGTATGCTCAACATGTAGGATGATGTGAGGGTGTGATACAGTGAAGTACCACTCCAAGTAACCATCCTCACACTGTGAGCCATGCTGAACCGTAACTGCGCAATATTTAATGGCACGAAAAAAGCTGATGATGTTACTCTAAAACCACATGGCAATGCTCGTAGATGGAATATATGGAACTGGTCGTGGAATGCTCTGAACATAACCATATGGTTGCAAAAACCTATCAGGAAGGTGTCTAGCGACTATGGTCTCCCAACACATATAACCTGAATATAAAGAAGAGCCATAAAACTCATGGTGGACTCAATGATCAATGAATAGTGTCTAGATGACATCATCTACATTTAGTGCATCTAGCCTACTCCTTTACTCCATAACACCACAAGAATTTGACTTTATGGATCTCATTTCCTCTCCCGTAGGAACCCCATTGAGGAATGTTGCACCCTCCTATTCATAGATGGTGGAGAAATGTTCGTATATCTAGTACTGATATTAGAATACAAACATACACAAAAAATAATAATTAAGAAATTTTATTCGTACCAATTTAATAAGAACTCAACAACAAATAATAATTTCAAGTATACCTGTAATAGACTCAAATATCTAGCAAGATGTCTAGTTTCAAATATTGCCACTGCTCTAAGTGTTGTATATAGGTTGGTCAATGTAAAGCACCCCTAAGCCCAACTAGTAACATCAATGGAACTAAATAGCCACACGTACCGAGCATCGACATAAACACCTGACTTATCCACAAATAGAGGACATGCTACTAAATGTAGCGTGTACATCCTAGCGGAAGCCTCAAACTTTGTGCCGTGACAAGCTCTTCATACCTATCCTGAAGCCAAGACATACGAAGGTGAGCGCCCTTGTTGAAGTCAAACTCTTTTAGCACGATCTCTTGAGAAACTCCCAAATCTCGTACAAAAGTCAAACATGTAAGCGAAAGATTAATAATAGGAGCAGTGAAAATCATCCAGTGATAGGGAGATGGAATAATGAAAAGACATCATCCAGAGTGATAATCATCTCCCCAAACAGAAGATGAAATTAAGATGTCTCCTTGTGCCACCTATCAACAAAAGCAGTAAGTAGTGGAGCGTCGAGCATGGCGAGGGAGCAGTGGGAAAAATCAAGGAGCTCAAAATCATGTATAATACACATGACATGTTCAAGCATCTGAGTCTTCATGAAGTTCGTGAGCTTTGACATGTGCGATGTCACCTTTAATAGGAAACGATCATGTAACAAACAAATTTTGAAAAAAGTATTAGTTAGTTTTCATGACAAAATAATAAATAAATTAAAGTTAAACATAAAATACATATACCTCTCTCTGCCATAGTCTATATTCCACATGGTCAACATACTCGATAAGCTTTGACCGGTAAATGGGTCCTCTTGAGAATCCTCCATCAGTGTGCAAAGACAGCTCGATCGAAGGAGCTATAACCTCTGTGTCAACAGTAGTAGATGAGACCGGATCAACAACAACGACATTTGGCCGAACCACCTCATCTGCAACAGCGACATCTGGCTCGACCACCTCATCTACAACAGGTGCATCTGACTGGATCACCTCATCTGCCACCTCATCAGCAACCTCAACAACAATATGTCTCACATGTGTCTCGACCGCTGGGTCACGAATATCTTGTACATTAACAACCTCAACATAATCTCTGGGCTACTCAACTGATCTAACCGCTTGACGTCGGGTGCTATGGGGTGCAAGAAACTGCCTCTGCTTAGCCAACTATTTATAATGTGAACTAGTTGGAACCACTCATCCAGTCCGTATCTGGGAAGACTCAACTTCAGCAGCTCTAACCTAGTATGCCTCTATATTTGTCGCTTTGCCTGCAATAGTGTCGTCCTTGCCCCTATATTTCACTGCAAAAAACGGGAAAAAGAAAAAAAATTAATAACTACCGGAAATTTCACTATTTTTTTTAAATTTCCTAATTTTTATGGAGAAAAACAAAGTTTTTATAACTATCGGAAATTTTGAACTTTTCGGGAATTTGTAAGTCATTTTGTACCGCAAATTTTGAAATTTCTATTGTAAATGTTTTCACAATTACCGGAAATTTTGAAATTTACGGTAAAAATCACACAAACTTTGATATTTATAATAAAAACCATAGTGTTTTGAAATTTTCTGTTAGCCAATTGAAAATTTCGATATTGCCCTAGAGAATTCTAAATTCGCGCGCATGGGATGTGAATTTCGAAAAATAAGTGAAAAAAGTTTTAGGATGAGTATTGTTTATTCACATGATATGTGGGATGTCAGGTATAAGTGTGGGGGTGAGAAGTTGAAATTTTTACGTCATCCAAATATCGGGCCCAGCTATCTTAAAAGATAACAACTTGAGATAATTTTCAAGAGTGCTGACACTTTCTTTTGTAGGGACTATTTTATAAGGACTATTTTATAGGGACATATGCATCCTTATATCATGAATTTATCGATGTGGGACTATCAAAGTCATTGTACACTCATAGGATGTGTATCAACACAATTTTACTTTTCAAAGGGCCCGTTTGTTTTAACTTTTTTTAAATATGATTTTCATAGTGTAAAATAATTTTGTGTAAAAAAAATTTAAAGAAATTTTTCCTAAAAGTTTCAATTGAAAATTTGGTTTGAATAGTTATTCTTAAAATGTTGTTTTAGATATTTCATCATTTTACTAAAAAAAAAAATGGATATCAAAATTTCAAAAAGAAAAATCACTTAATTTTGAAGCTATTTCAAATATCTTTTCACTAAATTAGGTTTTTTAGTTATCTTAAAGAAAATTTGTTTATTTAATACTTTTTTAATTCTTGTGAAAATCAGAAAATATATATATATATATATATATATATATATATATATATATATATATATATATATATATATATATATATATATATATATATATATATATATATATATATATATATATATATATATATATATATATATATATATATATATATATATATATATATATATATATATATATATATATATATATATATATATAGTTTATGGTATAATTGGTGTATAATCCTTCAATTTGTAATTTTTTTTAAATATAAAATTTAGAAAGACAATAAAATAACTATTTTATTCAATCGATAACATAAACTTTTTTATTTTGTTTTATATTGACAAATATATAATCTTTTTATTCATTTTGTATATTAAATTATTTTGGTGAAATGAATAAATTATTGTTCTATAGATCAATTTATTAATTTGCAACTCAATTTTACAATTTGAAAGATAGTAAACTAAAATAAAAATATTGATTTACTATCATAAAATTTTGGAGTACAAGAAAAAAAAAAGTTTTAAACAAATTGTAAATTGGAATATCGACAAACACACAATGTTATGAAGTGTATTAAAATAAAATAAAATAAATAAATGACTTATTAAACTTTTTTTTATTTTAGAAAAAAAAAACTATTAGTAGGGATACCAAATAACATTGATATGTGGCTTTTCAAGTGTTTGGATTTTAAAATAAATTTCCCTCTTTTTATTTTAGTGGAAATGAAAATGTGAAGAGCATATCTCCGATACCCTAAGGCCACCAATTTCCTTAACTCAGTTAAATATGGTTTCTTGAAGTCGTACTTTCGAGTGTTTCTTTTTCCAAGATCCATGACCTAAGATTTTTGCAATAAGGAAAACAATTGAGTTTCTTAAAACCAACTGCATGAATGCTTATGATGGGATGATGAGATGATGCACAAGCAACACATACACAAGTATTCACATTTTCACATATATAATGCATATGCTCACAAACAAAAGTCTTAGGTTTGAGTTACAAGCATGAAGCCATGGTATACCCTTCCTAACTGACATGTACTATGGGTTGTTTGTACCTGCATAACGGGTTATACAAAGTTCCTAGAGTCATCGATGAATCTTTCGGATATTATCAACCTACATGACTACTCATGTGATTCAAAAATATTCTCAAGATAAACTCGTCTGAGTGTAGTATCGCGTATCAACCATTAGGGACTACTCCCTCACAGTTATCACACTACGTCCTAAAAAGGCCAAGTGGGGTAAGTGGATAACTAAAGGTCCTCAGTTTCACAGACTCCCAAGTCGGAAAAAGTAATGAACGTACGACTACTCCTACACCATCAGTAATATCAAAGGGACCTCAACTGAGCGTGGTTACATCATATGTCAAACATGTTAGGACTACTCCCAACCGTCAACTATTGATCATACCACAATCCTGTCATATATATATATATACACTTTGGTCCGGGCTAGGACTTATCTCACCTCTCAAGATGGCAACCCAATGCACATATGAAATATAACAGGTATAATATACATGTATTCACAAATTTACATGTATAAAGCAAACAGACATGAACAAAGCACAACTGCAAACAAGGTGGGCTTAACCCTCTAAAGCATCCCCAGTGAAGTCGTCATTTTTGTTGTGGTGAGAATCAGATATTAAGCTATTAATTAACTTGAACCACAAAATCTTTAAATATTCACCACCGAGCTTTGATTTATCTAAAGGAAAAGGTAAAGATCGAAGAAAATCCTAAGTGCGCTACGTAACAACGAAGCTAAGAGATCGGGGAGTTCGGGGTTGGTTATACTAAGGGAAGGTATTAGCATCCTAAGTATCTGTAGTATTCTACAGGAGCCTCTTGTTTGGAAGTTGTGTTTGTGTTAATATTTGTCTACTAATGATTATGTGCTAAGGTAATGGCCTATGGGTATATACACTAAGTATGCTCGCCAAGACGTCGCATCTCGTGCCTACGTATCCTAATAAGAATGGAATCAGAGCAACCGTAGTTCTCCTAACTAGGGTGGAGAACTCTTGACTATGGTCAATGTTCAAGAGGAATAAACATCCATAACAATGATACTTATATAGAGTTAACAAACTCTCTAAGTCTAAGTTGAGAGACTAACTGGGAGTTTGACTTTAACAAAAGTCAAAAGGAGAAAAGTGAGTACCCATAACCATCGTACACACATAGAGTTAACAAACTCTAGACCTAAGCTCTAAGTTATATGACTCTTAACAAGGTGTGCTAAAGGTCTTCACTTGACAAAGTCAAAAGGTAGTGGATTAACTTAAGGCTAAGTTGAAAGTCTTAATGACTCTAACAAGGTCAAAGGGAGGTATGAAAACTGAACTACCTATGACATTAAGTCAATAGATAGACTTTCCTTTGGACTAAGGAACAAAAAGGCAACTCTTTTGTAGGATGAGAGCTAACAAGCTACATCACTTGGGGGAAATTTAACAAAGCTTAAACATACATATTCATTCAAACATGATGAAGATATAAAATCATAGTAACAACCAAGAAAGTAAAGCAAGCATGTGCCAACATCAAGCAAAACAAATAACAAGGTTACAACCAAGTATTCATCCATAAAAGTTTTAGCATTAAACCAAATGGTTACAACCAAAGGTAAACATAGATGTTACAACATCTAAATAACTATGAAATAAGGTTCTTACAAGACCAAACATCATAGACGACAAGTACAAGTGAATTATGCATAAGTCAAAACATTACTTATCATGGCAAAGTTCAAAACTCAAGGTCAACATGCATAAATCATAACAATATTTAAGGCTTGGATACAGATCAAGTAGAGGTAACAACCAAACATCTTTAAACAAGGGTGTGACATGTGTGACAATAACATGTGAATTATGGTGAATCATGTTAAATAAGAAGGTAACAACCAACATGTAAAAGAAGTTCAATCATGGAAGATGAGAAACATCTCAAAGGTGTTTCATGCATACTAAACATATTTCAAAGAAAAATAACAAGTGTTCAAGAACACTCAAGGAAAGGTATGAGAGACATGAAGCATATGCACATTCAAATCAATTGATCATAGAAGAGAATCACATGTCAAGGGCAAGGTAACAACCAAGGTTTTATGATATTTAATCATGCATTCACATATGAACATGAACTTGAAAAAAAGCAATAACCATCATGTAACAACAAGGTCATGCAAATTTACCACATCAAGTAAGGTTCATACAAGGTGTGAGGTTTATATAAGTCAAAATGTGCAAGGAGAATCAAAGGAATCAATCAAAAGATCAAAAGGAAACCTAAGAAACCCTAAAAAATGTCACATACTTTGAACATGCACAAATATCAAATAAATAATTCTTTTGGGATTTTTCTTGATATAGACAAAAAATAGACATTCTTATGAGCCTTTAGCAAAAAGAGTGGGATCAAAATGATAAAAAAATTAAGAGATTTATGATCAAATCAATTTGTGAAAGAAAACATGAAAACAGGGCATTACAAATAAATGGAATGCACTCAACGGGGTCTGAACCCACACTGCTAGGGTTACAACCTAGAACTCTAACCATACAACCAACACGTGCATTGTGAAAATAGATGTAAGTAATCAATTATATGTGAAATAAGCTTCAAGAATGTGAAAAAAAGGCAAAAGGGTGGTCGATGGGACTCGAACCCTAGTCAGGAAAGGCAAGAGAGTACTAGAGAGCGCATGGTAAACCATTAGGATGGTGATACATTCATTGTATCACCTTCCTTAATAAAAAAAAGAGCCTAGAAATGACCTAAAGCTCACCCCAAGGCGCCATGGCTGGTCGTCATCATCATCAATATTTTCAGTTTTACAAAACCTAGTCTATCTCTTTGAAGAATCAATGAAACTCAAAGATGTAAAAACCAAACTTGTCTATTTTTTCACAAGGAACACAGTGGTGCAATTGGTTTTGTCTTAAAAATTCTTCTATTTTAAAACTTAATAGTGAAACCTCAAAATAGCAGAAACTTGGAATTTCTATGGCACAGTCTTACATAGTCATGATAAACAACAATTAATGGTTCAAAAACATCACATACAACCTAACAAACAGGTCCATGATTAATGTGGATCAAAGTATAGCATGGTTTGAAAAGTTTCAATTAAGAGCACTTACCTCTTGAAGCAAAGATTTGAACTTTCAACCAAGATGCTACAAAACTACTTTAATGACTTAGATTTCTTCTTTGGGCCTTCTTGAACCTTTCTAAATGCTTAAGATTCAATGGAACCAACTGGAACAGGTTGTGCCTCCTTTCTTGCAAAAAATGGAAAAATGAGATTTTGAACTTTAACCAAATGGGGTTACAGTCAGATTTTGGTGCTGAGGAAAATTCAAGATGTAACACCCCGTTTCCCAAAAATAAAATAAAACAATTAAAATCAACAATTATCAGAGTTTCTCTCACAACGGGATGTCACAATCCTCAACAAAATTCCACAAATCATTTAAAAACTGATTTCCAATAAAATTTTCAGTGGAAACAGAAGTAGTCTGTCATAAGACATATCATATATACATCATCCATATCATCAACATCGTCATATACAACAATCGGCCATCTGCCCAAAATATACATAATGTCATCACATATCCCAGAAAATTCAGATACGCCACGGGGGCACACATAATCAACAAGAAACAATAAAACTCCCAAAAACCTCGGTGTTACGTATCAGAGCAATCCTACGACGACGCCACAATCCAAGCTAGCTAAGCACCTGGATTGTCTGTACTTCCGAAGAAGCACAGACCACAACAACAACAAAGGGGTGAGAATTCACGATTAAATATTATTGGTATAAATTTACATGAAATGAAAGGTAGAAAACAATAAATCATTATTTTACATACAACATATCCGGACCTACTGTCCCATCATCAACAATCACAACCCACACAAACAACAATGCAACACATGCACCCGACTCAACTCAGGATAGATCGCATACACTCCACCGAGCAACGATCTATCCCTACCACGCTCCTTCTGAGCCCATATAATCAAATCATCAATGTCCCCCACTTGGGACACGGGTGGTCGCATACACTCCATCCGAGCAACAATCCAAATCCCTTCCACGCTCCCCCCTTGGAGCACGCGAGTGAATCATACACCGCGTCCACACTCCCCACTTGGAGCACGCGAGTAAATCATACCTCACGTCCACGCTCCCCACTTGGAGCACGTGAGTAAATCATACCTCACGTCCATGCTCCTCACTTGGAGCACGTGTGTGAATCGCATACACTCCACTGAGCAACGATTCACCACGTTCACATGCTATGCAAGACACTATGCATAACCACACAACACACACAGTGCACACGATCCTACTGATCCATCACATCTTATAATGCATATATACATAAGCACACAAAGTGCATCGATCCTACTGATAAAATCACCACACAACACATCACACACCATGCACATAAGGCATATCGATCCTACTGATCCAATCCAACAAACAACACACAAACACAACACACTTAAAGCATATCGATCCCACAGATCCACTCATCACAACATATCACCACAACATATTCAATGCGTAACGATCCTACTGATCCACATATCTCACACACATAGCACATAGTGCATACATCTCATAAACACATCCACACATATAGATACTTAACACATAATCCACCGATTATGTCAAATGCGATAAACGCCAGCCACACAGCCCTCATACTCCCCAACACACTCTCAACATTCAGCTATCCTCACAACACGTCAATCCGATTGCACTCAGCATGATCAGCTGCACACAGCCCTCAAAAACCAAAATCTTCTACGCGAGCTCCTAGCGAGTGTTCGCTACACGTTTTCCTAGCGAACCTCCTCGCGAACCACACTTCTGAGCTACTGGAAGTGCTCACTACTACCTCGCTCAACGAACTTGCTAGCGAGTACAAGAAAACAGGCACTGTCATGACTCGCTACACGCTCGCTACGCGAGCTCCTAGCGAGTGCTCGCTATGCATCCGCCTAGCGATGGGCTAGCAAATGTCTGCGATTTTAGAAAAATAAGCTCTGCTGATCAGAACTCAGCAGCACTCCCACTCTCTAATTTCCACCAAAATCACACCAGCAACACTAGCTTGTCATCCTGCAATTATTATACTCAGCCAATACCCAATTCACCCGATGAAACATCGACTCTAGCCGATTAATCCATTTCCTACTCAGAGATACATTCAACTCCGAAACCCTCAATTCACCCAACAAACTCACTACAGCACATGCAACAGTTTTCTAACCCAATATTCACAATCAACACATAATTATCAACATGCAAAGACATCAATTCATCATCAATTCATGGGGATTAGGGAATTTCCCCTTTCTACCACATATTCATGTAAACTACCATTTAATCGATCAATTCCCCCTTACCTCGAATGCGATTCTGATGATGATCAGGCTTCCCAAATTCACAGCCTTGATGCACTCCTTGCTTTTGATCGTTCACTTGATCGAGCTCCCCCCTTCACAAACCGTGCGTGTTCTTCCTCCTCCTTCCCTTTCTCTTTTCCAACTTTGCCCTTAATCCCAAAATATACAACTCTTATTTATTTCATTCCAAATAATTAATAATCTCATAATTCTTTATTTCCAAAAATCCAATAATTATATTTTACTCATATATATATTAATATTAGTAATAATAATAATAATTAATAACAATATTAACATTACTACTAATTATCACATTTTATCACTATGTATTAATATTATGATTTCTTTTGATCCTCAAATAATCCCACACAACCACATCCGCGAATAAAAATTAACATTGAACTAAAAATAATTAAAAATGGGCGTTACACAAGACATGTTTGAGGATTGCTTTTGAAGGATCAAATGATTTGGAAAAGGTCAAAATCAAACTTTGGTATAGAAGATGCAGAAAGTCAACAAAACTTGGTTTTGAAGGTTGACTTTCTGTTCTAGCAGATTTTGGATGGAAATGAAGGTTTAGACACCTTCAAAATGTGTTTTGTGGTGTGTTAGGACAGTTGGCTTGGTGATTTGAGGTATGGAAGTGAGACTGACTATGTTTGTGCAAGGTTGAGGTTCTTGGCACAAAGTAGAGTTTGATTTGCAAGATGTTGAGTTTAATAGGTTTGAGGGATGTTTTTATCTGGTTTTTCTCCTTCTTTGAAGCATGATGAAATGCTCTATTTATAGGAAAATAGGAAAATATTGAAGATAAATGTCTTGTAGAAAAACATAATTGAAGACTCGGTTTGCTTAGTTTGGTTGGATTCTAATTTGGTGTTTGGTGGTTCTCCATGGTTTCAAGGCAAAGTACAATGAGATCTTGAGTGGTTGGACACTCTAGATTTTGCTTCTGCAGATGAAACAAGTTGTGGTCTCAAGAAAAACCAGTTGTGATTAAAGTTGCTTTTTGAAAATGGCATTGCAACTTTTATGTCCAAAACTTCCATAAATGGTATTGAACTTGAATCATGGTTCAAACCTTTGTGTAATGACTCCAAAAGTAGTTCAACCTTGTGATTATAGGTAGATATGCAAGTCTCAAGGTTGTCAATGAAAGGATTTGCATATTTTCTTGATCTTGCAACTTGTTCTTGGCATTGAAATGAACAAAACATCAAGTGTTGAGGGATAACAAAAAATGGTATGGATGAGTTCTTGTAATTTTTGAAAATCCCTAAACATGCTCTACAACTTTCATGTTTGGTGAAACTCTTGAATCCAAAGGGATCATGATGAAAACTGGTCTTGAAGTTGGCTGAAAATTGAATTAACAAAGTTGTCTTGAAAAATTTCCAAGTGTTCAAAGATTTTTTCAAACTTTGAAGCTTCATAAAATCTAAGCATCTTTTGCTCATAGGAAACTAGGAAACTTGTAGTACATAAGGAGATCTTTAAATTGATCTTTGGAACTCAAAAAATGGATGTGTGGATTAAAAGTTATGGCCTTTCAAAATTGGTACCAAAATTAGGGTTTCCTCCCA
Organism: Lathyrus sativus; assembly: GCA_963859935.3. Taxonomy (NCBI): domain Eukaryota; kingdom Viridiplantae; phylum Streptophyta; class Magnoliopsida; order Fabales; family Fabaceae; genus Lathyrus; species Lathyrus sativus. The sequence goes on along the minus strand of OZ012735.1, from coordinate 792,370,881 downwards.
CACTTTGGAAAAATTCATGTTATCCAAGTTTTCTTCTTTTGCAAAAAAACTCTCAAATATTAATTTTTTCATGATCAAACTCATTGATTAAACATATTAAAGCTTCAATTTGAACCAAAAATCCTAAAATTCAAAGAGTTGACTTTGTCAGATGAATTTTGTATCAGGTGAATTCAACTGTGTGATCTTCAATGAATTTACATCTTTAGATTTCTCAAACATCATATATAGGCTCCAAGGATGTATATGAACATTTTGAATCATGTCCCAAGGCTTGAGATCATGCTTGGATTAAAAGTCAAAGGCATAATTGACTTTTCTTGACAAAACTCTAATTTGGAGTCAGATGAAATTAAGCTTCAATGATCTTGCAATGAGATCAATTAGCACTTGATTCTTGTTTAATATAAGCTCCTTAAATGTATGGAAACATGTTTTGATGATGACCAAACCCAAACATTGACTGATCAAGCAATAATACTCTTGATTCCCAAGGTGCAAAACCCTATTTCAGATGGACCTCAACAACAAAAACTTAAAGTAAGGTTAGAGTTAGGAAATAATGCTTGATGCTCCTAGGATGGTAATGGAATCTAGGGGTAAAAATTTTGGGTATAACACCTAGTCCATTTACATACAAAAAATCTAAAAAAAAACCATAAGTTCATAAAAAGCCCAATCAAAATTCAAAATGCCATGTTACACAAAAATAGAACCATAATCCCATTAGTTTTATTACACAAAAAGCTACAAAAATATTGCCACAGTTAGTACAAGCCGATTAACCTTTGAAGCCCATTAAAAAATTACAAAAAAATAAATGTCTACCATGCCAAAACACACATCAACTAAACCAAAACATCTTTCTTTCAAACAGTGTCCCACCTTTTTTTCACATCACTTTAGCCACAAAGAAAAAGTCGTTATGCGCATACAATAAGTTGTAAAACTTATACCACACATCAACAAAAAACAAGCCATGACTCAACTAAAATTCACAAGCACCACAACATGTAAATCTTGCCTTGCCATACACACAGGCCATGCACTACAACCTTCCCACAATACTGCTCGCACATGACTCTGACTAACCACAGAACCATATCATCCAGCCTTGCGCAACAATTTTAACACATGAATCACAACACTTCATCACCATACTCTGCAGCAAAACAAGCCTTAACCCCACTAAACCACAGTTACGCATAAACAGCAAAAACTTTCACAATGCAGAACGAACAAATCGTACACACCACCAGCCACCGACATTCCAAATGCCACAACATTGCCAAACCTCACACGCAGCCTCCTGCAAGACAAAAAAAACCATGTCACAACCTCACAATGCAACGACTTGGAAATCCCACAAATAACGGACAAAAAAACCATGTCACAACTCACAATGCAACGACTTGGAAATCCCACAAATAACGCACACAATACGCAATACGCAACAATGAAAAACAAGAAGGATTAAATTTCTAGTCCTTCCCATTCTACCCTTAATCTCACTCTATAAAACCTACCTCACTTACATTCATGAAAGGCTCCAAAAATCCACTGATACACTGTCGATTTTATTCCTCAGTGTTGCACCCTAAAATTTGACCAACTTATTTTACTTGATTTATGTTTCAACTGCATTGTCATTTGCATAGTAGATAGTGTACATAGTTTAATCATTTGCATAGCATAGCATAAGCAAGTCATCCAACAAGGGATCAAGTGCCACTATTCTCTAAAGAGGCACATCAAAAGGGGTTTTATTCAAGCCTAAGTCTATTCAAGTCACCAGGAGAGGAATTGAATTTTTGAGAAGTTAGAAGGTCAAGCAATGGATCTCTCTCCTATCTGGGGTGTGTTTGAGGGTCATCAATGAGATATGAGCTATGATCTGAGGGTATGGAATGTGTGCTATCATCATGGAGGGCCTAGAGGGTCATTTTGAAGATGAAGCAAGTCATTGGTTTGATTACAAAAGTTACAGTGGAATGCAGTCAACTAGGGTTTCATCTGGGTCAACCCTAGGTCAATTGAGTGATTGAAGAGCATCAAGGCTTAGTGGGAGGATGTGGGATTCATGAATGGATATGTGTATACAAGTTTGGTGTTGTGCCAAGGAGAAATCAGAAGGAATCAAGAAGAAGAGGAGTTACTAAATTAGGGTTTCAGTGTAAAAAAACCCTAATTTAGGCTTAACTTCCAATCCAGATAAGTCAAAATGCAAGCTTCAATTGAATTCCTGGTCAACATGAAACTTGTAGAGCATCTCAATAGCTTTAATTTGAGTACTAGAAGTCTTCAAGAAGATTTGTAGAACTCAAGTTATGGTTCTTGCAAGTTATGGGTCCTCAGAGGACACTGAAATTTATCTGTGAAAGTCACCTGACTTCCAAACAACTTTTTCCCATCAAGGAGTTTTCAAATGGATTCTTGGCAAACATAAGAGTTGTATATCTTGATCTTAGCTTTAATTTTAGTACTAGAAGTCCTCAAGAGGAGTTGTAGAACTCAAGTTATGGTCTTGGCAACTCAGGGGTATTTTGGGAAAGTTGAATTATAAGTCATTTTTCAACATGGACCAAAATCTCCATCTTCCACTCTTCAAATGAAATTTTTCCCAACATGAGATGTGTTCCAAATGGCATTTTTAGGCTAGACAAGAGGTCATGGTGAGCTATAATGGCTTGTATCACAAAATGCCCAAAAATGGCTTGAATATGGAAGAATTTTAAATGGATTCATGGAGGGAAAATGTAATTTTCAAGTTATGAGTCCAAAATGCATCATCCAAATACTCATTTCAATTGGAAGAGATGTTTTAGAGACAATGGCATTAACAATTTTTTGAGTAGAGGTCAGAATGATGGACTTGCTTTGTAAACTTCTTACTTGAATTACAAGTCACACAACCAAAACACTACACAAGTTGATTCAAGCCAAGCTACCTATCAAAACACAGTCACAATGATACATATGGTTGATTAGCACCTTTGGAAGCTGACTGAAACAAGTAAAACACGACTGTACCATTGAATTTTTCACTTCCATGACAGAAATTTGGATCCACTGTTTTGGGCCTTTAGAATGGATCAAAAGCCCATCAATGTGTTCTATAAATGGTTTAGAATGAGTTCAGATGAAAGAGGTTGGTGATTTCGTGCTGTGGAGAGAGAGCCATAACTGAATTTTGCAAGAGGAGTTCAAAATCGGTTTTGGAGTTGGAGAAGAATTCAAGCCAAATTGAAGATTGGAGAGTGTTCCTAGTGCTTCATTGAAGGTGTTTGCATCAATTTGAAGCTTGTTTCGTGCCTCAAAGACCTTCTGTGGATCTCATCCTTGCAGGTATGTAACTTTTCAATTATGCACCATTCTAGGCTGAGTTAGATAGAAATCTCTATGTGGTTAAGATCTAGGATAGTTGGAGAACGATTCTGGAGAGTTTGGTAGCCATTGATGATGTTAGATCATGGATTGCAATTTCTGTTGAGAGTTGGTTATGGTGATCTTGGATGGATTAATCTTGTTTGAATAGTGGAAAGTAATCAGTGTAACATGAGGATTCGATCCATGGCTTTAGATGCAAGATTGGTGTTGATCAAGAATTGTGTGCATTCTGAAATTTTCTTCGTGTTTTAAGATAGACTGAGATTTAAGGGATTCTGAGGTTGGATTGGTGATCTACGTGGAAAAACGAGTAGGATTGGTATAATTTGTGACTTGATTAATGACCTGAGAACGGAGGTGTTGTACCCCAAAATTTGACCGACCTCTCTGGCTTATGTTTTATTTCATTACATCAGCATATACATAAGCATTGCATTGCATAGCATTTTGCATTTTACAGGGGATCAAGAAATGTGTGTCTAACAAAAAAATTACCAATGGTTTTTAACCTGATCAAGGAGGCTATATTCAAGTCACCAAGTGGTTACCTTTATCAGAGACAAGTCAAAGTCCTTGAAGACAAACAGATAAGCAAATATGGTTGTCATGCTCAGTACATGGCAAATATGGGTTCCGTTGCTTCTTTGGCTATGGCTGTTATTATTAACGGTTTTTGAAGACACAGACACTATTGTGTGATATGTTACTTAGGGATTCTCATACTGGGATTGTTACCCAGAGTCCTAGTATTATAGACTTGGTTAAGTGTGATGGGGCTGCTTTGCATTATCAAGGAAACTACCACCCGTTGGGTGTTACCCCGACCGAGTCTCGGATAAGGGATATTATAGATTGGTTGTTGGCCTTTCATAGTGATTCCACGGGTTTGAGTACTGATAGTTTGGATGATGCTGGTTACCCTGGGGGTGCTTCTCTTGGGGATGCAGTTTGTGGAATGGCTGTTGCGTATATTACTGGAAAAGACTTTCTTTTCTGGTTCAGATCTCATACGGCTAAAGAAATTAAATGGGGTGGTGCAAAACATCACCCGGAGGATAAGGATGACGGGCAGAAAATGCATCCTCGTTCTTCTTTCAAGGCCTTTTTAGAAGTGGTGAAGAGCCGTAGTATGCAGTGGGATAATGCAGAAATGGATGCAATTCACTCCTTGCAGCTTATCCTGCGAGACTCGTTTAAGGAAGCTGAGAATAATGATTCAAAGGCTGTTATGCATACCCAATATGTCAGAACATGGTTACAACAAAAAATCATCCATCAAATAGAAAATCGCCTTCCTTTCTCATTGCCTTTTCAAGAGAGCACTTCAAGAGTACCTAGTCTTAATAGAAAAGACAGTGAAACCGATGTTGACGTGCGGCTTCCAAAGTTACGAAGTACGTGTAATAATAACAAACAACAATGTTGATAGTTGATGAATGTCATTCTCTCACTCTCACAGTGCACTTGCACTAAAATCTCAACTCTTCTCCTTGGCACGTAAGAGCCCATTCATTACGAAGAAACTCCACGCACAAATCATCAAATCTGGTCTTAACCAGCACGATCCCTTCCCCAAGACTCTTATTGATGCATACGGCAAATGTGGTCTCCTTCAAGATACACTCAAGCTGTTTGACGCATTGCCTCACCGAGACCATGTTGCTTGGGCTACTGTTCTCTCCACTTGCAACCTCTCCAACCTCCCATATAAAGCTTTATCCATCTCACGTTCCATTCTCAATAAAGGGTTGCATCCAGACCACTTTGTTTTCTCTTCTCTCATCAAGGCTTGTGCTAACATGGGTGATGGTTATATCAAGCCAGGGAAACAACTTCATGCTCGTTTCTTGCTTTCACCTTACTCTGAAGACGATGTTGTTAAGTCTTCGCTTGTTGATATGAATGCCAAATTCAAGTTGCCTGATTATGGGCGTGCTGTTTTTGATTCCATTTTTACGTTGAATTCGATTTCTTGGACTGCGATGATATCTGGGTATGCGCGAAGTGGACGAAAAGGTTGAGGCTTTACGATTGTTTCGTCAATCTCCATTTAAGAATTTGTATGCTTGGACTGCTTTGATATCTGGTTTGGTTCAGAGTGGGAATGCAACTGATGCGCTTTACTTATTTGTTGAAATGAGGGGTGAAGGTGTTAGTATTGCTGACCCGTTAGTTCTTTCGAGTGTGGTTGGTGCTTGTGCTAATTCAGCTGTTTGGGAGCTTGGAAAACAGATGCATTGTGTAGTCATAGCCCTTGGCTATGAGTCTCGTTTGTTTATAAGTAATGCACTTGTAGATATGTATGCCAAATGCAGTGATCTTGTTGCTGCTAAATATATATATATATTGTGATATGAGAAGAAAGGATGTTGTTTCTTGGTCTTCGATAATTGTTGGCACTGCTCAGCATGGGCTGGCTGAGGAGGCCTTGGTTTTGTATGATGACATGTTTTTAGCTGGCGTTAAGCCAAATGAGGTGACTTTTGTGGGGTTGATCTATGCCTGCAGTCATGTTGGTTTAGTTAGCAAGGGTCGTGCTTTGTTCAAGTCTATGATCGAAGATTTTGGAATTAGACCATCTTTGCAGCACTATACTTGTTTACTGGATTTTTTTTAGTCGATCGGGACACCTTGACGAGGCAGAGAATCTCATAAGAACAATGCCGGTAAAACCTGATGGACCAACTTGGGTTGCATTACTCAGTGCTTGTAAGCAGCAGGGTAACATTAACATGGCAGTCAGGATTGCTGATAATCTATTGAACTTAAAACCAGAAGACCCTTCCAGCCATATATTGTTATCTAATGTATATGCCGGAGCTGGTATGTGGGAGAATGTTTCAAAGGTGCGAAAGTTAATGGTGGTCAAGGAAGTTAAAAAAGAGCCAGGTTATAGCTCCATTGACTTGGGAAGCCAGATACAGCCAAAGCCTTTGACACATTTCTTGGAAAGAGGAAGCCTGCTGCACAAACAATTGCTTCTCCACTGACAACCAGAGAAGAAGTGGAAGGTGTATCCGTACCAGCAACAACACCTGAAAATAGTACTGCCTCAAAAACACCGATTCCAACACCAACACCGATTCTAACAGCAACACCAACGGCAACAACAAATAACATCAGCTCGGAAGACTCTCAAGAAGTTTCTGAATCAGAGGTGTGGTCTGCAGTGCAGGAAAGAGCACTAGTTCAAGCATTAAAAAAACTTTTCCAAAGGAAGCTAGTCAGAGATGGGAGCGAGTAGCTGCTGCTGTACTTGGGAAAACTGTGATTCAGTGCAAGAAAAAAATTGCCATGATGAAGGAAAATTTCAGGAACAAGAAAACTGCTGTTTGAATTATCATTCATAACCCATATCTGTGAAATTTTGTCCTCATGCTTGTTAGATTTTTTTTACCACAACTTAAACAGAATATGGAGTTTGGAAGAACAACATGGTTCTAACGTATCATTGATAAAAACATTAAAAACAGAGCTAGATCACACACGTATCGGGGCCAAAGAGTTGCTACGAGACCGACAGAGGGATCATTCATGACATACATGGGAGCATGCCCGCAATTCTTCAGGATAGGTCTGTGTTTTCTGTACTTGGTCTGTGTATTACTGACAGTACTAGCAATAGTTTGACAGCTGAAGCAAAAGCTGATAAAAAAAAGTTCTCTGGTTGTGGCAATGCATCGGCAGAGGGAAGTACAAGTGTACACAGAAATAATAACTGTAAGAGTTGCAGTTTCCTCCAATTAGATGGGTCATTGAGGAAAAGTACCCAAACTTTTATTGGAAAAAGTAATTGGGTCGTGCTGATGTTTGATTCTTCTGAACAGAATGATGTAGGAATTTACAGGCTTCCTAAATTGCACCACATTCATTGCAATGGACTAACTCTGTCAGAATATGATGTTCACATGTGTAATAGCTTATGAAACACCTTCTTATGGTGCTCATCATTTCTCATTGTGTCATTTTGGTTCGACTGAGCAAGCCAAAGGTCCCATTAAGAATCCTAAGTGGGTTGTTGGGCTTCTTAAAAAGCAGAAAATCACTGATTTGGATACAGTTATTCTGGCAATTAATTGCACATCTGCTGCTAAAAGAATATTTGACAGACATGTGGTCCCAAGAAGATCCTTGGGCCTAGTATCCCTATTTCCAATGTTTTTGGTTCTCATAGGGCATCTGTTTTGCAAGTTTTTGGCTCCGTTCTCCACCATGTTCTATATTGTTCTTCAGTTTTTCCAATCACATTTTAATCATGAATCAGAATCATGGTTGTATGTGACATCAGAAAATGTATTCAAGAAGACGGCATGGATAAATATCCGAATCCGTTGTTGTTAGATATTGTATTGGCCAATTCTTCTTCAGGAGAATGACCATAGGGTAACATTGACATACATGCTGAACATAATAGTTATGGTGAGGCATCCTGCAGCAATGCTGGATGGAGGAATCAGACAAGCCCTGTGAGACAATGGAGCTGGCAAAGTCTGACTAGGGTGTAATTAAGAAGTCTCATCCATAAGCCACTGATTCTTGGGGCATGGGCTGTCTTATCTGCGAGCTAGCCTCTGGTTTAAAATTGAGTAAAACAGAAGAGTTACGTAACATCGCCTCCATTCCCAAGTCTCTGCTTCCAAGATTACCAGCGGCTACTAAGTTCCACACATTCTCGTAGTTTGAACACCTCAAGGCTTATAGATAACAGTGAGTTGGTAGACGCTATACATTCCATGGAAATTCTCAGTTTGAAAGATAGTGTCGAGAAGGACACCTTCTTCCGCAAACTTCCAGGATCATGATAAACCTGCAAAGAAATTAAAATGTATCAGTAAAAATTGTTGAGTTACCACAGTGAAAATCATGAGTAAAAACAGACAATTTCAAAAGCTACAAACAGACAAAGATTATGTTGTTTTCAATCCCACAACTTCAGTCCTTGCTCCCATTGCAAAAAAGTATCTCACTTTCTTTCCCAAAGGGGAACAGACCCAAAGTTCCCACAATTTCTCCAAGCTAAACCCTAATATCACATCATATATATTGGTTACTATTCATTCAGCAAAAAAAAAAACCTAACAGAAAAACAGCTGCTTCTCTCTCACAACTCACCTCCATCACAAAGAACTGAAAAAAGAGGAGATTGAAGAAGGAGCTCACCTGTATTCTGTATCAACAATCTGGTGGTATTGCTCCTACTCTGTAAGTATTCTGTTACTCTTCCTGTCTTCATAGTCTTGATCTGTATTGTTTGGATTGTCTTGTTTCCTGTCTTCATAGTCTTCATAATCTTGCCGGAAAATCCTCAAACACCGTCAATGTTCTTCTTAACTCACCTCATCTTTAACCCTCAAACTTCATTAAAACCTGCTCCTTCTTCCTCTTCAAAAGAAAAGCAAACTGGAGCTAAACATATTCGTCACTCTCTCACAAATCCATAAACCGAACCAACATTATTCCGAAACTCACCTCTCTCACCTTTCTGAACATTGTCCTTTCAATACCTTCAACCCTAATCATTCTTCACCTTCAAACTTTGCAAACACCTTCAACTAATAAAACAAAAATCCAATCAATACTCTAATCTTTCACCAATAACAACCCTTTCTTCGACACTACTTGAAAATCCCCTCAAGACCGATACCCGTATCTCAACCCCAAATCAATTTCACAACAACCTTCAAATCTTTCAACCCACATTTCTAAAACCAAACCCTTCAACTCAAACACCTTCTTCTTCGCCCAAAACAGTAATTACCGATGAACCCACAAAACAATCTTGAGCTGAGTGAGTGAGAAGTTGATTCGTCGCCACGAGATCTCTCGGTGAGACAGAAGGTTGTGCGATGCAAAGCATTCTACCATGACTTTTGATCTCTTTTCCTCTCGATCCATTTTGTGGATGTTTTCTTTTCTTTATGTGTTGTTTAAACCGTGATTTTAGAGGAGATGAAGGTTGGGTTTTAGTTTTTGTTTAGACAGATGATAACGTAGATCGTTGTTTTTTCGCTCTCATTCTGCTCGTTTTTTTTAGGATTTGAGTTTGGGTGATGGGCCATTGATAGGCCCATGTGACCCCAAGCTTTGTTTTTACACGCCAGCTTTTGTACCCCCCCATCCGGGTTTATTGAGAGGAGATGGGCTTAGCCCAAATGATCCTCTCCACTTCATCATGTTCATATACGGTCTAAATGTATGTTATAATCTTAGTTTATGTTATATTCTAACTTCTTTTTTTTTAAAAAAAACTTTTATAATATTTCCTTTTAGAAGTGAGATTTTATTTCTTATTTATCATTGAGCATTTTATTCTATTCATTTTACCGGTCGATGACGAGACCTCCGTAAACCGTTATTAAGTCAAATTGTTGATAGATGACGTTGGATCTGAGACCATTTCTTTTCAACGCTTTTTTCTCCTAAAACCTCGGTCTCGTACCGAGTGTATCTTTGAAAATATTTTTAAAAACAAATTCTTTGTATTGGATTAAAAAGAGAGGATTGGGTGTAGACCTCTTCTTCTTCGAGTGTTGGGATGCCCACTGTAGTGAGGGTGATTTCGACGCTCGTCTTTCAGTACAAAGACGTTTTCAATCCTTCCTATCCTAAAGAACCTCGTTTCCATACTGAACTCATTTTCAAACCATCTTTCAATAAACTAATTTCTCTTTGTATTGAATTAAAAAGAGAGGATTATGTGTAGACCTCTTCCTCTCCGAATGTTGGGACGCCCACTGTAGTGAGGGTGGTCTTGATATTCGTCTTTCAATACGAAGACGCTTCCCATCCATTTTCAAATCTCATCTCCTTAAAATCATTTCTTTGTGTTGAGCTAAAAAGAGGATTGGGTGTAGACCCCTTCTTCTTCGAGCGTAGGGATGCCCACTGTAGTGAGGGTGGTCTCGATGCTCGTCTGTCAATACAAAGACGCTTCCACCCCTTTTGCTCTTAAAACCTCGGTCTCGTACCGAGTGCATTTTCAAACCCCTTCAATAAGGAATCGTTTCTCTTTGTATTGAATTAAAAAGAGAGGATTGGGTGTAGACCTCTTCCTCTCCGAATGTTGGGATGCCCACTGTAGTGAGGGTGGTCTCGACATTCGTCTTTCAATACGAAGATGCGCCTCTATCCACCACCCCTCCCTTTCACAACTCTTTCCCGAAACCTTTCTCACCTAAAACCTCGGTCCTGTACCGAGTGCATTTTCAAATCATTTTCGCAACAAAAATTTGAATGGTCGTGGAGTGGTTAGGCGTAGGCCTTCTCCTATCCCGAGTACTGACGTTTACCGTAGGGTTCTCTGTCGCAAAGCACTTACCATTCAAAACCAAAAACACTTAATAAGAGAACGAAGCCCTCTTTATGTTGAATTAAAAAGAGAGGATTGGGTGTAGACCTCTTCCTCTCCGAGTGTTGGGATGCCCACTGTAGTGAGGGTGGTTTCGACGCTCGTCTTTCAATACGAAGACGCCTCGTTCGCCACACCCTTTTATAACAAAAACTTTGAGATAAAGAATTGGGTACTACCCGTAGGGGTTACTATCCGAGGACCCGTCTCGCCCCCTAAAAAACAATCCAATCAATCAAATGTGACTTCTTGCCCCGCGTGGCGAAAAATAATCAATCTTTCAAAAGGATATGTTACGTCCGTTCTACCGCAAACAGGTAATGCCTAAGTCTCCAACGAGCGAGCAGCAATACACCTAAACTGCTAGAATGCGCACGATAGCATCGTCTACCAGAACTTCCCCGCTTTTCCGCACACCGTAGGCCGAACTACGGCTGCTCTGATTCTTTACTTCGTTCAAGTAAAGATACGTAGGCACAAGGGCCACAATCCTTGCCGAGCACATATTCCCCCCCATATCTGTAGTTCCCCGAACTACGTCGACTCTGACTTTCTCGTACCTTTTGAGAATACGTAGGCCTAGGACCGCGAAGTCCTACCGAGTTCGTTCTTTCTCTCTCTTACCTCTCACTTTCCTGTTTCTAACCCTTATTTTACCATGTAGAGCACTTCTTATAGCATATTGTTTAAGCAGATAAATTCACACACTGACAAACAAAAGGTTCCCATCGAGTACGATGGATGCGAGGGGTGCTAATACCTTCCCCTTGCATAACCGGCTTCCGAACCCGTTCTTGGTCGCGAGACCATCTTATCCATTTCTTTCTTAAGGTTTTCTCGATATTTTCCTTTCCCCACATGGGATAAATAAAGTTCGGTGGCGACTCTTCTGTCCTTTCTCTTCGCCTCCCCGTCGTTGCACGATGCATTTTTCAGGTAGCGACAGGAGGCTCACCGGAGAAGAGGGTGGTTTCCACCGTGAACCACCGTCTGGTAATAGTTCATGTTCGCCTGAGCTAATGAAGAAGATAACTCATGGACCATTGGATTAGGCTTTGACTATTGACTCAAATAGCGAATGGATGGCCACGATTGCACAAGAAAGTCTGAAGAGAGAGTTCTGAATGAAACGCACCGTTTCATTAACTCATTGGTTTTGGGCTTAAGTCTCAGTATGCTATTCACACCCCCATCCTGGCCCAATTCTGGATTTGAACTCATTTTGGTTACTATTTGCCACGCGTGTTTTTTCTTTTTTTTCATATTTTCATTATTTTCATCATATTATTTTTTTGGTTCTTTGAAAATTCATATAAAATAAAAAAATAATCATTTAGAGGTGGGGATTTTTGCTACATTTCAATAATTGTGTGAAGAAAATTATAAAAAAAATAAAAATACTGTTTTAAGCATTTTTCTATTTTTGGTGGTTTTTTTACATTTAATTGCATTTTATTTTCATTTTGTTTGTACCCACCATTTGGTGAATTTTGTTTGGTCATTTAAATTCATATTTTGACTCCCTTCTTTTTGTGGTAGTTAGATTAGAACATTAAGTTCCCCCTGGATTTATTTCATATTTTTGTGAATTAATTTTGATTGGTTTTGATTAGATAACATTAGGTTAGTATAATTAGGGTTTAAACTCAACATAGGTGCATTCTAACATTTTATTTTGGGTTTTTTTAGCTTGAATTAGAGTATGGGACATATAGGGTATGTAGGATAGAGGTAGAAATCCACTTATAATAAATCTTAGAATTTTAAATGCCATTTTACTATTTTTAGTGTATTTTGCAAATAGAGTGTTTGTTTGGTGTTCCCACTTGGGGTTTAGGTTTGTCTGTTTGGGTTTCTAGGCTTTTATTTTGGGGTGTGGGTTTGGTTTGGGCTTGTGGAAGCATGAAGAATCAATGGAGGAGATTGAATACAAGGATCAAGTTTGATGCATGAGGATTGCTTGGATTGAAGATGCTGATTGAAGACTCAAGAGAAATAGGAGAAATAGGAAGAGCTTAGAATAGACAAATTCTTCTGTCAAACATAGAGTGCATTGTTTGCCTCTATCCTATCCAATGACATAAAGTCCTCCTTGGGAAGCTCCATCTCTCCTTAGGAGGGATGAGTGGTATGCCCAAGTGAGTAGAACTTTGAGGATACTTGTCATTTGCAATGTTAAAATCTTAGTGATTTCCTTTGGTTGTCATTGAGTTTCTTAACATTATAACCTGATCTTGTTGAATGATTCTCCTTTGGAGGTGCTTGTGGAATCCTGGTAAAGAGAAAGTGGCAGCTTATTGAAGTATGAGTTTGAGCTTGCTGAAGCTGGTTGCTTGTTGAAGCTAGGGTTTTACTGCTGGTTGAAGTTGAAGTCAGGAGCTTGTTGAAGCTGGTTACTGGTTAGGGTTGGAGCTTGCTTAAGCTGGGAGCTTGTTGAAGTTGGTGTCCATTGAAGATTGAAAGTTTAGTGGATCTTGAGGGGATAAGAGCATTCATGAAGATGAAGGTTGTTGCTATCAACTTTTTGCTGGTAAATCAACTGTTGTTTTCAGAGCTATTGCTTGTGTTGTTTGTTGTAGGAGCTGTTGAGCTGTCAGAGTTGACTTTGGGGTTTTATTTGTCTTTGTTGTACTGTTTGTTAATCTTCCCCTTGGGTTTGAAGTGAAGTTGTTTCACTTTGCCTGTTGTTTCCTGTTGCATTCATGCATTTTACTGCTTTACTGTATGTATCTGTTTCTTTTGCCGTTTATCCCATAGGATCTCTGTTTCTCTCTGCGCAAGAAAGAAATATGATAGACATTAGGCTTTCATCCATGCATGACAACATTAGGGTAGTTTTGATTCCCTTTTCAACCATAGGCTTTTTAGAGCTTCTTTCTCGTCTCATCCCAGAACAATTCAAAAACACAGTAATAAGGTTAATCGATGTCGTATGTTACGAGCCTTAAGCTATTTGAGAAAAGGTTGCTGGAGGGTCACTCTTCAGTAATCTGGCTGCTTAGTGTGTTACCCTTAGGGTGACATACAATGTAGTCACTCTCAAATCATAGTCTCTAGTGCGTCAGAGATTGCAAACACACTAAAAAAAACATTTCTCCCATAAAAGATTCAAACAAATATCAAAGTGTCATTTTGTCCGCTTGGACTCTTAATCAGGAGAAAACCTTTTTCAGAAGGATAAAAAAACAATCAAGAAAGACTTGTGTCGTACGTGGCCCGAACTACGTTTGCTCTGATCTTTCATGCTGTATGAAAGTACGTAGGCATAGGATGCGATATCCTAGCGAGCAACCTTCTCCTCCTTTCCTGTAGGTAGGCGAACTACGTTGACTCTGATTTCTCGTTCCAGACGGGAATACGTAGGCATAAAGTGCGATACTTTGCCGAGTCATTTTATTTTCTTTTAACCCCAGACCTGTAGCATAGATAGAATAACAATCCGTACTAGAAAACAAGCGTGGATCCCGTCGAGTACGACAGACGTGAGGGGTGCTAATACCTTCCCCTTGCGTAACCGACTCCCGAATCCAGGATTTGATTGCGATGACCATTCCTTTCCCGTCTTTGCGGTAGGTTTACTTCGAGCGTTTCCTTTCCCTCTGTTGGGATAAATAACGCACGGTGGCGACTCTTCTGTTCAGCCGGCGCCGATTTTTGCAGTAGCGACAGCTGGCGACTCTGTTGGGGACTCCAACGGTTCCCTACGCGAGTCAATCCTAGCGCTTGTTTTCCCGTCAGGGGTGTTGTATGGATTTACTACTCTGTCTTTACTTTCCGCAATGTTATTACTAGCCTTATATTATCATTGCTGTTGTGGGTAGGGGGTAATCTGTTGAGAGATAAGCCAAACCCGGGCTTGAGTACACATATAGATTTAGAGAGAGAGTAGTGGTTAGCCTGCTTGCTTAGCTCGCACCAGCTAGCCGCGAAATCTCACTCGGACGAGATTCTCTTTGATGCTTCTTGCCTGGCCCTTAGGGCTCGACAAGTTGTCTGACCCGAGGATTGTCGACTCTGGGAACCTATCAACTGGGATTCAACTAAGTGAGGCCGCTTCAAGGGATGATGATGCCACACCTTCTGGGTATCGTATCATCGCTCTTGAAATTCTGTGACGTTGAACCCGCATAGGATGACGTACCTCGTCTGCGAGTTAAGTACACACCTGTGAGGGGTAGGTGGGTCTGTTTGCAGGAAACCTTTGACCTCAGAATACCTGGTTTATCTCCATCAGGAAGATGTGGTTACAGGGTTCTTTTGAGTGGTTAGTTTGGTTTGAAATAAAGATTGAATGGTTCTCAAGGCTTCAGTACAGAGCAGTCCAGTCTATCAGCATTGCACTTGATCCCTTGTTTGCATATGCATGTGCATTTTCATGTCTGCATTTCATTAACATGTATTTATGTTGCAGGTGATCATTTCCCTCTGATTCTAGGATATCTTCTAGCCAGTCATGGAGTCCTTAAAGAAGACAGTTGCTTATAGGTTGCATTCACCAGATGTCAGTTCATTATTGGGTTTAGTCGCTTTGGCAGATGAGAGTGTGAGGGTTGGGTTCAGAGCATCCTATGGGAAACTGCTTAGCTTGTTGTACACACCTTCAGCTTTCGAGATTACTGGGGTGTATACTTTGATGCAGTTTTATGAGCCGCAGCTGAGATGTTTCTTATTTCCAGACTACATTCTGGCACCCACTTTGGAGGAGTATTATGTTATGTTGGATATTCCCGTGCTAGACCAGATGCCCTTTGTACACGTTGATACTGAGCCTGAGTTAGCTGCACTCACAGAGATTGTCAGTTTGGATGCTTCTGAGTTTTCAGGAGGCTTGGTCAAGCTGAATGGAGCTTATGGTTTTCACTTGTCCTTCCTAGTTGAGAAGGCTACACAGTGCACGAAGAATGGGTGTTGGGTTGCCTTTAGTGCTATTCTGGCTGTCTGCATCTACGGGATTGTCTTGTTTCCTAATGTGCCAGACTTTGTTGATTCGGATGCCTTCTTGATTCTCGCCTCGAAGAATCTCGTTCCTACTCTCTTGGGCTATATTTATCATTCTATTAACTACAAGAATGAGAAACGTCGTGGCAAGAATGTTTCCTGCTGTCTTCCTCTCTTGTACAGGTGGTTCCAGAGGCACCTTCTGAAGACTGGGCCGTTTGTTGATACCGTTGATACTTTGGAATGGCCGTCCCGATTGATGGGGCTATCTGCTGAGAATATCGTTTGGTTTGATCGGGGTATGCTTGGTACTGGCATTATATATAGTTGCAGTGGCTTTCCAAATGTTCCCCTGATTGGACGGAAAGGCTGTATCAACTATAATCCTTCACTATTGGTACGACAGTTTGGTTATGCCTTGAGAGATGCTCCTATTGAGGTTGAGATACAGGAATCTCTGTATCTCACGGGCTCCTTAGACGAGGCTGCTTTGATCAGGTTGAGACAAGCATGGGCTGGCATCCATAGGAGGGGGAAAGCTTTGCTCGGTAAGAGCAACAGCAAAGCTTATGATCCTTATGTGGCATGGGTCCGTGAGAGAGCTAGTACTTCTTTGATGCCTTATCCTGCTGTGGAACCACTGTATCTTCCATTGATTGAGGTACCTCCAGCAGAAGAGAGTGAGAAATATAATAAGTTGTTGGTCGCAAATGAGGAATTGAGGAAAGCTAACGAAGAGTTAGAGAAGGAGATCTTCCAGTTACGACGAGAGAAGAAGGAAGCCACTTTCACGGTGAAGGAACAGACCGAATTGATTAACAGGTTGGGATCAGAGCTGACAGAAGCAACCAACAAGAAAGAAAAAGTGGGGATAGCGTTGAACGGTGTAAGCAAAGTGCTTACTTCCAAGAAGGAACTTCTAAGCAAAGCTTATGCTCGTATCAGCAAGTGGGAAGCCTTGTGGAATGCCACGCTTACCAAGCGGAAAGAGCGCGAAGACGAACTGAAAATGCAGATTGCCACGCTGGAGGCACAGGTTAAAGCCCAGGAAGCAAAGATTGCTGAAGTGACATCCCTTATGAGTACTGCTGATCTCAGAGTAAGTGACAGTGACGAGAAGTCGAGAGGTTACGAGGAGAAGGCTGATTCCAAGAGGTACAAATCTGACGAGAGTTCGAGCAAAGGAGCTTCCCGAGACGACGCCGCGAAGCTGAGATCCACTACCGAGCGACATGCTTTACTGATTCAGGAGTTGATCTCCCGACTAGGGCACTCGGAGACGATGAGGATATTGGAGGACGTCCGAGCACGCCATTTGGCCTGATGTACCTTTGCCTTACCTTTGTTATTTGTACTTGTATTTGGGCCATCGCCAGACTTGTTGGCCGAGGTCTCTTCGGTTGTATTCAGTTGAACTCTTGTACTCAGCCTCTAGGCATTTGTTATATATGAGGATTTTCTGGTTTATTGCTCGCTGGATAGGGACTCCATTGCCGTAATGGCTTTCTCTCCGGAACTAGAATCGGGGGAATATAACCTGTAGCATATTTACATAATTGCATTTGCATTCATATTGCATTCACCAGGTAATTATTGAATTGTATCTCATTTCCTGCATCTATTCAGGTTTTTCCAGGATCGAAAGTCAACGCCCGCACCGATACTCCACTCGTACCAACTGCAAAAGAGTTATGGATCAGATGCAGAGCGAGATGTAGGAAATGCGTGAGAAGCTGGCGCTGTTCATGCAGACAATGGAGACAATTGTGAAGGGACAGGAAAACTTGCAAACTTTGCTGCAGCCATTGCTGGTAAGAAATACTGGGCACGGAAACGAAGACCACAATTCTGTACGTGTTGACACCATTCATGGGGATGGTACTCCTACACCAGTAGCTCCACCTGTGGTGAATATACCTGCTGTGAATGTGAACAATGGCGCTGGCGTCGGGAATGGTAATGCAGGAGTTGGTAATGAGACTGTCATTAACAACGTTGGATTCGGAGACGCCAATCTGGGCGGTGATAACAATGGAGGTAATGGCTTCGGTAACAACGGATTTGGCTATAACGACCAGGGGTTCGATTATGCTAACCAGGATGGGAAGTTTGGTCTCAACGCTCAGGGTTTCGAACAGGATGGGTTTGGTAATGCCAATCAGGGCTATGGTGGATTCGGTAACGGAAATGGTGCTGGAATGATGGATTTTGGACCTACTGGGGTCGCTCAAGGGTATGGTAACAGGGGGCGAGGGCCTGTAATGAATCAGACTAGACTTGGTCGTAATAATGGGTATGATGGATACGGAAATGAGAACGGTAATTGGATGGAAGACCAACAAGAAGATGCTTTCTCTGGTAGAGGTTTTGAAGGTCCTGTAGATAACACTCAGCGAATCAGGATGCTCGAGGAGCAGATGAAAGGTGTTGTGAATCAGAGTGCTTCCGGTTTGGATATGACCACGATGGGACTGGTGCCTGGTCTGAGGGTGCCGTTGAAATTTAAGGCTCCTACATTTGACAAGTATAAGGGAGATACCTGCCCGAAGGTGCATGTGCGGTCATACTACAGACGAATGTCTGCTTACTCGAGCGATGAGAGAATGCTGATGCATTTCTTTCAAGACAGCTTGTCTGGTCCTTCCCTTGAATGGTACATGGGGTTGGAGCCTACTCATATAAAGACATGGAAGCAACTGGCTGAAGCGTTTGTGACTCATTACAAGTATAACATCGACCTGGCACCGAAAAGGGTCCAGTTACAGGGGTTGTCACAGAAGAAAGATGAGAGTTTCAAAGAATATGCGCAGAGATGGCGCGACATGGCTGCGAGGGTTCATCCTCCTTTGGTTGAGAAGGAGATGAATGATATGTTCATAGGAACATTCACCGGTATATTCTATGATAAGCTGTTTCCTGCTTCCTTGGGCAGTTTCTCGGATCTAATCTTAATGGGCGAGAAGGTTGAAAGTAATATTAAAATGGGGAGATTCCACGCCGAGGAATCCACTTCAGTTGGCAGTAACAGAAAAGCTTTTGGTGGTCGCCGACAGGGTGACACAAGTGCAGTATTCGGGGGCCGAGGCCGAGGCCGGGGCAGAGGACGGAATCAGTACAATCATCCGCAACAGGTGGCAAGCGTCACAATTCCATTTCATCAACAACCAATGCCACTACAGCAGATACCACCACAGCAGCAGCCACAACAGCAGCAGGGGCAGCATGCTGGCCAAAGAAGATTCCCGAATGCGAAGCCGAAAAGGGTGTTTGAAGCGCCTCCTTCCATGTACGCGGAACTTTTTCAGACACTGTTGGGGTTGAATTTAGTGGAAAAGAGGACCTTGGCACCACCCACGGGACCAACCCTTCCTTATGGGTATGATGTTAATAAGCACTGTGACTTCCACTCCGGGGCACCCCGGCATGACATAGAGGCCTGTCACGCGTTTAAACATAAGGTTCAAGATCTACTAGATAGCAAGGCCATAAATTTTGGACGAGCAGGTCCGAATATAGTACAGCAGCCAATGCCCAATCACGGGGCCAATGCTATTTTGACTGAGGAGGGTTTGAATCTGATCATGAATATTGATGAACTGAAAACACCGTTGTGTGAAATAAAGAGCAGGTTATTGAAAGGAGGTGTGTATCCGGGCTGCGATGAGTTTTGTCTAGAATGTTGGACCCAGGCTGGGGGTTGGGCTGACTTGAAGAAGGGTATTCAGACCTTGATAGATGAAGGCACGTTGCAATTCGACAGAACGACAGTTGAGAAACCTGCAGAAGTATTAGCTGATGAGCAAAGTGATGTTGCTACGGTGACAATTCCACGGAAAACGATAACCATAACAGCGCCAGCCAGGCGACCGACGATCACTATCACAAAGGCAGGGCCTATCCCTTATGAGAGCACTAAGGTAGTACCCTGGACTTATGGGCTAGAAGCGTATTGTGATGGGGAGAAACTTGATATCAATAAACAGTCAGCTGGGGTTGTGGACAATGTCGTCGGGACTGGAGGGATGATGAGGAGCGGGAGAATTTTTATATCACCTGAGGTAGAGGCTGAACGATTGGCAAAAGGTAAAGGAAAAGTGAATGAGGATGTTCCCGTGCAGAGGAATGAAAAGAAACGGCACTGAAGGATGTAGAAGAGTTTATGCGTCTTATCCGTAAGAGTGACTATAAAATTGTTGAGCACCTTCAACAGACGTCATCGAAGATATCCATACTGTCGCTGTTATTGTGTTCCGAAGCCCATAGGAATGCGTTATTGAAAATTCTGGACACGTCATTTGTACCCCAAGATGTTTCTGTGAATCAGTTGGAGGGGGTAATGGCGCACGTGAATGCAGGCCATAGTTTGGGATTTACGGATTTTGATTTGACCCCGAGGGGAAGAGAGCATAATATGGCGTTGCACGTCTCAGTTGAATGCAGGGGCACGGTCATGTCCCACGTGCTGGTAGATACCGGGTCTTCCTTGAATGTGCTGCCAAAGAAAGTAATTATGAAATTGGACATCAGGGGGATCATTTGTACGCCTAGTGACTTGGTGGTCAGGGCATTTGATGGTACACGGAGGTCAGTCTTTGGATCCATAACTTTGCCTCTACAGGTGGGGCCGGAGATTTTTGAAACCGAATTTTACATTATGGACATTCAGCCAGCATATAGCTGTCTTCTCGGACGACCATGGATCCATGGTGCTGGGGCAGTCACATCTACCTTGCACCAAAAGCTAAAGTACATGGTGGGGGATAGTGTGGTTACAGTTTGTGGGGAGGAGGATATACTGGTCAGCCATTTGTTGTCATTCAAGTATGTGGAAGTCGACAGCGAGATTCATGAAACACCCTGTCAAGCCTTTGAGGGGTTGCGCATCAAAGACAAAGTTCCAGGGTCGAGTAAAGCATCAGAGGTGGCAGTATCGTCATACAAAGAAGCTCAGGCTTTAGTGAAGACTGGCGAGACCAAGGGCTGGGGCAAGGTTCTGGATATTCCTGTGAAAATGGACAGATTTGGGCTGGGATATTGACCGTCATCATCAACGCCTACTGCAGAGGCACCCCGTTTCAAAGGACCAATAACAATTACGGCTAGTGGAGTATATCATGAGACCATCAACGCTGTTTCAGATTCTGAAGAAGGAGACAGCGACTGCGACATGGACGCCTGGATTCAGCCGAGCGTGCCAGGACAGGGGCTTTGCAATTGGTCTATTTAGGAGACTGTTCCTGTGACAACTAAACAATAATACTTTGTTTTCTTAATTGTTGAACAATCCGGTGTCCTACCCGGGGCATCATGATTTTGCTTAGGGCCGTTCTGTTATGTACATTGCACTGGTTAATCGTTAAATAAAAGGCGTTTTTCATATACAAATATTGTGATCTCTGTTTTTCCTGTTTTTATCTTTTACAATAAAATGGCAACGTGGTTATTTGCTTTGTATGTATTTTGAAGCATTTAACCATTTCATTTGCAGGATTACTATTTCAGATGACATCTATGAACCGCCTATGACTCACTTCGACTTTGAGCACCCGGTATTTCAGACCGAAGAAGAGATTGTTGAAGATGGCGATGTTCCGGAAGAGTTATCGTGGTTGGTAAAACAAGAAGAACGAATCATTCTGCCTCATGAAGAAGTCATTGAAATCGTCAATCTGGGGTCGGAAGGGGTTGAGAGGAACATCCGTATAGGGGCCGCGCTGCAGAGCGACGTCAAGCGAAGATTGGTTGAAATGCTCAAAGAGTACAGTGATATCTTTGCTTGATCGTATGAGGATATGCCTAGGCTGGATACGGATATGGTTGTGCACCGTCTGCCGCTAAGAAGAATGTCCGCCGATTAAGCAGAAGCTCCGAAGAACTAGGCCGGACATGGCTGTGAAGATTAAGGAGGAGGTTCAAAAGCAGTGGGATGCTGGTTTCCTAGCTGTTACAAAATATCCCTCGTGGGTCGCTAATATTGTGCCAGTGCCAAAGAAAGACGGTAAAGTGAGAATGTGCGTAGATTACTGTGATCTGAACAGAGCGAGCCCGAAAGATGATTTTCCACTTCCTCACATCGATGTGCTGGTCAATAACACAGCTCAATTCTCCGTATTCTCCTTCATGGATGGATTCTCGGGCTATAATCAGATAAAAATGGCACCAGAAGACATGGAGAAGACTACCTTCATTACTCCCTGGGGAACATTTTGTTACAAAGTGATGCCCTTCGGATTGAAGAATGCTGGGGCAACGTATCAGCGTGCAATGACGACTCTCTTTCATGACATGATGCATAAAGAGATCAAGGTTTATGTTGATGATATGATTTCCAAATCCCAGACGGAGGAAGAACATTTGGTGAATCTGCTAAAATTATTCAAGAGGCTTACAAAGTTCAGGTTGAGACTGAACCCTAACAAATGCACCTTCGGGGTGAGATCAGGTAAACTGCTGGGATTTATCGTGAGCGAAAAAGGGATAGAGGTTGATCCTGCAAAAATAAAAGCAATACAAGAAATGCCGACGCCTAAAACAGAAAAAGAAGTGCGCGGGTTTTTAGGGAGGTTGAACTACATCGCTCGGTTCATATCTCACCTAACAGCTACGTGTGAGCCATTATTCAAGCTGTTGAAAAAAGACCAGGCTGTAACATGGAATGAAAATTGTCAAAAGGCGTTCAATAAAATAAAACAGTATTTGCAGGAGCCTCCTATTTTGATACCTCCAGTGGCAGGGAGACCCTTGATTATGTATTTGACGGTTCTTGAGGGGAGTATGGGTTGTGTTCTCGGTCAACATGACGAGACATGGCGTAAAGAGCATGCGATATACTACCTGAGTAAGAAGTTTACTGACTGTGAATCTCGATACTCAATGCTTGAAAAAACTTGTTGTGCGCTAGCCTGGGCCGCCAAGCGTTTGAGGCAGTACATGCTAAATCATACAACCATGCTCATTTCGAAGATGGATCCTATCAAATACGTATTTGAAAAGCAGGCACTATCGGGGAGAATTGCCCGTTGGCAGATGGTTTTGACCGAGTATGACATCTAGTATGTCTCACAGAAGGCGATAAAGGGGAGTGTGTTATCGGAGTATCTAGCTGAGCAGCCTATTGAGGACTACCAATCGATGAGGTTTGATTTTCCTGAAGAGGATATCATGTACCTGAAGATGAAAGATTGGGAAGAACCGTTGCTGGATGAAGGGCCAAAGACGGATTCCAAGTGGCAGTTGATATTTGACGGAGCTGTGAATTCCTATGGTAGCGGAATAGGGGCAATCATCACTACTCCACATGGGTCGCACATCCCATTTACTGCTCGATTGACCTTTCCGGTTACCAATAATGAAGCCGAATACGAAGCTTGCATCATGGGGCTTGAGGAAGCCATTGATTTGCAAATCAAAAATCTGGACGTATATGGAGACTCAGCTCTGGTGGTGAATCAAATAAAAGGAGAATGGGAGACACGTCAGCCCAATTTGATACCGTACATGAATTATGCAAGGAGATTGTTGCCTTTCTTTGACAAGGTTGAATTGCATCATGTGCCGCGAACAGAAAATCAGATGGCTGACGCCCTGGCCACATTGTCTTCCATGTATAAAGTCAACTTCTGGAACGAGGCTCCCAGAATTATTATCTCTCGGTTTTACAGACCCGCCTTCGTATTTGCCATTGACGAAGCATCCGATGATAAACCCTGGTATTTTGATATCCAGAATTTCCTGAAGAACAAGGAGTATCCAGCTGGGGCATCCAGTCGCGATCAGAAGGCTCTCAGGAGATTGGCTGGTAATTTCTATCTGAATCCGGACGGTGTCCTATACAAACGGAATCATGACTTGGTGTTACTACGCTGTGTAGACGAGAAGGAGGCGAAGTTGCTTATGGAGTAAATACACGAGGGTACATTTGGTACACATGCTGGTGGGCATGCTATGACGAGAAAGCTGCTGCGGGCAGGATATTACTGGCTAACTATGGAAACTGACTGTTTCAAGTTTGCGAAGAGGTGTCATAAGTGCCAGATTTATGCGGATAAGATCCATGTGCCTCCGAGTCCTCTGAACGTGATGTCATCACCGTGGCCATTCTCGATGTGGGGAATTGATATGATTGGAAAGATTGAGCCGACGACATCTAACGGACACCGGTTCATTTTGGTAGCAATCGATTATTTTACCAAATGGGTGGAAGCGGCATCATATGCTAATGTGACCAAGCAGGTGGTAGCTAGGTTTATCAAACGAGATATCATTTGCAGATATGGAATCCCTGAGCGGATTATTACCGTCAACGGTTTGAATTTAAATAACAAGATGATGAAGGAGCTGTGTCAGAATTTCAAGATTGAACATCACAACTCTTCTCCGTACCGACCCAAGATGAATGGCACTGTTGAAGCGGCCAATAAGAACATAAAGAAGATTGTTCAGAAGATGGTGGTAACCTATAAGGACTGGCACGAGATGCTACCTTTCGCTTTGCACGGTTATCGTGCGACGGTACGCACATCAACCGGGGCAACCCCGTTCTACGGAATGGAAGCAGTGTTACCACTGGAAGTTGAGATTCCTTCCCTGAGGGTGTTACGAGATGTCCAACTTGACGAGGCAGAATGGGTGAAAGACAGATTGAACCAGCTGAGTTTAATGGATGAGAAGAGGTTAACTTCTCTAGCATACGGTCGGTTGTACCAGAGCCGGATAAAGAAAGCGTATGATAAGAAGATACATCCTCGGAGCTTTCAGACGGGCGACCTTGTGCTGAAAAGGATTCTCCTGCCGCAGGCAGATCACAGGGGCAAGTGGACCCCCAACTATGAAGGGCCATATGTTGTCAGAAAAGTCTTTTCAGGAGGAGCATTGTTGTTGTCCACTATGGACGGTGAAGACTTTACGTCGCCTGTGAATTCAGACGCAGTTAAAAAATACTTTGCTTGAAATCGACCCGCTGGACAGAAAAAAGAAAGTCCAGGCAAAAATGGGGCATCCTGGCGAACCAAAAATAGAATAAAAGGTTCGGGAAAAAATTAGGGATAAAATTGAAAAAATGTACACCCGCGAAGTTGAAAACCTACACTGGGCGGCTTCGGCAAAAAAAGGTATCCCGGTGAACTGAAAACCCGCAAAGGGCGGTTCACGCAAAAGTTAGGGATTTAAAAAAGCAAATGACCACGGTCCGAATTTGATGCTGCATTGCTTGGTGGTTGGGAAAATACTTTGAGGGTTCGATTATCAGATACAATCTCTTCCGAAGGATGAATACCGGGAAAGCGCCAGAGTCAGGCGAGTCATAGGAGGATCAGCTCATGATGTTTGTCTGCATCACACTGCCGACATATGCGCAAATTTGATTTGTCACTGTATTTATGATTCCTGTGCATACTTGTATATTTGTTATGCGTAACTTCCTCTTTTTAGGAGTTATATCCAGTATACAAAATTCTGCCCATTTAGAGGCCCAATCAATAAAACATGTAATTCAGTATTTGATGCTTGTTCTTTACTGTTTTGTATGTGAAAAACGCCCATGTTTGGATAAAACTAGCAGTTGCATAGCGTTGCTGACCCTTGCCAATAATTGCTAAAACTTCGAATTGACTGAAAATGATGTCACTAACGCTAACTTGAATAGATTTGGTTGTATAGACCTGTCTTGTCTCGTTTGTGTTGTTGCAGGGTTCGTGCCCATGAGAAGTGGACGATCAGAAAATTGTAGTCCTAACCAGAGGCTTGACGAAAAGACTTGATCATTATGTGAAGGGAATCCCCGTGCAGGTCGCGCTTTTTTCCTGAAGCTGAAATGACAATGTTCCTTACTGAAGAAGGATCAAATTCCCCAGCCAGTCACAGCTTATCCCAAAGGGTATTCTCCAGTAGGTCAAGATTGATGCTCGTCACAGGATGTCTATCCTCAGTCCTGAGCTTGTAAACTGTAGCCAGATGGTTTACTTTTCCCAGCAGGGTCGCTTACCCTCAGCAGAATTTGATAACTCCAAAGTGCGTAAGCTGTATTCAGACAGTGGTGGTTCTCCAAAAGGATTCCTTATCTTCAGCAGAGTCATTTAGCTTTCAGAGAGTTGTAAACTGTGTTCAGACAGTTATTCTCCCCAGTAGGGTTGTTCATTCTCCCCAGCGGAGTCGGTTAGTATTCCCCAAGAGAGCCGTTTCTTCCCCAGCAGAGTTTTCTCTCCCCAGCAGATGTTATTCTTTCCTCCCAGTGGAAATCGAAGGTTTAAAGCTCTCCCCGACAGAGTTTGTTGTATGTCCTGGCATTTATTTTGCCGAAATACTTGGTGGCAACCGTTCCTTCCCCAGCGAGGTGGTATTTGTCCTCAGCATCCATGATAAAGCGAGCTTGTCAGAGCTATCCCCAGCAGCCTGAACCTGCATTTGCATTTGCATGCATTATCATGTTTGCATCCATCTAAAAAACGCATAGCATTTCCATGTTGTATGGAGCATTACGCCAGCGTCAAACATGCGCATTTTGAAACATAAGTTAGGTTGGTTAACCTTTGCTTTCAGGTGTGTTTTCTCAACAGGAGTATGGAGTTCTAAAGCTCAGAGGTCTTTTCAGACAATCAAAGTCTTGATGTGAGACACATGACGATGTGATTCAGTTTATCATCATCTCCACAGAGTTAATGATTGAGGTTTTCTCGTGTCCGATCAGCGGACTGTTGTGTCAAGTTTGTTGCTGCAGTAGCATCTCAGGGTTCCATAAATCAAAATTTCAGAAGTGGTCGCTTGTTGTCAGAACGGGTGTCGGTCATTGGTTTTCAGAATATCTCCAGCTATGTTGATAGAATTTCTTCGTGTTGACGAATCATTCTTCCGTGTTGACGGAGTATGGAGCCCTGTTGAGGACAAAGTGTGACTTCTCCATGATGATGGAATATGGAGTCCTGATGAGGACAATTTAGGCCTACGATGATAAGATTTATTCGTGTTGACGAATTACTTCTCCATAATGATGGAATATGGAGTCCTGTTGAGGACGAAGTTTGATTTCTCCGGGTTAACGGAACATGGGGTCCTGATGAGGACAAGGTTCCTCCGTGCTGACGGAATATGGGGTCCTGATGAGGACAATTGATGCCTATGTTGATGGGATTTTTCTGTGTTAACGGAATATGGAGTCCTGATGAGGACAATTTACGCCTATGCTGATAGGATTTGTTCGTATTGACGAATTATTCTCTCCGTGTTGACGGAATATGGAGTCCTGATGAGGACAATTTACGCCTATGCTGATAGGATTTGTTCGTATTGACGAATTATTCTCTCCGTGTTGACGGAATATGGAGTCCTGATGAGGACAATTTACGCCTATGCTGATAGGATTTGTTCGTATTGACGAATTATTCTCTCCGTGTTGACGGAATATGGAGTCCTGATGAGGACAATTTACGCCTATGTTGATAGGTTTTATTCGTGTTGACGGATTACTCTCTCTGTGTTGACGGAATATGCGTCCTGAGGAGGACAATTTATGATTATGAGGATAGGATTTCTTCATGTTGATGAAATGTGAGTTCAGAGATGTACAAGAATGATACTCCTATGATGATAGGATTTATTCATGTTAATGAATCTATTTTCCTCGTGCTGAAGAGACATGAGTCCCGACATGGACAAGCTATTTCTATGTTAATAGGGAGTTCTTGTGGTGATGAGACGTAAATAAGAACTTTATCACCCACGCTGATAGGATCTCCTTGTGTTGACGAGATGCGGATGGCCCATCCCTAGTGGAGTCGACAAGTTTTATCTCTCCATGATGATGGAGTCTTGCTGAGGACAAGTTTGAAAAGTACTGATAAGGGTAAGTTGTATTCCTATGATGATAGGATTTCTTCGTGATGACAAATTTATGGCTTCTCGTGTTGACGAAATTTAAGGGCAATCGTGAATAAGTTTTTCCTATGATGACGGGATCTTTACTCGTGTGGATGAATTTGTTTCTCTTCTTGTATTGACAAGGTTAGTCCAGTTGTGGACAGAGGAGTTTTTGCAAAAATAGTTCAGTACCTGTGGTGCTACATGGGTGGTGATAGTCAAAATCAGAGTTATTCCCCGACGAATGGTCCGTTGTTACCATAACAAGCAGATTCGCCCGACGAATGTCGTCCCCCAAGCAGTGGTGCAGTTTATTTCTGCGGTTGGCAAATTTCAGGGTTTCTTTGGTATTCAACCGTCTCGTACCTCGAATGCTTGAAGGCCGTTTGCTCTTCACCCAGTCGGGTCCAAGCCGCTTGAATAGGGGCAGCTGTTGCACCCTAAAATTTGACCAACTTATTTTACTTGATTTATGTTTCAATTGCATTGTCATTTGCATAGTAGATAGTGTACATAGTTCAATCATTTGCATAGCATAGCATAAGCAAGTCATCCAACAAGGGATCAAGTGACACTATTCTCTAAAGAGGCACATCAAAAGGGGTTTTATTCAAGCCTAAGTCTATTCAAGTCACCAGGAGAGGAATTGAAGTTTTAAGAAGTTAGAAGGTCAAGCAGTGGATCTCTCTCCTATCTGGGGTGTATTTGAGGGTCATCAATGAGATATGAGCTATGAACTGAGGGTATGGAATGTGTGCTATCATCATGGAGGGCCTAGAGGGTCATTTTGAAGATGAAGCAAGTCATTGGTTTGATTACAAAAGTTACAGTGGAATGCAGTCAACTAGGGTTTCATCTGGGTCAACCCTAGGTCAACTGAGTGATTGAAGAGCATCAAGGCTTAGTGGGAGGATGTGGGATTCATGAATGGATATGTGTATACAAGTGTCGTGTTGTGCCAAGGAGAAATCAGAAGGAATCAAGAAGAAGAGGAGTTACTAAATTAGGGTTTTTGTGTAAAAAACCCTAATTTAGGCTTAACTTCCAAGCCAGATAAGTCAAAATGCAAGCTTCAATTGAATTCCTGGTAAACATGAAACTTGTAGAGCATCTCAATAAATTTAATTTGAGTACTAGAAGTCTTAAATAAGATTTGTAGAACTCAAGTTATGGTTCTTGCAAGTTATGGGTCCTCAGAGGATACTGAAATTTATCTGTGAAAGTTACCTGACTTACAAACAACTTTTTCCCATAAAGGAGTTTTTAAATGGATTCTTGGCCAACATAAGAGTTGTATATCTTGATCTTATATTTAATTTGAGTACTAGAAGTCCTCAAGAGGAGTTGTAGAACTCAAGTTATGGTCTTGGCAACTCAGGGGTATTTTGGGAAAGTTGAATTATAAGTCATTTTTCAACATGGACCCAAATCTCCATCTTCCACTCTTCAAATGAAATTTTGCCCAACATGAGATGTGTTCCAAATGACATTTTTAGGCTATACAAGAGGTCATGGTGAGCTAGAATGGCTTGTATCACAAAATGCCCCAAAATGGCTTGAATATGGAAGAATTTTAAATGGATTCATGGAGGGAAAATGTAATTTTCAAGTTATGAGTCCAAAATGCATCATCCAAATACTCATTTCAATTGGAAAAGATGTTTTAGAGACAATGGCATTAACACTTTTTTGAGTAGAGGTCAGAATGATGGACTTGCTTTGTAAACTTCTTACTTGAATTACAAGTCACACAACCAAAACACTACACAAGTTGATTCAAGCCAAGCTACCTATCAAAACACATTCACAATGATACATATGGTTGATTAGCACCTTTGGAAGCTGACTGAAACAAGCAAAACATGAATGTACCATTGAATTTTTCACTTCCATGGCAGAAATTTGGATCCACTATTTTGGGCCTTTAGAATGGATCAAAAGCCCATCAATGTGTTCTATAAATGGTTTAGAATGAGTTCAGATGAAAGAGGTTGGTGATTTCGTGCTATGGAGAGAGAGCCATAACTGAATTTTGCAAGAGGAGTTCAAAATCAGTTTTGGAGTTGGAGAAGAATTCAAGCCAAATTGAAGATTGGAGAGTGTTCCTAGTGCTTCATTGAAGGTGTTTGCATCAATTTGAAGCTTGTTTCGTGCCTCAAAGACCTTCTATGGATCTCATCCTTGCAGGTATGTAACTTTTCAATTATGCACCATTCTAGGCTGAGTTAGATAGAAATCTCTATGTGGTTAAGATCTAGGATAGTTGGAGAACGATTCTGGAGAATTTGGTAGCCATTGATGATGTTAGATCATGGATTGCAATTTCTGTTGAGAGTTGGTTATGGTGATCTTGGATGGATTAATCTTGTTTGAATAGTGGAAAGTAATCAGTGTAACATGAGGATTCGATCCATGGCTTTAGATGCAAGATTGGTGTTGATCAAGAATTGTGTGTATTCTGAAATGTTTTTTGTGTTTTAAGATAGACTGAGATTTAAGGGATTCTGAGGTTGGATTGGTGATCTACGTGGAAAAACGAGTAGGATTGGTATAATTTGTGACTTGATTAATGACCTGAGAACGGAGGCTCACCGAAGAAGACGGTGGTTTCCACCGTGAACCACCGTCTGGTAATAGTTCATGTTCGCCTGAGCTAATGAAGAAGATAACTCATGGACCATTGGATTAGGCTTTGACTATTGACTCAAATAGCGAATGGATGGCCACAATTGCACAAGAAAGTCTGAAGAGAGAGTTCTGAATGAAACACACCGTTTCATTAACTCATTGGTTTTGGGCTTAAGTCTCAGTATGCTATTCACACCCCCATCCTGGCCCAATTCTGGATTTGAACTGATTTTGGTTACTATTTGCCACGCGTGTTTTTTCTTTTTTTCATATTTTCATCATATTATTTTTTTGGTTCTTTGAAAATTCATATAAAATAGAAAAATAATCATTTTGAGGGGGGATTTTTGCTACATTTCAATAATTGTGTGAAGAAAATTATAAAAAAATAAAAATATTGTTTTAAGCATTTTTCTATTTTTGGTGGTTTTTTTACATTTAATTGCATTTTATTTTCATTTTGTTTGTACCCACCATTTGGTGAATTTTGTTTGGTCATTTAAATTCATATTTTGACTCCCTTCTTTTTGTGGTAGTTAGATTAGGACATTAAGTTCCCCCTGGATTTATTTCATATTTTTGTGAATTAATTTTGATTAGTTTTGATTAGATAACATTAGGTTAGTATAATTAGGGTTTAAACTCAACATAGGTGCATTCTAACATTTTATTTTGGGTTTTTTTAGCTTGAATTAGAGTATGGGACATATAGGGTATGTAGGATAGAGGTAGAAATCCACTTATAATAAATCTTAGAATTTTAAATGCCATTTTACTATTTTTAGTGTATTTTGCAAATAGAGTGTTTGTTTGGTGTTCCCACTTGGGGTTTAGGTTTGTCTGTTTGGGTTTCTAGGCTTTTATTTTGGGGTGTGGGTTTGGTTTGGGCTTGTGGAAGCATGAAGAATCAATGGAGGAGATTGAATACAAGGATCAAGGTTTATGCATGAGGATTGCTTGGATTGAAGATGCTGATTGAAGACTTAGGAGAAATAGGAGAAATAGGAAGAACTTAGAATAGACAAATTCTTCTGTCAAACATAGAGTGCATTGTTTGCCTCTATCCTATCCAATGACATAAAGTCCTCCTTGGGAAGCTCCATCTCTCCTTAGGAGGGATGAGTGGTATGCCCAAGTGAGTAGAACTTTGAGGATACCTTTCATTTGCAATGTTAAAATTTTAGTGATTTCCTTTGGTTGTCATTGAGTTTCTTAACATTATAGCCTGATCTTGTTGAATGATTCTCCTTTGGAGGTGCTTGTGGAAGCCTGGTAAAGAGAAAGTGGCAGCTTATTGAAGTATGAGTTTGAGCTTGCTGAAGCTGGTTGCTTGTTGAAGCTAGGGTTTTACTGCTGGTTGAAGTTGAAGTCAGGAGCTTGTTGAAGCTGGTTACTGGTTAGGGTTGGAGCTTGCTTAAGCTGGGAGCTTGTTGAAGTTGGTGTCCATTGAAGATTGAAAGTTTAGTGGATCTTGAGGGGATAAGAGCATTCATGAAGATGAAGGTTGTTGCTGTCAACTTTTTGCTGGTAAATCAATTGTTGCTGTCAGAGCTATTGCTTGTGCTGTTTGCTGTAGGAGCTGTTGAGCTGTCAGAGTTGACTTTGGGGTTTTATTTGTCTTTGTTGTACTGTTTGTTAATCTTCCCCTTGGGTTTGAAGTGAAGCTGTTTCACTTTGCCTGTTGTTTCCTGTTGCATACATGCATTTTACTGCTTTACTGTATGTATCTGTTTCTTTTGCCGTTTATCCCATAGGATCTCTGTTTCTCTCTGTGCAAGAGAGAAATATGATAGACATTAGGCTTTCATCCATGCATGACAACATTAGGGTAGTTTTGATTCCCTTTTCAACCATAGACTTTTTAGAGCTTCTTTCTCGTCTCATCCCAGAACAATTAAAAAACACAGTAATAAGGTTAATCGATGTCGTATGTTACGAGCCTTAAGCTATTTGAGAAAAGGTTGCTGGAGGGTCACTCTTCAGTAATCTGGCTGCTTAGTGTGTTACCCTTAGGGTGACATACGACGTAGTCACTCTCAAATCATAGTCTCTAGTGCGTCAGAGATTGCAAACACACTAAAAAAAACATTTCTCCCATAAAAGATTCAAACAAATATCAAAGTGTCATTTTGTCCGCTTGGACTCTTAATCAGAAGAAAACCTTTTTCAGAAGGATAAAAAAACAATCAAGACAGACTTGTGTCGTACGTGGCCCGAACTACGTTTGCTCTGATCTTTCATGCTGTATGAAAGTACGTAGGCATAGGATGCGATATCCTAGCGAGCAACCTTCCCCTCCTTTCCCGTAGGTAGGCGAACTACGTTGACTCTGATTTCTCGTTCCAGACGGGAATACGTAGGCATAAAGTGCGATACTTTGCCGAGTCATTTTATTTTCTTTTAACCCCAGACCTGTAGCATAGATAGAATAACAATCCGTACTAGAAAACAAGCGTGGATCCCGTCGAGTACGACGGACGTGAGGGGTGCTAATACCTTCCCCTTGCGTAACCGACTCCCGAATCCAGGATTTGGTTGCGATGACCATTTCTTTCCCGTCTTTGCGGTAGGTTTACTTTGAGCATTTCCTTTCCCTCTGTTGGGATAAATAACGCATGGTGGCGACTCTTCTGTTCAGCCGGCGCCAATTTTCGCAGTAGCGACACTCAGCCATTCTCCAACCCTCTTCAAAACCTGTATTTATTTCACCTTTCAAATTTCAACCTAATACACCAATCCAATCCAACCCTCTTCAACCCAAAACTCTAAAACCAAACCTTAACCATTCCAAACAAAAATCAAGCCCATACACACAAACCGAACTAGAAAGTGAGTAGAAGAAGAAGAAAGTGAAATGAATCAAAATAGAAACAAACCTAAACAGATTCAGACGCGAATCAAATGAACTGAGCAATTAAAACGAGTCAAAGTCGCGAACATAAAACAAGGGTAAAACCGATTCAAGAAACAAATCTGCAGAGGAAAGGTTAAGAATAAGTTTTGACGAGTTGTTGTAACCTTCCATTTTGTTTTGCCTTGCTTTTGGATCGTCTTGTTTTGATAATGTTGTTTTGAAACATTGCAATAACCTGATTTGTTTTGTCTTGAAAAATGATGTGATGTTGTTTTCTTTATAAACTGTGTTGCTTGATGATGTGGTAGTGTTTTGGGATTTGATTTTTTAAAAAAGGGTGAATATGCTGGCGTTGTTGTGTGTTACCCATGACCTTGTTTTTTTATAAATATTTGTGCTATTTTATTGTGTGATGGGCTTGGCAAAGCCCACAAAATTCTCATTCGTGCACCCTTGTTTTTCAACACCCACCATATTTCATTTTTTGTGTGTGTGATGGTTTGATATGTTCGTAAGCCTATGGATATTCCATATTAACACACACCTTATGTCTTACACACCCCTCTCATCTTGTTTTCTTCTATATATTATTTTTGTTATTTTTAACATTTTCTTTTCATTTTAGTTTCTTATTTTTAAGATTTCAAGTTTTTATTTATTTATTTCAATGATTTATTTCATTCGATTTTACTTCATTCCATTTTGATTTTCATTTCATTTCATAGTAATTTCGATTTTATATGCAGTTTTTTATTTTGGTATATGAAGTTTAAATATCATGAATATCGGCTATCGAGGTTGTTTAACCTTCATTATTTCAAATCGGTAGGGATTGATCATTTAGATCATTTTCTATACTTTGGGATCGTGATAGGTTACCTTCAATTAATCTATGAAAGTTTGTAATTAAGACGAGACAGTTCTCTTTTTCTTTTCGTGTGACACGATTCTTGGAGAATGATCTACATATCATTTCTCTATCGCGTTTTAGCACAAACATTGTTATGGACCGGCCTCCCATAACATGATCTTCCTGTTAGATCGTGCTACAATTGCTTAACATAGCGCTATAATGGATCAGATTCGAAAGGCAATCATCCGATCATTGACAATTAATTACTAACAAATGACTTTAATTTCTGTTCATTGTTATCTTGCTTTATCTTTCTATTCATGTTATCATTGTTATCATATTATTGTTCATATCTGTCATACCCTAATTTTGACCCTAAGATCTTGTTTTGCATCGTCTGCATAGCATATCACACTGTTTATTTTGGTGCTTTCTTTTTCAGGCACTTTGATGTCCGACTTTTATTTGTTTTAAACTGTTTCATTTCTCTTTAATTTTTAAACTAGTCTTTTAATATAAATATATTTTATTTTAAAAACTAGTCTTTTAATTTAATTATATTTCATTTATATTAATCTTTTAATTTAAGTATCTTTTATTTTTAAAATAATCTTTTAATTTAAATATCTTTTATTTTAAAAAATAGTCTTTTAATTTAATTATATTTTATTTTTAATAATTTTTTAATTTAATTATCTTTTATTTTTAAAATAGTCTTTTAAATATCTATTACTTTAAAAATAGTCTTTTAATTTAATTATATTTCATTTTTAATAATCTTTTAGTTTAATTATCTTTTATTTTTAAAATAATATTTTAATTTAATTATATTATATCTTTAAAATAGTCTTTTAATTTAATTATCTTTTAATTATTTTATTAAAATAGTCTTTTAATTTAATCATCTTTTAATTATTTTAGTTAAATTAGTTTTTAATTTAATTATCTTTTTATACTTAATTAGGTATTTTAGTTTAAAGTTTATTTTAATTAAATATTTTTTTACTATTGCATTTCCTTTTAAGAAAAACACATACAAATATTTTGTTTTAACCCTTTTAATATATGTGTTCCCTAAGTTTTAGAATATTTTTAATCCACTTGAAATCCTAATATTATATATTGATGGCATTGCAAAACAAGGGAACAAGGATATGATTTCTTCCCAAAACATATCTCAAACATGCTGAACTGAAAATGGAAGAAATCAAAAGCAATGTCACAACATGTTGGATTGAAAGAGGAAAGAAAACCAGAGCATGTTTTCCTCATTCATCAAAGCACTCACTTTCCTAAGGCCTATATATAAGCATCGCAACAACCATCGTAAAGGAAAAAAGCGGATAAACACCAACTCTACAGACTCCATCTTCATGTCTTCATCCATCATTTTCTTTTTCAAACTACTAAACACCCTCCTTAAACCTTTAAACAAATCAATCCACCAAATGAAACTTTGTTTTCACCACCAACACCGGTGACGTTCACAACAATATCCACCGCAAAACGACTCATCCCAATCTCTACTTCCCTCTTCTCACGCTGTCAACTCAAAATCCATCGCGATATAATACCACCAAGCAACACGACACCAACTTCCCTCTTTTTTAATGTCGTTGTAATAGTGCAGATATTTCTATTCTACTATTGTTCGTGGTGATTAATTTACATTTTGTTCGTTGCTTTGTTTTCGCATACAATGCCGGTTTCGGAAGCATTTTGATAGTTTGGTGATGATGGACTAATATTATTTTGTATATCGTATTGCTTCCTATATTGTGGTTTCAGTTACTTATAATGTTTGGAAACCATTCTCTTATTCTGTAATGTTTATGATAATAGTGTTAAAAGTAGTTATAATTTAGAGGGTATTATGATCTGGGTTATTACACTATTTTGAATTGTGGTTGTCCTGTTGGCAATAAAAAGTTATATAGAAATATTTGAAAAAGAAATTTCATACCATTAGTGTTAATGAGGTATTGTATGCTGATATAGTTTGATTTGTATATAATTTGGTTTGTTTAAATACTGCTAGCTTTTTTAAGATATACATATTTTGGTTAGTTTTTTTTATATTATTAGTGTGAATCTTAAAAGATATGTGTGAGTTTATGTACATGTAGACATAGATCCTATGTTTGGTAAAAAGATATATCTATATATTTTTTTCTTTTGGTTTCAAAGTTTACATATATATTGTTAATAGTATTTTTGACATTTATTTTATCTTTATCTTAATATCAATTTTGTAGCAACAAAATTTTATCATGAATAATATGTGTGTTTTAATATTGTTTTTTAAAATATACATATCTTCAATTTTGCTTTTAAAAAAAATCTTTTTTTAAAAAAAAATCTTTTAATTTTGTTTTAGATTTCTATTAAATTATTTAGCTTAATTTTAAATATAAAAAAAAACTCGAAATATTTTCTTTATAAATTATGTTAATTAATCCTTTTAATTTTAATTTGTTGTATTTAAGATTTAATCTTTGATCATTTTAATTTTCATTAATCTACTTGACTTTTAACTTTTGTGACTTGCAACTTAGTTTGCTTTTGCTTATGATTTCGATTCTTGCATCGACTATCTTTTTCTCATTATCTTATTCTCATCTCTATTCATCTAACTCATGCATTCGTTTTGTCATATTATTGCTCTTTTTGTTTGACTTCATCCTATGTTTTTTTTACTTCCTTATTTTAGGCTTGGCTATCTTATTAATTCATAATGACTTTTGAACTGTGTCTCGATTACTTGTTGATTACCTGTTTAAATCCAAGGGAAGCGTTTATGGTTGACTTCATTGTCATGTGCATCGCATTTCTCTTTTGCATTTTTAACCCTTTGTATGACCTTTGTTTCCCCTTTAGGTTAACTACCTTAGGTTGTATATACTTCGATTATTGTCTTTAGACTGATTACTCTAGGTTATGCCCCTTTCTTAAGATAAGATTCACTTAAGATTTTAACTTAGACAACTTACAATTAAAACATATTCTCTCACAAGAGAATTAGACATGATTCATCAACGTAGTCGAGATATAATTCTCCTACCCCATAATACGATTGCGAGATGTAGAATCTTTTCCACTTGAGAGAGGTGTGTGGCATATTTATCGATAACTATCCGAATTAGAGCCCTTCCACCAACGCTACGCAAAGACCATCTTCGATACATTTGTGGAGGTTAAGTCGAGTATTCTCCTTAAGATGACGACTCGTCTCTTCTCCTAGAATCAATCAAACAAACCTTCTTCCTCCTGGATCTTTGACCACAGTCAATGGTTCCTCAAACCTTTAGGGGAACTACAAATACTCTGATTCCACTCCCGTCAGGATACGTAGGCACAAGATGGGATTTATTGGCGAGTATACTTAGAAATAAGCCCCTAGATCTCTTACACTTAGCAAAACAACAATAACACAATAAAACAAGAGGTTCCTGTAGAGTACTACAGATGCTTAGGATGCTAATACCTTCCCTAAGTTTAACTAACCCCCGAACCTTAGACTCTCTAACTTATTATTTGCATTGCATACTTGTGGGTAATTCGATCTTTTTCCCTTTCCTTGGACAAATTAAAGACCGATGGTGAACAATGAATTAAGATTCTAGTTAATCAATTAGCTTGATATCCGATTCTCACCGTGACAGAAATGACGACTTCACTGGGGAATCTTTTGAGGGTTTCCCCTAACTTGTTTATTTGTATTTTAGTTGTATATCTATATATATGTTTATCATATTTGTTTATGCTTTGGGTTTTTATCTTTGTATGGTGAGATAAGTCATACACCCGGACTTGAGTGCACTTATGATAGGAAGGTGATACATTCGAGAAGGCTTATAGGGAGTTGATTCCCGACCAAGCTGACTTGAGAATCACCGTTTTGTTGAGGCCCTCTTGAGAATGGTACTATTGAACGAGTATTCGTGAAAACACTTACTATTTTCGACCTAGGAGTCTGTGATACTGGGAACCTTTAGTTACCCTTAACTCAACTTGGCCTTTCTTAGGACGTAGTGCGATGACTATGAGGAAATAGTCCCAAAATAGTTGATACGCAATACTACACTCAAAAGAGGTTCTCTTGAGAATATTATTAACTACCGAGTATTTGGGAAATTGATAATATCCGAAAGATGGACTGATGACTTTGAGAACCTTTTAGAACCCTTGTTCTGCAGGTACAAATAAACCCTTAGTCCATACTATTTGGGACGGGTAGACCATTACTTCAGGCTCGTGGACTTTCAAATCGAATTCTTTGTCTGTTTGAATATATGTGTAGATCTTTGTTTACATTTGTTTGTGCATACATGCACTCATAAACATCACGTTCATAAAAGTTTCATGGAATTCAAAGCTTTTGTTTACAAATATCATAGGTTTTACCATTGGATTTTGAAATTATACTCTATTTTTAATAAAATGAGATTTTCAGTTATCAAAAGTATTGTCCACTCTACAGTGTTTGCATAAATGACTTTTCAGTTCCTTGAAACTCGTCTGCATTTGCACTTGCATACGGCATTAACATCACATTCTCTGCATCTCAGGTTCTCACTCTTGCTTTTTCCCTTCAGAGGAGACGAGCTAATTCATCAGTACAATACTTGGGTCAATCAAAGAAAGAGAATGAAACACATTGAGCAAGAAAAGTCATGAACTCCATAAGAAAGTGACTACTTTGAGGGTTAGTATGGAAAGGCTCTCTGCTTTGGTTGAAACTCTGGTTGCTACTCAAAGTCAACCTTTTCCTCATATTTCTCAGACTCCGCTTCAAAGGATCGTGATTTCTGAAATCATGTCAATTCCCATTCCTGTGACTCCCATTAGCACTTCTAACAACTCTAAGAAGCTTGTGGAAGGTTTACCCAAGGAGAAGGAACAAGCTGTTAGAACACAAATTGGTTCTTAGTTATATCTCTATGTTTTGATGATAACTCTTACGAAATTTTGTATTAAGAAATTATATACTCTAAAATTTGTTTAAGTATGTTTGCTACAGATATTAAAGTGAATATTATTCTGAAAGAAAATTAGACCTAAACATGGAATTATGCAAGGTTCTGAAGCGTCAGAAGCATCTCTTAGAAGAATCTGAATGCTGCCTACAGAAGATTATGAGCACTGCCTACAGAAGGATCTGAAGCAGAAGCTACAGAAGCATCTGAAGCATTGAAGAGTTTATATGAAGAGTTTCTAACTTAGTTTATTTCAGAAGACTCTGATAGTACTACGCTGCCAATACTGAGGATCTGATTCCAAACTCTACTCTAAATTATTACACGATGAAAGCACACTTGCTGCAATGCTCTGATTTTGCAAACTCTGATGAACATCAAAGACTCTGACCATTCAAAGCTCTGATGTTATCTGCTTAAGTATTAGAAACTTGTTGAAGAAGAATTCAAAGTTATGTCCGTTGGATAGACCAAACGACTCTTTCCTCATTTATGCTAGACACAAGAACTCAGACAAAAAGGATTTCTCTGAACGTTCTACTTCTAGGAAAGGTCAAGTGATGTGAAGACAAAAAGGTTCCAGCTACTTTGCAGACACGGTCTTCAAAACATGCAACGTCTTGGATCTTCAGCCTATAAAAGCAAGTCTCCATCTCTCTTCTTCAGTTGACGAAATATTGAAAGAATTCAAAGAAAAGCTCTCATACAATTTATACTCATTGCTGAATTTATTTCATAGTTCTTAAAAACTTAAGTGTAAAATCACAGTTGTGATATAGCTTACTTAGAAGCATTTTAAACACTTGTTTAGTTTTACATTTGATTGTAAAAGTTCCTTAAGAAGACCCAGGTGTGGTCAGTTGTTCTTGAGAAGACTACGAACAGTTGCTCTTAGTGCTTGCTATTGTAATCAGTTTGATTAATAGTGGATTAAGTCCTTGTTGAGAAAGGCAAATCACTCTTGATAGGGTGGACTGGAGTAGTTGAGTTCAACGAACCAGGATAAAAATCTTTGAGTTTTTATTGCAAAAATATTTTCTATATACTTATTCAACCCCCCTTCTAAGTATTTTCTCACCTTCAGTTGGTATCAGAGCTCCGGTTCTGTGTGTGCTACCACTTCAGAGTGACAAAAAAGATCCAGTGAGAAAACTCTGATATATATTTGGTTGTTATTATGGCTGAAACTTCAACATCTAACAGCAACAACAAATATGAAGAAAGGGATAGAATCAGCACAAAACCCCCTATGTTTGATGGGGAGAAATTTGACTATTGGAAGGACAGGATAGAGAGTTTCTTCCTTGGTTATGATGCTGATTTATGGGACTTAGTCATTGATGGGTATGTTCATCCCACTGATGGGGATGGCAAGAAAATGGATAGAAAATCTATGACTGAAGCCCAAAAGAAGGAGTTCAGAAATCATCACAAAGCTAGAACAATCTTGTTAAATGCAATATCTCATACTGAGTATGAGAAGATCACAAACAGAGAAACTGCATTTGACTTGTTTGAGGCTTTGAAGATGACACATGAAGGAAACTTACAAGTCAAGGAGACCAAGGCTCTGGTGCTAATACAGAAGTATGGAGCGTTCAAAATGGAAGAATCTGAGTCTATAGAAACAATGTTCTCTAGATTCTAGATCCTCACAGCTGGTCTAAAAGTGCTGGACAAAGGCTACTCAACTGCTGATCATGTGAAGAAGATCATCAGAAGCTTGCCTATCAGATGGAGACCTATGGTCACTGCTCTGAAGCTTGCTAAGGATCTGAACAAGATCACTTTGGAGGAGCTAATCAGCTCACTGAGGAGCCATGAAATTGAACTTGGGGAAGATGAGCCTCAAAAGAAAGGTAAGTCAATTGCCTTAAAATCTAACAAATCTGTGAAAGCTTTGCAGGTGTTAGAAGAAAGTTCTGAAGTTTCTTCTTCTTCTGAAGAAGATGAACTGTCCCTGTTGTCTAGAAGAATCAACAGACTCTGGAAGCACAAGCAGAGGAAGTTCAAGAACTTCAAGAAGCCAGATCAGCGCAAGGAGTCCCCTGGACCAAAAAGATCTGAAAAGAAGGAAGTTGTTTGTTTTGAATGCAAATAACCTGGCCATTACAAGAATGAGTGTCCAAAGCTTCAGAAAGAAAAGCCTAGAAGAAAGCCTTAGCATAAGAATAAGGTTTGTAATACCCCAAATTTTACCCTTATATTTAGCCAGTCATTTCGCGTAGCATCTCATATGTACATTGCTAACCGCTAACCAGTTATGAAGGTGTTTGTTTTGCAGATTTGGTTCCAGGGGTATTTTGGTCATTTTACACAAATTCTACCAATTCCTTGAAGACGGGCTGTTATTAAAATTCTGAGGCATTTATCTATCACCAGGTCTGATCATATCAAGATCTTGGCATTTGGTCAGTTGGAATTTAATTACGAGTAGTGTTACTGTTGATGCTGAAACTGTTGTGATTACGGTACACATCCGTGTTTGGTTATGAAACGGTTGGTTAGCATTTAAATTGAGTTTTAATCAGATGATGAGTTTGAGATTACGAATGAGACAAGTGCAAATAAGAATATCCTTTGGGAGTATTTATGTTTTATGGCTAGAATAATGAATTTAAATATTTGTGGATTATTTCACAAGTGTTTGCAATTTATAACTAGAAGTAAACATAAACAATTGCAAGCTTGAATGATCAGGGATAAATGGAAGTTTTTAGGAATTTTTATTGCATAAGAATGTTATTGTACAAAAGGGTTTGAATCATTTTACATTTGAGTGGCCGTAAAATTACAACTACAGAGATTACATTGACTCTAAAAAAATCCTAAGTCCTAGAACTTCATGTTGTCTTTGAACTTCTCCACGAATCCTCGACTAACCTGCACATCAAAAAGGAAACAAACAGTGTAGAAAAAATGTTAGAAGTTTTTTTTGGCACTCTCAGAACAATGTCATCATCGAGTGCCGGGAGTGGCACAACCGAAGCTGCGTCCTACCCCCGTTACCGATCCGCGCCGTGGGCGTCAGATCAGGTAATACCTGTTCTTATCGATACGGGACATCCGAGAGATAGAAAAAATAAAAGAAGCGGGACTGATTCGTTTTGCCACGATTGGATTTCCAAACTGATACGAGAATAAGGCAACATAGGCAAGTTTTGACTCAGACCCGGATGCCGGCAGGTCTGAGCCCCCTTGGTTTCAAAACTTCCAACACCTGAAAAGCCACAAGCATCATCAGAACTCAAAGCATAAACAAAACCAGGAAGGGGCTCGCGCCAATACAGGTATGAATAGCCACCAAAGAAAACAAATCTGTTACCAAACAGAATGAAGACCCATGGTCCAGCAGAATGAAAATCAAGTTCGAAATAGAACAAGAGAAGCCAAACTATGGCATCAAGTTGCACAGGACAGAAAACAAACCATCAAACGATGCAAGTTCATGTGCAAAGGTCCTACAAATCTGTCATGAATGAAAAATATTCAGCAGGATCCAAAGAAGCGCAACAGCATACCAAAACAAGAGAGCAGGTCAATTCACAACAACTCTGAACCAAACAAGTGAATTCACATCATAAAAATCAGAAGTGAATAAACGGACTGCACATCCAAGTTCTGATGCCTAAAGCGCCTCAACAAGAATGAGAAACGGAGGCAAGATGTAAACCCAGAAAGATTATCAGAACCAGCTCGAATACAAGGGACTCAGTCCATGTCAATAAAGACTGTCATAGACATTACAATTGGAAGCACTGGGCTCAGCTCAACATCATAGCCCATTGAATCAACCTGCCAAAACTGCACAGAAGAGCTGAAATTCACGTCAGTTCAGAATTGCAAGCAGTATTAAATCATGGCACGGATTGTACCAGCAAGAATAATCTAATATAAACATGTCAGTTCATGAGATAAACAAGTTATCAAACCATACTTGGTTCATAAAACAAACAAGTGCATAAACACGGGGCTCAGTTAATCAAACATCATAGCCCAGGTCATCATCACCAATTCAATCAGAAGCAGCAATATGATCAGAAGCCAGGATGTAGTATCCTGTTCCAAATGGTTCAGACAAACGTCATCACTACCATGTACCCTTCTCGGCGGCAAAGATCAAGGCAAAGTGTCCATCCTGAAAGAAGAAAAAGAAAAGTAAGTGCTAATGATCAGGATTGAATCAAAACAAAATCGCATCAGGAATCAAATCAGTATCCAAATTCCCCAAAAGCAATCCAATTCACATCTGCAAGAGTCTAATCAGAAGATGATCAAATCAAATTGAATCTGGAAATAGAAAGTTTCGAGTCAGGTCCAAATCGTATCCTATTGGAACTCAATCTGGGAAAAATAGAAACAAATCAAAATGAACCCCTCAAGAAATCTCGTGAATTAATATCAGATGCCAATCAATCCAATCTGAAGGCAAACCATATCAGAAAATAATAGAGATTTTGATTTGATGTCAATCCTAAAGCAGATCAAAACAAATCAGTTCAGGTTATTAAATCGAACAGGGTCAGAAGAATCAGCTGGAAATCAGAGACCAATCAAATCCTAAAAGGGGAAATAGGATCAGATGGAACCAAATCGTATCCCATTGGAACTCATTTTGAATCAATCAACGAATCAGTATCAAATTCATACCAGAAAAATGAATTTCAATCTCACCAAAACCCCAATCAGGATTCCAAGAGAAGAAATGAGATCCCAATCGTATCAGAAAGCATCCTATTGGAACTCAATCTGGAAAAATCAAAATCAAATCGCATCAACACAAAATCAAATCAGAACATCAAACACAAAATCAAATCTCAGAGTAAGAGAGAGATAAAGAGAAATTATAAATAGGAGAATACAACCTGATGGGAGGGGATCGTGTAAAAACCCTAGAACGTAACCGCGAGAGAGAGAGAACGAAGAACACCCAGATTGCGTACAAACCCTAGCGAAGGAAGGAGATCGCGAAACCCCAACGGCCGAGACTCAGAGACGACGTCTCATCATCGTCGCCGTCCATCACCTTACGAACAAAGCCACGAGCGAAACACCGGAGGAAGAGATCACCTTCGCCGTTTGAAGGGCGGGCAATCGATTCCAAGCCTCAGAGGAAAGCCTCATCACCGGCCGTTTCACCATAAAAGTGAGCCAGGATTGCTTATCATTACTATTTTGTATGTGTTTTTCAGGATCGCGAAGGAGAACGGAGAAGAAGGTGCATGGCGATCGTGAGATAGATGAGGGAAGAAGAAGAAGTAAAACGGCGCCTCAAGAGCATTAGGGTTCTGAGAACCCTAATTGCTTTCCAAAAGTGTAATCCAACCGGGTTGGGTCCGGGGTGATGACCGGCCCAACCATTTTATGTTTTGTGTTTTTTATTTTATTTTTTAAAAAATTATGTTTATTATTTGTTTTAAAGTGTTTTAAATTTTTTGTTTTTGTGAAGATATTATAAATAAATAAAACTTTTTTTTTAATATAATAAAAAAACCTTTTTTTAAAAAAATAAAAAGA
The DNA here is from genome assembly GCA_963859935.3 of Lathyrus sativus. Taxonomy (NCBI): domain Eukaryota; kingdom Viridiplantae; phylum Streptophyta; class Magnoliopsida; order Fabales; family Fabaceae; genus Lathyrus; species Lathyrus sativus. The sequence continues at coordinate 792,326,530 of OZ012735.1, read as the reverse complement.
TTAAAACTTTTTTTAATATAAAATTAAAACTTTTGTAAATATAAAAAATGAAAAACTCTTTTTTTAAAAATAATGAAAAATAAAATCTTTTTTTTTAAATTCTTTTGTAAGCTAAATCATTAAATATTAAATAAAACAATAATGGATCTCGAGTTTGTATCTCATTTTCTTCATTGCCTCGTAATTCATCTGATAGCTGGTTGACTATGCCTACTAACGGGTGTTCATTTTTTGCAGTTCATATTTAGTGTATTGAATTTTCATTTAAGTTTCATTCATATTTGTATCTGTATCTCAATTGTAATCTCGCGAACCTAATAATCGCGTTTACTGTTCGCATTTAATTTCTGCTGATGTATGATTTAAATTTCTGCTGATGTATCGCAATATTTCTGTCACCTTACACTCCGAAGGAATTAGGTCTAGCATTTGACCGCCGTGTCAATAGTCCTCAACTTCAAACCCTTACAACCTCACAAACCCTAATTTTCACAAATGCCTCGCCGCAGGCAAAATTACAATTTTACCCCTAGCATTAGGTCAAAGAGCCGCCGCGCTCATTTTAGGGTTTCCCGCCATGGAATCCCTAACTTAACCTAACTTAACCTAACCTAACCTAACCCTAATTACAACTTAACAATTCAACGTAGAGATTTGGAGTTTCTACACTCCACGTAAGCGTGTCCTTAAGATGCGTTTATTCCCCTTGAGACCTTGACCACAGTCAAGAAGTCTCTAACCTCCCTTTTGAGGGGAACTACGATTACTCTGATTCCACTCCCGTAAGGATACGTAGGCACAAGATGCGATGTCTTGCCGAGTAAACTTAGAATTAACCCCTTAGGTTTATTTTCTCACTTTTAATCCTTTGTACATATACCTTAAGCAAATAAATAAAGCAAATAGTAAACATTTGAATAAAAGGTTCCTGTAGAGTACTACAGAAGTTTAGGGTGCTAATACCTTCCCTAATCTTAACCAACCCCCGAATCCTAGAATCTCCCCGCATTGTGTTTACGATGAAAAAATAGGTTTTCCCTCTTTTGACCTTTTCCTTCGGATAAATCAAAGAGCGGTTGTGAATTGAATTGCGATTCAAACTAATTAATAGTTTGTGATCCTATTTCCACCGCAACAAGGTTCTAATGGCAACCTGGGATGATTCAGATGATTCTGAATCTTCATCAGATTCTTAAGAAGAATGCGCCAACATGGCTCTGATGGCAGGTGTGGAAGATCAGATTGAAGGATTATATGGATCTGAATTTGATTTTGAATCTGACTCAGAAGAGGTACTTTCTGATCTTACTAGGGAATAACTTATTAAAGTTTTATCAGAAGTTCTGAAGAACTATAATCAGATTAAGCTCAAATGCAAGAAGCTTAAATGCAATCTTGAATCTGAGAATAATTTGTTAAAGTCAGAAGTTTTTGAGCTCAAAGAAAACAATTTAAAAATGAAAAACAATTTTGAAAAAGCTCAACAAGACTCTGAATCTGAAACTAAGTCAAAATGCAAAAATATTTTAGAAGAATATGACTATAGTTTTCAGAAGTTTCTGGCTAAGAGCATAGATAGAAGCAAGATGGCTTCAATGATCTATGGAGTTAGCAGAAACAACAGGAAAGGAATTGGATATGAATCTTCCTCTGGAAAGGATTTAAATCCAATGCCTATTGATAAACTTGTTATTAAGAAAACTCCCTTATACTCTCATTTTAAGTTTGGTCATCTGAATGATATTAAACACACACGTTCTGATCAGAACGTTCCTGTGTTTAAGCCAAAAGTCATTCAGAACAAAACTGTTGTAAAAAGACAGAATTTCAGACAAACTTTCAAGGCAACTAACCCAAAAGGACCCAAAAAGATCTGGGTACCTAAGGATAAGATAATCCCTGTTGCAGATGTATTTAGCAGAAAAGTCAAGACGCCAGTCATGGTACATGGACTCTGGCTGCTCACGTCACATGACAGGAGAAAGGTTTATGTTCTAAAGCCTGGAGCTTAAATCTGGAGGAGACGTGAAGTTTGGAGGGAATTAGAAGGGCAAGATTATTGGCAATGGTAACCTTCCCTCTATATCTAATGTTTTACTTGTAGAAGGATTAAAGCATAATCTATTGTTCATAAGTCAATTAAGTGACAATGGTTATGACATAATCTTTAATCAAAAATGTTGCAAAGTTGTTAGTCAGAAGGATGGCTCAATCCTATTTAATAGAAAGAGGAAGAACAACATTTACAAAATAAATCTTTCAGAACTTAAGGTTCAAAATGTTAAATGCCTTATGTCTGTTAATGATGAGTAATGGGTATGGCACAGAAGATTGAGGCATATTAATATGAGACGTATATCTCAGATTAATAAACTCAATCTGGTCAGAGGACTTCCTAAGTTGAAGTTCAACTCAGATGCTCTTTGTGAAGCATGTCAAAAAGGAAAAATTTCAAAATCTTATTTTAAAACTAAGAATGTTGTTTCAACTTCAAGACCATTAGAGTTACTTCACATTGATTTGTTTGGACCAGTGAAAATTGCATCCATCAGAGGCAAGAAGTATATATTAGTCATTGTTGATGACTATAGCAGATGGACATGGGTGAAATTCCTAAAACACAAGGATGAGTCACATTCTGTGTTCTTTGACTTCTGCAAACAAGTCCAGAATGAAAAAAAATTTAAAATTGTTAAAGTCAGAAGTGATCATGGTGGCGAATTTGAAAACAAATATTTTGAAAAATATTTTAATGAAAATGGCATTGCTCATGATTTCTCCTGCCTTAGAACTCCACAACAGAATGGAGTTGTAGAGAGGAAAAATAGAACTCTGCAAGAAATGGCCAGAACCATGATCAACGAGACTAATCTGGCAAAGCACTTTTGGGCAGAAGCAATAAACACAACGTGTTATATTCAGAACAGAGTGTCTGTAAGACCTCTTCTGGAAAAGACTCCCTATGAATTATGGAGGAACAGGAAACCCAACATTGCTTATTTTCATCCTTTTGGATGTATATGTTATATGTTGAACACTAAAGAGAATCTTAACAAGTTTGATTCTAAAGCACAGAAGTGTTTCATGCTTGGCTATTCTGAACGCTCTAAAGGCTACAGAGTATACAATATTGAAACACAGATTGTGGAGGAATCTGTACATGTTAGATTTGATGATAAGCTTGGCATTGAAAAGCCAAAGCAGTTTGAAAATTTTGTAGATAGAGAAGTAATTCTCACAGTCTCTGAAGGCTCAGAGGCAGAAAAAGCTCAAGTGAAGGAACCAGAAGCAACGCCAGATGCAATTCCTTTAGCTTCTCAAATGAACAACTTAAATATTTCTGAAGAATCAAATGTTAGAGGATCATCTTCCAGAATCAAGACCTCTCACCCAGAGGATGTGATAATTGGAAAGAAAGATGACCCCATAAGAACAAGATCCTTCCTCAAATCATCTGAAGCGTCATTATTTGGGTTGGTGTCATTTATTGAACCAACTTCTGTGGATGAGGCTCTGCAAGACAATGACTGGATAATTGCCATGTAAGTAGAGCTCAATCAGTTCACAAGAAATGATGTTTGGGATTTGGTTCAAAGACCAAAAGGATTCAATATAATTGGAACTAAATGGGCCTTCAGAAACAAGTTGAATGAGAAAGAAGAAGTTGAAAGAAACAAAGCAAGGCTTGTTGCTCAAGGTTATAGCCAGCAAGAAGGAATTGATTATACCAAGACTTATGCTCCTGTAGCCAGGTTAGAGTCTATTCGTTTACTCATTTCTTTTGCTGCACAAAATAACATCACTCTATATCGGATGGATGTTAAGAGTACCTTCTTAAATGGAATTATAGAAGAAGAAGTTTATGTTCACCAACCTCCTGGTTTTGAAAGTGAAAAATTTCTAGAACATGTTTTTAAACTAAAGAAATCTCTTTATGGTTTAAAACAAGCTCCCAGATCTTGGTATGAAAGATTAAGCAATTTTCTTCTGGAGAAAAATTTTATCTGAGGCAAAGTGGATACAACTCTCTTTTGTAAAACATCTAAGAAAGATCTGTTAATTTGTCAAATATATGTGGATGATATTATATTTGGATCTACCAATGTTATGCTGGGAAAGGAGTTTGCTCAATGTATGCAGGATGAATTTGAGATGAGCATGATGGGAGAATTGAGATTCTTTCTGGGAATTCAAGTCAACCAGACTCCAGATTGCACTTACATTCATCAGACTAAATATGTTAAAGAGCTTCTGAAGAAGTTTAACATGACTGATAGTAAGATGGCAAAGACTCCTATGCACCCAACAAGCACTCTTGGTAAGGAAGAGGTAAGTAAGAAGTAGATCAGAAACTCTACAGAGGTATGATATGATCTCTTCTCTATTTAACTGCTTCTAGACCTGACATTCTATTCAGTGTATGCTTGTGTGCAAGATTCCAATCAGATCCTAGAGAATCACACTTAACAGCTGTTAAAAGGATTCTAAGGTATCTGAAAGGTACTTTTAATGTGGGTTTGTGTTATAGAAGATCTAATGATTTCAAATTAGTTGGATTCTATGATGCTGATTACACTGGAGACAAAGTGGAAAGAAAAAGTACTTCTGTAAGTTGTCAGTTTCTGGGAAGAAATCTAATCTCCTTGTACAACAAGAAACAACCTACAATTGCACTATCAACTACAGAAGCAGAATATATTGCTGCTGCAAGATGTAGCACGCAGATGCTCTGGATGAAAAGTCAGCTAGAAGACTATCAGATCTTTGAGAGTAATATTTCCATATTCTGTGATAATACTTCTGCTATATGTTTGTCTAAAAACCCCATTTTACACTCTAAGGCAAAACATATAGAAATTAAACATCACTTCATCAGAGACTATGTTCAGAAGGGTGTTATAAACTTAGCCTTTGTTGATACATATCATCAATGGGCAGATGTTTTCACAAAACCCCTTGCCGAAGATAGGTTCAAGTTCATTCTGAAAAATATTGGTATGGAACTTTGTCCAGAATAATATTTATCAGAAACAAACTTCTCAGATGCAAAATGCTTAAGACTCTGAAGTATTTCATTTGTCATTTATTTGATTTCTTGAATTATTATTTTTGTGTGGATCTGAACTATCCAATCTCAAAAGATTTGAACGTTGGCTAACGTTTCATTTCTCAAGAGAATTCAGAAGCACATGCAAGCAAACACGTGTCACTCTGAATCTGAAAAGATGGCGTGTACAACACTGAAGAGACGTTTGAGGTATTGTTTGAATAGTTAAATTCTTGGTTTTCCCCCCAAATTGTCATAATCAATTAATGCTTTGAAATGATTATTATTCTTTTCATTAAATGCTATTAATTGCTAATTGAGAACATGCTGAATGTGTCTGTTTGTGTGCCTTAACTTTTCTCTATAAATACCACAAATCACACCATTTCACACTTTTCACTTCACAAACACGTATATGCATTTCTGTTTGCTCTTCAGTCTCCATCTTAACCCTAAACCTAAACCTTCATCATCTTCAACAATGGCCACTTCATCTTCAACCTCAGATCAGTTTCAATCAATAATGGCTGCAGTTTCATCTTCAAACATGGGTGCTACTTGTTGCACCCCAAAATTTGACCAACAATTATTTATCCATCAAGTGTTTGCAGGTTGATACCTTCATCAGAAAGTTCAAGAGAATTGGTTGAAACCAGAGTGGTGTGTCTCCTAGCTTGAGAATTGTGGGAATTCCTCAGATGATTCAGAGACTTTGAGAATGAACTTGGAGATTTGAGAAAGCCTATGAGATGTCTTGAAAGCCATCATGAAGTCCAGAGAGGTCATTGTGCAAGAATTCAGAAGATTCAACCATGAATGGTAGAATTAGGGTTTGACTGGGTCAACCCTAGGTCAACTAAAGTTTTGGAGAAGATTGAGACCCAATCCAAGGGCCATGAGATCATGGAATGATGTATGGAGATGTTATAAAGATGATTCCTAGACCAACTCATCATGACTGAGGAGTTTGAGAAGTTTTAAGCCAGGGTTTCTAAGGATGGATAGTGAAAAAACCCTAGTTGGATCCCTATCTTCCAGGCAGTTTTAGCTCAAGATGTGATTGATATCTCATCTTCCCACAACATGAATGTTGTAGAGCTTGTTCTTAGCTTTAATTTGAGTGGTGGAAGTCCTTGATAGGAGTTGCAGATCTCAAGTTATGGTTTTGACAAATTACAGGTCATCTGAGGTATGTGAATCTGGGTCTTTGAAAGTCACCCAACTTGCAGACAACTTTTGCCCTAGTAGGATGATTCCTATGATTTCTTGGTCAACATGAATGTTTAAGAGCATCTTCTTAGCTTTAATTTGAGTGGTATAAGTCCTTGATAGGATTTGTAGAACTCAACTTATGGTTTGAACAAGACAGGGGTATTTTGGTCATTTGGCAGTTATAGGTCATTTTAAGCAAAGGCCATATCTCCTAGTTCCAAGCCTCAAATGGAAAAACTCAAAACATGAAAGTTGTTCAAAATGGGATTTTAAGCTTAGAAAAGTGGTCATGAGTTATTGAAAAAGCTTGTAGCAAGGATTTACAAGATTGGGTAAAAATGACCTAAAAATGGCTTATAAGTTGAAAAAGTTGAAATTGAATTTTGGTTTAGGAGATGTACAAATCCAAAATGGGTCATCCAATATGTCATTTTGACTCCAAACATTTTTTTAAAAACAATGGTTCAAGTAGAATTTTGATTTGAAGCATAGAAATAGGGGTTACTTTGTAATGTTGTTACTTGAATCATAAGGCAACTTGACAAAACTTCACCAAAGGCAAGGAAGTGCATGTTTTTCACTCATTCTTTCTCAATATCTCTTGTAAGGAGATTTTAAAGCCAATTTGACAAGCTTAAGGCATGAGATATGATATATACCATGTATCACTTCAAGAGAAGTTCTAAAACTTTCCAAATGATTCCACAAGTTTCTAGATGGATCTAGATTATTCTTTTGATTGTTATAAGAAGGATGAACCACAATGTGAAAAAGGTTGGTGATAATTGTTGGTGAGTGGTGAGATTAGAGTGTAAAAAAGTGAGATTCTTCCATTTGCATTTCCATAACAAACTCTCTTTCTCTTCCATCTTCATTCTTTTCTTCTCCACAAACACATTACTCTGATCTTTAGGAGCAATTGCATACCAAATTGAAGGTAGATCCATGGAAGATTGAAGGTGTAATATCCAAATTGCAAAGAAGGCAAATTGATCTCAAACTCAAGACACGAGCACTCTCTCTCAATTCTTTTGCATACAGTACCTTTATCATCAATCAAAGATCCATTTTGGAGAGCTGCACGAGTTGAATTGCAAGAGAACCACCCCTGCCATCATCAAGTAACAGGTTTGCAAAAGCACTTGTATCTCCTTATTTATGCACTTCTAGACTAGGTAGTTAGCATAGAACTATTAGAGACCAATAAGTTATCAATCATGGAAAATTTGAGTACATTCTGAGAGGTTTGAAGATTTGACATGAAACTTTAGGGATCAAGAATTCATTGTACAGTGGGTGTTAATCTTAGTGCATTAGTTTAGGTTAATCAGGGCCGTGAGAGGAGCATTTTTGTATCAATAAACTGGCAAAACATTGAGGTGAAAGTTTGAGCATTAATGGAGTATGTGCTATCGGGTTTGCAATTTGGGCGTGTGTTAATGAAAACTATGGACATAGCTAGGTTTAGGGGAAGAAGTAGAGCAAGTTTGCTCTTGGAAGTATTGAGTTTCGTTGAGAAACGAAGGAGAACAAGCCATTGGAAGATTCACGGTTGAAGCTCGTGCATGGAGTTCATACTGCAAACCCTAACAGAGCTCAAGGTTGAAGATGGCCACCGTGCGTTGGATCAGGCCTTGAATGTTGACTGGACTTTCCATCCAACGGCTGCAATTCAAATCAAAAGTGGAGGGAAGCCACGAAAGTGAAACGCTGCGTTCAATTAAGTGGAAAATCCTGGGCTCAGCAATTCAGTGCTATTGGCACCCCACCCTCGGCCCAAATCCAAGTTTTAACTAAAAAACATTGCTATTCATACCGTCGTTTTACCATTTTTTGTTTGATTTTTCTTTTAATTTTCTGAAGCGTGTGGGCCTATCTCAATTTGATATCTGCACCCCCCAGGCTCCTGGCCCAATGATCAATATAACTGAGGCGCGTTGCTCATGACACCCCCTCCCCTTTATTTCATTTTCTTTTCTTTTAATTTCTTGCATATTCAAAAATTCATAGAAAATAGAAAAATTAATATTTTTCATTTCTTCTTTTTTCCACATATCCATAATCATGTCTAGAAAAATGTAACTAAATAAAATCCCATTTTATTTTCCTTTTAATACTTTTAGCATATTATTTTTGTAAATGGTATTTTTGATTGATTTAGTTGATACTTAATTTTGCCTAATTTCTTTTAGGACTTTCCCTTAGGATTTTTGAGCCATTATTTTTGGCATAGTTAGATATTGAACCCTAGTTCACATAGGATTTAATTCTCAATTTATAGATTAAATTTGATATAGTTTGCTTGTTTGATATTTAGGTGCTCAAATTAGGGTTTTAGGTTGTATAAGTAGATTTGAACCATTTTGTTTTGGGGTTTATAGGCCAAGTTAGTGTATAGGGAATATATGGGTTAAGGGTAAGCATGTATAGAGTCCCCTAGAATTTTACTAGAATATTATGTGGTATTTTAGTATTTTTAATTGATTTTTGAATGTATAGTTAGGATGTGTGTTGCTTAAAGGCATAGTTTGTATTGTTGTGCTTGTTTTTCTTCTTCTTTGAGTGTGTGAGCCTTGAAGATTGAGTTGAAGACCTTGTGGATCATCATTGAAGCTTTGAAGACCTTGCAGAGGAGTTTAGCTTAGATTTTGTTGTTTTGTTTATAGGATTATAAGTGCATAGGTAGAGCTTTAGATAGCATAATTCTATTCAATAAACAAGGAGTGTCCTGTTCACCTCCTTCCTTCTCTATGACATGAAGTCCCTTAAGGGTATTCACCTCTCTCCTTTGGAGGGATTAGTGACCTTGCCCTTTGAGGTAGAACTTTGAGAGAGCCTTTCCCTTTGATGTTAAGTCCTCAATGGCATCCTTTGGAAGTCAGTGAGCACTGTAACATCCTCACCTCATCTTGTTGACTGAATCTTGTTTGCTGGAGCATTTGAGCCATTGAAGACAGAAGCTGAAGCTTTGAAGAGGATGATTCCTTGAAGATTATTGAAGTCTTAAGACTTTGTGAAGATCAAGTTGATGCTTGAAGATCCCTGCAGATAGTGAAGCCTGAAGGTGGAGCCGATCAAAGAAGCTGAAGCTAAAGGGGAGAAGATGAGTTGATACTCATGTTGTAGGGTTGATACCTGGAAAGCAAGTGATCTCTGAAGTCTGAAGACTGAGTTGCTGCTGGAGGAGCTGAGGCTTTCTTCTGTTTTTCTTTTCTGTATTGTTTGTTTTGTTTGACTTGTCTGTTGCATTAGACTAAGCTCATCTAGAATAAGTTCAGTTTAAGAGCATGATTGCATTAGAGGTTGAGTTGCTCCCTCTGCTTGTATTGTTATTGCGTGGCTTTGCTTGCGGGTATTCGGTAGAGCCCAGCTCCCTTGCCCATGTGTTTATTTTGCTTGATAGCATATTCTCTTTTATCTGTATGATTGCAGTTTACTGTTTAGTGCTTGATAGCATGTTGTTTATTTTTCAATATGATTACTGTTATTTCATGACTGGCTTGAGGTCGAGACGAGCTTGTGGAGGCTGAAGCCCCACACACATTTCCTCCCTCACTTGCATTGCATGCATTTTACCGTTAAAGCTGATGCTTTTGTCTGTTTTGGTGTATCATTGACATGATTCCTTAGGACTCTCATTTCCTTTGATAAGGATTTGATGATAGACTTATAGGTTGAAACCTATGCATGACAACATCTAGGAGTTCCCTGTTCAAACCTCAACCATAGGATGAATCCATGGCATGACAACAGTAGGACTTGATAGTCTCCCTCCTAGTTGGGCCTGTTCTCTTCTCATCTCAAAACAGTTTAAGATACAGTAATCATGAATGATTTCTTTCGTACGTTACGAGCCTTAGGCTATCTGAGAAAGGATTGTGGGAGAGTTTCTTTTCCACAGTCTGGATGTTTAGTATGGTACCCTTTGGGTGACATGCGACGCATTCACTCTCAGGTCATAGTCTCTAGTGCGGTTGAAATCGCAAACACAATAGAAAACACTTCTTTCAAAACAGGAAATAAGCTGTAGTTTCCCGAACTACGTGAGCTCTGATCTCTCATACCTGTTGAGAGTACGTAGGCACAAGATGGCGAAGTCTTGGCGAGCTACCTTCCCCCATAACCCTTCGTAGGCCGAACTACGTTGACTCTGATTTCTCATTCTCTGATGAGAATACGTAGGCATAAAGTGCGACGCTTTGCCGAGTCATTTTTCTTTTCTTTTTCAGCCAGCCTTGATAGGTAGATAGATTATAACCAACCCATCCAAGTAAACAAACAAGCGAGGATCCCGTCGAGTACGACGGACGTGAGGGGTGCTAATACCTTCCCCTTGCGTAACCGACTCCCGAACCCAGACAATGGTTGCAATGACCTTGTCTTACCCTTATTCGTCAGGTTTTTCCGATCATTTCCTTTCCCGCTCTGAAGGATAAATAACGAAAGGTGGCGACTCTTCTGTCATGCCGGCACCTTATTTTCGCGCAAGCGACAGCTGGCGACTCTGCTGGGGACTCCAACGGTTCCCTGCGAGAGTCAATCCCACCGCTTGTGTGTTTGTTTGTTGGGTTGCGTTTATTTATCGCATTTTTACTTCTCGCACTTTATTTCCCGCATTTTATATTCAGTAAAATATGATTATTTGTGCTGTTGTGGGATGGGAGTTCTGATGAGTGAGAAGCCAGACCCAGGCTTGAGTGCACCATAGACTTAGAGTGGAAATTAGTGCGCACGTGCTTGCTTTGCAGGCACTAGTGTCTCATGAAATCCACGCTCAGACGAGGTTCATCCGGTTGGCTTCACTTTCAACCCTTTGGGTTGAGACGGTTGCTGGTTTGGTGGATTGTCGACTCTGGGGACCGATCATTTGTGATTCAGCTAAGTGAGGCCTCTTCAAGACTTGATGATGCCACTCCTTCTGGGAATCGTATCATCAGTTTTGAAAGTCTGTGACGCTGATGAACGCATAGGATGTCGTACCTTGAGTCAGTCTAGGTCCATACCTGTGAGTGGGACTGGGTTTATTGCAGGAAACTTAGACCTTCAGACTACCTGGTTTTCTTGACAGTGAATCAGTTATGTTGGTACCAGGGTTCTCAGTTGCAGACTCGTCCGTTCTGGACAGAGCAAGTTTTGATCAGAGGATCTCATCATCGGGTGTTTGTCTGTTCTTGATAGAGCAAGCTTTGATCAGTGTATTATCATCAGTGGTTTGTTCTTGATGGAGCAGATTTTGAGTGAGGTCTGAAGATCTCATCAGCAGATGTTGTTTGTTCTTGATAAGGCAGATTTTTGATTTGGGGTCTGGAGACTTCATCAGCAGATATTCCTTGATCTTGCACCCGGGGTCCTTATTATCAGGCACTTATTCTTGTCAGAGCAGAATTTTGATCTCGGTCCTATCAGACGGTTATTCTCAGCAGATCAGATTAGTAGTCTTACACCGGGGTCTTCTTCTCATCAGTGACTGTTGATACCGAATCTCCACAGCAGCTACCTGGATATATTATTGCATGCTTGCATCTTGCATTAGTTTGCATATCCATTTGCATTCCATTAACGTGTGTCTGTGTTGCAGGTACCGTTTCCCCGATCCCGGATTTCTCGCCTTCTGCTGTTATTATGGCCTCCCGCAGGAAGACTGTTGCGTACAAGTTCCCGACCCCCGATGTGTCGAAGCTGACTGGTTTGATAGCCCTGGCAGGGGATTCTGTGAAGGATAGGTTTAGGAAGTCTTATGGAAGGTTGCTTAGTCTGGTTTGCAAACCTTCTACGTCCGAGTTGAATGGGTTACATGCTCTTCTGCAGTTTTATGACCCTCCCTTGAGGTGTTTCACTTTTTGTGACTTCATTCTCGCGCCGACATTGGAAGAGTATGCTGATATGCTGGGTGTGCCTATCAAAAGGCAGATGCCTTTCGTCCACATGGATGCTGAGCCTGATCTGGCCGGTTTAGCTTCCTCACTCCATTTGAGCGCCTCTGAGTTAGTGGTGACGAGTTGGAACAAGGTTCCAGGGTTCTCCCTACAGTTTCTGATAGCTAAGGCTCAGCAGTGTGCTAAGGACAAATGTTGGGACGCATTCAATGCCATCCTTGCTTTATGCATATATGGCATTATCCTGTTCCCCAGCATGCCTGATTTCGTGGACTTTGATGCATTCCACATCTTCGCCTCAGGGAATCCAGTCCCTACTCTGGTCGGAGACGTATATCACTCAGTGCATTACAAGAATGAAAACCGGAGAGGGAAGAATGTCTCATGCTGCGTACCGTTGCTATACAGATGGTTTGATAGTCATTTGCCCAAGAGGGGGTCTTCCGTCTTGTCTGCAGCCACAGCTGAGTGGCCTGAGCGTCTGATGAGTTTGTCGGCAGAAGACATTGATTGGTTCGTTGACAGAGACAGGTTAGGCACCAAGGTGATCTTCAGTTGTAGTGGGTTTCCTAACGTACCTCTGATAGGTAGGAAGGGTTGCATCAACTACAATCCATCATTGCTAGTTCGTCAGTTCGCATATGCTTTGAGAACTCCACCGAAGGAGGAAGAGGTACAGGAATCTCTGTACCTCACGGGTACTCTAGAGGGGGATTTGTTGTCCAAGCTTCAGTATGCGTGGAACAATATCAGCACGAGAGGAAAGCCGTTGTTGGGAAAGAGCAACAGCCAAGCCTACCCTCCTTATTCAGCTTGGATCAGAGCCAGAGCCAGCGCTATAGGGATGCCATTCCCTCACGTCATACCAGAGAGTCCTCCACCAGTTGAAGAGCCTACCACTGTATCCATTCATCAGCACAACCAGGTATTGGCTGAGCGAGATGAACTGAAGCGGGCAAATGTAGAATTAGAGAAGGAGTTAGCTCGACTTCGAAGTGAACGGAATGAAGCCGTACATGCTCTCAAGAAGCAAACAGAGTCGGTGAACCAACTGGGTGCAGACTTGGCAAAGCAGATTGCTGATCGGGAACGCTTAGGTCAAGATTTCAGGGTTGCTAATGATGTACTAGCTACGAAGAAGCAGCATCTGGAAGAGGCATATCGGAGGATATCTAAGTTCGATCAGCATTGGAAGACCTCCATGGCCACCAGGAAGGAGCGAGAGGACAAACTGATGCTGCAGATTTCTAAGCTGGAAGCCGAAGTAAAAGATAGTGAGCGGAGGTTTGATGAAGAGACCGCCCGCAGATACGCCGTTGAAGCCCGTCTCAACAAAGCTCTTGCTAACCTGAAGGAGCATAAGCTGATGTTTGAGTCTAAGAAGCGGAAACTGGAGGATTGCTTTGGCGAAGGAGCTTGGGAGAGTTCAGTTCAGGGGCTTCAGCATACCATCATGCAGAGGGAACTACTCGTCGAGGGGTTGCTCACTTTGCCAGATCATCCAGAGACGAAGGAGTTATTAGCAAAGTATCGCGCCCGTGGCCATGCTTGACTAGTTGTATTCCTGTTGTTTTGATCTTTGATGTATGCTGACCATCACCAGACTTGTTGGCTGGGGTCATGCTGTTGATTTGTTTGTACTCGCTGATACTGTGTACTGCCTTGACAGGCCTTTCCATATATATATGAGATTGGTGTTTCCATAATTGGGCTCGGATTTCTTCTTCCTCTTATTATTATCAGCACCGTCACTAAGGCACTAGGATCGGGGGAAAAGCTCCCGCGCACACAGACACACGCATGCATCTGCATGAAACATATTTGCATGGTGTATATCTTATTGCTTTTCCTAACCTTTATTGTTGACAGGTTTTTCAGGTTCCGAGCTGTCTCCGGTCTCCAGGATTGATCAAAGACTCATCCACCGCTACTCAACTCGCGCTAATTAGACAAGGATAATGGACCAGGTGCAGTCAGATGTTCAAGAGCTCCGTGAACGGATGGATCGTTTCATGGAACTGATGCAGGTGGTCGCTAATGGTCAGGACCAGCTTTGCACTTTGGTTCAACCTCTGATCTCCAGGGTTGACAGTAATGGCATACTTCATGGAGGGGCCGTGCCCACTCCTTCTCCAGTGGATGCTCCACAAAATGTTGTTCCTGTTGCCGGGGGCAACGGCAGTGCTAACGACAATCTGATGACTAATATCGGGCTCAACGCGGCAGGCGTCGGCAATGGCAGTCTGGGAGCCAATGTTAACATAGGGCCGGTCAACGGCAATGCTGGTGTCGGAAATCTGTTGGTGCCTCAACCGTGGCTAGAGGACCATCAGGATGACGTATTCTCCCAGAGAGGTGTAGAAGCAGAGTTGAATGCTGAAGCTCGACTCAGGTTCAAAGCGCTGGAAGACAAGATGAGAGACATTGAAAATCAGAACACATTGGGCGTTGACATGTCCAAGCTCGGGTTGATTGCTGACTTCAAGGTACCTCATAAGTTCAAGGTGCCTACCTTTGAGAAGTATAAGGGTACTACTTGCCCCCGCGTCCACCTTCTATCTTATTATAGAAAGATGTCCGCCTATTCTGACGATGAGAAGTTGCTGATGCACTTCTTCCAGGATAGTCTTTCTGGTCCATCACTCGAATGGTATATGGGTTTGGAGCCTGCTACTGTGCGCACCTGGAAAGACCTCGCTGAAGCATTCGTCCTCCACTATCAATACAATAGCGACTTGGCTCCCAACCGAGTTCAGCTTCAGAATCTCTCACAGCGGAACAATGAAAGCTTTAAAGAGTACGCCCAGCGGTGGCGTGAATTGGCTGCTCGGGTTCAACCGCCGATGGTTGAGCGTGAGCTAGTGCAAATGTTCGTGGCTACCCTTCCTGGAATCTACTATGAAAAGCTGGTCAGTGGCATGTCTGGAACATTCTCGGCTCTCATCACTATGGGCGAGCATGTTGAGAACGGTATAAAGATCGGAAAAATTCAGGGCGAATCATCCTCAGCTGGAGGAGGTAGTAAGAAACCCTACGCTGGCAAGCGTCGAGAAGGAGATGCAAGTGCTGTCACTAATGCTCGGAGAAAGGGCAAGGGCCCTCAGCAACAGATTGCTAGCATAAATATCCCAGCTGCTCCACCGCAGCAACAGCAGCAGCCTCAGCAGCAGAATCAGCAGGGGTATAGAAGATATCAGAATCGGGCTCCTATGACAAATCGTCATTTTGAAACTCCACCTATGTCGTATGCACAGCTTCTGCAAACGTTGCTTCAGCTTCAGTTAGTGCAAAAGAGGACAATGGCTCCCTTAACAGGGGCACCACCACCGGGGTATAACGCCAATGCTACTTGTGATTTCCATACTGGGGCACCAGGCCATACGATTGAGAATTGCAAAGCTTTTAAGCACAAAGTGCAGGACTTGGTGGACGCCAAGGTCATCAACTTTTCTGATAGCGTGCCCAACGTTACCAAAAACCCTATGCCTCATCATAAGGGGGGGCGGAGTGAATGCCGTTATCACTGAGGAGAGTGCGGACCTGCTGACTGACGTTAAAAACTTGAAAACGCCGCTTAGTTTTGTCAAGGCTAAGTTGCTGAAGAAGGGCTTCTTCCCTGGATGTGGAGAGTTATGTATGGCTTGTGCTACACTTCCTGATGGGTGTGAGCAGCTGGTCGAAGGTATCCAAAGTCTGATGTCTGAGGGTATTTTGCAGTTCAGCCGGAGCGTTGAGAGTGCATCAGGGGAAGTCGTGCTGAAGCAGGCAGATGAAGTTGCTACCATTACCATTCCTCGTCACCCTATTACTATTTCTGCGCCCCGACCGCCTACAATCACTATCACCAGGGCCGGGCCAATCCCATTCGAAAGCACTAACGCCGTTCCCTGGCATTACGGCGCCGAAGTTTATTGCAATGGTCAGAAGTTAGAGCTGGAGCCATACGGGTCGACGGTACAGAATCTTGCCGGAGTCAGTGGCATTACTCGAAGCGGTAGAGTGTTTGCGCCAGCAGAGGTTGCAGCAGAGAAAGTGGTCCGAGCTGATGCTGCTGACAAGGGTAAAGGTAAAGCTGTCGAAGAGATCCCTTCTGGGGCAGCAAAAGATTTGCTAGTTAAAGATGCTGAAGAGTTCATGCGACTAATCAAGAAGAGCGACTACAAGATTGTAGATCATCTTCATCAGACTCCGTCAAAGATCTCAATTCTTAACTTGTTGCTGTGTTCTAAGGCGCACCGCAACGCCTTGCTGAAGGTATTAAACGCTGCATACGTGCCACAGGAGATATCAGTAAATCAGCTGGAAGAGGTGGTGGCCCATGTTAATGCTGGTAATGGGCTGGGATTTACATATCTGGAGCTGACTCCTAAAGGAAGAGATCACAACAGCGCCTTGCACGTCTCGATAGAGTGCAGAGGCACTATCATGTCGCATGTCCTGGTGGATACGGGTTCGTCGCTTAATGTGCTTCCGAAGAAGGCACTAATGAAGTTGGATACCCGGGGATTGCTTTGCACGCCTAGTGATCTGGTGGTGAAAGCATTTGATGGAACTAAGCGCCACGTCTTCGGAGAGTTGACCCTGCCAATTCAAGTTGGTCCAGAGACGTTCAATACGGTTTTCTATATCATGGATATCATGCCTGCCTACAGTTGCCTCTTAGGTCGGCCATGGATCCATGCTGCTGGTGCCGTGACGTCCACGCTGCATCAGAAGCTCAAATATGCTGTCAGGGGCAGCATAGTAACTGTCTGTGGCGAGGAGGACATTATGGTGAGCCACTTGTCATCCTTTAATAATGTTGAAATGGATGGCGAAATCCATGAAACTCTCTGCCAGGCATTTGAAACCGTCAAGGTGAAAGAGGTAGCTCCTGTCGTCATAGAGAAGCAAGAGATGAATCTCTCCTCGTTTAAGGAAGCTCGGGCCGTCGTCGAAGCCGGTTCCACCCCAGGCTGGGGGCATGTTCTGGATATACCAATCAATCAGGATAAGTTTGGATTGGGATATTCTCCTGAAGCTGAAGCTTCATCTTCTTCAAGCAGTTCGTCTCGTGGGAAGGGGCCGATCCTATTTACCAAGGGCGGAGTAATTTTCGAGAGCATCAACGCAGCGTCTGAGGACAGCGGGGATAGTGATTGTGATCTTGACGCCTGGATTCAACCGAGCAAGCCGGGCGAGCGCCTCAACAATTGGACCATCAAGGAGATTATCCAGCTGACAAGTGAAGAGTAATGATTTGCTTTTTACAATCTTTGTACAACCCTATGTCCTGCCCGGGGCATAGCGGTTTTATTGTCAGGGTCTTGTTGGATTATGTACATGCATTTTTTTAATAAATAAAAAGGCGTTTTCTTCGTACTCAAATATTGTGTTCTCTGTTATTCCTGTTTTATGTTTATTTCGAAAAACAGTAAAATGGCAACGAGGTTTGTGCTAACCTGCATATTCCTGCTTTAAACTTAACCCTTGTTATTGCAGGATCCACATAACAGATGACATCGACTCTGGACCCTCTACGGCTCACTACGACTTCGATTGCCCGATCTATCAAGCCGAGGATGAGATTGATGAAGACGAAGACCTCTCGGAAGAGTTGGCCCGCTTGTTGAGACAAGAGGAAAAGGTTATTCTGCCTCACGAGGAAGATATTGAGATCGTAAATCTGGGTTCTGAGGAGCTCGTCAGAAATGTCAGAATAGGGGCTGCGCTGTAGAAGGATGTCAAGCATAGACTGGTCAAGATGCTTCGAGAGTATAGTGACGTCTTTGCTTGGTCATACGAAGATATGCCCGGACTTGACACTGACATCGTGGTTCATCGCTTGCCGTTGCGAGAAGATTGCCCTCCAGTCAAGCAGAAGCTCAGGAGGACGAGACCAGATATGGCTGTAAAAATCAAAGAAGAAGTCCAGAAGCAGTTGGACGCAGGATTTCTAGCCGTTACCACTTACCCTCTGTGGGTCGCCAACATAGTGCATGTACCGAAGAAGGACGGTAAGGTACGCATGTGCGTCGATTATCGGGATTTGAACAGGGCGAGCCCTAAGGATGATTTCCCGTTGCCTCATATCGATGTGTTGGTCGACAACACAACCCAGTTTTCCGTGTTTTCGTTCATGGATGGCTTCTCCGGTTACAATCAGATTAAGATGGCACCGGAGGACATGGAGAAAACGACGTTCATCACCCCCTGGGGAACATTTTGCTATAAGGTAATGCCCTTCGGTCTGAAGAACGCAGGGGCCACTTACCAGCGAGCGATGGTAACTTTGTTTCATGATATGATTCATCATGAGATCGAGGTCTATGTTGATGACATGATTGCAAAGTCCCAAACGGAGGAAGAGCATCTGGTCAATTTATTGAAGCTGTTTGAGAGGCTTAGGAAATTCAGGCTGAGGCTGAATCCTAACAAGTGCACTTTCGGAGTGCGGTCCGGAAAGTTATTGGGGTTTATCGTTAGTGAACGAGGGATTGAAGTTGATCCTGCGAAAATAAAAGCTATCCAAGAAATGCCAGCGCCGAAAACAGAAAAAGAAGTTCGTGGTTTCTTGGGCCGAATAAACTACATTGCAAGGTTTATCTCTCAGCTCACGGCCACTTGCGAACCGATGTTCAAGCTGTTAAAGAAAGATAAGGCGATTACTTGGAATGAGGATTGCCAGAAGGCATTCGACAAAATAAAGCAGTATCTTCAAGAACCTCCAATCTTGATACCCCCAGTGGCTGGACGGCCATTAATCATGTACCTGACGGTTCTGGAGAATAGTATGGGGTGTGTTCTCGGTCAGCACGACGAGACGGGCAGAAAGGAGCATGCCATTTATTATTTGAGTAAAAAGTTCACTGAGTGTGAATCTCGATACTCGATGCTGGAGAAGACGTGTTGTGCACTAGCTTGGGCCGCCAAACGTCTATGACAGTATATGCTCAACCACACCACTATGCTAATTTCGAAGATGGATCCGATCAAGTACGTCTTCGAGAAGCAGGCTCTTTCAGGCAGGATTGCCAGATGGCAAATGGTGTTAACGGAATATGATATTCAGTATGTCTCCCAGAAGGCCATTAAGGGAAGCGTATTGTCTGATTACCTTGCCGAACAACCAATCGAAGACTACCAGCCGATGAAGTTTGAATTCCCCGACGAGGATATTATGTTTCTCAAAGCGAAGGATTGCGATGAGCCATTGCCCGATGAGGGGCCAGATAGGAAGTCTCAGTGGAAGTTGATATTCGACGGGGCGGTTAATTCCTACGGAAGTGGTATCGGGGCTATCATCACGACTCCTCACGGATCCCACATCCCGTTTACTGCGAGATTAACGTTCCCAGTTACCAACAATGAAGCAGAGTATGAAGCATGTATCATGGGTCTAGAAGAGGCAATTGATTTGAGAATCAAGAATCTAGACGTATATGGTGACTCAGCGCTCGTAATCAATCAGATTAAAGGGGAGTGGGAAACTCGTCAAGCTAATTTGGTGCCGTACATGAATTATGCCAGGAGGCTGCTTCCGTTCTTCGACCGAGTGGAACTTCATCATGTACCCAGGGCTGAAAATCAGATGGCTGATGCCTTAGCCACGTTGGCTTCAATGTATAAAGTCAATTATTGGAATGAGGCTCCAAGAATTGTGCTTTCGCGTCTTGATAGACCGGCATTTGTCTTTGCAATCGAAGATGCCACCGACGGCAAGCCATGGTTCCACGATATCCAGACCTTCCTTATGACTAAGGATTATCCTGCGGGTGCGTCAACCCAGGATAAGAAGACTCTGAGGAGGCTATCTGGAAACTTTTATCTCAATCCTGATGGAGTGTTGTATAAGAGAAACCACGATCTCGTGCTACTCAGATGTGTAGATGAGAAAGAGGAGAGTATGCTCATGGAAGAAGTCCATGAGGGCATATTTGGTACGCACGCCGGCGGGCATGCCATGACGAGAAAGATCCTGAGAGCAGGGTATTACTGGCTGACTATGGAGTCGGATTGCTTCAGATTCGCGAAGAAATGTCATAAATGCCAGATTTATGCTGATAGAGTTCATGTGCCGCCGTGCCCATTAAATGTCATGTCCTCCCCTTGGCCATTCTCCATGTGGGGCATCGACATGATAGGCAAGATCGAGCCTACTGCATCCAATGGTCATCGTTTCATTTTGGTAGCCATCGACTACTTCACCAAATGGGTGGAGGCAGTCTCGTACGCTAATGTGACCAAGCAGGTGGTAGCTAAAATCATAAAGAGGGACATCATCTGTCGCTATGGAATTCCCGAGCGGATCATTACCGATAATGGTTTGAATTTGAATAACAAGATGATGAAGGAGCTGTGCCAGAGCTTCAAGATTGAACACCATAACTCATCTCCTTACCGACCAAAGATGAATGGCGCCGTTGAAGCCGCCAACAAGAACATCAAGAAGATTGTTCAGAAGATGGTTGTGACATACAAAGATTGGCACGAGATGCTGCCGTTTGCCTTGCACGGTTATCGTACGACGGTGCGTACGTCGACCGGGGCAACTCCTTTCTCCTTGGTGTACGGTATGGAAGCTGTCCTACCGTTAGAAGTGGAGATTCCTTCTTTGCGAGTTTTGGTTGATGTAAAACTCGACGAGGCAGAATGGATTACGAATCGCTTGAACCAACTCAGCCTGATGGACGAGAAGAGGTTAGCATCGATTGCATTTGGTCGCCTGTACCAAAGCCGAATGAAGAAAGCTTATGATAAGAAGGTGCGTCCTAGAAGCTTTCAGACGGGTGATCTCGTCCTGAAGAAGATTCTTCCGCCACACTCCGATCACCGGGGCAAGTGGACTCCGAATTACGAAGGGCCGTATGTCGTCAGCAAGGTCTTCTCGGGAGGAGCTTTGTTGTTATCCACGATGGATGGTGAAGATTTTGCATCCCCGGTGAACGCGGACGCAGTTAAAAAATACTTTGCTTGAAAGAGACCCGCTGGACAAAAAAAGAAAGAAAGAGTCCAGGCAAAAAAGGGGCATCCCGGCGAACCAAAAACAAAATAAAAGGTTCGGGCAAAAATTAGGGATATATTGAAAAATGTACACCCGCGAAGTCGAAAACCTACACTGGGCGGCTTCGGCAAAAAAGGGTATCCCGGTGAACTGAAAACCCGTAAAGGGCGGTTCACGCAAAAGTTAGGGATTTGAATAAGCAAATGACTGCGTTCTGCGTGGACTTTCACTGTTTAGTGGTTTGAAGGACCTGAGGGCCGTTTATCTGAATCAATCTCTTCCGAAGCTGAAGCATCGGAGAAGTATCGAAGTCGAGTGGGTCTTAGAGGGATCAACTCATGGTGTTCGTCTACGCCTCGCTGCCGACATTTGTATATACTGATGTATATTTATGTTTTCCTTTTGTGCGGCTTCCTCATTCCAGGAGCTTGCCTCTGTTGTAAAACATTTTTGCCCATTCAGGGGTTCACCATCAATAAAATGCATGTTATTCAGCAATTCCGCTTGTCTGTTTAGCATTTATCTGTTTTGTTTGCGAATGAAAACGCCGATGTTTTTTGATAAAATGCGCATACATAAACTTACGGGCCTAGGCCCATTGATTGTTGAAACAATTAATTACCCGAATATTGTCACGAGATAATAACCTTGATAGGCCCTTTGAGGAGGGTATCTTGTCTGTTTGTTTGCGTTGTTGCAGGTGTGGCACCTTCCAGAAGATGTGTCGTGCGCATCCCCGAAGCAGGACGAGTCCTCCCTCTCCAGCAGAGTTCAGTAGTCTCTCCTCCGCAGAAGCTGAACGCAGAATAGTGAGCATTGATATGTCTCCCCATGCAGAGATGATTCTCTTCCCCAAGCAGACGCATCCTGAAGGAACGTCACCTCATCAGCTGAGTCACGCGCCGAAGCAAGATTTCTTCCCCCAGCACCGGGTCACAAGTGCAAGTTTCGTGGAAATGTTCGGGTGCCGAAGCGCGTGTTTTCCCCAGTAAAGTCGCCGTAGCAGGTGTATTCCCCAGCACCGGGTCACAAGTGCAATTCTTGTAGGAAGCTGTTCGTATGCCGAAGTATGCAGTAAACGATGGTGCCAGACTGAAGTCTCCAGCGGAATTGAGATTCCCCACCCAGAGATGATTCTCTCTTCCCCAGTGGAGTGTTGAGCAGCTGAAGTCGTTTCCCCACAGAGTGGTTATCCCCAGAATAATAGCCGAGACGGCCGCGCAGTTCATTCTCGCGATTGATATCAGCAGGTCCAGGTTTCTCGTAGAGCTTCGTCCCCTGCAGCAGTCAACGAAAGATCATTTCCCCAGACAGAGCCCGGTGGATATTGGCGTGTCCACGTTCTTCTCAGCAGGATGATTCCTCTATCTGAGTAGTTCTTTCTCCTTGACAGGAGAACTCCCTCCCGACATTTATTTTGCTGACGAGATCGCATCATTGTGCATGACTGCATAGCATTTAGCATAAATGCATAGCATTTAGCATAAACGCATAGCATTCCCACCGTGTGGGGCATGACGCAGAAGCATGCGCATCATAAGCATGATCTAGGTTACTATCATTCTTATCTTACAGGTTCCGCCAAAGGACCAGTTGCTCAGGATGATTCCTGACATTCTCCCCAACAAGGTAGTTTTCTCAAGATGATTCTTAAGACCCCGGTGTAATTCCCACAGTCGCTCGCTCAAGATGATTTTTGAGATCCCCAGCGAAGTCTCCAGTTCAAGACGATTCTTGAATTCCTCAGCAGGGTCGTTTGCTTAAGATGATTCTTAAGACCTCAGCGCAGGTTCCCGAGTTTTTTGCTTAGGATGATTCTTGAGCTCCCCAGTAGCGTCCCCAGCAAGAGCTGCCCAGGAAGATTCCTGGAATACCCAGCAGAATAAAGTCTCCAGAATGGTTATCGGTTCAGGATGATTCTTGAAGGTGCCCGACGGGGTTGTGTGTTCAAGATGATTCTTAAAGTCCCTAGCAGCGTGAAATGTTTGCTCCAACAGTGATGTCTAATCTGAAGATTGACTTCGTAAGCGCCTGAAGGCGATACCAGAATGTTCCTGTGGATTCAGGTTTCCGGGCTGATGAATCAGCGCTTGTCTGAAGACAAAGTTCAAAAGTTTGTAGACGCGGCTTTTGTTTGCAAGGTGACCCGTGTTGGCCTGAAGACCGAGTCAGTTGTCCGGAGGTGACGATTGATTGCGATCAAGTGAATAGTGTTTCTTCTGACTGAAGTCATAGATTCCCCAGCTGAAGCGGAGTTTTACCTGAAGGCAAGGTTATCCCCCAAGGTCATGAATGACCTAGGATTCGTTTTTCGGACTGAAGGCCGAAGTATATCCCTGACTGAAGTCACGGATGCTCAATAGCAGAGGTGGAGTTGCCTGAAGGCAGATCCATGTATCCTTGAAGGCCAAGGACCGTTTCTTCAGACTGAAGTCGAGGATACCTCCTGCAGAGTTGCCATCCTTGAAGGCCAAGGATGCTAATCTTCAGAAGTACTTGAAGATCTTTTCTAGCTGAAGCTGGAAGTGGCCAGAGGCCCGGGTTTCATATGCCTTAGATGTCGAAGTTCTACGGTGAATTCAGTGTGCAGCAGTATTTGGATGTTCGTCATGGTTCTGAGGGAGAACCCCAGATCGGAGTGTGCTTGGTTGAGTCTCTCAGGCCCAGCGGAGTAATTTCAAATATGCAAACGTACCTTTTGTTCCATTTACCAGGGGTGAACCCCAGGTCAGAGTGTGTTTGTGTTCGACGGCGAGGTTGAATGTTTGTTTGACGGCGAGGTCAGATCAGGTTTGTGTTCGACGGTGAGGTTGAATGTTTGTTTGACGGCGAGGTCAGATCAGGAATGTGTTCGACGGCGAGGTTGAATGTCTGTTTGACGGCAAGGTCAGATCAGGTTTGTGTTCGACGGCGAGGTTGAATGTTTGTTTGACGGCGAGGTCAGATTATGATTGGTTCGACGGCGATGTTGAATGTGTTTGACGGCGAGGTTGAATGCTTGTTGACAGCGAGGTCAGATTATGGTTGTCCGACAGCGAGGTTGGACTCTTTAAATCCCCAGCAGAGATGATGTTTTTACGACGACGATGTCGAGTGTCTCTCAAAGCGATGTTCGTTTCCGACGGCGATGTCAGATTCAGTTTTCCAGCGGCGATGTTGGGCATGTCAAGTTGATCCAGTCTTCTGACGGCGATGTTAGGTGATGCAGATCCTTTAGTTCTCCAGCGGCGATGCGGGGTATTTTGTTCAGTGTTGTATTTTCTCCAGCGGCGAGGCGGGGTATTTCGATTATTCGACGGCGAGGTCAGATGTAGTTCTCCAGCGGCGATGCGGGGTATTTTGTTCAGTGTT
This sequence comes from Lathyrus sativus, assembly GCA_963859935.3. Taxonomy (NCBI): domain Eukaryota; kingdom Viridiplantae; phylum Streptophyta; class Magnoliopsida; order Fabales; family Fabaceae; genus Lathyrus; species Lathyrus sativus. Next base: position 792,302,061 of record OZ012735.1, on the reverse strand, counting down.
GTATTTTCTCCAGCGGCGAGGCGGGGTATTTCGATTATTCGACGGCGAGGTCATATGTAGTTCTCCAGCGGCGATGCGGGGTATTTTGTTCAGTGTTGTATTTTCTCCAGCGGCGAGGCGGGGTATTTCGATTATTCGACGGCGACGTCAGGTGATTTGGTGTTCCAGCGGCGATGTTGGGTGTTTCTCAGAATTTTGTCTGCTTCCGACGGCGATGTCAGATTTAGTTCTCCAGCGGCGATGCGGGGTATTTTGGTTGATCGACGACGATGTCAGACTCAGTTTTCCAGCGGCGATGTTGGGTGTGTCAGCTAATTCAGTTCTCCAGCGGCGATGTTGGATGGTTCGTTCTCCAGCGGCGATGTTGGGTATTTTGGTGATTCAGGTTCTTTAGTTCTCCAGCGGCGATGTTGGATGTATTGTTTGTTTCCGACGGCGATGTCAGATCAGTATTTCTCCAGATAGTTGCCGTGCAGCTATTATTCCAGTGTTCGATGAGTTGAGCAGTTGGCAAATTTTCGGGTTTACCGGTATTCAATCGTCTCGCACCTTGATTAGTTGAGAGTCGTTCGCTTCTCACCCAGTCAGGCTCAAGCCGTTTGAATAGGGGCAGCTGTTGCACCCCAAAATTTGACCAACAATTATTTATCCATCAAGTGTTTGCAGGTTGATACCTTCATCAGAAAGTTCAAGAGAATTGGTTGAAACCAGAGTGGTGTGTCTCCTAGCTTGAGAATTGTGGGAACTCCTCAGATGATTCAGAGACTTTGAGAATGAACTTGGAGATTTGAGAAAGCCTATGAGATGTCTTGAAAGCCATCATGAAGTCCAGAGAGGTCATTGTGCAAGAATTCAGAAGATTCAACCATGAATGGTAGAATTAGGGTTTGACTGGGTCAACCCTAGGTCAACTGAAGTTTTGGAGAAGATTGAGACCCAATCCAAGGGCCATGAGATCATGGAATGATGTATAGAGATGTTATAAAGATGATTCCTAGACCAACTCATCATGACTGAGGAGTTTGAGAAGTTTTAAGCCAGGGTTTCTAAGGATGGATAGTGAAAAAACCCTAGTTGGATCCCTATCTTCCAGGCAGTTTTAGCTCAAGATGTGATTGATATCTCATCTTCCCCACAACATGAATGTTGTAGAGCTTGTTCTTAGATTTAATTTGAGTGGTGGAAGTCCTTGATAGGAGTTGCAGATCTCAAGTTATGGTTTTGACAAATTACAGGTCATCTGAGGTATGTGAATCTGGGTCTTTGAAAGTCACCCAACTTGCAGACAACTTTTGCCCTAGTAGGATGATTCCTATGATTTCTTGGTCAACATTAATGTTGAAGAGAATCTTCTTAGCTTTAATTTGAGTGGTAGAAGTCCTTGATAGGATTTGTAGAACTCAACTTATGGTTTGAACAAGACAGGGGTATTTTGGTCATTTGGCAGTTATAGGTCATTTTAAGCAAAGGCCATATCTCCTAGTTCCAAGCCTCAAATGGAAAAACTCAAAACATGAAAGTTGTTCAAAATGGGATTTTAAGCTTAGAAAAGTGGTCATGAGTTATTGAAAAATCTTGTAGCAAGGATTTACAAGATTGGGTAAAAATGACCTAAAAATGGCTTATAAGTTGAAAAAGTTGAAATTGAATTTTGGTTTAGGAGATGTACAAATCCAAAATGGGTCATCCAATATGTCATTTTGACTCCAAACATTGTTTTAAAAACAATGGTTCAAGTAGAATTTTGATTTGAAGCATAGAAATAGGGGTTACTTTGTAATGTTGTTACTTGAATCATAAGGCAACTTGACAAAACTTCACCAAAGGCAAGGAAGTGCATGTTTTTCACTCATTCTTTCTCAATATCTCTTGTAAGGAGATTTTAAAGCCAATTTGACAAGCTTAAGGCATGAGATATGAGATATACCATGTATCACTTCAAGAGAAGTTCTAAAACTTTCCAAATGATTCCACAAGTTTCTAGATGGATCTAGATTATTCTTTTGATTGTTATAAGAAGGATGAACCATAATGTGAAAAAGGTTGGTGATAATTGTTGGTGAGTGGTGAGATTAGAGTGTAAAAAAGTGAGATTCTTCCATTTGCATTTCCATAACAAACTCTCTTTCTCTTCCATCTTCATTCTTTTCTTCTCCACAAACACATTACTCTGATATTTAGGAGCAATTGCATACCAAATTGAAGGTAGATCCATGGAAGATTGAAGGTGTAATATCCAAATTGCAAAGAAGGCAAATTGATCTCAAACTCAAGACACGAGCACTCTCTCTCAATTCTTTTGCATACAGTACCTTTATCATCAATCAAAGATCCATTTTGGAGAGCTGCACGAGTTGAATTGCAAGAGAACCACCCCTGCCATCATCAAGTAACAGGTTTGCAAAAGCACTTGTATCTCCTTATTTATGCACTTCTAGACTAGGTGGTTAGCATAGAACTATTAGAGACCAATAAGTTATCAATCCTGGAAAATTTGAGTACATTCTGAGAGGTTTGAAGATTTGACATGAAACTTTAGGGATCAAGAATTCATTGTACAGTGGGTGTTAATCTTAGTGCATTAGTTTAGGTTAATCAGGGCCGTGAGAGGAGCATTTTTGTATCAAGAAACTGGCAAAACATTGAGGTGAAAGTTTGAGCATTAATGGAGTATGTGCTATCGGGTTTGCAATTTGGGCGTGTGTTAATGAAAACTATGGACATAGCTAGGTTTAGGGGAAGAAGTAGAGCAAGTTTGCTCTTGGAAGTATTGAGTTTCGTTGAGAAACGAAGGAGAACAAGCCATTGGAAGATTCACGGTTGAAGCTCGTGCATGGAGTTCATACTGCAAACCCTAACAGAGCTCAAGGTTGAAGATGGCCACCGTGCGTTGGATCAGGCCTTGAATGTTGACTGGACTTTCCATCCAACGGCTGCAATTCAAATCAAAAGCGGAGGGAAGCCACGAAAGTGAAACGCTGCGTTCAATTAAGTGGAAAATCCTGGGCTCAGCAATTCAGTGCTATTGGCACCCCACCCTCGGCCCAAATCCAAGTTTTAACTAAAAAACATTGCTATTCATACCGTCGTTTTACCATTTTTTGTTTGATTTTTCTTTTAATTTTCTGAAGCGTGTGGGCCTATCTCAATTTGATATCTGCACCCCTCAGGTTCCTGGCCCAATGATCAATATAACTGAGGCGCGTTGCTCATGACACCCCCTCCCCTTTATTTCATTTTCTTTTCTTTTAATTTCTTGCATGTTCAAAAATTCATAGAAAATAGAAAAATTAATATTTTTCATTTCTTCTTTTTTCCACATATCCATAATCATGTCTAGAAAAATTTAAATAAATAAAATCCCATTTTATTTTCCTTTTAATACTTTTAGCATATTATTTTTGTAAATGGTATTTTTGATTTATTTAGTTGATACTTAATTTTGCATAATTTCTTTTAGGACTTTCCCTTAGGATTTTTGAGCCATTCTTTTTGGAATAGTTAGATATTGAACCCTAGTTCACATAGGATTTAATTCTCAATTTATAGATTAAAATTTGATATGGTTTGCTTGTTTGACATTTAGGTGCTCAAATTAGGGTTTTAGGTTGTATAAGTAGATTTGAACCATTTTGTTTTGGGGTTTATAGGCCAAGTTAGTTTATAGGGAATATATGGGTTAAGGGTAAGCATGTATAGAGTCCCCTAGAATTTTACTAGAATATTATGTGGTATTTTAGTATTTTTAATTGATTTTTGAATGTATAGTTAGGATGTGTGTTGCTTAAAGGCATAGTTTGTATTGTTGTGCTTGTTTTTCTTCTTCTTTGAGTGTGTGAGCCTTGAAGATTGAGTTGAAGACATTGTGGATCATCATTGAAGCTTTGAAGACCTTGCAGAGGAGTTTAGCTTAGATTTTGTTGTTTTGTTTATAGGATTATAAGTGCATATGTAGAGCTTTAGATAGCATAATTCTATTCAATAAACAAGGAGTGTCCTGTTCACCTCCTTCCTTCTCTATGACATGAAGTCCCTTAAGGGTATTCACCTCTCTCCTTTGGAGGGATTAGCGACCTTGCCCTTTGAGGTAGAACTTTGAGAGAGCCTTTCCCTTTGATGTTAAGTCCTCAATGGCATCCTTTGGAAGTCAGTGAGCACTGTAACATCCTCACCTCATCTTGTTGACTGAATCTTGTTTGCTGGAGCATTTGAGCCATTGAAGACAGAAGCTGAAGCTTTGAAGAGGATGATTCCTTGAAGATTATTGAAGTCTGAAGACTTTGTGAAGATCAAGTTGATGCTTGAAGATCCCTGCAGATAGTGAAGCCTGAAGGTGGAGCCGATCAAAGAAGCTGAAGCTAAAGGGGAGAAGATGAGTTGATACTCATGTTGTAGGGTTGATACCTGGAAAGCAAGTGATCTCTGAAGTCTGAAGACTGAGTTGCTGCTGGAGGAGCTGAGGCTTTCTTCTGTTTTTCTTTTCTGTATTGTTTGTTTTGTTTGACTTGTCTGTTGCATTAGACTAAGCTCATCTAGAATAAGTTCAGTTTAAGCGCATGATTGCATTAGAGGTTGAGTTGCTCCCTCTGCTTGTATTGTTATTGCGTGGCTTTGCTTGCGGGTATTCGGTAGAGCCCAGCTCCCTTGCCCATGTGTTTATTTTGCTTGATAGCATATTCTCTTTTATCTGTATGATTGCAGTTTACTGTTTAGTGCTTGATAGCATGTTGTTTATTTTTCAATATGATTACTGTTATTTCATGACTGGCTTGAGGTCGAGACGAGCTTGTGGAGGCTGAAGCCCCACACACATTTCCTCCCTCACTTGCATTGCATGCATTTTACCGTTAAAGCTGATGCTTTTGTCTGTTTTGGTGTATCATTGACATGATTCCTTAGGACTCTCATTTCCTTTGATAAGGATTTGATGATAGACTTATAGGTTGAAACCTATGCATGACAACATCTAGGAGTTCCCTGTTCAAACCTCAACCATAGGATGAATCCATGGCATGACAACAGTAGGACTTGATAGTCTCCCTCCTAGTTGGGCCTGTTCTCTTCTCATCTCAAAACAGTTTAAGATACAGTAATCATGAATGATTTCTTTCGTACGTTACGAGCCTTAGGCTATCTGAGAAAGGATTGTGGGAGAGTTTCTTTTCCACAGTCTGGATGTTTAGTATGGTACCCTTTGGGTGACATGCGACGCATTCACTCTCAGGTCATAGTCTCTAGTGCGGTTGAAATCGCAAACACAATAGAAAACACTTCTTTCAAAACAGGAAATAAGCTGTAGTTTCCCAAACTACGTGAGCTCTGATCTCTCATACCTGTTGAGAGTACGTAGGCACAAGATGGCGAAGTCTTGGCGAGCTACCTTCCCCCATAACCCTTCGTAGGTCGAACTACGTTGACTCTGATTTCTCATTCTCTGATGAGAATACGTAGGCATAAAGTGCGACGCTTTGCCGAGTCATTTTTCTTTTCTTTTTCAGCCAGCCTTGATAGGTAGATAGATTATAACCAACCCGTCCAAGTAAACAAACAAGCGAGGATCCCGTCGAGTACGACGGACGTGAGGGGTGCTAATACCTTCCCCTTGCGTAACCGACTCCCGAACCCAGACAATGGTTGCGATGACCTTGTCTTACCCTTATTCGTCAGGTTTTTCCGATCGTTTCCTTTCCCGCTCTGAGGGATAAATAACGAAAGGTGGCGACTCTTCTGTCATGCCGACACCTCATTTTCGCGCAAGCGACACTACTCCTTTCAAGGAACCCGAGAGAACTCTGTTAACACCAGTTGATCAGCTTGAAGTTCTATGTGAATCAATGGTGGAATTTGATTCCTTAGCTGAAAATGGTTTTGATTTACGTCCCATTATAGATGCTCGAGGCTGGGTTAAGTATTTTGATAGATTGTTTGGTCCTGCGTATCCACACTTAGTGAAGGAATTTTGGATTCATGCATCTGTTTACCCAAAGTTCATCCTCTCTTCTGTTTTGGGAAAAGAGATAATCATCACTGAAGATCTCATCAGGAAACTCATTGGGTATGAGGAAACTGATGGAGTTTCTCATCTGCCAGCTGGGCGTGTAGAAATGGAAGAAGTGTATGCTGAAGTTATTTCCTCTGGACAAGCCTCCAACAAGTTCAAGGATTTGAAACCTGATTACAAAATCTGGGCAAAGATTTTTCTGGGCTGCATCAACCACAGAAAGTCCACAAACTCTCCAGATTATGTGAACAATGAACAGATTTACTTTATGTACTGCTTAAATCAGAGTACAAAAGTGGATCTACCACACATTCTCTTCATGCATCTATGGAATCACATTAATGCATCCAGAGAATCTGTCAAGACCAAAGGACAGAAGATTAGAACATGGATACCTTATGGAAGATTAATCTCAGACATTCTGACAGAGAATGGTCTGGTAGATGCTCTACATGAAGCTGGAGTAACAGAAGAACTTGATTCAATTGTTGGAAGACCTTTGAATGGAAAAAGTCTTCAAAGGCTAAGAATTGTGGATGACCTCACAATTGCTCCTAAAAATCTGAATATTGATGAAGTCATTCAGAGGAGGATTCCAGTTCAAGACTTTCCAATCTTTGGAGCTGAAGAACCTAGAGATATTATTCTCAGGTACATTGAATTGTGCAAGGCAGATGGAACACCTTTTCCTGCTGACATTCTGATACGTGCAAGAGAACCTATTCCAGATGTATATGAGGAGAACATGAGAAAAAGAAGACAATTAGAGGAAGAAGAAGCTGCTGCACAGAAGAAACAGAAAGTTGTTGATAAACCACAAAAGCAGATTAAGAGAAAAGCTTCTGGAGAAGTTCCTCCTATTCCTGCCAAACGCATCAAGATAAGAGGTACTAAATCATCTTCATCTTCTATTTCAAAAATTGCAGTAGATTTATCAACAGTTAGCTCTGTTCCTAAACCCCTTCCCTCTCAAACTCAAACCACTTCTATTCCATCTCAATCTTCTGAACAACCAACTAAACCAATTACATCTGAGAAACCTGAACAACAAAAAGTTTCTGAATCACAAACTCAAACTGAATCTGTTCTCGTTAAACCAATTTCTCCTACACCTCCAGAATCCACTCAAACTATATCTGCACCACAAAAATCATCTGACATTCCTTCATCTGAATCACAACATTCACAAATAGCAGAACCACTACAAACACCACCAGAACAATCTACTTCACAACAACCAAAATCACAAATAGCAGAACCACAACCAGTAAAACAACAAGAACAACAACCAATATCTCAACCAGAAATTCCTCAATCAGAACCACAAACAACAAAAACAGCAGAACCAACACCAACACCTGAAGAATCAACAATTCCAACACCTCAATAACCTGAAATTAACCAAACTTCTATGATCTCATAAACAAATGTCGTTTGAAATGGCGACCACCATGCAGTTCATCAATGCAGAGCTACTTTGTTCTCGTAGCATTCCTCACCCATACCCCAAAGAGATCCTATCTCAAGTGGTGTGATGATTTCCTATTAAGTCTCTACCACAAGTAGTTATGACAATTCCCTGGTGAATCTCCACTTCAAGCAGTTATGGCATGTCTGGTGCAAGATTTCCCCTATTGGTAACCTAAGTAACCACCAGTGAATTTCCTCGGCTTCAACCTTCCCGGTGAAGTGAATGTTATTTCACTCCTCAAAGGACTTCTTACAACTTCAATCTTCCCTGACAAAGTGGATGTTTATTTCATCTCTATAGAGTCTCAACTCTGATATCTGCAGCTACGACTTTGATTCGAGTTCCCCTAATGAAGTAGATATTTATTTTATCCCCTATGAGGCCTCAAATCTGGAATCTCCGATAATGAATTCCTTTCAGTCTACTTCAGTTTGAAGTGGATATTTATTTTATCCCCTATGAAGTTTTTTTCGAACATGAGTTTGATCCTTTCTCAGTGAATCTTTCTCATCCCAACAGAGCAGCGAGATTCATCTTAACAATCCCTTAAGTGAAGTCATGATGTTCATCTTCAAGTGGAGTGCTCTCTTTTCCTCAGATAAGTTTGAAGCTTTGAAGCAAGCTTGTGATTCCATGTGTGTCTTTCCATTCACCCCAGTAATGCTTCTATCTTGCAAAGATTGGCCGAGTATCTGTGTCGAGATGTTTATTTTATCTCCGGTTTACTTCTCCTTGTTTGTTTTGTCATGATAAGCATAACATAACATACATTCATTCATATGGATACATGGCATCTGTGCATTTTGCATTTTTGTGTTTGTTTTTTTGTTTACTTTGGCCATGTTTATCCCCAAGTGATTGGGTTTGTCTTCTCCCTCCAAGTAGAATATTCAGCCCTAAGCACAAAGAGCACATCCTTTCTAATTCCCCACTGAGTTTGATTCTCGTGGAATTTGGTTGCTTTAGTTTTCTTTTCCATTTTTGGATAAAGATAAACCCCAGTTGAGTTCATTCCTCAATGAGTAGAGTCTTGCTTGACCGTTTCTCTTCAGTTATTTCCTGAATTGAACTTTGGTCCCTGACAATCACATTTTTTAGTCTCTCTCGGCTTTTGAACCTGGATTGAGCATGTATTTATTTTGCACTTTTTCCCCCAGGAAGAATCTATTTGTGGATCACCATTGAAGACTAAATATTTCCTCAACGACAGTGTTACAACATTTTCTCAACAATTTATACCCAGACAACAAGTGGCAACTCTTTATTTAAGTAGCTTGTTTCGTTCTCAGGTTTTCTATTTTGATGACAAATGTCAATCTACTCAAGAAAGTTTATATATCCCCAATGAGTTTATCAACATTATCAACTTATCCTCCATCAAATGGCATATCTCCTGAAATCCATCAAAGAAGTTTGGTGAAGACTTTACAAGTATTTCTCTTTATTTGAGAGTTCCTGATACGAGGACTTTATTTGGCTCAATGCAACTTCAAACTACAACAATACTGCTCCTCAATGATGTTCTCCCCAGGGAGTCCACTATTCAAAGTTGCTTTCATCAAATGGCATCTCTTCGAGAAATTTGGTGAAGATTCTTACAATTGATCTTTCTCTTTATTTGAGAAGACAGGTTTTATAAATCAACCGACCCGCATCTCTTCTGAAGATCCCTAGTGAAATTTCCTAATCTCCAGTAAGTTATGGATTCCCACTGAAGTCTTCTATCTCGCGTGAAATTCTAATCCCCTGTGAAGATACTCTCCTACAAGGATTCATCTTTCCAGGAAGAAACTGAGACCCGTTCATGACATACAACCTTGAAGCGAGGGGGTTTATTTTACCCTTTTCAAGTGGAATACTTGATCAAAGAAGAAACTGAGACCCGTTCATGACATACAACCTTGAAGCGATGGGAGATTTATTTTACCATTTTCAAGTGGAATACTTGATTAAAGAAGAAATTGAGACCAGTTTGTAGCTTACGACCCGAGACGAGGGGAGGTTTATTTTACCCTTTTCAAGTGGAATACTTGATTAAAGAAGAAATTGAGACCAATCTGTGGCTTACGACCCGAGACGAGGGGAGGTTTATTTTACCCTTTTCAAGTGAAAGACTTGATTAAAGAAGCCATTGAGACCCGCTCATGGCATACAACCTTGAAGCGTGGGGAGGTTTATCTTACCATTTTCAAGTGAAAGACTTTGATCAAAGAAGAAACTGAGACCCGTTCATGGCATACAACCTTGAAGTGTTGGGGAAGTTTATTTACCCTTTTAATTAAATCATTTAGTTAAAGAAGTAGTTGAATCATATTTTGATCATGGGAGTTTATTTCAGGTTATTACCTTTGCATAGGCTATCATGTACGTGATAGTAGGTAATATATGTTCCTTTATTTCAATTGGATACCTTTGCTTAGGCTACAATCTGTTGTTAGTAGTTTATCCTTCCTTTCCAGTTTCTTGCCTGTTGTTTAGGCCACCATATCCTTGGTAGTATGCAATACACACCTTTGTTTTGTTTGGGGATACCATGTGTTTGAGCTACCCTGTGATTTTTAATTAGTAGTCTCTTCCCCCGTGGAGTTAGGTCTCATCTCCAGTGGAGCCGGATCTTTCCCTCGTTGAATCTTGTTTGCTAAGTTGTTCCTCGTTGGGTCTTTCATCCTTTAGTTGTGTTTCAGTGTGTTCTGTATACAGTTATCCCCTGCGACATCATTCCCCACAGGATCCTTGTTTGGCATTCATTTCATATCATAAGCATTTTGTGGCATCTTAGGGCCAAAAATTATGCATGTTTGTATTTAAGTCTCTCCTATCACGTCGAGACGAAGATTTCAATCTCCATATCTCCGGATAGAAGTAACTTAAATAGGGGCATTTGTCATACCCTAATTTTGACCCTAAGATCTTGTTTTGCATTGTCTGCATAACATATCACGCTGTTTATTTTGGTGCTTTCTTTTTCAGGCACTTTGATGTCCGACTTTTTATTTGTTTTAAACCATTTCATTTCTCTTTAATTTTTAAAATAGTCTTTTAATTTAAATATATTTTATTTTAAAAAATAGTCTTTTAATTTAATTATATTTCATTTATAATAATATTTTAATTTAATTATCTTTTATTTTTAAAATAATCTTTTAATTTAAATATCTTTTATTTTAAAAAATAGTCTTTTAATTTAATTATATTTCATTTTTAATAATCTTTTAATTTAATTATCTTTTATTTTTAAAATAGTCTTTTAAATATCTTTTATGTTAAAAATAGTCTTTTAATTTAATTATATTTCATTTTTTATAATCTTTTAATTTAATTATCTTTTATTTTTAAAATAATCTTTTAATTTAACTATATTATATCTTTAAAATAGTCTTTTATTTTAATTATATTTTAATTAGTTTATTAAAATAGTCTTTTAATTTAATTATCTTTTAATTATTTTAGTTAAATTAGTTTTTAATTTAATTATCTTTATATTTAATTAGGTATTTTAGTTTAAAGTTTATTTTAATTAAAATTTTTTTACTATTGCATTTCCTTTTATAAAAAAAATATACAAACATTTTGTTTTAACCCTTTTAATATATGTGTTCCCTAAGTTTTAGAATATTTTTAATCCACTTGAAATCCTAATATTATATATTGATGGCATTGCAAAACAAGGGAATAAGGATATGATTTCTTCCCAAAACATATCTCAAATATGCTGAACTGAAAATGGAAGAAATCAAAAGCAATGTCACAACATGTTGGATTGAAAGAGGAAAGAAAATCAGAGCATGTTTTCCTCATTAATCAAAGCATTCACTTTCCTAAGGCCTACATATAAGCATCGCAACAGCCATCGTAAAGGAAAAAAGCGGATAAACACCAACTCTGCAGACTCCCTCTTCATGTCTTCATCCATCATTTTCTTTTCCAAACTACTAAACACCCTCCTTAAACCTTTAAACAAATCAATCCACCAAATGAAACTTTGTTTTCACCACCAACACCGGTGACGTTCACAATAATATCCACCGCAAAACGACTCATCCCGATCTCTACTTCCCTCTTCTCACGTTGTCAACTCAAAATCCATCGCGATATAACACCACCAAGCAACACAACAACAACTTCCCTATTTTTTTAATGTTGTTGTAATAGTGCAGATATTTCCATGCTACTGTTGTTCGTGGTGATTAATTTATATTTTGTTCGTTGCCTTGTTTTTGCATACAATGTCGGTTTCGTAAGCATTTTGATAGTTTGGTGATGATGGACTGATATTATTTTGTATACCGTATTGCTGCCTATATTGTGGTTTCAGTTACTTACAATATTTGAAAACCATTCTCTTGTTCTGCAATGTTTATGATAATAGTGTTAAAAGTAGTTATAAATTAGAGAGTGTTATGATCTGGTTTATTACACTATTTTGAATTGTGGTTGTCCTGTTGGCAATAAAAAGTTATATAGAAATCTATTTGAAAAAGCAATTTCATACCATTAGCGTTAATGAAGTATTGTATGCTGATATAATTTGATTTGTATATAATTTAGTTTGTTTGAATACTGCTAGCTTTTTTAAGATATACATACTTTGGTTAGTTTTTTTTTATACTGTTAGTGTGAATCTTAAAAGATATGCGTGAGTTTATATACATGTATACATAGATCCTATGTTTGGTAAAAATATATATCTATACTTTTTTTTTTCTTTTGGTTTCAAAGTTTACATATATATTGTTAATAGTATTTTTGACATTTATTTTATTTTTATCATAATATCAATTTTGTAGCAATAAAAATTTATCATGAATAATATGTGTGTTTTAATCTTGTTTTTTAAAATATATATATCTTCAATTTTGTTTTTTTTTTTAAAAATATCTTTTAATTTTGTTTTAGATTTCTATTAAATTATTTAGCTTAATTTTAAATATAAAAAAACAACTCAAAATATTTTCTTTATAAATTATGTGAATTAATCCTTTTAATTTTTATTTGTGTATTTAAGTTTTATTCTTTGATCATCTTAATTTTCATTAATCTACTTGACTTTTAAGTTTTGTGACTTGCAACTTAGTTTCCTTTTGCTTACAATTTCGATTCTTGCATCGACTATCTTTTTCTCATTATCTTATGCTCATCTCTATTCATCTAACTCATGCATTTATTTTGTCATATTATTTCTCTTTTTGTTTGACTTCATCCTATTTTTTTTACTTCCATATTTTAGGCTTGGCTATCTTGTTAATTCATAATGACTTTTGAACTATGTCTTGATTACTTGTTGATTACCTGTTTAAATCCAAGGGACGGGTTTGTGGTTGACTTCATTGTCATGTGCATCGCATTTCTCTTTTGCATTTTTAACCCTTTGTATGACCTTTGTTTCTCCTTTAGGTTAACTACCTTAGGTTGTATATCCTTTGATTATTGACTTTAGACTGATTACTCTAGGTTATGCCCCTTTCTTAAGATAAGATCCCCTTAAAATTTCAACTTAGACAACTTACAATTAAAACATATTCTCTCACAAGAGAACTAGACATGATTCATCTACGTAGTCGAGATATAATTCTCGTCTCCCATAATATGTTTGCGAGATGTAGAATATTTTCCACTTGAGAGAGGTATGTGACATATTCGTCGATAACTATCCAAACTAGAGCCCTTCCCTCAACGCGATGCAAAATCCATCTTCGATACATTTGTGGAGGTTAAGTCGAGTATTCTCCTTAAGATGACGACTTGTCTCTTCTCCTATAATCAATCAAACAAACCTTCTTCCTCCTAGAACTTTAACCATAGTCAATGGTTCCTCAACCCTTTAGGGGAACTACAAATACTCTGATTCCACTTCCGTCAGGATGCGTAGGCTCAAGATGCGATTTCTTGGCGAGTATACTTAGAAATAAACCCCCTAGGTCTCTTACCCTTAGAAAAATAACAATAACACAATAAAACAAGAGGTCTCTGTAGCGTACTACAGATGCTTAGGATGCTAATATCTTCCTTAAGTTTAACCAACTCCCGAACCTTAGACTCTCTAACTTTGCATTTGCATTGCATACTTGTGGGTAATTCAATCTTTTTCTCTTCCCTTGAACAAATTAAAGACTGGTGGTGAACAATGAATTAAGATTCAAATTAATCCAATAGCTTGATATCTGATTCTCACCGCGACAATATCATATTATGATTGCTCATATTATCTTGTCATGCTAACCTTTTCCTTTTTTTATCATATTATCAAAAACACAAAAACATGATAAAATCGAAAAGACAAAAAATATGGACCCCTTCGTCGGTATCAGATTGCGCGATGTTTTGTTTGTGTTTTCGCTCTACCATCCTTTTGGTGGTAGGTCTGGTACTTCGTCGATATCAGATTGCGCGATGTGTTCATTTGTGTTTTCGCTCTACCATCCTTTTGGTGGTAGGTCTGGTACTTCGTCGGTATCAGATTGCGCGATGTTTTCTTTTGTGTTTTCGCTCTACCATCCTTTTGGTGGTAGGTCTGATACTTCGTCGGTATCAGATTGCGCGATGTTTTGTTTGTGTTTTCGCTCTACCATCCTTTTGGTGAGGGGTCTATCATGGTCATTAATGATAGATTGTGCGATATTGTTTGGCGTGTGTTTCGCTCCGTCATCCTTTTGGTGAGGGTCTATCATGGTCATTAATGATAGATTGTGCGATATTGTTTGGCGTGTGTTTCGCTCCGTCATCCTTTTGGTGAGGGTCTATCATGGTCATTAATGATAGATTGTGCGATATTGTTTGGCGTGTGTTTCGCTCCGTCATCCTTTTGGTGAGGGTCTATCATGGTCATTAATGATAGATTGTGCGATATTGTTTGGCGTGTGTTTCGCTCCGTCATCCTTTTGGTGAGGGGTCTATCACGGTCATTAATGATAGATTGTGCGATGTGTTTATTTGTGTTTCGCTCCGTCATCCTTTTGGTGGGGGGTCTATCATGGTCATTAATGATAGATTGTGCGATGTGTTTATTTGTGTTTCGCTCCGTCATCTTTTGGTGGGGAGGTCTGTCATAGTCATTAATGTCAGATTGTGCGATTGTGTTGCTCTACCATCCTTTTAATGGTAGTAGCCGTGTGTGTTTCATACCATCATCCTTTTGGTGATGGCGACCTTTTTTCCAGTTGCTTACAGTTTGCTCAGAGGTTTACATCATCCAGTATTTTCAATTCTCAAGCACCTCTCTTTCTTTCGGACAAATTCAGGGTCTTTTTATATCTAATGGACTTCTACCTCAGGAATGTGAACACCAATGCAGTTCATCTTCCTAGGTTTAAGCTCTTTAGATAGGGGCATCTGTCATACCCCAAATTTGTCCTACCCATTTTTCAATTATTTTCACTGTTCGACTTTGTTTTATATTTTACGTTGTCTGATTTGTTTCTTATTATTTAGACACATGTCCGCTCGCAATGGGTCGATTTTTAGAAATCTATCTTCATGACCCATTAAGGCGTGACACGTGGCCTAACAACCTCTTTGTGAATATTATTTTTTTTAAAACTTTGTCTCTCTTAAAATTTACTAATTATATATATATTTTTTATATTTGTTCTATTTGTTTTCTTTTAAAAAAAAAATTTCAATCTTTTTTTTATTTTTCTTTTAATACTCATGTAATTAATATTATTAACTTTTATTTTATTTTTGTTAATTAATATTGCATTTATTAATTCATGTTATTAGGATTTGGTTTAATATTAACTAATTAATTAGATTGTAAAAAAGGAACAAGCGGAGGGTATAGGATTGGAGTGGAGAGGCCCATTTGGTTAGTGGCCCATTAGGGCTGAGTCATGTTTTTAAAGAGGGGGAGAGAAAACCCTAGGGAGAGAACGAACACTGTTCATCTCCCATCTCAGAGCGAGAACGGCGCCGCTGGAAACCCAAACCCTAAAAAACCTTCTTCCCAATTCGCCGCCACTCTCCTCAAATCATCATCAAACCCTCAAATCCTTCATTCCTCCCACCGTGAATCTTATTCTTCCTCCAAAGCTCACCCTCACCCTCACCGTTTCTCGCTCTTAATCCTCCATCCCATTACCCATAAATCAAAACCACTAACACGTTTCGAAAGCCCCCGTCACCATTGTTTTTCCTCTCTGAACCATTCATCGGGTCATCATCGAATCTCTTGTCAAAGGACCAGCAACGACGACATAACGTGAAGATGCCGATTCGCCTTGATCCTGCAACAACTAGGACGCCGAGTTGATAACGCTGTGTTAGGATCGTCAAGGTCTATTTCAGCGACGTCCATGCTGTTGAAGTCGCTCCGCAATCGCACGCCGGTTTGATTGCTGTTGGTGGATACGGCAAGAAGATATCAGTTTTGTAGGAATAAAACAAGATGGAAAAGATGCACGGAGCTCCGATTTGGTTTACTCTGGTGATTTTGGCGGTAACGACAACACGCGTTTGACTTCATCTCTTCAGCGTGAGCTCGCGAATCAACTCAAAGACGTCGAATGCAGCTACTTTTTGGTTGGTTTTTTTTTTTTTTCTGACTTTGATGTTAGATTCGATATTGCTTTTGTATTTTGTATTTGATTACTGTTGTTGTTTAAATGTTTATGCGTTTAACTAGTAGCTTGGATTCATGGATGTTTCGATAACGCTAGGCTAAATGTGATACATTCTCAACTTGGTTTCTGTGTGTTGCTACAATTTCAGTTTAATTTTGTTTTGGTTGTGAAGATTGTGATAGTATTTCAAACTTTGTTTCCATTTGTTTTGCCGAATTAGTTGTCTGAAAGTTCTTGCTGTTAGATTGGGTTCGAGTCAATTGTTTCGGTTTTTGACGTTTAGCAATGTATGCAGTTGGGATATTGTTACAGAATGTGGTGTTTGCGCCTTTGTTTATCATAATCATGGCCGTGTATTGGTTTTGGCAAGTGGTTCTTATCTTGAAACGTACTGATGCAGATAGAATTATCTTGTTTCCGGTTAAAATATTCCATGTTCATTAGCCTTTATTTTGCAATATTTGCTATCGTGTTGGAAATAATTTGATTGTGCTGTGTGAGTTTCAACAATAACTTGTGAATATAGATGGCAGTTGTTGATACATATTATTAGTAAAAATAAATCTTCATCATCGTGTTGCAGCAATTGGTTTTCGGTTGGTGTGCGTCCTCATTGTTGTTGGGCTGTAATTAAAATATTCTATTAATTCTGTTTTTTTGTTTTGTAAGATATGTACAAGATAAATATGTTTAATTATGGTTAGCTTGCTTTAGGAAAAATAAAGTGATATTTATGCTGATCATATGTTCCAGGATGTTATTTGATAGTCATCATATGGCATGGATATCCTTTTATGACCATAACTTGTATTGCAACTCATGGTTCCTACAAAACTCATGGGACGTACTCCTATTTTGGTTTACAATTTGATTTCTTTCTTAACTCAATAATTATTATCAAGTAAAACCATTGTTTAAATTTTAATGAATTAGTTTTTTTTAAGACATTTCAAAATATTTTCTAAGCAAGATCATGGATTATATTCAAACAATATTTGTAAAATATGAGTAAATATTTTCTCTAAATTCAATATATTTAATATTAAAATCTTTTTAGTCGAATATTTAAATAGTCCATTTTTTGACATCTCAAGACAATTTTCATATTTTTAAATAAGTTTAATTTTTTCTAATCCTAATATAATTTATTTTCAACACACAAATCTTTCTCTTAATCCATCACGAAAATTAAACTCTTAAGGTCTAGCACCTCTTGAGCTTTTGAGTAATTATTATTGGGGCGTACGCCTTAAATAATATTGTTCTTTTTTTTTCTCTCATTTTAAAGTATGCTTTTAATTATTCGAGCAAAAAATATATTATAAGAGTCTAGCACTCTGTGTGATATATTCGTTGTTTATTCAAACAATATTTTGTAAATTAAGTTAATGGGTGAAAATTAAACTCCTGAAGTCTAGCACTTCTCGAGTTTTCGAATGAACATTATTAAGGTGTACACCTTAAAAAAATGTATCGTTCATTTTTATATATAGTTAATTTATTAGGCAATTCAACTTTTATTTTTGTACTAGAAAGTAACATATTTTAAACAATTCAATAAATTACGTTTTAGATTTTTTCAAATTTTACTTTTAAATTTTAATTAATTTATTTTATTTAAATCAATCCATTTTAACCTACAATCTATTTTTTAACTTATTTCTAAAATATGTTTAATTTTCTTTAAATCCTGTTTCAATATGTTTTTTAAATACCAAATTATTTCTCAACC
The DNA here is from genome assembly GCA_963859935.3 of Lathyrus sativus. Classification (NCBI taxonomy): domain Eukaryota; kingdom Viridiplantae; phylum Streptophyta; class Magnoliopsida; order Fabales; family Fabaceae; genus Lathyrus; species Lathyrus sativus. Next base: position 792,284,299 of record OZ012735.1, on the reverse strand, counting down.
TAGTCATGAGAAATTAAATTCTTGAAGTCAAGCATTTCTTGAATTATTGGACGAACATTATGGAGGTGTACACCTCAAATAATACGTCGTTCGATTCTTTCATTTTAGTACGCTATTTAGAACGAATATCATAAGAATCCAGCAATTCTGTGTGATATTCCCGTTATTCTTTCAAACATTTTCGTCAGGATCTAGTATCTTGATAATGCCCCGATTATTTAGTTGTGGGGCCGACGTCTCATTTATTAAATAATTGATATTTTCAAACTCAATCTCGCGTTCTCACTTCTCACACGTTCACAATTTATTTTCATACCCCATTTCGCTTCAAATTATTTTTAAAATTTCTTTCTCGATCAAACTTCGAAAGAAGAAGATTCTTGGAATCTAGCATTTCTTGAATCTTCGAATGAATAGCTTTCGAGGCGCGCTCTTGAGTGGTTATTCACTCAACCTTTCGACTTTCTTTCAAACTCAATCATTTTCAAACATTCTCCTAAGTCGAATGCTCGTCCGCATTCGCAACCCATTTCTTTCACAATTCCTCGTGGTCTCGATATTAGGAGCACCCTCAGGGACTAATATCGTTTCTCACAACCCTAACACTTGACACGTCGTCAAGACGGTTCCATCTTCAATCAAATCCTCGACACGTCGTCGAACTACTTCCAAACCAACTTCCTTTGGCCTCGCATGCCATTCTTCGATTCGATCCTTTCACAAACATTTTTTCAAAAAAACTTACGAAAGAGGGATATTCTCAGAATCAAGCATTCTTTGAATATTTGAATGAGTAACTCTCGAGGCGTGCCCTTGAGGTGTTATTAGTTCGTTCTTTCGTTTTCAAAACATCCAACTCTTTATCTCCAACCTATTCAGTCAATTCCCGAAAGAACTGAGTTCTTGGAATCTCGCATTCTTTGAATTCTTGAGTGACAAGCTCTTGAGGCACGCTCTTGGGTTGCTTGCCAGTCACCCTTTCGTCACAAACTCAAACTTCAACCCTTTTCAAACCTCATCCTTTTCGTGGTCGTCACCACGAACTACGACTGCTCTGATTCTTTATTCATTCTTGAATATAAGATACGTAGGCACAAGATTGCGATGATCTTGGCGAGCACACTTTTATCTTCCTCCATTATTTCGTCCATACTTTCCCATCCTTTTCCGTAGTCGAACTACGAAGCTCTGATTTCTCATTCTCGTCCGAATGAGCATACGTAGGCACAATGGCCCCAATCCTTGGCGAGCACCCTATTCTATAACCACCCATCTCTCCTTTGCGTCTTTAACCTTTTTTAAGCTACCAATTCTACCTTTATCATCGAGAAGAAAACAAGTAAACCTAAACAACACTCCCCACATTTACCTTAAGAGGTTCCCGTCGAGTACGACGGACGTGAGGGGTGCTAATACCTTCCCCTCACGTAACCGACTCCCGAACCCGGAACTTAGTTGCGACAGCCCTGTTCCTATCCTTTCGTTTTCAAGAGGTTTTCTCGATATTTTCCTCTCCCGTTTATTCGGGAAAAATAAAGTTCGGTGGCGACTCTGTCGAACCGCATTTCCGCGCCTTTTGCGCGAGGGTCGTATGTTCGAAATGAATTTTTCGAGGTGCGACAGCTGGCGACTCTGCTGGGGACTTTTGCTCCATGCAAAGAGAGAGTCGAGCCTATCTTTTGGTTTGTGAGGAGTGTTTGTTTTTTATTTGTTTTCTTTTTGTATTTGTTCTCTTGTAGATTTTATTTGTGCTTGTTATCTGGACCTCTCGGTTTCTGGGATGACATCATGAGTAAGGCTCTACGCCCGAGCTTTGGTAAAAGCAGAGAGAACACATAGTTTAGAATTGGTAGTCGAGTAGTGTTAGTCTCCGAGGACTTGCTCCTTGTGGGCCTAGCATGAAAGCTCCACCAGAGGAGACCTATTCGTAGATCTCGTCGTAACGCAGCTAGCCTGTTGCACGACTTGATTAATGAAGGGTCCGTGATTCTGGGAACCTTTTGTTAAGCACCGGTTCCGATATTGGTGGTTGTGTAATGTTAGTCTCCAAGGACTCGCTCCTTGTGCGCCTAGCATGAGGACCCCGCTCAGGAGGAACCTTATCGTCATTATCGTCGTGATACAGCCAGCCTGTTGCGTGACGCTAATACGACTAGTGTCCGTGATCCTGGGAACCAAACATAGAAACCATCCCGTGAGTGGGTTTATGGGTAGAATGTTTAGATCTTTCCGCATAGGTTGTACCTGTCAATTTTCTTTGAGCAGGAATTATGGTTACTTATTTGTTATAGTTACCAGCTTCAGGAGTTGTTTGATTGTGATCCTGTGATCCTGGACCTTGTATCTTGCATTGCATCTTGCATATCATTCGCATTGCATTTCATATGTTGTGCATTTTGCATTTCCAGTCCTTCAACGGAATCTTATGTCTCCGTTCCTTCTTCTCCAGTAAATCAAGTTGATTCCTCGACACCAGTACGCAACTAGAGCCAATACCAGACGAATGATGGAGCAGATTCAACAGGAGCAAGTCGCCTTTAGGGAAGAGTTGGATTCCATGAAAGGAAAGATCGACCAGATCCTCGAAGCCATCCTCACAGCCAGGAGAGAGGAAGAACAGCGTGAAGCCGCCGCTGTTGTCAATGGACAAGGGTCTACTGCCATCCCTTTGGTCCCAATTCCGAATTCTCAGGGAATGCCGTTGAACTTCAACAACGCAGTCGAAGGAAACACTTCTCAGCCAATCCCAGCGCCTGGAGTTACCGTTGGAGTTATCCCGCACGCCCAGCCTGCTGCTGTGCAAATCCCGGTTCCTCATGTTGAAGATACTCTGATGGATCAGTATGACGACGTTCAGAATTATCACGCTGCTATCTGTTGCACCCCAAAATTTGCCCTCACAATACAAGACTTTGTGTTCCAAGAAGGTTCACAAGGTTCACAAAGTCCATTTAGCCTGATTAAAGTCAAAACCCTAGTTTTGGATGCACTGCTTAGGAGGTGCATTGTCTGAGGGAATTGTCAACTCTTCTGACCAATTATGAATTTTGTGAACCTTGTGAACCTTCTTGGAACACAAAGTCTTGTATTGTGAGGGCAAATTTTGGGGTGCAACAGCTGCCCCTGTTCAATTTTCTGAAACCTGAGGGGTTAGATTGGTATATTTGCCAGTCGTAACCTGGAAGGTTGAAGGGGATTGAACACAAAAGCCCAAAAATTTGCACTCACCAGTGCATGGAGTGATATTGATGGTTGGTTGAACATGATTGAGTGGGCTTAAAGATGCCACTAGGGGAAAGTTCTTCAGTAGTATAATGAGAACTGTCAGGAGTCTGGAGTAATACTGATGTAACAGCATGTCTTCATGAGGATAGAGCAATCAATAATGATAACCCTAAAGCAGTCTTGAAGTGATAAATCTGACCTCAGGAGGATAGAGCAATCAATAGCTCTAAAGCAGTCTTGAAGTAATAATGGCTTCAGGAGGATAGAGCAATCAATAGCTCTAAAGCAGTCTTGAAGTAATAGAATGGCTTCAGTAGGATAGAGCAATGAATAGCTCTAAAGCAGTCTTGAAATAATAATGTGATATGTCTTCAGGAGGATAGAGCAATCAATAGCTCTAAAGCAGTCTTGAAGTGATGATTTCAGGAGGATAGAGCAATGGATAGCTCTAAAGCAGTCTTGAAATAATAATGTGATATGTCTTCAGGAGGATAGAGCAATCAATAGCTCTAAAGCAGTCTTGAAGTAATAATGTGATATGTCTTCAGGAGGATAGAGCAATCAATAGCTCTAAAGCAGTCTTGAAGTGATGATTTCAGGAGGATAGAGCAATGGATAGCTCTAAAGCAGTCTTGAAATAATAATGTTGTTGCGGTGGAAATAGGATCACAAACTATTAATGAGTTTGAATCGCAATTCAATTCACAACCGCTCTTTGATTTATCCGAAGGAAAAGGTCAAAAGAGGGAAAACCTATTTTGCATCGTAAACACAATGCGGGGAAAGATCTAGGGTTCGGGGGTTGGTTAAATTTAGGGAAGGTATTAGCACCCTAAACTTCTGTAGTACTCTACAGGAACCTTTTGTTCAAATGTTTACTATTTGCTTTATTCATTTGCTTAAGGTATATGTACAAAAGATTAAAAGTGAGAAAATAAACCTAAGGGGTTAATTCTAAGTTTACTCGGCAAGACATCGCATCTTGTGCCTACGTATCCTTACGGGAATGGAATCAGAGTAATCGTAGTTCCCCTCAATAGGGAGGTTAGAGACTTCTTGACTGTGGCCAAGGTTTCAATGGGGAATAAACGTATCTTAGGGACACGCTTACATGGAGTGTAGAAACTCCAATATCTACGTTGTAAATTGTTAAGTGAATTAGGGTTAGGTTAGGGATTCCGCGGCGAGAAACCCTAAAATGAGTGCGGCGACTCTTTGACCTAATGCTAGGGGTAAAATTGTAATTTAGCCTGCGGCGAGGCATTTGTGAAAATTAGGGTTTGTAGTTTGTAGTTTTGAGGATTTGAAATTGAATGTGTGAAATTTGAGGATTTGAGGACTATTGGCATGGCGGTCAAACGGCTAGACCTAATCCTTCGGAGGTGTGATGTGACAGAAGTAATAGTGATGAAAGTGTGAGAAATTTAAATCATACAAACGGAAATAAAATGCAGAAAGTAAACGCGATTGTTATGTTCGCGAGGTTACAAACGAGGAGCAGTTACAATTATAATAGCTAAATATAAAACCGAAAATAAGTTTCAAATTGAACATAATAGCTGCAAGAAACAAAACAAACAAAAATGTCAGTATATGGGGTTAGACGAAAACGAAATCAAAATTGGACGAGAAGCAAGCCGTATGAATTTTGGAGGACTTTTATGGTCTTTTTAACCAAGGATTTAAATTTGTGAAAAGAGAGATTAATTTTAATTAAAAGAGTTTTGAGTTTTAAAAAAAATTATTAATAAAAAAGTGAAAGTTTGGTTAGTTATTCTAAAAAAGGAGTTTTAGTGATAATATTTTGAAAAAAAGATTTAATCATTAAAAAAAAACAATTTGTTTAATTTAAAAAATCTTAATGTTAGTTAAAAAACACGTTTTACTTTAAAGTTATAAAAAAGTTTTATTATTTGAAAAAACATTTGATTATTTTATTTAAAAAGAGTTTTAATTAATTTGAAAAAGGTTTTTGGTTATAAAAAAGAAAGGGCCTTCTTGATTTTTTTTTTAAAAAAGATGAACAAAATAAAATAACAAATGGAAAAACAATAAATAATAAAAAAGAGGGTGGGGCCGGTCATCACTCTTCTTCTCTCTGCTCTCTGAGTTTGCGTGTGTTCCTCTCCTTCTTGTTTGCCTCTCACGGATATTATCTTCTTCTTCTTTTGCATGGCCGCCGATTTGTCTTCTTCATCTCTTTTTCCTGAAAAACATGAAAAGCAACACAAAAATTGTAATTATATTTTTTGATCCTTACGGAATGATGATGGCCGATGATGCTTTGTCCTGAGACTAGAGGATTTTTTACGGAGTTTGCTTGGATTTTACGAAAAAAGTTCTCCCCTTCTTGTTATGATTTTCGTCCCTTTTATACTTGATTTTTAAATCTTTTTTTTAATCTCAGATTTAATTTGAATATCTCAATCTTTTTCAATCTCTGATTTGATTTGAATGAATTTTTATGATGATTTCAGATTTGATTCAATGATGGTGATGTTGATATTTAGATCTGATTTTCTTATGATGATGATTGATCTGATTGATTTGATTTAACTCTATCTGGAATTCATTAAGATTGGATTAGATTAAAAAAGTGTTGAGATTTAAATTTAAAAAGTTAGCAAAGAAGATTAGAGTTTCAATAAAAATTAGAGTTTTAAAAAAAAAATGAGTTAGAATAAAAAAAATATTTGAATGTTGGTTTTAAAAAATGTTAGAATTATTTTAAAAGGAATTTAAAATTTAAAAAAAAGAAAAAAGAAAAGGGCGTTAGAATTTAATTTTAAAAAGAATTTAGAATTTTAATTTGAAAAAAAAAAGATTTAGATTTAATTTTAAAAAAAAAGGATAGATTTAATTTATAAAAAAAAGGTTAGATTTAATTTTTAAAATAGTTAGAAAAAAAAGATTTAATTTTAAAAAGAAATTAGAGAAAAAAAGATTTAATTTTATAAAAGTTAGAAAAAAGATTTAATTTTTTTTAAAAAAGTTAGAAAAAAAGATTTAACTTTATAAAAGTTAGAAAAAAAGATTTAACTTTATAAAAGTTAGAAAAAAGATTTAATTTTAAAAAGAAGTTAGAAAAAAAGATTTAACTTTTAAAAAGTTAGAAAAAAAAGATTTAGCTTTAAAAAAGATAGAAAAAGATTTAACTTTTAAAAAGTTAGAAAAAAAAGATTTAGCTTTAAAAAAGTTAGAAAAAAAAAAGATTTAATTTTAAAAAGTTAGAAAAAAAAGATTTAATTTTAAAAAAAAGTATTAGATTTTTATTTAAAAAAAAGTATTAGAATTTGATTAAAAAAAAAAGTGTTAGAAATTAATTTAAAAAAGGTTATAAAAAATTTACTCTTTAAAGAAAAGAAAAAAAAGTTAAATTTTAATCTAAATCCTAAAAGTTAGTAAGAAGAGCTTAAAATGACTTAAATAAATAAACTAAATAGAAAAAAAAAAAAGTTAATAAAAAACATTAGTAAAGTTATAAAAAAGGTTAATTAAATTATTATTAGTTAAAAAAACAAGATTTAAAAAAAAGGTTAATTTATTAAGTTAATAAGAATTTAAAATAAAAATAAAAAAGAAAGGGTAAAATTTGGGGTATTACAGTTGCCCCTATTTAAATGGCTACACCGGATGATTTGAGTGGCGGAGACTCGAGGAATCATGGTGGAGGGATTTAAATATAGATAACCGAAAATTTTGCCCTTATATGTGGTGATATGCAATGCTATGGACCAAGCGAGAACAGACTAATGTAGACGATGCCATGAATATGATATGATGCGTATGCTGGAATGATGGATGCGAAAATGCTGACGAATACGACGACACAGGGACAGACGCTACGAGAAGAACACACCGGGGGAAACGACGCGCTGGGACACAGTACAACACTGGGGAATTCTAAAAATGGTGGTCAACTGGTGCGAACACGACCAATTGTCTTTTTTAGAAAAGGAACGAGATTCTCAAATGGAGATGGTACCTATGAGACGGCCTCCACTGGGGAATCTAAAAATAAAACTGGATCACGTACGATCGCAAGATCGATTACAGAATTCTGGAGCATTGAGCAAAGAATAACATCCAAGCTTCTATAAACTATCCTTTGTGATGGGATCGAATGGACTTTTTAGAAACCCATATCATATATACAAGGTAAAGACCGGCTGTATGCCAAAATAAATGGACTTTAATGGGAAATGCCCTGATAAGCTTCTCGAGGGAGAACTGTCACTCATCGTTGGAAGGGACTTATGTGCCAAAATGGATAAGCACTCAAATAAAGAGGCTGCTGCTTATCTGATAGATAAATCTTCTCGCATTTAAGGTCGGCGCCTGGAATACGATTCTGATTCTTCTCTTACTGAAGGATAAATAAACTTCTTCATGCTTCAAGATCGTGCTCTCCTGAACATGAAAAGGGTAAATTGAATTTCCTCATACTTCAGAATCGTGCTCTCCTGAATATGATTCGGATAAAGGGTAAATGAAAATCTTCATACTTCAGAATCGTGCTCTCCTGAATATGAAAAGGGCTAACTGAACTTCCTCATACTTCAGAATCGTGCTCTCCTGAATATGATTCTGGATGACTGAATATACTCATATTTCAGAATCGTGCTCTCCTGAATATGAAACGGGATGACTGAATTTCTTCATATTTCAGAATCGTGCTCTCCTGAATATGAAACTGGATGACTGAATTTTCTCATATTTCAGAATCGTGCTCTCCTGAATATGATTTGGTTGTAAATGAATTTTTCCACACTTCAGAATCGTGCTTTCCTGAATATGAAACTGGGTAATCGAACTTCCTCATAACTCAGAATCGTGCTCTCCTGAATATGATTCGGTTCCTGAAATTTCTTCATTCTTCAGAATCGTGCTCTCCTGAAAAACGGCCAACTGAACTTCCTCATAACTCAGAATCGTGCTCTCCTGAATATGATTCCGTTCCTTCTTTTACTAAAGGATAAATGAACTTCTTCATAACTCAGAATCGTGCTCTTCTGAATATGATTTCGCTCAAACCTTCTCGTAACTCAAGATCGTGCTCTCCTGAATACGAATTGGTTCGTACCTCAAGACGGCAGATAAATGGAAGCCCAACTGCTCCATGGAGATGGCCATTTGCTGCGAGTCGTGACGAGGATATGATCGACTTCTTAGGTGAGAAATGTCGTATGCTGATGCTGTAAGATGTAAAGTGTAAAAGGTTGTAACATGTAGGATTGTAAAGTGTTGTACTGATATATTTTCCAGGCGTGAACTGGCGTGTATCTGTAAAGGCTTGTGATTGATTTTCTTGAAAGATAGTGCAAAATAAATGCACATCCGGGTATAGTGATAAGCTTCTCAGGCGAGAATAGTCGCGTATCTGTCATGGTATGGTGAAAATCTTTAGATGGTGCAAAATAAATGCACGTCCGATTGGGATCGACGACCGACAAGACTGAGATTCAATCTAGGATCGAGCTAGAAAGAAAACTGGTAATCAAGACTCCATCGAGGGAATGAACTCGAAGGGTAGATATCTTATCCTGGCGAGGAAAGATAGCTGAAGTAACCGTCATCCACGAGGATCGATCTCTGTGGGGAAACTGGAAACACATATGTATTTTATGCTTAGGGCTGACAATCTATTTGGAGAGAATGGACGAACCCAGTTACTCGGCGGTAACAACCAAATGATGGAGAGACACAATGAACCTGTGAATGCTAACGCATATGTTGATGCATATGTTAATGTGAATGTATGTTAATGTCTATGTATGTAACTATGCAAGATGTTATGAAATGAGTATGTTGAGTATGTAATGAATATGTAATGAATATGTAATGAATATGTAATGAATATGTAATGAATATGTAATGAATATGTAATGAAATAGGCATGTGATGCTTATGCCCTTGCGTATACTGACGAAACAGACTAGAGATGGGATGAGAGATGAAATAAACATCTCGACGGAGATACCCTGCGTTCTCTGCAACCAATACGTCAATCATGGGTGCGAAAGATCAATAGTAGAACCAAGTCTGGTTTTAAAGTTCTGAATTCTCTGAGGAGAAGGTAATCTGCTTGGGTGTACAGTATCACGTCTTCACATGGGGAGAAGAAAACCTGGGGGACACTTTTGAGTTACCCAAGAAAAAGTTGTCAGCTTATAGTCTCTCTGGGGACTGTCACTGGGAGCATGTCGGTGAAATCTTTGATGTCTTAGGGACCACCGGCTCCATCCAAAGTATTGTCAGCTTAAAGTCTCGCTGGGGACTATGATGAGGCAATAGTTTAGGAGCCTGTTGCAACACTGAGATTTGCTGGGGAATGAAGGCCGCCGTGAGTAAAATCCATAGGGTGCATGAAGAAAGTTGTGGAACCACATGGTTTTAATCTTGAAGGACCTTATAGTAGTCGCCATTTGTTTCCTTTAAAAACATGGTGCCCCAGGATACTTGCGTTGCGAGGTAGGGTCATCTCAAGAGGATTTTATAGAGAACACCGAGTCCGGTTGCCCCATTGTTTTCAAACTCTTTGAGAGATTCGTCAGGTCTCGACGTAACTGGCACAAATTAATCGTGTTACGACGAAATCTTTGGGAAATAGCTCTTTAAGAATGTCAGACTCGCGTTGGTAAGCGAACTGGGACACTGCCTGCCCCTGTTTAGCAGGATCTTCAAGTTCCAAGGGTTATGTCCATATATAAATCTCTAAGATATCAAGCAAAGTCATCATGCCTGAAATGCCTATCCTGAGCTTGTCAATGTACACATATATTTGTCTTAAATTTTTGTTTTGAAAAAGATATCGCAATAACTTGTGACCAAAATCACTAGTCGGGATATAAGTTTTAATTATAATGCCAACATGAATTTTTCTGAGCATAGCTCGTAGGAGTCAGGAAACGTGATCTTGTCGAGTATGCTTTCAACCGAAGTCCTACTTCAATTAGGTCTTTTAAAGGTTGTATCGTGGCTCGGTTCACGGTTTAAGAAACAAAGGATAAAGGCTCAAAGTTATATTTGTACCCACCCATTCTTCGTGATGTTCTCCAATCCTAATTCAGTTAACCGGATACGAACGCTCATATCTCAAGCGGATTTGCTATGGTCGAGAACTTATTAAGGCTTTGGACATGGCAGTCACTCACCTATTTCTTTTGGCAATTGGTCACACGACCTTGTTCTTTATAGGGGTTCTAAAAAATACTGGTTTGTTGTTCTTATTCCCTAACTTTTGCCTGGACAACGTCTTTTGATTTGACTTTGGAGTCCAGCGGGATGCCCCAGTTTTGCCTAAGTCTCCTTCATAGGTTTTGACTTAGCGGGCTTTTATTATTTTTTGAATATTCTTTTATGCACAAGTCGTGTAAATCTTTCGAAAGGCTTGTGACTGCCCCACTCCTTAGGTAACCGAGGGATAGCCATTGTATTGGACTTTTTAAGATGCTAAGGATAAATTCTCGAAGGTTGGCTCTTCCTTTTTAAGAGTCTAAGCGCTCGATCGGTTTAACTGAAACCTACCCTTCCCCAGTTTAGGATGAAGGTTCTTAAAAAGAAAGAAAAACTCCTACTTCAAGGCTCAAAGGGTTGACTAGGGATTAACATCCTTATATCTCCAGTGTTTGGGATTTGAAACAATGCCTTACATCATCAGCGAGTTTCAATCGAAAGCATACGACAAGAAATCTGACGTTTTGGGTTCGTCATCCTCCTCCCAATTCTCCATCTGAACAAGAGATCGGGTAAAGTTGGCATTATAATTTATGAAAAATATATTTTGAATGAGTGAAACGAATGGATTTATTCAAGACAAACATATGCGTTGCATTAATTAATCAAAGATAAACAAGTTCGTGCATGCTAAATATGATTAATCGAAGAGAAATACATATAAATAAACAAATGAACTGTCGGAAAAATCCTTCTAAATGTTTATGAAATCTTGCATTCAAGAGTAACAGTTTCCTTTGGCGGAGCCTCAATGGAAAGGACGTCTGGTTCATGATCACTGTGAGTCGTCATGGCTTACCCCAGTTATGCTGGTCACATCTTCAACAGTTTTCAGTCGTGGCTTCAAAATAAATTTCCCAGATCCTTTGTTGATCCCGGTCATATCACCTTGAGGGTTACTGAAATGAAGCGGGCTAGGCCTTTGAATAATGACTGGATTCGGCTGATAGGCGTAGCATGCTTTGCAGAATTTGCACTTGACGAGTGAGGAACCCCGAAAGGAGTCTCGATCTTCAGCTGAGCATCGCCAAAAGACAACTTCTTCGTTTCTAGCAAATTTCTGACAACTTTCTTAAGAGCATAGCAATTCTCTAGATCATGGCCGGGCGCACCCTCATGAAATAAACAATGAGCGGTAGCGTTGTAACTTGCAGGTAATGGATTAGGTGGAGGATTAGGAGGCGGACCCAAAGCCCGAGTAGTGATGAGACCTTGCTTGACCAAAGAGGGATACAACTCGGTAAAAGTCATCGGGATCGGCGGACAAGGTTTATACGTTCTTCTGTTTGGCATATTCTGGCGAGGAGCCGGACTCTTTGGCTGTTGAGGAGCAGGAGTAATGGGTGCCTGTAGGTAGTTGACAGGAGGCGGATAAACAGGAGGTTGTTGCATAGGTTGATACATGGGAACCTGTTGATTGAAAGAAGGTGTAATAGCTGCCACATAGGGTTGTTGAGCATATTGCACCGGGTACCCTTGAGGTTGAGCATAACCTTGCAGATGCCGATAAAAGCGTTCCCTTGGTTTACCAGAGGATATAGCATTAGTCTCACTCTCCTTCTCTTTCTGGGAGCTATAAGGAGGTTTCTTCGGCTGATCCTTAGAAGCGCCATGATTATTTGTCATTTTACCACTCTTCATACCCAATTCAATCTTGACACCCACAGCAACGATGTCGGAGAAATTTGAAGTCACACTACCCACCATTCTCTCGTAAAATTCTGGACGGACTGTGTCGACAAACCAATCAGCTAACTCTTTCTCGGTCAAAGGAGGTTCTACCTGCGAAGCAGTCTCTCTCCACCTTTGAGCATACTCTTTGAATGACTCAGAATTCTTTTGGGACATACTCAGCAACTGTCTTCTGTCAGGAGCCAGATCCATATTGTACTTGTAGTGTTTGATGAAAGCGTCAGATAAATCCTGGAAACTCTTAACGCGAGACTGGTCCAGAGTTAAATACCACTTGGAGGAAGCACCCTTCAAACTGTCTTGGAAGCAATGAATCATCAGTTTATCATTCTCAACATGGGCAGCCATTTTGCGATAATACATGATCAAATGGCTCTTAGGACAGGTGGCACCTTCATAACGATCGAAGCCCGGAGTTTTGAACTTCGGGGGAATAACCAAACCTGAGACCAAACAAACATCCCTTGCAGCAGTCCCAAAAATTTGATCACCCTCTACCTTTTTCAATCTCTGGACGATAGTGTTTACTTCCTCACGAAGCTTATCATGTTTCTCATAACCCTCAACATTCTCATCAAGATTATCAAAAACTGTCTCATTGAAGTACGGTTGCGCACGAGTGTGTACAACAGGTGGTGCAAAGATAGGAGCCCCCCTAGAAACTTCAGAAAACAAGGGCACGGCTTGCTGAACAGGTTGATTAATCGGAACAGTGGCTTGAGGAGGCACAAAACCGGGAGCAAGACCATAAGGTGGGTCCCCTGCTACGGTCACACTTGGTGGAGGGTCCACAGTAACGCCGGTAATCTCAGAAACAACAGTGGGCTGGGTATCTATCTTAGCATTCATGACATGTAACAATTCCATCATACGCCCCATACCCCCCTCGAAGGTCTTCGAGTTCATTGCTAAGGCGATCAATCTCTTTTGCCTGATCCTCCATTCTTTTCCGAGTTTGAGCTCTGGTGTTGTATTGGTGCCGAGAACTCAGGGTGACGAAACTGGAAGGTGAGAGAACCGAGTGTGAGAAATCGGGAGACACATGTAATGCAAGAGTATGATGCTAAAATGTGAATGTAAATGAAGATTTCATGGAATTCAAAACATTTACGAATGTTGTGGGGTACCAAAGAAATCTTTTTCTTGTTTTTTTCATTCTATTTTTTTTATTTATGGTATCCCGCAATATCCATAAATGATGTTTGAACTTCATGAAATACAATGCGATGAGATGCTTTATGGATGCAATGCATGAAAACACACAAAGTCTTAGGTTAAAGGCTTGCATGAGGTTCAAAGGCAAGTACCCTCCCCTGAAGTTAGATGGTTCATCCTGTCCTACAAAAGTAACCAGGTTCTAAGGGATCTCAATATCATTGATCTTTCACAAGGATGGTTGTTCAGAAGGCAACTTACTTGCCAACCAAAACCCTCCAAGTTTAAGATCTCAATGAGCGTAGTATCGAGTGTCAACCAACTTTAGTCTGCACCAAAGCCGGTTACCTCACTACTTTCTAAAGGCCAAGATGAGTTAACTAGGGTTCTAAAAGTCAGTTAGTGCGTTGACAACATATGGCAGCCTCAATATTATCCTCAACTTGACTTAAGGAATATAAGCACCAACCAAGAAGTCGCACTAACTATGGCCACCAGATCAACCGTATCGATATACGTCGTACAATTTCCTTGGTCTATTGCCATTTACCTAAGGTACACTAGATCCGGGTGTAGGACCTATCTCACAGCACAAGGAACAGTCCCACAATCAAAGCGCAAATATATACATGCAAATGAATAATAACACAGATAGTAATAAATATGAACAGGTTAGGGATAACCCTCAAAAGTTAAAGGAGTCCCCAGTGAAGTCGCCATTTTCTGTTGCGGTGGAAATAGGATCACAAACTATTAATGAGTTTGAATCGCAATTCAATTCACAACCGCTCTTTGATTTATCCGAAGGAAAAGGTCAAAAGAGGGAAAACCTATTTTGCATCGTAAACACAATGCGGGGAAAGATCTAGGGTTCGGGGGTTGGTTAAATTTAGGGAAGGTATTAGCACCCTAAACTTCTGTAGTACTCTACAGGAACCTTTTGTTCAAATGTTTACTATTTGCTTTATTCATTTGCTTAAGGTATATGTACAAAAGATTAAAAGTGAGAAAATAAACCTAAGGGGTTAATTCTAAGTTTACTCGGCAAGACATCGCATCTTGTGCCTACGTATCCTTACGGGAATGGAATCAGAGTAATCGTAGTTCCCCTCAATAGGGAGGTTAGAGACTTCTTGACTGTGGCCAAGGTTTCAATGGGGAATAAACGTATCTTAGGGACACGCTTACATGGAGTGTAGAAACTCCAATATCTACGTTGTAAATTGTTAAGTGAATTAGGGTTAGGTTAGGGATTCCGCGGCGAGAAACCCTAAAATGAGTGCGGCGACTCTTTGACCTAATGCTAGGGGTAAAATTGTAATTTAGCCTGCGGCGAGGCATTTGTGAAAATTAGGGTTTGTAGTTTGTAGTTTTGAGGATTTGAAATTGAATGTGTGAAATTTGAGGATTTGAGGACTATTGGCATGGCGGTCAAACGGCTAGACCTAATCCTTCGGAGGTGTGATGTGACAGAAGTAATAGTGATGAAAGTGTGAGAAATTTAAATCATACAAACGGAAATAAAATGCAGAAAGTAAACGCGATTGTTATGTTCGCGAGGTTACAAACGAGGAGCAGTTACAATTATAATAGCTAAATATAAAACCGAAAATAAGTTTCAAATTGAACATAATAGCTGCAAGAAACAAAACAAACAAAAATGTCAGTATATGGGGTTAGACGAAAACGAAATCAAAATTGGACGAGAAGCAAGCCGTATGAATTTTGGAGGACTTTTATGGTCTTTTTAACCAAGGATTTAAATTTGTGAAAAGAGAGATTAATTTTAATTAAAAGAGTTTTGAGTTTTAAAAAAAATTATTAATAAAAAAGTGAAAGTTTGGTTAGTTATTCTAAAAAAGGAGTTTTAGTGATAATATTTTGAAAAAAAGATTTAATCATTAAAAAAAAACAATTTGTTTAATTTAAAAAATCTTAATGTTAGTTAAAAAACACGTTTTACTTTAAAGTTATAAAAAAGTTTTATTATTTGAAAAAACATTTGATTATTTTATTTAAAAAGAGTTTTAATTAATTTGAAAAAGGTTTTTGGTTATAAAAAAGAAAGGGCCTTCTTGATTTTTTTTTTAAAAAAGATGAACAAAATAAAATAACAAATGGAAAAACAATAAATAATAAAAAAGAGGGTGGGGCCGGTCATCACTCTTCTTCTCTCTGCTCTCTGAGTTTGCGTGTGTTCCTCTCCTTCTTGTTTGCCTCTCACGGATGTTATCTTCTTCTTCTTTTGCATGGCCGCCGATTTGTCTTCTTCATCTCTTTTTCCTGAAAAACATGAAAAGCAACACAAAAATTGTAATTATATTTTTTGATCCTTACGGAATGATGATGGCCGATGATGCTTTGTCCTGAGGCTAGAGGATTTTTTACGGAGTTTGCTTGGATTTTACGAAAAAAGTTCTCCCCTTCTTGTTATGATTTTCGTCCCTTTTATACTTGATTTTTAAATCTTTTTTTTAATCTCAGATTTAATTTGAATATCTCAATCTTTTTCAATCTCTGATTTGATTTGAATGAATTTTTATGATGATTTCAGATTTGATTCAATGATGGTGATGTTGATATTTAGATCTGATTTTCTTATGATGATGATTGATCTGATTGATTTGATTTAACTCTATCTGGAATTCATTAAGATTGGATTAGATTAAAAAAGTGTTGAGATTTAAATTTAAAAAGTTAGCAAAGAAGATTAGAGTTTCAATAAAAATTAGAGTTTTAAAAAAAAAATGAGTTAGAATAAAAAAAATATTTGAATGTTGGTTTTAAAAAATGTTAGAATTATTTTAAAAGGAATTTAAAATTTAAAAAAAAGAAAAAAGAAAAGGGCGTTAGAATTTAATTTTAAAAAGAATTTAGAATTTTAATTTGAAAAAAAAAAGATTTAGATTTAATTTTAAAAAAAAAGGATAGATTTAATTTATAAAAAAAAGGTTAGATTTAATTTTTAAAATAGTTAGAAAAAAAAGATTTAATTTTAAAAAGAAATTAGAGAAAAAAAGATTTAATTTTATAAAAGTTAGAAAAAAGATTTAATTTTTTTTAAAAAAGTTAGAAAAAAAGATTTAACTTTATAAAAGTTAGAAAAAAAGATTTAACTTTATAAAAGTTAGAAAAAAGATTTAATTTTAAAAAGAAGTTAGAAAAAAAGATTTAACTTTTAAAAAGTTAGAAAAAAAAGATTTAGCTTTAAAAAAGATAGAAAAAGATTTAACTTTTAAAAAGTTAGAAAAAAAAGATTTAGCTTTAAAAAAGTTAGAAAAAAAAAAGATTTAATTTTAAAAAGTTAGAAAAAAAAGATTTAATTTTAAAAAAAAGTATTAGATTTTTATTTAAAAAAAAGTATTAGAATTTGATTAAAAAAAAAAGTGTTAGAAATTAATTTAAAAAAGGTTATAAAAAATTTACTCTTTAAAGAAAAGAAAAAAAAGTTAAATTTTAATCTAAATCCTAAAAGTTAGTAAGAAGAGCTTAAAATGACTTAAATAAATAAACTAAATAGAAAAAAAAAAAGTTAATAAAAAACATTAGTAAAGTTATAAAAAAGGTTAATTAAATTATTATTAGTTAAAAAAACAAGATTTAAAAAAAAGGTTAATTTATTAAGTTAATAAGAATTTAAAATAAAAATAAAAAAGAAAGGGTAAAATTTGGGGTATTACAAATGTGATATGTCTTCAGGAGGATAGAGCAATCAATAGCTCTAAAGCAGTCTTGAAGTAATGATTTCAGGAGGATAGAGCAATGGATAGCTCTAAAGCAGTCTTGAAATAATAATGTAATTTCAGGAGGATAGAGCAATCAATAGCTCTAAAGCAGTCTTGAAGTAATAGAATGGCTTCAGGAGGATAGAGCAATGAATAGCTCTAAAGCAGTCTTGAAGTAATAGAATGGCTTCAGGAGGATAGAGCAATCAACAGCTCTAAAGCAGTCTTGAAGTAATGATTTCAGGAGGATAGAGCAATGAATAGCTCTAAAGCAGTCTTGAAATAATAATGTGATGTGTCTTCAGGAGGATAGAGCAATCAATAGCTCTAAAGCAGTCTTGAAGTAATAATGTGATATGTCTTCAGGAGGATAGAGCAATCAATAGCCCTAAAGCAGTCTTGAAGTAATGATTTTAGGAGGATAGAGCAATGGATAGCTCTAAAGCAGTCTTGAAATAATAATGTAATTTCAGGAGGATAGAGCAATGGATAACTCTAAAGCAGTCTTGAAATAATTAGATGGCTTCAGGAGGATAGAGCAATCAATAGCTCTAAAGCAGTCTTGAAGTAGTAATATGACCTCATGAGGATAGAGCAATGAATAGCTCTAAAGCAGTCTTGAAGTAATGATTTCAGGAGGATAGAGCAATGGATAGCTCTAAAGCAGTCTTGAAATAATAATGTAATTTCAGGAGGATAGAGCAATGGATAACTCTAAAGCAGTCTTGAAATAATTAGATGGCTTCAGGAGGATAGAGCAAATGAATAGCTCTAAAGCAGTCTTGAAGTAGTAATATGACCTCATGAGGATAGAGCAATGAATAGCTCTAAAGCAGTCTTGAAGTAATGATTTCAGGAGGATAGAGCAATGGATAGCTCTAAAGCAGTCTTGAAATAATAATGTAATTTGTCTTCAGGAGGATAGAGCAATCAATAGCTCTAAAGCAGTCTTGAAGTAATAATGTGATATGTCTTCAGGAGGATAGAGCAATCAATAGCTCTAAAGCAGTCTTGAAGTAATGATTTCAGGAGGATAGAGCAATGGATAGCTCTAAAGCAGTCTTGAAGTCATGAGAGTCTATCAGGAGGATAAAATAACCCTGAGGTTACAATAAAGCAGTCCCAAAGTAATAAGAAGCTCATCAGGAGGATAAAGTAACCCTGAGGTTACAATAAAGCAGTCCCAAAGATCATAAGCTTGTTTGTTGGATAATTAACCTGAAAACAAGGTAGCATTCTGTATAACAACATTAGTTTATGCTTTATGTATGCATGTATGACATGATGCACTTAGGTAATGTACTATAGACATATATGTTATGGTATGATGTAAATGATGTATGTATGCTATGACACTGCTGGAAGTGTCTGGATATCCTTGTATAACAACTGCTGGCCAAGGAAAATAAATCCCGATTCGTTGTTGAAGAATATATAACCCTCCGTCTGCTGGGGATAACAAGGTATAGATAACCTCCCGTTGTTGGGGATAACAAGGTATAGATAACCTCCCGTTGTTGGGGATAGTAGGGTATAGATAACCTTCGTTTTTGTTTGATAGTAGGATAAGTATAACATCCCGTCTTCGTTCATCGTGCCCTTATTGGAAAGTAATTTCCCGTATATCCGTATGAGGATAAAAGGGATGGATATAAATTCCAGGGGAGATTAGACTTTGTGAAAATGGATTAGTCCTACTGATGGTTTGTAACTGTCTTGTAAAGATGAACCGGCGAAGCTTCGTTGAAATCCTTCCCTCGTTCGTCCTTAGTAAATACTATTACTGCATTTTCATGCATTTCTGGTAAACATCAATCATATTAAAAGCATACATGCGTTTCTGGTAAACATCAATCATATTCAAAGGCATACATACATTCAAACACAACCAATGGACGTTTCGCTTATGTAAATAGGGTAAAAGTGAATCTGGATTCAAAAGATGGAATTTATTTATATCAAAAGTGACCCATACACGGGTAGGTTTGTACAAGGAGACATAAACCCTAGTAAGAGAATTTTGTCATGAAGCTTTACAAAAAGAATCAGCTATGTGGGAAATAATCCTATTGAGTTTCAATTCTACTATTGCCACTCAAGTATCTCATCTTCTTGCTGTTGAGACGGAAACGATTGGATTGAGCTTTATCTGTTTGAGCTTGAGTAAGTAGTACAACTGGTTGCAGTTTCATGAGTGATCCAAACGAGACATAGTCATACGCTTTAATCCCTAACTTTTGCCTGGATTGCCCTTTCAGGTTTTCAATCCACCGGGATACCCTTTTTTGCCCAAGCCGCCTTTTCAGGTTTTCGACTTGCCGGGTGTACATCTTTTTATATATATATCCCTAATTTTTGCCCAAACCCTTTTGGTTTGCCGGGATGCCCTTATTTTTGCCTAGGCCTGTCAACCTAGCGGGTCTCTTTTTATGCGTAGTATTTTTTAACTATGTCTGCGTTTACAGGTTGTGGGAAGTCTTCACCATCCATTGTAGTCAGTATCATGGCACCTCCTGAGAACACTGTCTTGACTACAAATGGTCCCTCATATGTTGGAGTCCACTTGCCCCTAGGATCACCCTGTGGTAATATGATACGCTTGATTACCAAGTCACCAGCCTGATATACCTTTGGCTTAACCTTCTTGTTAAAAGCTTTGATCATCCGTTTCTGGTACATCTGGCCATGACAAACTGCTGCTAACCTTTTCTCATCAATCAAATTTATCTGGTCAAGTCGAGTCTGAATCCACTCATCTTCATCCAAGCCGGCATCCTTCATAATTCTCAAGGAGGGGATCTGAACTTCAATAGGCAGAACTGCTTCCATACCATAGACCAAGGAGAATGGGGTTGCCCCGGTTGAAGTACGTATTGTAGTACGATAACCATGCAGAGCAAATGGTAACATCTCGTGCCAATCCTTGTAAGTAACAGTTATCTTCTGTACAATCTTCTTAATGTTCTTATTAGCAGCTTCAACTGCCCCATTCATCTTTGAAATCAACAAGGTAGTATGGGTCAACATATACTGTCTTAATCGGCGAGCAGCCCATGCCAAAGCGCAGCAAGTTTTCTCGAGCAGTGAGTATTTTGTTTCACAGTCGGTAAACTTTTTGCTAAGGTAGTATATTGCCTGCTCTTTTCGACCAGACTCGTCATGTTGCCCCAATACACACCCCATTGAGTTGTCTAATACTGTTAAATACATAATCAAGGGTCTTCCATCAACTAGTGGCATTAAAATTGGAGGTTCTAGCAAATATCTCTTGATTTCATCAAAGGCAGTCTGGCACTCATCATTCCATTCCATCACCTGATCTTTCTTCAACAACTTGAAGATTGGTTCACAGATGGTAGTTAATTGGGAAATAAATCTTGCAATGTAGTTCAATCGTCCCAAGAAACCTCTAACCTCCTTCTCAGTACGGGGAGCTGGCATCTCTCGTATAGCTTTCACTTTTGCAGGATCCACTTCAATACCTTTTCCACTGACAATGAAACCCAGGAGCTTTCCAGATCTAACTCCAAAAGTACACTTGTTTGGATTCAATCTCAACCTGTATTTCTTCAACCTCTCAAAC
This sequence comes from Lathyrus sativus, assembly GCA_963859935.3. NCBI lineage: Eukaryota > Viridiplantae > Streptophyta > Magnoliopsida > Fabales > Fabaceae > Lathyrus > Lathyrus sativus. The sequence continues at coordinate 792,263,683 of OZ012735.1, read as the reverse complement.
AACTTGTGCAGATGATCAAGATGTTGTTCTTCATTCTGAGACCTGGCTATCATATCATCCACATATACCTCTATCTCATGATGAATCATATCATGAAACAAAGCCACCATAGCACGCTGATATGTTGCCCCTGCATTCTTATGCTGAGCAGTACTGTCTAAATCAGCCCCTATCTGGACCTCTTTTCTGTTTTCTTCAGTTCCCAGATTCACAACTTCGACTGGCTCTTCATGTGGCTGTATAGCTTTCTCTTCTTGTTGTAACAACCTAGCAAGCCCTACAGGTATTTCACAATCGTCCTCGTTTCCGTCTTCAGTTTGATAGATCGGATTCTCGAAATTGTAATTGGCAATAGTAGAACTGTTATCAATTGGATCCAGAGTGGATGAGGATCGGCATTTTAGTGACGTGGGTGTGTGTAAGAACACATAGCTGATAAAGCAAAAATAAAAGAAAAAGAAAGACAAGGAACACAATATTTACGAAAACGAAACGTCCACTGATTTTATCGAATGAAGTATGCAAATGAGATGACAACCCGTAACAAGCACACCATTGTGCCCCGGGTAAGGCACATGGCTTGAAAGTTTTAATTGTTCCAGAAATTATAAATTTAAAAACATAACACAGTAATAGTATTTACTCCTGACTAAAGGAGATAGGGATAACATCTTCAGCTGTCCAATTATTGAGTCCAGCACCCACAGTAGGAAGAATCCATGCCTCCAAGTTGTAGTCTTCATCTTGATCTCCCACAGCATTGATAACCCCTTGATTGGTGATACGAACAGCACGGGCACGACGGACAGCCTTTTGGGACTCTTCTTCCACCACAGCTTTTGCATCATTGAGGGAGGCCATTGCCATTGTTGGAGGGTTTCCGATGACCACAGGAACCTTCTTCACAGCAGGAGGAGTCACACAATCCTTAACAGCCCAGGGAACCACTTCAAATGACTGACATGGAGTTTCAATGTATTCACCTTCTACTTCCAGATACTTGAAAGTGTTTACATGGCTGACAAAGTATTCTTCCTCTCCAAAGATAGTAACAACTTTTCCATTCACCGGATATCTCAACTTTTGATGTAATGTGGAGGTCACAGCACCTGCCCCATGGATCCAGGGACGACCAAGCAGACATGAGTACGAAGGACGAATATCCATCACATAGAATGTAGCAGTAAACACCTGAGAGCCAACCTTGATTGGAAGATCAATTTCCCCATGCACTACTCTTCTAGAACCATCAAAAGCCTTTACCACAATATTACTGGGCTTCAATACCGTATCTTCAGGACTCAGCTTGTTCAGGACTTCCTTAGGCAACACATTCAGAGAGGAACCATTGTCTATCAGCACATGAGACAGGGTAGTGCCCCTGCATTCAATTGAAATATGCAAGGCCCTGTTATGATCCCTCTTGGCAGGGGTCAAGTCAGCATCAGAAAATCCTAACCCGTTGTCATAGGTCAGGTGAGCAACACAATTCTCAAACTGGTCCACAGAAATTGCACTGGGTACATGAGCCATCTTTAGAAACTTGATCAATGACTTGGCATGAGCCTCAGAACATAATAACAGGGAGAGCATAGAAATCTTTGAGGGAGTATGCCCCAGCTGATCAACAATATCATAATCACTCTTGCGAATGATTTTCAATACTTCTTCCATCTGCTTAGAGAGGTCATCAGCAGCTGGCTCATCAGTAGATACAGGCTCAATAACAGGACCCTTGCCCCGAGCATCAGTGGTGGGAGTAACAGCAGGAGTAACCGCACTCTTAGAAGCAACTGGAGGAGAGAAGACTCTTCCACTACGAGTGATCTTGCTAGATCCGGCAATATTATCAATGTCAACAGGCATATCAGGTAAAGGCTCCTGTTTGACACCATGGATGTAAACATCAGACCCATAGTGCCAAGGCACAGCTTTGTCAGATGTATAAGGAATAGGACCAGGAGTGGTAATGATCAGAGGAGCTACTCTGGCTTCAGTGACAACTTTCACAGGACCTTCAACAGTAATCTTGATTGGGCCCTGATGAGTGATTTTAATGGGACCCTTTGAAGTGATTCTTAGTGGTACTTTGTCAACCATGTCAACCTCTTCAATCTTTTTACCCTGAGTCAGATGATCCACCATACTTTCTACAGATGCTGGTCTTCTTTCAAACACTATAGTATATTTATCCATGAGACGTTGAATCCCATCTCTCAAAATGAAGCAACTATCCGGCTTATAGGTACAATATAGACAATCTTCATGACAACCTGGAAAGATCCCAGCTTGTACTAACCTCTTTTTGATAACAGACAATGGTGTGCTCAACTCCATAAACAGCGAGAAGATGAGAAACCTGTGCACAATTATAAACCTGTGATGCAATGATATGGGAATGCATATGCAATGTTTTCAAGGACCGCAGGATTTAAATTTGCTTAAACAAACAAGAAAGTAACTTTTTATTAGTAATAACTTGTTTTGCCTTTTAGGCTTACAAAAAATGAAAACGAAATAAGTACAAAAGATGGGGTTTTAAGTCTCCCATGGACGTTTCCTCTTTGTGTTGAGGTATGAGTTGAGGTTTCGTTCCTCATGAAGTAGCTTTGTTAGCTCTAGGATCCTTGCTTGGCTTGCTTTGTAATGAGCCTCGAAAGTATCCCTTTGCTCTTTCAGTTGGATCCATGATCTCTGCAAGTCTTCCATATCAGTAGGCATGTCTGGGTGAAGGATGGTATAAGCTGTGTCTCCTTCAGCAACAGGTTCCATGGTAACTGGTAGGACGGCAGGATATGGCATCATGAGTGTCTGAGCACGAGATCGTACCCATCTGAGATAAGCCTCCATAGGAATAGTGTACTTAGGCTCCAGTGTCTTGCTGTCAATCCTGTTTACCTTTCCCCAAGCTCGTATGAATCTCTGACGGTAACCCTGAAGATCGTTGTCGTAGTCAAACACAATGCCCTGAATCAACACGTCATGTGGACCATCGCTCCGGGCGTAACTAAACTGTCGTAAAGCTAGAGATGGGTTGTAGGTGATGCCTCCTCTTATGCCTAGAAGTGGCACATTAGGAAACTCCCCACAACGGTCAATGATGGTGACATTCTCCGTAGATCTGGAGCACCAATGGATGTCTGAGTGAGAAAGTGACATGATCCTCTTGGACCATCTGAACCCTTGCTCATTCTTCATTACTGAGCGAGGAAGGTGAGAAATAAACCACCTAGAAAGTAAAGGTATGCAGCACATCAAAGTTCCTCTTGCCCTTGGAGTACGGGTGTGAAGAGAATGTAGGATGTCTCCAAGTAAGGTAGGTACTGGATTGTGACTCAGGAATATGTTGATGGCATGAACGTCTATGAACTGATCAGGATTGGGGAACAACACTAAGCCATAAATCAATAAGGCTAAGATCTCCTCAAAAGCATCGTAGCTCATAGCCTTCAAGAACATTTGAGCTTTATCCACTAATACCTTGGCAAGAATACCTTTAACTCCACTTCTCGTCTCTAGAACAATGTCAGACTTCTTCAGATGTAGAGCTGCAGCAATAACTTCTGGTTTAAGCTCCTTCTCTAAGCCTGTGAATGGCTTCTGATCAAGAACAGGTATACCCAGAAGTTTAGAGAACTCCTCCATGGTTGGAACCAGCTGATAATCAGGAAATGTAAAGCAATGGTGCTTAGGGTCAAAGAACTGAAACAGCACACTCATCATGTCTTCACTGAACCCTGAAGTGACTAGATCCAATAAGTGACCATGTCTCTTGTTGAACTGGGAATGATCAGGCACTAGGGAAACCAACTCCTTGAGCTTAGCAGGTATCCCTACAAAGTTGATCCTGATGGTGTTTCTACGAGCAGAAGCCATGACCTGCAACAAAGAACAAAGATAAATCCTTTGGTCCTTGAAATGGTTAGGGAAAATGATATGCTTATGATGCATGATGATGTCATGATGTCATGCTCAATCACAAACATGTGGCACACACAAACAAGTCACACCATAGCCCTAGGTTTAAAGGCTTGCATGAGGTTCAAAGGCAAGTACCCTCCCCTGAAGTTAGATGGTTCATCCTGTCCTACAAAAGTAACCAGGTTCTAAGGGATCTCAATATCATTGATCCTTCACAAGGGTGGTTGTTCAGAAGGCAACTTACTTGCCAACCAAAACCCTCCAAGTTTAAGATCTCAATGAGCGTAGTATCGAGTGTCAACCAACTTCAGTCTGCACCAAAGCCGGTTACCTCACTACTTTCTAAAGGCCAAGATGAGTTAACTAGGGTTCTAAAAGTCAGTTAGTGCATTGACAACATATGGCAGCCTCAATATTATCCTCAACTTGACTTAAGGAATATAAGCACCAACCAAGAAGTCGCACTAACTATGGCCACCAGATCAACCGTATCGATATACGTCGTACAGTTTCCTTGGTCTATTGCCATTTACCTAAGGTACACTAGATCCGGGTTAGGACCTTTCACACATAAGAGCACCCCAACAATATAATAATAAAGCAAACAAGGCAAACAATTTAAAGTGATCTTAATTCCTAAGGGTACCCCTCTTAAATAGGTCCCCAGCAGAGTCGCCAGTTCTGTAACACGGTGGGAGAACTGACTTTAAACAATGTTGCGGATAGCAAGAGTCGCCACCGACTTTTATTTTATCCATAAGGAAAGGTTATAAAAGAACAGGAAAGACCTTAGAGAATATTTTGGGTCCGGGGGGTAGGTTATGAAAAGGGAAGGTGTTAGCACCCTTTTCATCCATGGTTATCCATGGGCTCTTAGGTACTTAAGCTCACTTTTGAATTGTTTTGAAAGTGTAGTGTGTGAATAGAAAATTTTCAACAAGTTTTCAAACAAGTTCTTAACACATCCTTACATGGATTATTTATTAACTATTCTGAAAATTTTCTATTCACACACTACACTTTCAAAACAATTCAAAAGTGAGCTTAAGTACCTAAGAGCCCATGGATAACCATGGATGAAAAGGGTGCTAACACCTTCCCTTTTCATAACCTACCCCCCGGACCCAAAATATTCTCTAAGGTCTTTCCTGTTCTTTTATAACCTTTCCTTATGGATAAAATAAAAGTCGGTGGCGACTCTTGCTATCCGCAACATTGTTTAAAGTCAGTTCTCCCACCGTGTTACACTATCCCCATTGCCAGTCCTGTTGCCGCTCAGGATTCAGAAGCCATGAAGATGTGTCGAGATCTAGCCGAGAAACTCCGAGCCATGGAGGGGCACAATTCAAATTCTTTCAGTGCTTTGGAGTTATGCTTGGTGCCTGATGTTGTCATTCCTCCAAAATTCAAGGTGCCCGAATTTTCGAAGTACAAAGGTCTCAGTTGCCCAAACATTCATCTGAAGATGTACTGTCGCAAGATGGCTGCCTATGCCAGAGACGAGAAGCTCATGATCCATTGCTTCCAGGACAGTTTGTCTGGGGCATCACTCGAATGGTATATGCAGCTGGAGCGTAACAGTGTGCGCACTTGGGCTGAGCTAGCTGATGCATTTGTCAAGCAGTACAAGTACAACACCGATCTTGCTCCAAATCGTACTCAGCTTCAGAGTATGACTCAGAAGGACAACGAATCCTTTAAGGAGTACGCGCAACGATGGAGAGAGCTAGCCGCAAGGGTGCATCCACCTCTTGTTGACCGTGAGTTGATTGACATCTTCATGGGTACCTTGCAAGGCCAGTACTACGAAAAACTGATCGGTAGTGTCTCCGCTGGATTCTCTGACTTGGTGATCGTCGGTGAGAGAATTGAAGAAGGGCTGAAAAGTGGGAAGATCCCAGGAGGTTCTAATAGCCAGGCTAATGCCAAGAGGCCTTTTAATGGATACAAGAAGAAGGAAGGCGAAACAAATGCCATCTTTGTGCAGAAAGGGCAAGCTCCTCAACAAGCGCCTGCTCCTATGCCTTATCAAGTTCCCTACTATCAGTATCCATATGTTGCTGCTGCGCAATATGCTCCAATGCTTCATCAGCCAGCTGTTCATGCAGCGCAAGCTCAGATGCCACGGCAACAGGCTCCTCAGCAGCAAGCCTACAACCAGCAAGGATATCAGTATCCTCCTCAGCAACAGCAGATGCAAGCTACTCAGCAACGACAAGGTGCTCGCCCACAGCGTTCGCAGAGAACATGGAGGCCAGATAGAGTCTTTGATCGTTTACCAATGCCATATGCCAAAATCTTTGCTCAGTTGATGGAGAAGAAAGTTGTTGTTCTGAGAGACTTAGCTCCTCCAACCATCCTTCCTACCGATTACGATGCGAATGCTCATTGCGAGTTTCATAAGGGCGTTCCAGGTCACACCATTGAGGACTGCAGGGCTTTCAAACACATAATTCAAGACATGATCGATAGGGATGCTATCAACTTCAATGGGAAGTCTCCAAACATCATCAACAATCCGATGCCACCAGTCAACTAGTGCCAACATCAGATTGATTCCAGTCAAGTTCATTTCCCGAAGAAGAAGGCAGTCATGTTGCCATTTCATTATTCGCAGTTCTTATGTTTTGTCTTTGTTTGTTTAAGTATTGTATGCTTTGAACAATTGTCATTTCGTATTTGGTTTTCATTAATGTATCGTTTATGCATGTTTTGAATTAGTTATGTCGTATTCACTCATACTTTTTCACTTATCACCGACACCTTTATTCACTCCACTCTATTCACTGTTGTTTAGCATGATTTGAGGGAGGATGATGAAAACGAGATACCCATAATTGCAAACCGTATGCTTTCGGACAGAATCTCGTCAATGATGTACAGGCATTGCTTCAATTCCCCAAACACCGGAGATATAAGGAGTTAATCCCTAGTAAACCACTTCGAGCCTAGAAGTAGCAGCTTCCTTCGGATATTCAAACCTTACACTCAACCTGGGGCAGGGTAGTGTTCAGTTAATTCAACTCCGCACTCGAATCAACGAAGCCAAATCCAGAAGACGGTTGTTCATCAAAGACCCATGCTATGGCAGTCCCAACCAAAATCCAGAAAAAATTAAGAGCCAGCTAAGTCAGACACCTTGGAGGGGACTTAGGCAAAATCAAGGCAATCCCGATGGATCTGACAAACGAAGTCAATCCATGCAAAAGTTAGGGATCAAAACAAAAGCAAAAGAGGACCCCGAAATCCTCAACAAAAACAAAATAGGATTCAGTGGCCACCTAGATCAAAGGGACACTGGCATCCATCAAAAAACCAAAATAAGGTGACTGCCACGTCGAGCAAACCTTGAATTTTCAAGTTACACCGTCCATACAAGTGTAGAATTAACTGAGCGTAAGACTGGAGATCATTAAGAAGAAGGGGTGGGTACAAATCATACTTTGAGCCTAATAACCTTGTTTCATAACCGTGAACCAGACCATGTTACAAACCTCGAAAGACCTAATTGAGGCGAGGTTTATTCTGAAAGCATATTGTCGCAAGGTTGCGTAACCTGACTCCTCACATGATTTCTAATCATCAATATTGGTGTCATTTTGCTTGCTATATCTTTCACACCAATCAAATTAGCACAACGTCTGGGCTAGTGGTCCATTCATCTCATTATCACGACACTTCAATAAACGATACTTTTTCAAACTTGCATCAAACTTTGCATTAATTATTACCATTTGTGAATGTACAATTTTAACTGCAAAACAGTGCTAGGTATTCAAAGACATTTCAACAGGGGGCCATTAAGGAGGAACTTGACTTTCAGTGGCTGCCATGAAGCAAGACTACCTCAAAATCCACAGACTGGGGCAAATCACTCAACAGCTCGAGTAGGGGCAAGTCATCCGAGTTCAACTTCCATATGTCAGAACTGGTTAATCTGGGGCAGACCACTACCATGTTCAAACTGGGGCAAGACCAGGTCGTCCTGACCATCAAACAGAGTTGCAACCTTCTCTGAAGCAAATTCACAATCACCAAGTACCCAGACTTGGGACATCCAGAGCATCTTCTACTTTAAATCATGGCGTCTTCAACAATCTGCGTGTCGAGGAAGTCAATCCCTCCCACCACCCGAAGTCCAATCTGCATTGGCAACTACCAAAATTCCACCATGCTGGCATCTCCACCTTGCGTTTCCAATTACCCGTCTGCATCATGTGCATCATACGCATCGCATTCGATATCATAAGTGTCCTGCATCATACTCCAAACATACCTTACTTCCCCAGCTCTTGCATCTCCGCGCGTCAGCATTTGCATTTGCACTTCCACCCATCTCTCCTTTGCGTCTTTAACCTTTTACCCTACCAATTCTACCTTTAACAACGAGAAGAAAACAACCAAACCTAAACAACACTCCCCACAATTACCTTAAGAGGTTCCCGTCGAGTACGACAGACGTGAGGGGTGCTAATACCTTCCCCTCACGTAACCGACTCCCGAACCCGGAACTTGGTTGCGACAGCCCTGTTCCTATCCTTTCGTTTTAAGAGGTTTTCTCGATATTTTCCTCTCCCGTTTATTCGGGAAAAATAAAGTTCGGTGGCGACTCTGTCGAACCGCATTTCCGCGCCTTTCGCGCGAGGGTCGTATGTTCGAATGAATTTTTTCGAGGTGCGACACATGCAATCAAACAAGGGTTTAGGTTTGAAGATCATGAGCATGAAGCCATGGTCTACCCATCCCAAAAGGTGTGTACTAAGGGTTCTCACATATGTAGAACAGAGTTCTAAATGGTTCCCAAAGTCATCAACCCATCTTTTAGATATTATCGACACGTCAATTAACTTGGGAATCAACAATATTCTCAAGAGAGCCTCATTCGAGTGTAGCATCGCGTATCAACTATTTTGGATTTACACCTTCATAGTCATTGAACTACATCCTAAGAAGGCCAAAGTGGGGTAATGAGGCAACTAATGGTCCTCAGTCTCACGGCCTTCGAGGTCGAAAGTAATAGTGCATTCACGATGGCTCGTTCAACACGACTACTCCAAAGAGGGCCTCAACTGAGTGGGGTATCTCAAGTCGACTCTTTCAGGATTAACTCCCTCAAAGTCTCCTTTGCTATACCATCCATCCTAAACATATGTGCACTCAAGTCCGGGTTAGGACTTATCTCATCACTCAAGGTCACAACCCTTTATACAAAAAAACCCAAGCACAACAGGCATATATATAGATATTTAGAAATATACAAGTATACAAGCAAGCATACATAAAAGTAACGCAGATGCAAACAAGGTGGTCTTAACCCTCTTAGGAGAGATTTTTCCCAGCGAAGTCACCATTTCTGTTATGGTGGGAATCAAATATCAAGCTATTGAATTAACTTGAATCACAAATCATGAAGTTCACCACCGAGCTTTGATTTATCCAAAGGAAAGGGTAAAGATCGAAAGAAAACCCTAAGTGCACTATGTAACAACAAAACTAAAGATCTAAGGTTCGGAGGTTGGTTATACCTAGGGAATGTGCTAGCATCCTAAGTATCTGTAGTATTCTATAGGAACATCTTGTTAGTATTTGTGTTATGCTAAAGTTTACTTGCTAAGGGAAAAGTGTTAAGGTAAAGACCTAAGGTATATACAAATTATGTTCACCAAGACATCACATCTCGTGCCTACGTATCATAACTAGGATGGAATCAGAGCATTTGTAGTTCACCTAACTAAGGGTGATGAACTCTTGATTGATCAAGTTTCCAAAAGATGAAGGTAAGTATCCATGACAAGATACCTACATAGAGTTTACAAACTCTACTAAGTCTAAGTTGAAAGACTAACTAGGTGGTTGACTCTAGCAAAGTCAAAAGGGAAAGTGAGTACTCAACAATGATGCCCACATAGAGTTTACAAACTCTACACCTAAATCTAAGTTGTAGGATCAATTGGCTCTAACAAGGCCATGAGTGTTGTACCCCAAAATTTGACCAACCATTTCTCGCAATTTGGCTTATGTTTCGACTCATTTTGCATTTTGCATCCGCATGTCACATACATTGCATTTTTGTAGTCAGATTGATTTTATCGGGATTACAGCCCTCTCCTGGCGTTGCAGGCATTTCAGGCCAGTTCGAATACGAGGATTTGTTTTGGGAATCTGTGCTCTTCCCGGTGTTTTCAGCTCTCGCTGTTGTTTTTGAGGACATTTTGGTGTCCGGTTTTTACCGTTTATTTCGCTGTATTCGTGCATCCTTTTTCTAATCGATTTAATTGGCTTTATTGCATTTTTAGATTTTTCCCCTTATTTTCTAGAATTTTTAAATAGATTTTAATAGATTAATTGTTTTTTCTAGATTTTAAATAGATATTAAATAGATTTTTAAAATAGTTTAGAAGTTAATAGAAATTTTCTAGATTGTAATTTCTTTTAGATTTAATTTGTTAATAGAGTTTAATAGATTTTAAATCATTTTTTATAGATTTAATTCCATTTATTGATTTGTTTAGATAGAATATATTTAATTTCTTTCCTAGCTATTAATTGAGTTTAGAATTTAATAGATTAGTTTAACTCTCTTTTAGAATTTAATAGGGTTTAGAGTTAATTGGATATTAATTTCTTTTTAGGATTAATTAGATGTTAGTTAGGATTTTAATCATTTTTAATTAGTCTTAATTGGCAGTTTTTTAATTACTTAGCATTAATTTTCGTTTCAGCATTAATTGAGGTATTAATCATGTCTTGGTCATCTTAATTAGCCATTAGTTGGATTTAATTGAGTCACATTTATTTCAGAGTTTAATTAATCTCGTGGGCCAAGTGTCATTCTGGGGGCCCAGTCCACGCTGCCACATGTCACACTATAAAGCCCCACACATTACACACTCTCTCTCTGACACCTCACATTTCAACTTCCACCTCACCCACACACGTGTTCCCCTCTCACGCTGCAGCAGGCCACACGTCCTCTCTCTCCCATGCGTCTCACCACGTGTCTCATCCCTGTCCACTGATCGTCCCTCTCCCGGCGGCCATGCAACTGTCGCCGGAAACCGTAACAAACTCATCGTGTTCATGGTTCATTCTCCAGAAATTCGCAGATCTTCATGGATCCTCAAGATCTTCATATTCTTCGTGAAGATCCTCAAGAACATTCATCCATATCGTTCATCATTCAACAAACTTTTCCAGAAAATCCTTTGAATGTTCATCGTTTTCGCTCAATGCTCAGCAAACCTGCGTCCAGATCCTCATACTTTTTCCAGGAAATTTCAAGAATCTTCAGTAAACTTCAGAGATTCACCAATCCTCACGATCTTCGTCCAGATCCATGATCTTCATCATCTTCGTCCAAACTTCATCCAAATCTTCATGCGTTTCCAGATCTCGTGAAGATGCATCAATGTTCTCCAAAAACATTCATCAGTTCTTACATCAAATTTTCCAGATCTTCGTTCCACCTTCATCACAGTCATCCGTGCTTCCAGATATTCAAGATCTCCATGGTCATCACCTCAATTGTTTTCCAGAATCCTCATCAAGCTTCATTCGTGATTCGTGTTCATCTAATGCGTGGAACTTCATCTTGACGTTCATCAAGAACACCCAATCAACTCTTCACAAATTCATCATGATTTTCACCAGATCTTCATAGATCTATTCAAGATCTTCAGCTTTCGCCTTCATTCATATCCAGATGTGTTCATACAAAGCTTCAAACCTTCAAGTTTTTGCAGAACTCAATAGATCATCAAGTTCATCATCACCTTCATCGGTTCGTCAGCGTTTCCAGATCTACTATCAACACCTTCAGATCGTCTGTTAATTTCTTCATATCTAGATCAAAACGCTTCTCCTTTAGCATCTCCATTAATTTTCCAAGATTTCTTTCACATCTCCACGGCCTCATTATGTGAAAACGGATACGAAAATTTGTTCGTGGTAGGAAAGGGATTGAGACGAGGAAGAGCAAGAAAGAAGTTAGTGTGTTGGTTGGATTGAAGTCGAGACGGAGAAGGAGGTTGCGATTGAGGTGACAGTGGCGGCTGAGGTGAGAGGAAGGAGAAGTATGCTAGGGTTTCAGACTGAGGATTGTGAGAGGGAAGACGAAGTGTTCGTGGATTGGGATGTTGGGCCCCAAGCCCAACGAGTTGCTGGGTCCATACCCCCGTTTCCTGCGCTACACCCCCCTCTGGCTGTGGTTTTCGCTTGATTTGGGCTTCGCCAAAAGGCCCAACCATGACGTGTTCACACTCCCCTTTTTCCTTACACCTCCCTGTTCCTCTTTATTTTTGTTGGCTTTTTTTTTTGCTGTACTGTGGGCTGGGCCCAGTTCTGTTTTTTTGCAGGATGCACCTCTGTTTTCAGGTTGTACCCCTCCCTTTACAATTTTTAATTTCTTTTGTATTGGATGGTTAATTGTAATAATCGTAGTTTTATTTTTCTATTTTCTTTTAGGATTATAATTTTATTTTCCTAGGATATTATTGCATATTTTTTTAGTTTAGAATATTACTATAGATTTTAATATAGAATTTATATTCTATTGTTTTTAGGATATTATAGAGATTTTAGTATTGAGTTTTTCATTGTATTTTCTTTATAGCAAATTATAGAATATTGTGCATAGGATTTTATTCTATTTTCTGTATGCATTTCCTTATATTTCTTTAGAATATTTTCTAGTAGAACTTAATTGCCGTATTTTAGGAGTAGACTATTATTTCCATTTAGTGTTGGATTTCTCTCCTATTTTCTTTTCTTATCTAATTTTATCTCTGATTTTTATTGTTGGTTGGCCGTGTGACATGATTCAATTGGAGAATGATTTTCAATATCATTTCTCTATCTTGTCTTTGACACGGATATCAATACGCTACCTCTTAGAGTTCGATTTCTCGTATAAGTCGAACCATGACGGTCTAAGCATTACATTGGTCCTGATTCGAGCGTCCTCATCAAGGATCCAGAGAGGAGAAGATTGAAATGGAGCTTGCGCACATGTCAGGAGCCAGCGGAGCTGCTTCATTCGAGATCATCTTTCTTGTTCAAGTCTTCGTGCAACCGTCAAGCGTTGTGAGCGGTGGCGTTAGATACATAGGAAATGGTGGTTGAGGGGTTTCCTCTCAATCGTCTAGAGTGTTTAGTGTGGCACCCTTTGGGTGACAGACGACGCATTCGCTCCTACGCCTTAGGTTCTTGCGTGTGTATCCCGAGTTCCTTCCCATTTAGGCGTAGGCCTGCTTCCTCTTTGTTCTCGCCCCATGCGATCGAAACCCTTTTCTCTTGCATTCAGGCGATCGAGACTCCTTCTCTTGCCCCTGTGCAATCAAGACTTGTTTTCCGCCGTGCGTCGAACTACGTTTGCTCTGATCTCTCGTACCAGACGAGAGTACATAGGCATAGGATGAGATATCCTAGCGAGCTCCCTTTTCCTTTTTCCCTTTTGCTGTAGTTGGCTGAACTACAGTTGCTCTAATTTCTCGTACCAGACGAGAATATGTAGGCATAGGATGCGATATCCTAGCGAGCACACTAACAAATAACTTCTCTGTTCTCTCGCTGCCGGGCGATCGAGAATTTCCCACTGACGACTGATGTTCCCTTCCTCTTGCCCTAGCGCAATCAAGACCAGACCGTAGGTCTAGTCCCGTAGGTTCCCATACCTCTAAAACTCGACATACTACGTCCGTTCTACCGCAAACAGGTAATGCCTAAGTCTCCGTCGAGCGAGAAGCGCACGCCTAACTGCTGGAATGTGTACGCTAGTATCGTCAATCCTTTCTCTCACCCCTGTGTGATCGAGAACCCCCTGTCTAGCTGTAGTAGCCCGAACTACGTAAGCTCTGATCTTTCGCGCAGTGTGAAAGTAAGTAGGCATGAGATGCGATATCTCGGCGAGCAACCTTTTCCCGTAGTTTCCCGAACTACGTTGACTCTGACTTTCCCATTGCACGAGGGAATACGTAGGCATAGAGCGCGATGCTCTATCGAGTCAGTTTCTTTCTGTTTAGATTTAGCAGCCGTAGATAGATTGTTTCTCACCTGTAGACAAACCAGCAAGCGTGGATCCCATCGAGTACGATGGACATGAGGGGTGCTAATACCTTCCCCTTGCGTAACCGACTCCCGAACCCAGACAATGGTTACGATGACCTTCTCTTATACCTCTTTGTCAGGTTTTTCCTATCGTTTCCTTTCCCGTTCTGAGGGATAAATAACGAAAGGTGGCGACTCTTCTGTCTTGCCGGCCTCGTTTTTCACAGTAGCAACAGCTGGCGACTCTACTGGGGATTGCGATGGTTCCCTGTGCGAGTCTCGCCTTGGGTTTTCTTCCTAGCTATTTGGGCCCGTCCCCAGCATCTGGCGACTCTGCTGGGGACTGCGATGGTTCCCTGTGCGAGTCTCGCCTTGGGTTTTCTTCCTAGCTGTCTGGGCCCGTCCCCAGCAGCTGGCGACTCTGCTGGGGACTGCGATGGTTCTCTAAGCGAGTCTCAGATTCTCTTCCTGGCTGTCTGGGTCATCCCCAACAGCTAGCGACTCTGCTGGGGAAGAACGTCCCCTACGAGAGTCAATCCTAGCGCTTGTTTGCTTGTCTTTAGGTGTTTATTTTTGTGATGTATTTTGTATACTGATGTATTTACATTTCCCGCACTATATTATTATCTGTTGCTATTGTGCTGTTGTGGGAAGGGAGCTCTGATGAGTGATAAGCCAGACCCAGGCTTGAGTGTACCTAGCATTAGTTATGGAAAATAGTGGGTGCGTGCTTGCTTTGTAGGTACTAGTGTCTCATGAAATCCACGCTCAGACGAGGTTCTCCCGGTTGACTTCTTTTCCAGCCCTTTGGGCTTGAGGGGTTGTTAGTTTGGAGGATTGTCGACTCTCGGGACTGACCACTTGTGATTCAGCTAAGTGAGGTTGCTTTAAGAGATGATGATGCCACACCTTCTGGGTATCGTATCATTGTTCTTGAAAGTCTGTAACGCTGATGACCGCATAGGATGCCGAACCTGTGTCAGTTTAGGTCCATACCCGCGAGTGGGAGGGTTTTTGCAAGAAAATTGACTTCCAGCCAACCCAGTATTTTGGTTTTCTCTCGTCAGAGCGAACTTATCCCGTCAGCAGCGCAGCAGTATTCAGAGCTTTGTGGGGGCTATGATCCCGTGTTTGTTGCATTCTTGCATTGCATTTCATGTGCATCTCATGCTTGCATGTCCATTCTCGGCTGGAACAGAGAGCTTACCCGTCTTTTGTCCAACTCGCAGCTGACTTCCTGGCATTCGCATTGGACTTGAGTTAGTTTTTGGAAGGATCATGGACTCAGCAGAGCAGAATCAGTTTGTTACCAGGGCAGAGTTTGAACTGTTGAAGAACCAGTTGAGTCAGTTCATGGAAGCCATAACAGCTATGACTAGAGGAGAGAACAATATTTAGAAGACTCAGGTGAACAATGTTGCTCAAACCCAGAATGTGCAGATTCCCGTCAGAGACAAAGATGCATCTTCTCTTCATGACACAGACTATCAGCGTTTCACTTTCCCTGTGCCAGATCGTCAGAGGGCCGCTCTGAGGGTTAATGCTGAGGACCCGAGGACTGTTGAGGATATGAGAAGATTCCAGCTGTTGGAGGATCAGATTGCTACCCTGATGAGTAAGAATACTCTTAACCTGAATGCTGCGAGCATGTGTTTGGTGCCAGGTCTTGTGATGCCTCCAAAGTTCAAGATGCCCAATTTTGAGAAATACAAAGGGGATAGTTGTCCAAAGCTACATTTGGTTATGTTCTGCAGAAGAATGACTTCACATGTCACCAATGACAAGCTTATGATTCACTGTTTCCAAGATAGTTTGATCGAAGCATCTTTGGATTGGTACATGCATTTGGAGAGTGATAGTATCAAATCATGGTCGGATTTAGCCAATGCCTTCGTGAAGCAGTATGACTACAACCTGGATATGACTCCTAGTCGCGTGCATTTGCAAGAATTATCTCGTGCGGAGAATGAATCCTTTAGAGGGTATGTGCAGAGATGGAGAGAATTGGCTGCTCGTGTTCAACCACCGCTTGTGGAGAGAGAAATGGTTGGCCTTTTCTTGGGTACTCTGAAGGGTTGTTATTACGACATAATGTTTAGTTGTGAAATGACAAGCTTTACGGACTTGATAAGAGTAGGAGAACATGTTGAGAGCGGAATCAAGAGTGGAAAGATTCAAGACATTCCTTATACTGCAGTTTATGAAGATGAATCAATTGTCAGTTCTCAAGAAGAATGGGAGAAAGAAAGTGATGTCATCCCGGAATCTCCCGTACCTCAGATTCAGTATCCAGACACTTCGAGTGCTCAGAGCCAGCAACCTGTTGGGTCTGTATGTCAGATCTCTGTTACCCGCCAGAGTCAACAGTCATATCATCATCAGTCGCGTCAGCACGCCCGACGAAGATCAAGGAAGCCTGAAAGACAGTTTACTCAGCTACTGGTGTCGTACAGTCAATTGTTGCCGGATTTGGTCAAAGGTGGGCTAATAGTGCCGAAGGAGACTAATCCAATGATCCCGCCTTACCCTCTAGGTTTTGATGCCAACGCCCGTTGTGAGTACCATGTTGGGGCACAGGGGCATTCAACAGATGATTGTAAGGTGCTTCGAAGCCAAGTTCAGACTCTGCTGGATTCTAACAGGATATCTATCACGCCTCAGGGTGTTGACCTTCCTTCATCCAGCCAAGTGGGTGTATCAGTTCAGGTTGTAACAACCCAATTTTCAATAATTAATTATTTGTGTTAATTAATTGGTTTATTTGGATTATTCTAATTATTTGAATGGTTAGATGATTGTTTAAATGGATTGATAGATGTTTTGAGAGAGGGATTAAATTGGAGAGAAACCGAAGGGAAGGATATATGAAGGGGGAGCGGAACGAAAATGTAAAATAGAAAACATGAAGGAAAAGTGGAGGAAGAAGAGAAAGTAGAAGGAAAAAGAAGGAAAAGCTTGGAAAGCTCAAGAACGACTTCTAGCTTCCGATTAATCGAGGTAAGGGTGTGAAATCTTACTATCTTAATCAATGTGCATGACTATGTATGTGTGTGTTTGGATTTGTTGGGTGTTTCCTACATTTTCTATTTTAGGTCAAAATGAGTTTAATCGGTAGAAACCGAGTTTGAACGGGTAGAATCTGAAATTGACGGTGTAATATAGTCGGGTGATGAGTGGGTCGTGCTACTGGAACTGATTTGGATTAAATCGTTCGATTTGTGAGGTTTGGGCTTTTGGACAACCATGGGAGTTCTGAGTTCACAGGTTCGCCAGGCGAATGGCAATGAAGCTTCGCCGGATGAAGCCCAGCGAGCACCAGCAAACCAAGTCAGAAGCATCCACCCTGTCTTTGCTGGCAAGTTCGCCAGGCGAATGAGTGTGGCGAAGGTTCGCCAGGCGAGTGTGCTAGCGAGTGCTAGCGAGTAATTCTAGAATAACTCCCAGTGGTCTTCGCTAGCAAGTTTGTCAGGCGAACGAAGTAGCGAAGGTTCGCCAGAGGCTTCACCAGGCGAAGGTCAGCGAATGTGACAACTTTTGTTTTATTTTGGTTGGTTCCATCCAATGTCGATGTATTTGATATAATTATGTAGCATATAGCTTGTGCGCTATTATATGGTGTGCTGTGGGTAGCCATGTGGCGTGAATCCTAGATTATGAATCGATTATGAATATGTGGCCGTTTGGCATATGTGATACATTGTTTAAATTGATTGAAATTCATGATGAATGTGATTAAGTTTGTTGCCGTTTGGCACGGTATTTGTAAGTGTATATTGCTTGTATGCGATGGTGGGTGAAGAATGCATGAGAATATATATGGCGAGTACATGTGTATTGTTTGGTAATGTAAGAATGGTGTGGGAAATGTGTATATGTGTTGAGTCGTACTCACTGGGGTAGAATGGCAAGTTGTCGTTCCTAGTGGAGTAATCACTGGGGTAGAATAACAGGATGTTATTCCTAGTGAGGTATAGTGTCGTGGTTGTATACACCAGGGTAGAATGACTAAGATGTCGTTCCTGGTGGAATAATTACCAGGGTAGAATAACTGAGATGTTGTTCCTGGTAGGGTATAAGTGATGTACCCATACTCCCAAAAAGGGGATTGGTGTTAATTGATGAGTTTTATATGAGTCATATGGCATAAATATCATTGTTGTATGAAGGATGCTGATGTGTATGAATTGTTGAATTGTGAGTTATAAATGTGACTAGAATGAAGCGATATGAGATGGAATGATGAATATATGTATATATTGCGATATGTATATATTGTGAGTGCATAATGAATATATGTGATTAATGTGATGAATGCATGAGTATGTTTGTAAACATGTGTGCATTTCAAGAGTGTCATGAGTCATGTTGCATGTGAAGTATCATGGTATGCATTCTTGTGTTGATTGATTCCTCGGTAAATCTGCAGAACCTCGTGTGCCCTTGTGGGGTGTGAGTGATGGTTATTTATTGATTCCTCGGTGAATCTGCATAACCTCGTGTGCCCTTGTGAGGTGTGAGCGATGGTTATTTATTGATTCCTCGGTGAATCTGCAGAACCTCGTGTGCCCTTGTGGGGTGTGAACGATGGTTATTTATTGATCCCTCGGTGGATTTGCAGAACCTCGTATGTTGCGATGGTTATATTTGATTCCGCATAGAATCTGTAGAACCTCGTGTGCCCTTGTGGGGTGTGAGCGATGGTTATTTTTTGTTCTTCAATTGAACATGCTGAAATGAGTCGGTACCGCATTTGCATCTGCATAGAGTCGTGAGTCGGTCTCTATGAGTTGCATTTATCATCTTCATATGGTGCATTGGTGAAATAAACATGAATGTGAATGTTTATGTGAATTGGTGATGAAAAGAACATATTTTGTATGTTTATATGGATTGATTGGAATTGTGGATGTACGCATGTTAAATATGCTTGATGATTATCCATAATTGTTTATATGTAGATAGTGATGTATATGAGTGAATCGTGAATGTATGCATGATGAGATGCTTGGTTATATATATATGTATACATTGTAATGTATGTTAGTGAGTGGTGATATATTGTGGTAAGAAGTATAATATGGATATTCTATGTTATAGAAATACATTATATGCTTTGTTATTGTGTTAATATGCATTGTGGTGAGAAAAGGTGGGATATGTGTATTCTGTACTTGTGCATTGATACATGATTATGTGCATTGATTATTATGGTAATGTTTCTCACCCTTCTGCTGGAATGATGTCCTATATGACATCGTGCAGGTATCAAGGAGTAGTACTGCTTGTAGTTGCGAGTTCGTTGTTGGTGCAGCTGTTTACTATTTAATTATGTTGGGTCAAGTCATGCTCTGGTTATGTAACAATGCGATCGCGGGATTTATGCCTTAGAGATATATTGTGTATTCTAAGTTGTGTTTTAAATGTATTTGAAATATGTGATAATGGCCTATGTGCCTAAGTGTTGATGATTATGTGATGAACATGAATATTCTATGAAGGGATTTATGTAAATAAATTGAATCCGATGCTACATGCAAGATGAAAATTTAATAGCATGATTATTTATTTCAATGTTACATGAGTATGACAGGTGAATGTTGATATTTTGTAAATTGTGTGACGCCCTTTTGTGAAAGCATGTTAATTTACTCTGATTAATTATGTATTATTCCGTGGGGTTAGAAGGGTGTTACACAGGTTATGGGAGAATCCACTGAGAGCAGATGTTCAGAAGAGTATCAGACTGATTCCGACGAGTAATTCTGAAGATGGCTGGCTCAGCAGCAAATCAAGTTCGAAAAGCCCGGTTCCCCGCAACTGGCAATCTGTGTTTTATCATGTCATTTCTTTGCATTTGTAGTTTCTTTTCTGTTAAAGCACAAATTGCATTCTTAAAACTTGTATTGTTTTCAATTGATATTGATAATGAAATGAATATGCATGTTTTGATTTAATCCAGTCGTGTTCACTCAATGTTTTTACAGATATCCAACGCAAGGTTAAGCGGAATCTAGGGAGGATGACGAAGTTTAAAGACGTGCAAGCTTCCGATTGTATGCTTTCGAAAATAAAACCTGCTGATGGTGTACAAGCATTGTTTCAAATCCATAAACACCGGAGTTATAAGGAAGATAATCCCTTGTCAACCCCTTTGAGCCTAGTAGTAGGAGTTTCTTTCGGAAAACGAAAAAACCCTCAATCTTAACCCGGGGCAGGGTAGGTGTTAGCTAATTTGACCGAGCATCCAAATTGCAGAAAGGAGTGTCTGTTCGAGGATCAATTACACCTCTAAGGGTCGTGCCTAAAAATAAAATAAAAACACAGTGGTTAGGCGTCAGGAGTGAAACAGTCACATTATTCCCCAAAGAGTCAGACAACCAGTGTCACACGACTTGTTCAAAAAAAAGGGAAAGAAAAGAATCAAAAGCCCGCTAAGTCAAAAAACTTGAAAGCAAATGACTTAGGCAAAAATTAGGGCATCCCGCTGGACTTAATAACCAAGAGAAGCTCAAAAGAGTCAGTCCAGGCAAAAATTAGGGAAAGCGAAAAACCGAAAAAATGAAAAGGATTACAAAAGAAAAATCCTCAAACGAAATACAAGTCGTGTGACCCCAAGTGGCAAAGACGAAGTGAGTGGCTGACACTCCGAAAACTCATGGTTTCTCGAACTATCACTCCTATCCTTCAACCTCTGAGAAGTGAGTGCTAAGGTAGAATTAGCTAAACGTAGGATTGGAGAACATCAAGGAGAATGGGTGGGTTAAAATAAATTGTGAGCATTTATCCTTTCCTTCAAAACCGTGAACCTGACCGCATTAAAACCTTCAAAAGTCCTAATTGAAGCAGGTTTGTTTCGAAGGCATACTTCGGTAAATATCGCGTCGAACTGACTTCTAAAAGGGTTCTTCTTACCATGTTGGTACTGATGTTGATATCTTGATAAATGATTTGTGCATTATATGCCATGAACTATTTTCCTTTTTTCCAGTGAACAGATTGGATTTCAAAACTGTCATATGCGTTGCATTAATATATCTTTTATGCAGAACAACTTGTTTTACTTGCGAGTAAGCGCTTGACAGCAGGAAAATTTCCTACAGTGGAAAGTCTGATCATGATAGAACGCAGAACGCCCGAATGCTCCGTGAACCGGGGCAAGCTATATCAGGTAATCCTAGTGATGTTAGCCATGTGAGGTCAGCCATCCAAAGTCATTTATTCTGGGGCAATCAGGTCGAGATTCGATAAATCTCTTGAAGCCAGAGGTACTGCTCCGGAACAGCCAATCAGGGGCAAAGTCATTGCAGACAGGGGCAGGCCACCCTGAGAGCATAGAGGTTATTCCATATCCAAGGGGTCGTTGATCCGAAGCATCTCTCCGAGGTTCAGAATGCTGAGGCAGTTCATATCAGACCATCAGGGTACAAATTTTCAGATTTCCTTTTGAGGAGTATTCCCACAGAGGTCCTACAGGCTGGGGCAAAATCAGAAGCAAAGGAATTTTTCCTCTCTGTGTCATCAGAGCTACTCAAAGCTACTCGAGCAGGTTCAACCAATTTTCAAGTGTGAGACGAATGTCGGGAAGTCGTGTTATTATCTTTTGACTCTTCAAACAGAAATAGTGAATTTAGACAGAATGTTCTCCAGTGTCATTTGTACTTGACCCACCACAGATAGCTTAAAGCCCAATCCTTATTGGCAATTTTCAGGAAGCACAATCCATATTGGCGCGCCATTCCTAAAGCCCAATCCATATTGGCAATCACTGTGAGGCCCAATCCGTGTGGGCGCATCAGGTTCAAAATCCAATCTTCATTAATACGCAAGAAGACTTCGTCTGTTTTCCCCAGCAGAAGTCCAATTTTCGTTGGCACGTGTAAGCTATCCCCGGGGAAGTTCAATCAGACTCAGTACATTTGGTTATCCCTGTCGCTACTGCGAAAATCGGCGCCCGCCATGACAGAAGAGTTGCCACCGTGCGTTATTTATCCCAAAAGAGGGAAAGGAAACGCTCAGAGAAAACCTAACGCAAAGAGGGAAAGGAATGGTCATCGCAACCAAATCCTAGATTCGGGAGTCGGTTACGCAAGGGAAGGTATTAGCATCCCTCACGCCTGTCGTACTCGACGGGATCCACACTTGTTTTCTATCTAAGGGTGTGTTTATCTATCTACTCTAAAGGTATGGTCTAAAAAGAAAAGAAAATGACTCGGCAAAGTATCGCACTTTATGCCTACGTATTCCCGTCTGAAATGAGAAATCAGAGTCAACGTAGTTCGCCTAACTACGGGTTAAGGGGGAAGGTTGCTCACCGAGATGTCGCATCTCGTGCCTACGTACTTTCATACGGCATGAAAGATCAGAGCAAACGTAGTTCGGGCTACGGAAGACACAAGCTTGTCTGACAGTTTTTTATCTCCTTATGAAAGGGTTTTCCACATTAAGGGTCCAAGAGGACAAAAACAGAGTTTGACTGTTTGTTTGAATCTTTTACGAAAGAATTGTTTTTTAGGATGTTCGCAATCTCCATCGCATTAGAGACTATGACCCAGGAGTGAATGCCTCGTATGTCACCCAAAGGGTACCACACTAAACATCCAGATTACTGGAGAGAGACCCTTCACCAACCTTTTCCTAGATAGCTTAAGGCTCGTAACGTACGACTTCAATTAACCTTATTACTGTATTTTTGAATTGTTTTGAGATGAGAAGAGAAAGACGCCCTAAAACTATGGTTGAAAGGGAATCTACCTACAATTATCATGCATGGTTTAGAAACCTAATGTATATCATAATTCTCTCTTGCACAGAGGAAATCAGAGATCCTAGGGGAAAACAGCAAAAGAAAGCAAGCAGTAAACATTAAACAGTAAAATGCATGTTATGCAACAGTACAAGCGAGGCAAGGGAGTCCTGCTCAACCTCAAACCTAAGAAAACAACAGGAAAGGGTAGACAAGCTCCACCTCAAACCTAAAGGTAGGCAAAAAAAGCAAACAGATAATACAACAAAAGAAAAACAGAGGAAGCAGCCCAAGCAGCAGCAACAATCTTCTACAGACAGCAACTTCAACCTTTAACAGCAGCTCTGGTCAGCAAAATTGAATTGACAGCAAAGTTGACAGCAAAGAATCTTCATCTTCAAGCTAGCTCCTATCTTCAAGCTTCTTCAATTCTTCATCTTCAAACTCTAGCAAGCTCCACAAGAAGAGAAATCATCATTGAGATCAAGTTACAATGCTAGGAAACCTGATAAAAACCAAAGGAATTCATCAGGAACCAACATGGAAAGAAAGTGCATCCTCAAAAGTTCTACTCATTAAGGCATGTCACTCATCCCTCCAAAGGAGAGATGGAGCTTCCTTAAGAGGACTTTGCATAATAGGACAAGGATAGAAGCAAACAATGCATTATATTTTTGATGAAAAGAAAAGAACTAGTTATAATGGCTCTTCCTAAAACCTTAATCCTATAAGCTTCTAAAAAGCTCCTAAAAGAGAAAGAAAACTCCAAACTAAACTTCACAAGCCAATCCACAACAGCTAAAAGATGTCCAACTCCTCCTCCAAAAAGGAAATTAATCCCTTCAAGCTCCAAAGCCACCAACAAGATCAAACAAGGCAAGGCACCAAAGAAGGAACACCAAAGGCAACACCTACTTGTGAATTATATCTAAAATAGAAAACTAAGTTGTAAAAATCTAAGAATTTTCCTAAGGGAACATGCATGTTTTAAAAATCTAGGGTTCAAATATCAAAGACTAAATCAACTCCTAGGTCCACTAAATAAATCCTAAGTTGAATTGTGTCAAGATAAACCATAAGTTGGGAAGGCTCTAAACATCTCACCTAAAACAGAACCTACAATTATTAAAACAATATAATAAAAATCCTAAGGGAGAATACATATCTCACCTAACAGCCATCAAAATCTCAAGACAAAATTCAATACCAAATGGGAGAAAAAAAATCAACAAACTGAGGTATCAATTATGCACAACAATGGACGTTAGCACAAAAGAAAAAATGCAATTAATTTGAATTAAATCCTCAAAATGTAAAACCAGTTCCTAAAACTCCTAAGACGTTCAGGAATCATGAGAAAAAATTTCGTAATTTTTTGATTGATTTTACTATTTTTTTGTGAATTAATTCTAACAACCACTAAAACAGAAAAATAAAGAAAAAAACCTAAAGAAATAACAATGGAGGGTGTAATCAGCAAGAACATCCAAGTGCAGTTCTAGCCTGGGCCCATGCAGGGGGTGGTGATTGCATTCTGGGCGCAATGCCCAAGCGAAAACTCACATCAGTTCTCAAAATTAAAAGGAAAAAAAAAAAAGAGACCAGGCTGGGATTCGAACCGGCTTCCCTATGGCCAAAGTAGCGCTGAAGACTTGGTTCTTCATCAACCTAAAATGCAGCGTTTTGGGGGCGCATACATGGCGCGCTCGCTGCCGCCAGATGGGAAGACTTGGTCTTCTCCCTCAATGCAATGGACGGCTATGATTTCTTCAGCTTCGTTACAAATTTCTGCACATGAAGAAGCTTCGCGCGCAGCCCTCCCATGGTGGACGGGAATGAACATTTTTCGACAAACTTTAAGTGACCATATCACCCTCAATAATACACCAAACGCGATGATTTTTGAACCAATTTTGCGTAAAATTTAGAGAGGAATCCAAATATACTACTCAAACAACCTAAAAATACACGAATCAAAAATTACACATCTCAACCTAAAACGGATTCAAACCTAAAATCTCACTAAACATCAAATTCTTCGCCCATAAATCATCTACAACTTAAGGTGAACCTAACCACATGATTCTAATGTATTGAAACCACATAAATTAAGAGAAAATTCAAGAAGTAAGAATCTGAGTTCAAGCTTCAATTGGAGTCGTTTCTGGCTTGATTCTTGATCTAAAACCTTCCAGATCCAATGAGTGATGATGTTAGAAGAAGATTGAATCCTCAATTGTGCTTGAAACGACCTCTAACAGAAATTCACTCTTCCACTTTTCTCCTTCAAGCTCCAATGGTGATCTTAGCTCTCAACCCCAATCAATCCCCAACCTTGTTTCTGATGAGCTCCTCAACCTTTATAGAATGATTTTGAAGCTTCTAGAGCTCAGGCCCAAGCCCAAAATTGAAAATCTAAATCCAACTTTTCTTCAAATTTTTTGTTATGGCAATGCATGAAATTGGCTTCATAGCTTGCATTGGAAGCTTTGGATGACTTACATATTTCATTTGGAATGAATTCAGCTCAAGAGGAATCTCCACATTGCCTTTGTGAAGGAATTGTGTGATGTAACTTTTATGTGAAGAAATCTTGTGAAAGGCCATGAATTGTGCTTCAAATGAAAATTCCACAATTGCCAATGTCTTTAAAACATATTTTCTGATTAAAATGAGTGGTTATTTGACTTGTTTTGGACCCATAATCATTTATTTCAATTTCCCACCAAAAATGCTTTTGAATTTCTTCTTTATTCAAACCACTTCACACCAATTTTTGATATGAGCCAAATCAATTCACCATGAGTTCTTGGTTAGCCTAAAAACCACATTTTTAACAAGTTCCATGTTGAACAAAAATCCATTTGACAAGTGCAAGTTGGAGATTCTGACCTATGATTGAAAATGGCCTATAATCTCACTTTCCCAAAATACCCCTGACTTGTAAACCTCATAACTTGAGTTCTACAAATCAGATGGAAGACTTCTAATACGATTTGGAAATATAAGATCATGAGGAACAACTTTCATGTTGGCCAAAAGTTCAGGTGAAACCTCCTTCTAGGTCAAAAATAGCTTTGAAGTCAGATGATTCTTACAGACAAATTTCAGATGCATCTGAGGACCTGTAACTTGTATGGACCATAACTTGAGTTCTATAAATCCAATGGAGGACTTCTAGTACTCAAATTAAAGTTAAGAGCATCCTCTACAATATTCATGTGGAGGAAAAAGTCACATGAGACTTGTATCTTGACTTGCATGGTTTGGAAGTTTGGCACTAAACAGGGGATTTTACCCTGGGAACCCTGACTTAGCAACTCCAACCACTCTTGATTCTTCTCAACTTGATCTTGAACAATCTCTCATATGCCTCAGCATATCATTTCATAATCTCAATGACCTAGAAGCGGGCTTTGATCTTCTTCAATTGCTCATTTTGGCCTAGGATTAACCAGATGAAACCCTAGTGACACCCACTTCAACTGTGGCTCTTGCACTTGATAAAATGACTTGATTGAGCTCGAACATGACCTTCAAGGCACCTCAATAAGCTCTACCCACACATTCTCTCCTTAATCAAGGCATTACAATCCACTACTGATCTTCAACTGGCTCCAAGTGAGGAGATGAGCTCCATACAAGCACTCAAACTTCTCAAGGACTCAACCCTATGTCTGATGACTATGATGGCTTCTCAAATTTGCATAAGACCTATGGCTAGGCTTCTCTTGACCTGTAGACACCCTTGATCCCCTATTAAATGAAGGATGCTATGATATGCAAATGCTAAAACTATTTTAGAACAATGTTATGCTATGCAATGAAACATAAACCAAGTGATAAAAAGGTTGGGCAAATTTTGGGGTGCAACAGCTGCCCCTATTCAAGCGGCTTGGACCCGACTGGATGAAAAGCGAACGACTTTCAAACAATCGAGGTAGAAGACGGTTGAATACCAAAGAACCCGGAAATTTGCCAACCACAGAAATAAACTGCACAAACTGCTTGGGAAAAAAAAGTCCAGCAAATTGGGTCTGGTTGTCACGGCAACAACTGATCAATCCTTTGATAAAGAAACTGATTTCAATATCAACCACCTGCGTGACGCCACAGGCATTGAATCCAAACAATCATCTTCAAAATATGCTACAATAAGCGGGCACTACGTAAAGTGTGACATCCCTGTACTATCCGGGATCTTCCTTTTCCAAGCCTCGCTGCGGGGAAAATCTGGCAACAAACTCCAAAGTCTAATTATGAATTCATCCAATGCCAATAACAACAACTTCAAAGTATAATTATGAAGCTATTCAATGCTGACGAAATTTTCTGACAACAACTCCAAAGTCTAATCATGAAGCTGTGGTAATGCTGACGTAACAGTAACTAGAGGAAACTCTGTTGGGGAATTTCTAACGACGACTCTGAAGTCTAATTATGAAGCCATGTAATACTGACGTAACAGCCACTCGAGGAAAACTCTGCCGAACTACAAAGTCAAATTATGAAGTCTGCAATGCTGACATAACAGCTACTCGAGGAAAATTCTGTCGAACTCCAAAGTCAAATTACGAAGCCGCTGAAATTTTTCCGAGGAATTTCTGACAACAACTTCAAGGTCTAATTATGAAGCTGTTTAACACTGACGAACTCCAAGGTCAAATTATGAAGCCGTCCACTGCTGCTAACAACTTCAAAGTCTAATTATGAAGCCGTGACAACAAGTAACGATTTCAACCGTCTAATCACTGAAATCTCCTTTTAAAAATGCCAGCAACAAGTTCAAAGTCAAATCATGAAGCCTTATAGCGCTGATGTAACGAACTTCAAGGTCTAATTATGAAGCCGTGCAATGCTGACGTAACAGCAATTCAAGGAAAACTCTATCGAACTCCAAAGTCAAATTATAAAGCCCTCTAGACTCCTTCCGAGGAAATTCTAACAACAACTTTAAAGTCTAACTATGAAGCCACTATAATAGCGATAACATCTCCAAAGTCTAATTATGGAGCATCCCATGCTGACGAACTTCAGAGTCAAATTATGAAGCCTTGGCAACAAGTAATGACTTCAACCGTCAAATCGCTGAAATCTTCTTTTAAATCGCTGACAACAAACTTCAAAGTCTAATCATGAAGCCGTTGAATGCTGAAAGCAACTTCAAAGTCAAATTATGAAGCCTTGTCATGATGGTAGTAACTTCAAAGTCTAATTATGAAGTCTCTGAACGCTGAAAGCAACTTCAAAGTTAAATTATGAAGCCTTTCATAGCTGACAATACCTCCAAAGTCAAATTATGAAGCCTGGTAGCGATGATGTAACGAACTTCAAAGTCTAATTATGAAGCCGTGCAATGCTGACGTAACAGCAATTCAAGGAAAACTCTATCGAACTCCAAAGTCAAATTATAAAGCCCTCTAGACTCCTTCCGAGGAAATTCTAACAACAACTTCAAAGTCTAACTATGAAGCCATTGTAATAGTGATAACATCTCCAAAGTCTAATCTTGGAGCCTCACATGCTAACAAACTTCAACGTTAAATTATGAAGTCGTAACAACAAGTAACGATTTCAACCGTCTAATCGCTGAAATCTTCCTTTAAAATGTTGACAACAACCTCAAGGTCAAATCGAGAAGCCATTGACTGCTAAAAACAACTTCAAAGTCAAATTATGAATCCTTTCAGAACTGACGATAACTCCACAGCCAAATTATGAAGCCATGTCATGATGGTAACAACTTCAAAGTCTAATTATGAAGCCGTGACAACAAGTAATGACTTCAGCCGTCAAATCGCTGAAATCTTCTTGTAAAATGCTGACAACAACTTCAAGGTCAAATCATGAAGCCTTGTAGCACTGATATAACAAACTTCAAAGTCTAATTATGAAGCCGTTCCATGCGGTCAACAAACTTCAAAGTCTAATTATGAAGTCGTTCCATGATGACGTAACAGCAACCATAGGAAACTCTGTCGAACTCCAAAGTCAAATTATGAAGCCCTCTAGAACTCTTTCGAGGAAATTATGACAATAGCTCCAAAGTCTAATTATGAAGCCCTTGTAATGCTGACGAACTTCAAAGTCAAATTATGAAGCCGTATAATGTTGACAACAACTTCAAAGTCAAATTATGAAGCCTTGACAACTAGCTAAGGATAACTCTGCCGGGGAAATTCTGACGTCAACTGCCAGACATTCACATTGACGACGAGTAAGGACTCAAGATGTGTAATCTCTGAAATCTTTCTTTAAAATGTCGACAACAAACTTCAAAGTCAAATTATGAAGCCTTGACAACAAGTACTGACTTCAACCGTCTAATCGCTGAAATCTTCTTTTCTGAAATGCCGACGTGACAACAATCCGAGGGAAAACTCCATTGGGGAATTTTTGAAAAACAGATATTGGTGTTACGTAAAGCGTGAACTTGACATCTTTTTCCGAGGAAACATGCGAAGCACTAAATAAAAGTGCGAATCTGGAACCCAAAGACTTGAACGAACAGCTCCACGGGACCAACTCCATCAACACGGGTGATAACTCTATCAACACAGGTAACGACTCCGTCAACACGGGTAAAAGTCTCCGTCAACACGGGTAACGATCTCCGTAGACACGGGTAACTTCTCTGTCAATCACGGGTAACAATCTCTGTCAACCACGGGTAACAACTCCGTCAATCACAGGCAACAATCTCTGTCAACACAGGTAACAACTCCGTCAATCACGGGCAACAATCTCTGTCAACATAGGTAAAAACTCCGTCAATCACGGGTAACAACTCCGTCAATCACGGGTAACAACTCCGTCAATCACAGGCAACAATCTCTGTCAACACAGGTAACAATCTCTGTCAACACAGGTAACAACTCCGTCAATCACGGGTAACAACTCCGTCAATCACGGGCAACAATCTCTGTCAACATAGGTAACAACCTCTGTCAACACAGGTAACAACTCTGTCAATCACGGGTAACAATCTCTGTCAACACAGGTAACTTCTCCGTCCATCACGGGCAACAATCTCTGTCAACACAGGTAACTTCTCCGTCAATCACGGGCAACGACTCCGTCCATCACGGGTAAAAGTCTCCGTCAACACGGGTAATGATCTTCAAGATTTTCAAAACTGTTGTACGGCAGTCTGAAGAATACTTTGCTGGGGAAGACGAGAAACTTAACCAAGCAACTCTGATGGGGAAAAAACTCTACTGGGGAAGTCACGCACAACAACTCCGAAAGTTTAAACCATGAAATCTTTTAATGCTGACGTAACAGCAATCTGATAAGAACTCTACTGGGAGAGAGAAGAGAAACTTAACCAAGCAACTGTGCTAGGGGGCACATGACAGGGCGAACACTATCATCGCATATCTCGTGCCACAAATCTGAATATCTGGACACTTTCCTGAACAATAATCTCAATTATCTGCAGGGAAACATACCTGAAAACAAAGAGGTAATCAACCTGGCTTATGTTTCAAAATGCATGTGTTTGACAATGGCGTAATGCTCCATACAGCATGGAAATGCTACGTGTTTGAGTAGATACAAATATGATGATATATGCAAATGCAAGGAGGTGCTCCAATGATCGCGACTTTCTATGTCTAATACAACTAACTGCAAGTGCACAGTCTATCGCGTAGTAATAAAAGATATCGATCCCACAGGGACTCGTAATCAAACTAGTGTTCTCGGGAGTTACTATGTTTAGCTAGGTAGAATATGTTTTAAGGGAATAAGATTGTCACTAAAAGAGGGAACTAAGATTACTATTTAGATTTTAATTAATTGAATCGATACGTAGTAATTGTGTTCTTCAGGGATTTGATAAGTTACTGGTGTATGAAATAGTTTTCACAGTTTATTTAAGTAGAAAATGGAGATTTGAAGACTCTCTCCTCACGATGGTTATTGACGTTAATCATAATCCTAAGGGCCAAACGTACACTTTCGTATCCCGTTCGGGGTTAAAACTATTTTTTGGAAATCTCTAAGTTCTAATTCGTTTTAAAGTGCTTTTGCTGTTATTAAAACAAATGCCTAGTGTTTACTATCTGACCTTACCGCAGCTTTCGCTTGTTGGTTCGTATCTTAATTAATCTCCCACTTTCGTGGCAAAACTACTTTTAAATAAGTTCTCGCTTTCGCGACGAAGTTTATTTCGTGAATCAATTTTAAACACTTAGACCATAGGTTATTTTTGTGAAAAGAAAGTTTTCAAACAAGAGTTATCAAATCCCATTCAAATTATTACTACATATCGATTACCTAAGTTTAGCTAGACATGGAATTGGGAAAAACAAAACATAAATAATAATAATAAATAATAAATTACATTATAATAAAACAGAAGTCGATCAA
The DNA here is from genome assembly GCA_963859935.3 of Lathyrus sativus. Classification (NCBI taxonomy): domain Eukaryota; kingdom Viridiplantae; phylum Streptophyta; class Magnoliopsida; order Fabales; family Fabaceae; genus Lathyrus; species Lathyrus sativus. The sequence goes on along the minus strand of OZ012735.1, from coordinate 792,232,602 downwards.
AATGAAAACCTGTAAATAATGCCAATTGGCCTTTGGGCAGATCCTCCACAGATGTTGGCAGAATTCTGATCTTTAGTTCCAAATTGATCGTACAGTGCAATAGGTATTACAGAAGAGCGGAAATGGAAATGAGGAATTGAAAAGGGAAATAAAGGAAAGGAATACAAATAAAAACTGGAAAGTAAATTTGCTCTGGAAATTAAATTCGGCAGCACTTCGTGGTATGAATGCAGCTCCCTTTTTGAAGTCCCCTGCTTCCCTTTTTATAGAAGTGGAATCCCAACGGTTATCTCTGAGGATGATGGACCTTGAGGCAGATAATTTAGGGAGTAGTGGACCACTTAATGGGAATTGGAACTGCTCTTTTGACGTGTAATCTGAGTGGGGTGTTTTTGCCTGCATGACGGTCGTCACAAGGTGTGACGGTCGTCACCCGTGTGACGGTCGTCATGCAGTTGTGACGGTCGTCACATCAGCAAAAGCAGTCTGCTGCGCTTTTCATTGTGTTTTCACTCCTTTTTCGTCCATATTTCATCTGGGATTGCTTCTTTTCTTCATGTTGCCTTGTTTAGACGTGATCGTTGAATACCTGCAAAAACATCAGACAAATACACGGAAATAACCCGAAATCGGATCGAAAACGGTTAGACTTTAGTTGAATTATGCATGAAAATATCTATATGATTTCGCGCTATCATCCAATAAAATAAATGCTGAAGACAAAGCCAAGTCCGCTGGGGATAACCAGGTACCACAGACATATTCCAGCAAAATAAATGCTGGAAAGGTGAAACCAACTCCGCTGGAGATAACCATCCTGTTGGGGAATGGCTCACAAGCTTGAAATTACGAACTCTGCTGATGATGTTCATCCTGTCGGAGGAAAAATAGCCTGCTGGAGAAGAGAAAAGGAAATCCTGCTCGGGGATGCTCCTTTCAAAACCACTGATCACCTAATCATGCTCTGTGGGGATTAACCATGTTGTTGGGGATCCTCATCTGGGAATCGATTCGTACTCTGATTGTACTCTACGAGGACTATTTCTGGGGAGTAAACATATTCATAATCGCCCTTCAGGAATGCACGCCCCGCTGGGTATATCAATCTCGACCCACTAGGGATGACTTTATCCTACCGAATAAGTCAATCTTGAATTGTTGAGGATAATCTGATCCTGCTCTGATGCAATCCCAACTCTTCTGGGGATAAAAACTTCAACTTCCATCTGCCGGGAATGAAAATCCAATTCCATCTGCTGGGAGGAATAAGTTTCACATAAATCCTGCTCTGGCTGGGGAATCATGATCCCTTGGATATCTGTTGCAAAGTTAACGACAATGCCCCAGTCCAAATATTTCAACTTGAAAAGGCAAACTTGCCATAAAACCGTCTTCGAGATGGCTTGCCCCTGACCCTGCGTCAAATTCTGGTAAACCCCGATAAAACAGAGAGGAACATCTTCTTCGCTTCTACTATTGCTCCCAGCTCATGGGATCTTCGTAAAATCTTCCCCTAAAAGGGCCCTGCAATCTCTGTACCCTGATGGTTAGCTACGAACTACTTTCGCGTTTCGAACCTCGAAGAGGTGTTTCAGACTAATTGCCTTCTGATCAACAATAGCCTTTGTGCTCTCAGGGTGGCCTGCCCCAGTCTTGCAACTACTCTGCCTTTGATTAGTTGATTCGTGTTAGTGCCTCTGACTACGAGAGATTTACTGAATCTCGATCTGATTGCCCCAGATGGCTGACTTTATTGGGGATCATTTGATACGGTTGGCCACAACTTGACGGAGTATTTAGGCCTTCTACATTCTACCCCGATCAAACTTTCCACTGCGGAAACTTTCCTGCTGTCAAGCGCTTACTCGCAAGTAAAACAAATTGTTTTACATAAAAGATATATTAAATGTAATGCATATGATAGTTTTGAAATCCAAGTCTGTTCACTGGAGAAAATGTTTTTGACATATAATAAACGAATCAATTATCAAAATGTCAAAATTAATACAACGCTGCAAGAGGAATCCTTTTAGGAGTCAGTTTCGATGCGGTCTTTACCGAAGTATGCTCTCGAAATAAACCTGCTTCAATTAGGACTTTTCCAGGTTGTAACGTGGTCGGGTTCACGGTTTTAGAAAGGAAGGATAAAGGCTCAAAATTCATTTTAACCCACCCATTCTTCGTGATGTTCTCCGATCCTACGTTCAGCTAACTCGACCTTAGCATTCATGATTGAACTACAGGAGTGATAGTTCAAGATACCACACGTTCTTTAGAGTGACAGTCACTCGTTTTTTCATCTTCGTTGTGCCTGGAGTCACACGATTTCATTCATCTTTTTGTAATCCTTTTTGTCTTTTCATTTTTTCCGTTTTCGTTTTCCCCTAACTTTTGCCTGGACTAACTCCTCAGAGTTTCTTTTTTCGATTTTGCAGTCCAGCGGGGTGCCCTAGTTTTTGCTTAAGTTGCTTGTTTTCAAGATTTGACTTAGCGGGCTTTCTTCTTTCTCTTTTTTCTTTTGTTCGAACAAATCGTGTGACACCGGCTTGTCTGACTTGTTAAAACGGTTGTGACTGTTTCACTCCTTATCGGCAAGGTTTAACCATTGTGGTTCTTTAGGCACGACCTATACAGGTGTGATTGATCCTCGAACGGACACTCCTTTCGTAATTTGAACGCCTGGTCAAATTAACTGACACCTACCCTGCCCCAGGTTAAGATAGAGGTTTTTTCCGTTTTTCAGAAAGAAACTCCTACTACAAGGCTCAAAGGGGCTGACAAGGGATTATCTTCCTTACATCTTCGGTGTTTGTGGATTTGAAACAATGTCTGTATATCGTCAACAGGTTTTTCCATCCAAGAGCATACAATTGGAAGCTTACACGTCTTTCGATTTCGTCATCCTCCCCGGATTCCACTTAAACAAGCGTTTAAAATAAAATAAAGCAATAGAGTGAACACGAATGGATTAATTCAAAACATGCACATTTATTTCATTATCAATATCGATTGACAAAACCACAAGTTTTACAAGCGAAAATTTGCATATGGACAAGAAAGTAACTACAATGAAAAGAAATAATATGATAAAATGCAGACTGCCAGCCTTCAGGTACTGGGCTTTCACACTGATTTGCTGCTGAGGGGAGCGACCCTTGCGGTCTTCAGGCTCGATCAGAAGAGCGGTATACGACCAACTTTCTTTTTGGGAAGGACATGCACCTTCTGTCTATCAACTCCTTTCAAATTGTTGTGAGGTTGATTCTGATTCTGATAGTTTTGCCGCGATGGAGCAAGAGGTTGTCGATGCTGATCGAGGCATTCCTTGTGTTCAGGCGCTTTCGCTCTCAAGTTCGACCCAGGAACAGGTAACTGCAGTGGACAAGGGGATTCAGACTCCAACGGTTCCAGCATATACCCCGGTCCCTTTGCATCTTCAGATGGGGGGATAGGAATATCAATTCCTGATACCTTTATGCCGCCGGACACAAATTCAATTGCCTTCTCGTCTAGCAAATCTTGGACCTTATGCTTAAACGATCTGCAGTTTGCGATGTCATGCCCCGGTGCCCCGGAATGGAAAACACAGCGGGCGTTCACGTCATAGTCTGGTGGTGGTTGGCCAGTCAATGGAGCCAAAGTACGAGGTTCAACCAATTGAAGTTGGAGCAAGAGTTGCACCAACTGAGCATAATCCATCGGGAGCTTATCGAGGACTCTGTCAAAGAGTTTCATTCTTTTACCATATCTTCTAGGGTTATCCTGAGAAATTGGCCGCGACCGCTGATGGGGAAGATCCTGAGCTTCAAGCTGTGCAGAGGATCTCTTAGGCCTATCATGCCTTGGCACAGACTCTTCAGACACCAGTGGAGTAAGCCTGGTGGCAGCAGCTTCGGAAGTCTGCTCACACTCTCTTCGGAGTATATTCCTTAATACTTCTGCCATCAAACCCACCTAGGCCTTCAACCGGTAGTTCTCCTCTTCGAGCGCACTCTGGTTCGAGCGCAACGCTTGCACGTCATTCACAACCTGCCCCAGCTGGCCTCGGACTTCAATTAACTCAGCTTGAATATGTTCCATTGCTCGGAACCTGCGATCTATCCTGCCATACCGGCACACACAGAGGGTTAGACGAAAACACTCAAGGTACCTGTTATGCAACATGATTATGCTAACGTGTAAATATGCAACAGGTTAATTCCCCCCCCCCCCCCCCCCCCCGATTCCAGTTCCAAGGAAGAAGCCATAACGATAATGGAGCCCATATAGACAGGAAATCGAATCAGAAATCCTCATATATAATCAAAGATCCCATAGGCAGCGTACAAGATACAACTGATAAGACCTCAGCCAACAAGCCTGGCGATGGTCAAGTACAACAAGATACAAAGGGAAATATCAAAGCTAGTCAAGACGGATGACGAGCCTAGAAATCCTCCAATAGTCTCAACGTCTCAGGATGGCCTGGTCTGGAGAGCAGTTCCTGTATCAGTAATGCATGTCGCCTAATAGTGAATCTCAGCTTTTTGGCATCCTCTACGCAGGCTCCCTTGCTAAAACACTCATCAAGCCTGCATCTCTTGAAGCCAGCCTTCAGTTCACAACCCCTTATTTCTTTGACCATGTCGCTCACTCTAAACTCAGCGTCACGTCTAAGAGATGCCTCTTCAGCAATCTTCGCATCTTTAGCGTTGAGCTGCTCCTCTAACCGGGAAATCTGCAGCTTCAACTCATCTTCACGCTCCTTCCGGCTAGTAAGCGTGGCATTCCATAAAAATTCCCATTTGGAAAGTCGAGAATAAGCCTTGTTCAGAAGCTCTTTCTTAGTAGCAAGCACACTACTAACACCATTCAGGGCTACTCCCACCTTCTCTCTCCTGCTGGTCTCTTTAGTCAAATATGAACCCAACCTATTAATCATCTCAGTCTGCTTCTTCAAAGTGAAGGTTGCCTCACTCTTCTCATGCCGAAGCTGGAAAATCTCTTTCTCTAACTCTTCATTTACTCTTTGCAACTCTTCCTTTTCATCCAGCAGCTTGTTATACTTCTCAATCTCTACTGAAGTAGGTTCCTCAATCACCGGAGGACATAAAGGTTCTGCAGCAAGAAACGGCATCAAAGACTTTTCAACTCTTTCATGGATCCAGAGCCGATAAGGATTATAAGCTCGACTGTCACTCTTGCCAAGCAATGTCTTTCTTCTTCTGTGAACATTACCCCAAGCATGCCTCAATCTGACCAAAACATCTCCATCTAATAAACCCGTGAGATACTGAGATTCCTGTATCTCGTCTTCAACCGGAGAGTCCCTCAAAGCATAACCCCAAGCTTGACTGTTTGTTTGAATCTTTTACAAAAGAACTGTTTTTTAGAATGTTCGCAATCTCCATTGCATTAGAGACTATGACCCAGGAGTGAATGCCTCGTATGTCACCTAAAGGGTACCACACTAAACATCCAGATTACTGGAGAGAGACCCTCCTAAGGCTCGTAACGTATGACTTCAATTAACCTTATTGCTGTATTTTTGAATTGTTTTGAGATGAGAAGAGAAAGACGCCCTAAAACTATGGTTGAAAGGGAATCTACCTACAGTTATCATGCATGGTTTAGAAACCTAATGTATATCATAATTCTCTCTTGCACAGAGGAAATCAGAGATCCTAGGGGAAAACAACAAAAGAAAGCAAGCAGTAAACAGTAAACAGTAAAATGCATGCTATGCAACAGTAAAAGCGAGGCAAGGGAGTCCTGCTCAACCTCAAACCTAAGAAAACAACAAGAAAGGGTAGACAAGCTCCACCTCAAACCTAAGGGTAGGCAACACAAGCAAACAGATAATACAACAAAATAAAAACAGAGGAAGCAGCCCAAGCAGCAACAACAATCTTCTACAGACAACAACTTCAACCTTTAACAGCAGCTCTGGTCAGCAAAATTGAATTGACAGCAAAGTTGACAGCAAAGAATCTTCATCTTCAAGCTAGCTCCTATCTTCAAGCTTCTTCAATTCTTCATCTTCAAACTCTAGCAAGCTCCACAAGAAGAGAAATCATCATTGAGATCAAGTTACAATGCTAGGAAACCTGATGAGAACCAAAGGAATTCATCAGTAACCAACATGGAAAGAAAGTGCATCCTCAAAAGTTCTACTCATTAAAGCATGTCACTCATCCCTCCAAAGGAGAGATGGAGCTTCCTTAAGAGGAATTTGCATAATAGGACAAGGATAGAAGCAAACAATGCATTATATTTTTGATGAAAAGAAAAGAACTAGTTCTAATGGCTCTTCCTAAAACCTTAATCCTATAAGCTTCTAAAAAGCTCCTAAAAGAGAAAGAAAACTCCAAACTAAACTCCACAAGCCAATCCACAACAGCTACAAGATGTCCAGAACCTCCTCCAAAAAGGAAATCAAGCCTTTCAAGCTTCAAAGCCACCAACAAGATCAAACAAGGCAAGGCACCAAAGAAGGAACACCAAAGGCAACACCTACTTGTGAATTATATCTAAAATAGAAAACTAAGTTGTAAAAATCTAAGAATTTTCCTAAGGGAACATGTATGTTTTAACAATCTAGGGTTCAAATATCAAAGCCTAAATCAACTCCTAGGCCCACTAAATAAATCCTAAGTTGAATTGTGTCAAGATAAACCATAAGTTGGGAAGGCTCTAAACATCTCACCTAAAACAGAACCTACAATTATTAAAAACATCTAATAAAAATCCTAAGGGAGCATACATATCTCACCTAACAGCCATCAAAATCTCAAAACAAAATTCAATACCAAATGGGAGAACAAAAATCAACAAACAGAGGTATCAATTATGCACAACAATGGACGTTAGCACAAAAGAAAAAATGCAATTAATTTGAATTAAATCCTAAAAATGTAAAACCAGTTCCGAAAACTTCCTAAGACGTTCAGGAATCATGCGAAACAATTTCGTAATTTTTGATAAATTTTACTATTTTTTTGTTAATTAATTCTAACAACCACTAAAACAGAAAAATAAAGAAAAGAACCTAAAGAAATAACAATGGAGGGTGTAATCAGCAAGAACATCCAAGTGCAGTTCTAGCCTGGGCCCATGCAGGGAGTGGTGATAGCATTCTGGGCGCAAGGCCCAAGCGAAAACTCACATCATTTCTCAAAATTAAAAGGAAAAAAAAAAAGAGACCAGACTGGGATTTGAACTGGCTTCCCTATGGCTAAAGTAGCGCTGAAGACTTGGTTCTTCATCAACCCAAAACGCAGCGTTTTGGGGGCGCATACGTGGCGCGCTCGCTGCCTCCAGATGGGAAGACTTGGTCTTCTCCTTCAACGCAATGGACGACTCTGATTTCGTCACCTTCGTTTCAAATTTTTTCACATGAAGAAGCTTCGCGCGCAGCCCTCCCATGGTGGACGGGAATGAACACTTTCCGGCAAACTTTAAGTGACCATATCTCTCTCAATAATACACCAAATGCGATGATTTTTGAACCAATTTTGCATGAAATTTCGAGAGGAATCCAAATATACTACTTAAACAGCCTAAAAGTCCACGAATCAAAAATTACACATCTCAACCTAAAACGGATTTAAACCTAAAATCTCACTAAACCTCAAATTCTTCGCCCAAAAATCATCTACAATTTAAGGTGAAACTAACCACATGATTCTAATGCAATTAAACCACATAAATTAAGAGAAAATTCAAGAAGTAAGAACCTGAGTTCAAGCTTCAATTGGAGTCGTTTCTGGCTTGATTCTTGATCTAAAACCTTCCAGATCCAATGAGTGATGATGTTGGAAGAAGATTGAATCCTCAATTGTGCTTGAAACGGCCTCTAACAGAAATTCACTCTTCCACTTTTCTTCTTCAAGCTCCAATGATGATCTTTTCTCTCAACCCCAATCAATCACCAACCTTGTTTCTGATGAGCTCCTCAACCTTTATAGAATGATTTAGAAGCTTCTAGAGCTCAGGCCCAAACCCAAAATTGAAAATCCAAATCCAACTTTTCTTCAAAATTTTTGTTATTGAAATGCATGAAATTGGCTTCATAGCTTGCATTGGAAGCTTTGGATGACTTACATATTTCATTTGGAATGAATTCAGCCCAAGAGGAATCTCCACATTGCCTTTGTGAAGGAATTGTGTGATGTAACTTTTATGTGAAGAAATCTTGTGAAAGGCCATGAATTGTGCTTCAAATGAAAATTCCACAATTGTCAATGTCTTTAAAACATATTTTCTGATTAAAATGAGTGGTTATTTGACTTATTTTGGACCCATAATCATTTATTTCAATTTCCCACCAAAAATGCTTTTGAATTTCTTCTTTATTCAAACCACTTCACACCAATTTTTGATATGAGCCAAATCAATTCACCATGAGTTCTTGGTTAGCCTAAAAACCACATTTTTAACAAGTTCCATGTTGAACAAAAATCCATTTGACAAGTGCAAGTTGGAGATTCTGACCTATGATTGAAAATGGCCTATAATCTCACTTTCCCAAAATACCCCTGACTTGTAAACATCATAACTTGAGTTCTACAAATCTGATGGAAGACTTCTGATACAATTTTGAAATATAAGATTATGAGGAACAACTTTCATGTTGTCCAAAAGTTCAGGTGAAACCTCCTTCTAGGTTAAAAATAGCTTTGAAGTCAGATGATTTTCACAGAGAAATTTCAGATGCATCTGAGGACCTGTAACTTGTCTGGACCATAACTTGAGTTATATAAATCCAATGGAGGACTTCAAGTACTCAAATTAAATCTAACAGAATCCTCTACAACATTCATGTGAAGGACAAAGTCACGTGAAACTTGTATCTTGACTTGCATGGTTTGGAAGTTTGGCACTAAACAGGGGATTTTACCCTGGGAACCCTGACTTAGCAACTCCAACCACTCTTGATTCTTCTCAACTTGATCTTGAACAATCTCTCATATGCCTCAGCATATCATTTCATAATCTCAATGACCTAGAAGCGGGCTTTGATCTTCTTTAATTGCTTATTTTGGCCTAGGATTAACCAGATGAACCCCTAGTGACACTCACTTCAACTGTGGCTCTTGCACTTGATAAAATGACTTGATTGAGCTCGAACATGACCTTCAAGGTACCTCAATAAGCTCTACCCACACATTATCTCCTTAATCAAGGCATTACAATCCACTACTGATCTTCAACTTGCTCCAAGTGAGGAGATGAGCTCCATACAAGCACTCAAACTTCTCAAGGACTCAACCCTCTGTCTGATGATTATGATGGCTTCTCAAATTTACATAAGACCTATGGCTAGGCTTCTCTTGACCTGTAGACACCCTTGATCCCCTGTTAAATGAAGGATGCTATGATATGCAAATGCTAGAACTATGTTAGAACAATGTTATGCTATGCAATGAAACATAAACCAAGTGGTAAAAAGGTTGGGCAAATTTTGGGGTGCAACAATCCCCAGCGGAGTCGGTTCACCTTTCCAGCATTTATTTTGCTGGAATAATTCTGTGATACCCAGTTATCCCCGACGGAGTTAGCTTTGTCCTCAACATTTATTTTTCTGAAGCGGTTCTGTATCCAGTTTCTCCAACAGCGGAGTTGACTTCACCTTTTCAGCATTTATTTTGCTGGAATGGTCCTTCTGCGTACAGCTTTTCTCCAGCAGCCCGAGCCTGCATTTGCATCTTGCATATGCATCATATTTGCATTTCATCCTCAAATGCGTAGCATTCCATCTTATATGGAGCATTACGCCATAGAAAAATTCAAACATACGCATATGCATACGAAGCATAAGCCAATTTTTCAATCAGCCTTACGTGGCAATGTGAATCACTCTGCAATCAGTTCAGGGGCAATTACCCAGCAGCTTGGTTCAGATAGTTCTGTGGTTTATTTGATTCTTAGATCATATGACAGTTATGCTTTGTCTATCAATCATTTGATGACGACAGACTGTTCTTTCCGTCAATTCCTATTGAAGACGCGTACCTCCGAGCAGGTTTTCTTTCCGTCAGTTCCTATTGACGATGTATTTCCCCCAGCAGGAATTTTCTCCGTCTATCTTTAGACGTCGTGAGTTTTAGCAAGAATTTTCTCCGTCTATCTTTAGACGTCGTGAGTTTCAGCAGGAATTTTTCTCCGTCTATCTTTAGACGTCGTGAGTTTGGGTATGGTTTTCTCTCCGTCTATCTTTAGACGATGTGAGGTTTCAAGGCAATCTTTCAGATATGGTTTTCTTTATGCTTATTGGATGAGATGACATTTCAAGAAGGGTTTTCCCTGACCGTTGATTCTTATAGACGAAAGGATTCTGAAATTTGATGGGTGGTGTTGAAGTTTATATGGCTTTCTTTTTGCTAGTTCTCACTGACGATGTGGTTCTTCGGATAAGGTTTTCCTCTCGTCTATCATTAGACGATGCGAGATTTGGATATTTTCCTCTCGTCTATCATTAGACGATGCAAGATTTAGATGGTTTTCCTCTCGTATATCATTAGACGATGCGAGATTCAGGTATGTTCCTCTCGTCTATCATTAGACGATGCGAGATTTGGATTGGTTTTCCTCTCGTCTATCATTAGATGATGCGAGATTTGGATTGGTTTTCCTCTCGTCTATCATTAGACGATGCGATATTTGGCTATGATTTTCCTCTCGTCTATCATTAGACGATGCGAGATCAAGATTGTTTTTCCTCCTGTCTACCATTAGACAGTGTGAGCCTTTGGGATGGTGCCTTTCCATCTATCAGTAGACGATGGGAGTATGGATATTGTTCTCCTTCGGGATGGTGTCTTGCCGTATATCTCTAGACGATGTAAGTATTTCTCTTACTGTCTATCTTTAGATGACGTGAGAGGATCAAGTGCATGTTGATCCAACCTTCGGGTTTGTTATCTGTGACGTCACACAGGTGACTGGTGCTAAAGTTTCTTTGTCAGATGATTGATCAGTTTGTTGCCGTGACAACTGGGTTCAGTTTTCTGGATATTTGTTCCCCAAGCAGTTTGAGCAGTTTATTTCTGCAGGTTGGCAAATTTCTGGGTTTCTTTAGTATTCAACCGTCTTCTACCTTTGAATGTTTGAAAGTCGTCCGCTTCTCAACCTTTCAGGTCCAAGCCGTTTGAATATGGGCAACTGTTGTACCCTAAAATTTGACCAACCATTTCTCGCAATTTGGCTTATGTTTCGACTCATTTTGCATTTTGCATCCGCATGTCGCATACATTGCATTTTTGCAGTCAGATTGATTTTATCGGAATTACAGCCCTCTCCTGGCGTTGCAGGCATTTCAGGCCAGTTCGAATACGAGGATTTGTTTTGGGAATCTGTGCTCTTCCCTGTGTTTTCAGCTCTCGCTGTTGTTTTTTAGGACATTTCGGTGTCCGGTTTTTACCGTTTATTTCGCTATATTCGCGCATCCTTTTTCTAATCGATTTAATTGGCTTTATTGCATTTTTAGATTTTTTCCCTTATTTTCTAGAATTTTTAAATAGATTTTAATAGATTAATTATTTTTTCTAGATTTTAAATAGATATTAAATAGATTTTTAAAATAGTTTAGAAGTTAATAGAAATTTTCTAGATTGTAATTTCTTTTAGATTTAATTTGTTAATAGAGTTTAATAGATTTTAAATCATTTTTTATAGATTTAGTTCCATTTATTGATTTGTTTAGATAGAATATATTTAATTTATTTCCTAGCTATTAATTGAGTTTAGAATTTAATAGATTAGTTTAACTCTCTTTTAGAATTTAATAGGGTTTAGAGTTAATTGGGTGTTAATTTCTTTTTAGGATTAATTAGATATTAGTTAGGATTTTAAGCATTTTTAATTAGTCTTAATTGGCGGTTTTTTAATTACTTAGCATTAATTTTCGTTTACGCATTAATTGAGGTATTAATCATGTCTTGGTCTTCTTAATTAGCCATTAGTTGGATTTAATTGAGTCAGATTTATTTCAAGGTTTAATTAATCTCGTGGGCCAAGTGTCATTCTGGGGGCCCAGTCCGCGCTGCCACATGTCACACTATAAAGCCCCACACGTTACACACTCTCTCTCTGACACCTCACATTTCCACTTCCACCTCACCCACACATGTGTTCCCCTCTCACGCTGCAGCAGGCCACACGTCCTCTTTCTCCCATGCGTCTCACCACGTGTCTCATCCCTGTCCACCGCTCGTCCCTCTCCCGGCGGCCATGCAACCGTCGCCGGAAACCGTAACAAACTCATCGTGTTCATGGTTCATTCTCCAGAAATTCACAGATCTTCATGGATCCTCAAGATCTTCATCTTCTTCGTGAAGATCCTCAAGAACATTCATCCAGATCGTTCATCATTCAACAAACTTTTCCAGAAAATCCTTCGAATGTTCATCGTTTTCGCTCAATGTTCAGCAAACCTGTGTCCAGATCCTCATACTTTTTCTAGGAAATTTCAAGAATCTTCAGTAAACTTCAGAGATTCACCAATCCTCACGATCTTCGTCCAGATCCATGATCTTCATCATCTTCGTCCAAACTTCATCCAAATCTTCATGCGTTTCCAGATCTCGTGAAGATGCATCAATTTTCTCCAAGAACATTCATCAGTTCTTACATCAAATTTTCCAGATCTTCGTTCCACCTTCATCATAGTCATCTGTGCTTCCAGATCTTCAAGATCTCCATGGTCATCACCTCAATCGTTTTCCAGAATCCTCATCAAGCTTCATTCGTGATTCGTGTTCATCTAATGCGTGGAACTTCATCTTGATGTTCATCAAGAACACTCAATCAACTCTTCACAAATTCATCATGATTTTCACCAGATCTTCATAGATCTATTCAAGATCTTCAGCTTTCGCCTTCATTCATATCCATATGTGTTCATACAAAGCTTCAAACCTTCAAGTTTTTGCAGAACTCAATAGATCATCAAGTTCATCATCACCTTCATCGGTTCGTCAGCGTTTCCAGATCTACTATCAACACCTTCAGATCGTCCGTTAATTTCTTCATATCTAGATCAAAACACTTCTCCTTTAGCATCTCCATTAATTTTCCAAAATTTCTTTCACATCTCCACGGCCTCATTATGTGAAAACGGATACGAAAATTTGTTTGTGGTAGGAAAGGGATTGAAACAAGGAAGAGCAAGAAAGAAGTTAGTGTGTTGGTTGGATTGAAGTCGAGACGGAGAAGGAGGTTACGATTGAGGTGACGGCGGCGGCTAAGGTGAGAGGAAGGAGAAGTATGCTAGGGTTTCAGACTGAGGATTGTGAGAGGGAAGACGAAGTGTTCGTGGATTGGGATGTTAGGCCCCAAGCCCAACGAGTTGCTGGGTCCATACCCCCGTTTCCTACGCTACACCCCCCTCTGGCTGTGGTTTTTGCTTGATTTGGGCTTCGCCAAAAGAGCCAACCATGACGTGTTCACACTCCCTTTTTTCCTTACACCTCCCTGTCCCTCTTTATTTTTGTTGGCTTTTTTTGCTATATTGTGGCCTGGGCCCAGTTCTGTTTTTTTGCAGGATGCACCCCTGTTTTCAAGCTGTACCCCTCCCCTTACAATTTTTAATTTCTTTTGTATTGGATGGTTGATTGTAATAATCGTAGTTTTACTTTTCTATTTTCTTTTAGGATTATAGTTTTATTTTCCTAGGATATTATTGCATATTTTATAGTTTAGAATATTACTATAGATTTTAATATAGAATTTATATTCTATTGTTTTTAGGATATTATAGAGATTTTAGTATCGAGTTTTTCATTGTATTTTCTTTATAGCAAATTATAGAATATTGTGCATAGGATTTTATTCTATTTTCTGTATGCATTTCCTTATATTTCTTTAGAATATTTTCTAGCAGAATTTAATTGCCGTATTTTAGGAGTAGACTATTATTTCCATTTAGTGTTGGATTTCTCTCCTATTTTCTTTTCTTATCTAATTTTATCTCTGATTTTTATTGTTGGCTGACCGTGTGACATGATTCAATTGGAGAATGATTTTCAATATCATTTCTATATCTCGTCTTTGACACGGACATCAATACGCTACCTCTTAGAGTTCGATTTCTCGTATAAGTCGAACCATGATGGTCTAAGTGTTACATTGGTCCTGATTCGAGCGTCCTCGTCAAGGATCCAGAGAGGAGAAGATTGGAATGGAGCTTGCGCACATGTCAGGAGCCAGCGGAGCTGCTTCGTTCAAGATCATATTTCTTGTTCAAGTCTTCATGCAACCGTCGAGCGTTGTGAGCGGTGGCGTTAGATACATAGGAAATGGTGGCTGAGGGGTTTCCTCTCAATCGTCTAGAGTGTTTAGTGTGGCACCCTTTGGGTGACAGACGACGCATTCGCTCCTACGCCTTAGGTTCTTGCGTGTGTGTCCTGAGTTCCTTCCCGTTTAGGCGTAGGACTGCTTCCTATTTGTTCTCGCCCCGCGCGATCGAAACCTTTTTCTCTCGCATTCAGGCGATCGAGACTCCTTCTCTTGCCCCTGTGCAATCAAGACTTGTTTTTCGCCGTTCGTCAAACTACGTTTGCTCTGATCTCTCGTACCAGACGAGAGTACGTAGGCATAGGATGCGATATCCTAGCGAGCTCCCATTTCCTTTTTCCCTTTTGCTGTAGTTGGCTGAACTACAGTTGCTCTAATTTCTCGTACCAGACGAGAATATGTAGGTATAGGATGCGATATCCTAGCGAGCACACTAACAACTAACTTCTCTGTTCTCTCGCTGCCGGGCGATCGAGAATTTCCCACTGACGACTGATGTTCCCTTCCTCTTGCCCTAGCGGAATCAAGACCAGACCGTAGTTCTAGTCCCGTAGGTTCCCATACCTCTAAAACTCGACATACTACGTCCGTTCTACCGTAAACAGGTAACGCCTAAGTCTCCGTCGAGCGAGCAGCACACGCCTAACTGCTGGAATGCGTACGCTAGTATCGTCAATCCTTTCTCTCACCCCTGCGTGATTGAGAACCCCCTGTCTAGAAGTAGTAGCCCGAACTACGTAAGCTCTGATCTTTCGTGCCGTCTGAAAGTACGTAGGCACGAGATGCGATATCTCGGCGAGCAACCTTTCCCCGTAGTTTCCCGAACTACGTTGACTCTGACTTACCCATTGCACGAGGGAATACGTAGGCATAGAGCGCGATGCTCTATCGAGTCAATTTCTTTCTGTTTAGCTTTAGTAGCCGTAGATAGATTGTTTCTCACCTGTAGACAAACCAGCAAGCGTGGATCTCATCGAGTACGATGGACGTGAGGGGTGCTAATACCTTCCCCTTGCGTAACCGACTCCCGAACCCAAACAATGGTTGCGATGACCTTGTCTTATACCTCTTCGTCAGGTTTTTCCTATCGTTTCCTTTCCCGTTCTGAGGGATAAATAACAAAAGGTGGCGGCTCTTCTGCCTTGCCGGCCTCGTTTTTCACAGTAGCGACAATGAGGTAAGGTAGGAAGTAGACCAAGTTATCCTAAATGTGACATGGCAGTCAATAGAGAAATTCTTTCCTTTGGACTTAGGAGACAGACAACTTGTAACAACATGGAGTTAAAAGATAGAGCTTAAAGCAAGCAAGATAACAATCATGGGTATGAACAAGTGTAACAAAGGATATGGCCAAGTACAAACTAAGAAGATAAATATCATGCACAAATCAAGCAAGGAAGAAATCATTAACCAAATTAAATATAAATATTTAATAAGGTTAATTAGTAGTCTAATTAACTACTATTAAATAAAAATATTTAAAATGATTAACAATTAAACACTTATTATTATTTTTTATAGATTTTAACAAAAACAACTAATTAAGAGAAAATATTTTTTGGATTTTTTAAATTTTAAAAGAAAAAAATAAACCAAATTAATTAAATTAAATCAAAACATTTATTAAGATTAGTTAATAAATTAATAAATTAATATTAAATCTAATTAATTAAAATGATTAACCAAAAAATATTTTTATCTTTCAAACTAAAGAAAAAAAGGAAATAGAAAAAAAAAGTAAAAACAATGAAATAAGTGAAACTAGTGAAGAAAGAAAATAAAATGGGGGTTATAGAAAAAACAAAGGGGTCACAATAGCAGTCCAGGCCCACGATGAAAGACCTATGCTGAAGGTGGGAGGGTCTAAGCTGACCCTGGTTAACCGGTTGACCAACCAGCCAATCCAAGGCGTTGATCTTACAAAGAGTCAATAATGACTCTCAATCCAAAGGTGGAGAAGGTGCCTGCATATGATAAAATTATCCACACAACAACAGCAGAAAAAATAACATGGAAAGGTGGACCCTCAAAGTTAAACAATCATTTATAAAAACGATTCTCTCTCTCTCTTCTTTCAACGTCTCTCTTAACTCAATTCTTCTTTCTATCTGCAACAATGCT
Organism: Lathyrus sativus; assembly: GCA_963859935.3. Classification (NCBI taxonomy): domain Eukaryota; kingdom Viridiplantae; phylum Streptophyta; class Magnoliopsida; order Fabales; family Fabaceae; genus Lathyrus; species Lathyrus sativus. The sequence goes on along the minus strand of OZ012735.1, from coordinate 792,216,207 downwards.
CACCGGAGCCAAGAAGACCCACCGGAGAAGACAGTGATGGACGGCCGGCCTTGACGGCGCTGCCACCTTTCTCCGGCCAAACCTTCAAACAAAACCTAATCTACCCTAAATGAAACCTTCTGAGTCCGAATCCGGACTTAGAATTCCACAAAAAAACACTCAAAACCTTAAAACCACTAATCGACCCTAAATCAAGCGTAATCGAAAGGGAAAGCAGAAACTCACAACGGAGAGGGTTCAAAAATGCAACGAAAGGCGAAAGAGAAGAAGACAATACCAAGAAGAGTTTTTTTTTAAAAATCAAGCTCCAACGAGGCCAACACGAACACAGATAAGTCCCTTTTTCTTTTCGCTTCCTCTTCTTCTTTAGGAATCCATGCTGTTAGGTTGAAACCCTATGTGTTAGGAGGAGTTCGATTTTTTTGTGTATGGTTGGTTTCTGGTCTTTTTCAGATTGTTATGTGGTTCTTTCGTGTGAGGCTAGTTTTTTATATTTCAGAATACTCCCCCCTTTTCTTTTCTCCTCGAATCCTCCTATTTTTGAATGAAAATTATTCATTGACTCTGCAATCTTGGTTACTCTGTTCTGATACTCTGCTGTCAATGTGTTTGCCTTCTTTCCATTTTGATATTGATACTTTTCCTGCTAATGTCTTGATACTCTAAAACTTGTTCCTTGTACGTTTCTATGTAATTGTCTATTTCCTATGAAATTTTCTACGTTTCTGAAATCTTCTGTCCTATTATGAAATTGGATTTTTGTGGTACATGAAAATGAATATTACATGCTGGACGTGATGGCTCAGGACTTATTGAATGTGTGATATCTTGGACATGTTTGTTGGCACAAGCCTCTTGCTTGTTTGTGAATCAATGTGAAAAGATATGGTTAACAATGGAGGATTTGGTTAATTGATGGAGAGAATGAAAATTCGAGAGAATTAGGGAGAGAATAGAATTGTGGTAAAAACTGTTATGGCGTTAATTCACAAAAAAATACATCAAAGTATTTATACAATGCATACAACTTGGAACCAAACAGCTGGCCCAAAAGAAGCAGAAAAAACCAAACTTTGCTTCAGGAAATCGATTCCTGCCACGAAACATGCCTTTCCTGCATAAAATTCAGACTTCCAAAAAACAGCTTTTCAAATAAGTTGTTTTACGTAATGCTTCTAGAAGTTGTTAAACCACATTTGAATTATACCAAACTTCCAATACACCACCTTAATTCAAATGCTCAACATTCTTCATGCCCAACTTCATCACTAGCTTCTTGAAAACATCATTCGTAACGCCTTTCGTCAACAGGTCTGCAACTTGTTCTTCGCTTCTGCAGTACTCCAAACGTAACTGTCCAGAACTCACCAGTTCCCTCAAATAATGGAACCTCATTTCAATATGCTTGCTTCTCCCATTTGCTATAGGATTATTAGCAAGGTCGATGGCCGAAACATTGTCCACCACCAACAGAACAACTCCTCTCGTACTGCTTTCCAGCTCACGCAGCAGGTTCACAAGCCACACAGCTTGTCATGCACACAACGACGCTGCGATATACTCCACCTCACAAGAAGAGAGTGCAACCACCGGCTCCTTTTTAGAACACCAAGAGATTGGTGCTCCGCCGAACATAAAGACATAACCAGCCGTAGACTTTCGATCGTCCTTATCTCTGCACCAATTGGAGTCGGTGTATCCGAGTAACTCACAACTTCTGCCCTTGTCTAATGCAGGAAATAAAATTCCACAACCAATAGTACCTTTCACATATCTAAGGATTCTCTTAACTGCAGCCAAGTGTGATACCTTTGGCCTCTCCATGAACCTACTTGCAATACCGACACTAAATGCTAAATCTGGCCGCGTATTGCACAAATAACGTAATGATCCTATCAATCTCCGATATTGAGTAGGATCCACATCTTGCTCTTCTTCACTCTTGGACAGCTGTAAACATGCCTCGGCTGGTGTTGTGGCAGCCTTACAATGCTCCATATCACACCTCTTCAAAATCTCCATTGCATACCTTCTTTGATGCATGAGCAGTCCCAACTTTGTCTTTTGGAACTCTATGCCTAAGAAGTATTTCATAGAGCCAAGATCACTCATTTCAAACTCCCTCATAAGCTCTTCTTTGAACTTTGAAATGTATTTTTCACAACTGCCCGTAATCAACAAATCGTCCATATAAAGACAAAGTATGATTACTCCTTCGCTTTTATCCGACTTCACATACACACCGTGTTCGGATACGCACTTCTTGAAACCAATGTTGATAAGAAAACCATCTATGCGTTTGTTCCAAGTTCTTGGAGCTTGTTTCAAACCATAGACTGCCTTCCTTAATTTGTAGACCCTTTCCTCTTGATTTTGTATCACAAAACCAGGTGGCTGTCCAACATACACTTCCTCATCCAATAGACCATTCAAAAATGCCAATTTGACGTCCATTTGATATAACGGCCAGCTGTTGTTATTTGCAATCGCAACAACTAACCGGATGGTTTCATGCCTTGCAACCGGTGCGAATACCTCATCAAATTCTATGCCTTCCTTTTGCAAAAATCTTTTTGCTACCAATCGAGCCTTATGCTTGATTATCTCGCCTTTCGGATTTGCTTTTACTTTGTAAACCCATTTCACACCAATCGCCTTTTTACCTTTCGGTAAATCAACCAACACCCACGTATTATTCTTCTCAATCGATTTCAGCTCTTCCTTCATTGCACACATCCATTTTGGATCGCTTAATGCCTCCTCCGTATTTACCGGTTCGGATTCGGACATTAAAGCAAAATGAATAAAATCACCATCATTGTTGATCTCACTATCTCGGAACAGTTCACAATCTCGGAGTCTTTGAGGCATACCTCTATTCCTCACAGGTCTACCCTCATTCACAACATTGTTTTCAGCTGCTGTAGGTGCTGGTACAGCGGCATCGGACACCTCTGGATCAGAAATTTCAAAAAACTGATGCTGCTGATTTTTTGCTGTTGTTTCTACACTTTTGATTTCATCAAAAGTCACGTCTCAACTTATCACGATCTTCCGATTCTTCTCATCAAACAACTTGTAACCACCAGTAGTGTGACATCCAACAAACATCAACTTCTCACCTTTATCATCCAACTTCTTTCTATGTTGATTTGGTACATGACGATATGCAATCGATCCAAAAATGCGCAAATGAACCACACTTGGTTTGAAACCACTCCAAACCTCTTCCGGTGTGATTTTCTCCAGCTTCTTAGTAGGACACCTATTCAACAAGTAAGTGGCTGTAGATACGGCCTCACCCCATAATTCTTTAGGTAACTTCTTCCCACAAAGCATGCTACGCACCATGTTCATTATTGTACGATTTTTCCTCTCGGCAGCCCCGTTTTGTTGAGGCGTATATGGAGGCACCACCTCACGCACAATACCCTCAAGATCACAAAACTTCCCAAATTCACTAGAGGTATATTCACCTCCACCATCTGTTTTGAGAATTTTGAGCTTCCGGCCGCTTTGACGCTCCACCATGGATTTGAAACTCTTGAACACTCCAAATACCTCATCCTTTCTCTTGATAAGATAAGTCCAAAGCTTCCTACTAAAATCGTCAATAAACGTAACAAAATATCGATTGCCGCCATATGTCTCTACTTGCATCGGTCCACAAACATCGGAATACACCACCTCAAGTAAGCATTTGGTTCTTCGACCCACATCCTTGCTAAACACCTTCTTGTGTTGCTTAGATGTGACACATTCCTCACACAATTCTGTCGGAACACTAATATGTGGTAGCCCCGTTACCATTCCACTTTGTTGCAACATCTTAAGATCCCTATAATTAAGGTGACCAAGACGGTAATGCCATAGCCACTCCTCTCTACTTGCCGCGGTAGCTAAACGACGATGCTCCATAACCTTTAACTCAACCTTAAAAGTTCTATTGGCAGCCATAGGTGCTTTTAGAATCAACACACCATTTGAATTTAAAACACGTAACATCTTATTCTCCAATCGAATTAAGTATCCTCTTTCAAGTAATTGGCCAATGCTTAAAAGATTGCACTTAATTCCCGGTATGTACAAGACATCTTTGATCCTTGAATGTCCTCCATTCTTCCTTCCGAATAAAACATCTCCTACCCCTTCGGCGCTTAAAGTAGTGTCGTCGGCAAACTTGACTTTACTCTTTGTCGCTTGATTGATTTGCACAAACCAATCCTTTCGACCCGTCATATGTGTTGAACAACCGGAATCCAAGTACCATTCATCTTCACTTTGAACTCCATCACACATGGTAAGTAATGAATTTCGATCCGAACGCATTTTTCCACCACTATTTGAAACTGTACAGCTGTTGTCCCGCAGACTATCACCACAGTAGCTGCTGCCCGGAACATCAACAATGTCATAATTCTCTTCCATAATCATCACAAGAAGGGTATCTTTATCATCTACCTCTTCCCTAGCAACCTTAGCCTCATCTGCATCCTTTTCCTTGCGTTTTGAGCGACATTCTTTCGCAAAATGCCCAAGCTTTTGACAATTATAACACTTCACAGAACTTTTGTCAAACGGTTTGTGGGTGCTTTGATTACCCTCTTTGGAGCTTCCTTCACCCTTTGAATTTTGTGGATCTTTTCCACCAAAATTCTTCTTATGTTTAGAAGTCCACTTCCCTTTCGATCTCTTGTTCTTCTCGTGTAAACGTGCTTGCAAAGCGATCTCCGCTTTGGCTTTGTCGGCACTTCTATCATCCATCCTTTGTTCACGCGCCTCTAACGAACTTTGCAACTCATCTTTGCTCAAAGTTGTTAGATCCTTTGACTCCTCAATAGCCACAACAATGTTATTGAAACGTGATGTTAACGAACGCAACACTTTCGATACAACATTCTGCTCAAGGATCGTTTCTCCACATGACTTGATTTGGTTGACTAGCCGGGTAATGCGCGTGATGTAATCGTTGATCGTTTCTTTGTCCTCCATTTGCGTTAACTCGAATTGACGTTTGTAAGTTTGTAACCTTACCTCCTTTGCTTTGACGGCACCGGCATACGCTTTCTCCAAGATTTCCCATGCTTGTTTTGCGGATTCACAATCACCAACCTTCTCGAAATTGTCGTTATCAACACACGAATGAATCAAGAATAGAGCTTTGTAATCCTTCTTCTTTTCTTCCTTGTGTGTAGCCCTACGAGCATCGGTAGCATCTGCCCCTCACGGTGTAACTCCATTGATGAAGATCTCAAGAACCTCTTGATAACCAAACAGAACCTTCATTTGTTTCGCCCATTTGTCGTAGTTCTTCGAATCAAGAATTGGGAGATTGGTGGGAATTCGATCATTGGAAACGGTAGCCATTGTTGGTGTTGCAGCGGATTGGGATCAAGAACCAGGCTATTGATGCCAAATGTTGGCACAAGCCTCTTGCTTGTTTGTGAATCAATGTGAAAAGATATGGTTAACAATGGAGGATTTGGTTAATTGATGGAGAGAATGAAAATTCGAGAGAATTAGGGAGAGAATAGAATTGTGGTAAAAACTGTTATGGCGTTAATTCACAAAAAAATACAGCAAAGTATTTATACAATGCATACAACTTGGAACCAAACAGCTGGCCCAAAAGAAATAGAAAAAACCAAACTTTGCTTCAGGAAATCGATTCCTGCCACGAAACATGCCTTTCCTGCATAAAATTCAGACTTCCAAAAAATAACTTTTCAAATAAGCTGTTTTACGTAATGCTTCCAGAAGCTGTTAAACCACATTTGAATTATACCAAACTTCCAATAATGTTGTGGGCTTAGGGTAAGTCAGGAAATGGTTTGTTTATATTTGAACATGATCTGAATTTGGAATGATGCAGTTCTATTTATGATTTGAATTTGGCATGATTGAATGGTTTGAAATATGGTTTATGATGAATTTGAAATGGTTTTGATGTGGTTTACGATGGCAAGAATTTTGATTTATGTTGAATTGACATGGTTTTGGTTGGATTTTGTAGAGAACTTGGAGGTTTGGGCAAGGCATGATGATGAGGCAAGAAGAAAATAGTCAAGACATGAAGGGATAGATAATTGAAGGAGTAAGATGTGGCATGAACATAGAGATGGTGGAGACATGGTGTGAAGGAGGTGTGAGGCATGAAGCATGGTGATGAAAATGATGTAGTGACATGAAGCATTATCTTTGTAACATGATCCATTTGTATCAAAAGTGTAATACCTTAGGATTTAAACAAAATCAAACACTTGTAGTTTAAACAAAGAAATTTATGGGACATTCCTTGTTAGCACAAACTTGTAACTTAAACAATGAAGCACTTGGACCTCTCTTAAATCAAAATAAATTTGCACATTTGAGAATTATGAAACTTTATTCCTATCCAAAACAAACTTGTGATTTAAACATTCAAAATACTTATGGAACTTCTTATCTATTCTATCCCAGCCAATTCTCCAAATGATCAAAAGGTATCTTAAGCATAAGGTGATGGATCACATGAATTTGTAAGACCCCAACAATGAATAACTTAAAGATGTGAATTAAAAAAGAATGAGTGGCATGATGATGGTGAAAAATGGGGAAAGAGAAAAAGAAGCAAATGAGTTTGACACGTAGAGAAGAATTTCCTATTGAACATAGATGGGTGTCAAAGGCCATAAATCTCTAAACCAAGTACTAAATCCACAAAGCATACTCCACAATAAACACTTAAAACATCAGCATAAACAAAGAGATCAAACATTCTAAAAATAAATCAAATTGAACTAAATAATATTAACCAACAATTCTAAAAAAATTCTAAAGCTTATTTTAGAAAAGTAAATCACAATTCAGAACTAAATTGATAAAAATCTATATAAACCAAAAAGACTAAATGAAAAAAAATAGAGAAGGCTAAAAGTATCAAAAGAGCACAGATGGACAAAAGTAAAGGGGAAAATTTAGGGTATGACAACCCCCTTGAGCAACAAACCCAGGTGGTTGCTCCATATATACTTCCTCTTCAAGATCAACATGTAAAAACACGTTTGTGATGTCAAGTTGATTAAGAGACCAATGTCGAATGGCTGTAATGGCTAGAAGAAGTCTAACATATGCCATATTGGCTACAGGAGAGAAGGTATCACTATAATCCAACCCAAAAATATGAGTCTATCCTTTGGCTACCAACCGAGCTTTAAATCGATCAATCTTACCATATGGACCAACCATAACTGTATAAAGACAACGCCAACCTACGAAAGATTTCCTAGGGGGTAGAGAAACTAGTTCCCAGGTACCACTGCTTTGAAGAACACACATTTCATCAAACAAGTATACTGTAAATAAAAAAGACGATAATAACACAAATCAATATATTGTGGAGAAGGATTTCGTGTTTGAATATACCTTTTTGAAGGAAAATCGAAATATCAGACTCAGATTGCAGGATCGGATCCAGTGGTGGCGAGAGCATAAGAGGAGAGTCTGCAATAACCTCAGAGACAAGTTCGACCTCAGGGACAGGTACGACAAATGTTGGTTGACGACACTGATATATTTGTAGTGTGCGAGAAGTAGGGGTCAATTGTAAAGGTATCTAGTGGGCCAAGTTCTCTAGAATAATATGGGACAATAGTAGATGGGAATTCCGAAAGAAGTGTGAGAGTACTTTCCTGAAGGTATTCTAGAGTTGCTTGGCTAGACTTGAAATATGGAACAAACTCGAATAAGGTAACATCGGCCGATATGAGGTATCGTTGCAGAGTATGTGAATAACAATGATAACCTTTTTGGTATCAATGATAACCAAGAAATACACACTTTAGTGATCGAGCTGATAGTTTAACAAGACCATGAGAGAGATTGTGTACAAACATATAAACTCGAAGACTCGGCGAGGAATTAGGTGAAGTGGGGAATTGGGAAAAAGGATTGAATGATGGATTTTATTGTTAAAGACATATGAAAACATGTAATTTATAAGGTAACATGCGGTTAGCACATTATCCCCCCAAAACTGAAGTGGAATATTACTATGGAGAAGTAGGATCCCACTTGTTTCTACGAGATGTCAATTTTTGCATTCGGCTACCTCGTTTTGTTGAGGTGTATGAGGGCAAGGTGTTTGATGGAGAATACCATTGCGTGACATAAAATTTTGAAATTGTTGGGATAAATATTCACGAGCATTGTCACTTCTTAAGGTACGGATAGACACACCAAATTGAGTTCTTATTTCTCAATAAAATTATTCAAAAATAGAAAATAATTCAGATCTATTCTTCATTAAAAATAACCATGTGCAACGTGAAAAATCATCAATAAAGGTGACAAAATGCCTAGACCCAAGAGTAGAGATAATACGTGAGGGACCCTAAACATTGATGTGAACTAAAGCAAAAATGGAGGAAGCTCATTTATTAACCCGATTGAGAGATTGAATACGAGTGTGTTTCCCCAACTAACATGACTCAGAATTTAAATTAGATATCTTCGATAAATTTTGCACCAACTTATGTAATTTGGAAAGACCGGGATGACCTAATTGAGCATGGAGAGTGAGTGGAAAATCTTTGGCTGAGCATGTATGAGTGACACTAGAAGGTAATAAAGGCCTTGAGACTCGCATCTGACAACAATCGTTTGCCTTGAACTCTGATCTGTTAGAACATAGATTGGTTCTTAATAATTACTCTTTGTTTTGATGATAACTGTTAGGAAATTTATATTTAAGAATTATATACTCTAAAATTTGTTTGAGAGTTTTACTGCAGATTGAAATTATATTAACTCTCTAGAAGCAAATCTGCCTTGAATACAAGAAGTTATTCTGACTCTAAAGCGCCAGATGCACCTTACAGAAGAATCTGTTTGCTTCTCACAGAAGATCCTGAGCGTAGTCTCCAGAAGGATTTGAAGAAAGTATCTCCAGAACATTCTGAGTCAGAAGCATCTGAAGATAATCAGAAGCATCTGAAGATAGTCAGAAGCATCTGAAGCTGAAGCATCAGAAGTATAGAAGAATATTGATTGAAGAGTTTCTCAAAGCAGTTATCTACAGAAGATTCTGAAAGTACCTACGCTACCAAGTACTGAAGTTCTGTGTCAAAATGCTCTGATGATCAACACGCTAGAAGCACACACGCTGCAGAAGACTCTGATACAGCATAGTTCTGAATCTCTTAGAAGACTCTGATCCATTCAGACTCTGAAGAACTTGCTGAAACTGAAGAAGTATTTTCAAGAATATATCCGTTGGAACTATTCAACGTCTCTTTCCTTATTTGTGCTAGACACACTTACACAGACAAAAAGGATTTTTCTGTGCCATCTATTTCAAGGAAAGGTCAGTTGATGTGAAGACAAAAAGGCTCAGACCTTTTGGGACTCTCTTTTCAACGTTCAGCTTGCATGATTCAGCTGCCTATAAAAGGAGATCTTCACTTCATTCTTCAGTGCTACACACTTGCTGAAAAGAAATCATAATATTCTAAAAGCTTTCATTCTTATTCTTCATAGAATCTCATTGTACTTAAACTTAAGAGAAAAATCACTGTTGTGATTATAGCTTTATAGAAGCATTAAAAACTCTTGTATTTAATTTACATTGATTTTAAAGGATATTCCTTAAGAGGATTCAGTTAGAATCAGTAGCTCTTGAGAAGACTAAGAACTGTTGTTCTTAGGTGATACTATTGTAATCAGTTTGATTTAATAGTGGATTAAGTCCTTGTTGAGAAAGGCAAATCACTCTGGAAGGGTGGACTGGAGTAGTTGTTAAACGAACCAGGATAAAAATAATTGTGTGATTATTTTCAAGTCTTAATTTTCCATACTTATTCAATCCCCCCCTTTCTGAGTATTATCTCACCTTCAGTTGGTATCAGAGCTCCGGTTCTGAGTGTGCTATCACTTAACAATGTCAGTAAAGATCCAAAGAGATATACTTTGATAAATATATTTATTTGTTATCATGGCTGATAATTCAATGTCAAATATTAACAATAAATATGAAGAGAGGGATAGGATCAGCACCAAACCTCCAATGTTTGATGGAGAAAAATTTGATTACTGGAAAGACATAATTGAGAATTTTTTCCTAGGATATGATGCTGATCTATGGGATCTTGTCATAGATGGATATGTACATCCCACAGATGGAGATGGCAAAAAGATTGACAGAAAATCTATGACAGATTCTCAGAAGAAAGACTTCAGAAATCACCATAAAGCCAGAACCATATTACTGAATGTTATTTCACATACAGAGTATGAGAAAATCACAAACAGGGAGACAACTTTTGATATGTTTGAATCCCTTAAAATGACCCATGAGGGAAATTCTCAAGTTAAGGAGACAAAAGCTCTGGCTCTGATCCAGAAGTATGAGGCTTTCAAAATGGAAGACTCTGAATCTGTTGAAGCCATGTTCTCCAGATTCCAGATACTCACTGCTGGGCTGAAAGTTCTGGACAAGGGATATTCCATGTCAGATCATGTAAAGAAAATCATCAGAAGTCTGCCCATCAGATGAAGACCAATGGTGACTGCCCTGAAGATGGCCAAAGATCTGAACAAGATCTCTCTAGAAGAACTCATCAGCTCACTGAGGAGCCATGAGATTGAGCTTGAGGAAGATGAACCTCAGAAGAAAGATAAAGGTAAATCTGTAGCATTAAAATCTAACAAAACTGCTAAAGCTTTGCAGGTCATTCAAGAAAGCTCTGAAGAGTCTTCTTCTAAAGAAGAAGATGAGTTATTCATGCTGTCCAGAAGGATTAACAAACTCTGGAAGCACAAGGGGAAGAAGTTCAACAACTTCAGAAGATCTGACAACAGAAAGGAATCTTCTAGTCACAGAAGATCTGCCAAGAAAGAAGTGGTGTGCTATGAGTGCAAAGAACCTGGGCACTACAAAAATGACTGCCCCAAACTTCTGAAAGAAAAACCTAAGAAGAAGTTCAACAAAAAGAAGAAGGTTCTGATGGCAACATGGGATGACTCAGATGAGTGTGAATCATCTTCTGAATCAGAAGAAGAATGTGAAAACGTTGCACTGATGGCCAGGACAAAAGATCAAGAGGAAGGTACCTCAGGATATGAATCAGAATCTGAATCTGATGATGATGCAGAAGAGGTAATGGCTAAACTTACCAAAGAAGAACTCATTAAAGTTGTAACAGAAGTTATTAAAAGTTATAACAACATCAAACTCAAATACAAGAAGCTGAAAAGCAATCTTGAATCTGAGATTGATCTTCTGAAAACAGAACTTATTGAGCAGAAAGAAATAAATTTAAAAATCAAAAATGACCTTGATAGAACTCAACAAGAATCTGAATCTGAGACTAAGTCTTGTGAAAATATTTTAGAAAAATATGACTCTAGTTTTCAGAGATTTCTCACTAAGAGCATAGACAGAAGCAAGATGGCTTCCATGATCTATGGTGTTAGTGGAAACAACAGAAGAGGCATTGGATATGAGTCTTCATCTGGAAGCAATCCAAAACCTGTTGACAAACTTTTCATCAGGAAGACACCTCTGTATTCTCAATTCAAATTTGGTCACTTGAATGACATTAAACACACAAGCTCTGAGAAGAGTACTTATGTGTTTAAACCTAAGGCAAGTCAGAATAAACATTATGTTGCAAAACAGAAGTTTAGACAAACCTACAAACCAACTAACCCCAAAGGACCCAAGAAGATCTGGGTACCTAAAAACAAAATAATTCCTGTTGCAGATGTTCTTAGCAGTAAGGTCAGGACACCAATCATGGTACCTGGACTCTGGATGCTCACGACACATGACAGGAGAAACGTCTATGTTCCAAAGCCTGGAACTTAGATCTGGAGGGGACGTGAAGTTTGGAGGGAACCAGAAGGGAAAGATCATTGGATCTGGCACTATTGGAAATGGTAAACTTCCCTCTATTACTAATGTTTTACTTGTTGAAGGGTTAAAGCATAACTTATTGTCCATAAGTCAATTAAGTGACAATGGTTATGATATAACTTTTAATCAAAAATGTTGTAAAGCTATTAGTCAGAAGGATGGCTCTATCCTATTTAGTGGTAAGAGGAAAAACAACATTTATAAAATAAATCTTTCAGAACTTAAAGTTCAAAATGTTAAATGCCTCTTGTCTGTGAATGAAGAGCAATGGGTCTGGCACAGAAGATTGGGCCATATTAATATGAGACGTATATCTCAAATTAATAAACTTAATCTTGTCAGAGGACTCCCTAATCTGAAGTTCACTTCAGATGCTCTTTGTGAAGCATGTCAGAAAGGGAAGTTTTCAAAAACATCTTTCAAATCAAAAAATGTTGTTTCTACCTCTAAACCATTAGAACTACTTCATATTGATCTGTTTGGACCAGTGAAAACTGCATCCATCAGAGGCAAGAAGTATGGATTGGTCATTGTTGATGACTTTAGCAGATGGACATGGGTAAAGTTCTTAAAACACAAGGATGAGTCACATTCTGTGTTCTTTGACTTCTGCAAGCAAGTCCAGAATGAAAAGAATTTCAAAATTATAAAAGTCAGAAGTGATCATGGTGGTGAATTTGAAAATAAATATTTTGAAAAATATTTTTCTGAAAATGGCATTGCTCATGATTTTTCCTGTCCTAGAACTCCACAACAGAATGAGGTTGTAGAGAGGAAAAACAGAACTTTGCAAGAAATGGCCAGAACCATGATCAATGAGATAAATCTGGCAAAACATTTTTGGGCAGAAGCAATCAATACAGCATGCTACATTCAGAACAGAGTTTCTGTTAGACCTCTTCTGAAGAAGACTCCTTATGAATTGTGGAAGAACAAAAAGCCCAACATTTCTTATTTTCATCCTTTTGGATGTATCTGTTATATGTTAAACACTAAGGAAAATCTGGGCAAGTTTGATTCCAAAGCACAGAAGTGTTTCATGCTTGGATATTCTGAACGCTCTAAAGGCTACAGAGTATACAACACTGAGACACAGATTGTAGAAGAATCCATTCATGTCAGATTTGATGATAAGCTTGGCTCTGAAAAGCCAAAGCAGGTTGATAACTCTGCAGATAGGGAAGTAGTCTTTATTGACTCTGAAGTTCCAGAAGCAGACAAACTTCAAGTGAAGGAACCAAAAGCAACTCCAGATGCTACTCCCTTAACTTCTCAGATGAATAATCTAAAACTTTCTGAAGAGTCAACTATCAGAGGATCATCATCCAGAATTAAAGCTTCTCATCCAGAGGATGTCATTATTGGAAAGAAAGATGATCCCATCAGAACAAGATCTTTTCTAAGATCATCTGAGGCGTCTCTATTTGGACTAGTGTCAGAAATTGAACCATCTTCTGTAGAAGAAGCTCTGCAAGACAATGATTGGATTATTGCCATGCAAGAAGAGCTTAACCAATTCAGCAGAAATGATGTATGGGATCTAGTTCAAAGACCTCAAGGATTTAATATTATTGGTACAAAATGGGTCTTCAGAAATAAACTAAATGAGAAAGGAGAAGTTGAGAGGTATAAGGCAAGGCTGGTTGCTCAAGGATACAGTCAGCAAGAAGGTATTGATTACACTGAGACATATGCTCCAGTGGCAAGGTTAGAATCTATACGCCTTCTTATTTCTTTTGCTGCACAGAATAACATCACTCTGTATCAGATGGATGTTAAAACTGCTTTTCTTAATGGTATTATAGAAGAAGAAGTTTATGTCCACCAACCTCCTGGTTTTGAAAATGAAAAATTTCCAGATCATGTTTTCAAATTAAAGAAATCTCTATATGGATTAAAACAAGCTCCCAGAGCTTGGTATGAGAGATTGAGTAATTTTCTTCTGGAGAAGAATTTTATCAGAGGCAAAGTGGATACAACTCTATTCTGTAAAACCATAAAGAAAGATCTTCTAATTTGCCAAATTTATGTAGATGATATTATTTTTGGATCAACAAATATTATGCTTGGAAAGGAGTTTGCTACATGTATGCAGGCAGAATTTGAAATGAGCATGATGGGAGAACTCAGATTCTTTTTAGGAATCCAAGTTAATCAAACTCCAGAATGCACCTACATACATCAGACAAAGTATGTTAAAGAACTTCTGAAGAAATTCAACATGTCTGACAGCAAGGTGGCAAAGACTCCAATGCATCCTACTAGCTCACTTGGCAAAGAAGAGGTAAGTAAGAAAGTAGACCAGAAGCTCTACAGAGGTATGATTGGCTCTCTTCTTTATCTTACTGCTTCTAGACCTGACATATTGTTCAGTGTTTGTCTGTGTGCTAGATTCCAATCAGATCCTAGAGAATCACACTTGACAGCTGTCAAGAGGATTCTAAGGTATCTGAAAGGTACTTCTAATGTGGGTTTGTGTTACAGAAAATCTGATGATTTCAAATTAGTTGGATTCTGTGATGCTGACTATGCTGGAGACAGAGTGGAAAGAAAAAGTACTTCTAGAAGTTGTCAATTTCTAGGAAGAAATCTAATCTCATGGTACAGCAAGAAGCAATCCACAATTGCACTTTCAACCACAGAGGCTGAATACATTGTTGCTGCTGGATGTAGCACGCAGATGCTCTGGATGAAAAGTCAACTAGAAGATTATCAAATTTTTGAGAGTAACATTTCTATCTTTTGTGATAATACTTCTGCTATATGTTTGTCCAAGAATCCCATTTTACATTCTAAGGCAAAACATATAGAAATTAAGCATCATTTCATTCGAGACTATGTTCAGAAGGGAATCATAAATTTAGCCTTTGTTGATACAGATCATCAATGGGCAGATATTTTTACGAAACCCCTTGTTGAAGATAGATTCAATTTTATTCTGAAAAATATTGGTATGGATTTTTGTCCAGAATGATATTTATCAGAAGCAAATTGTTCCAGATGCAAAAATGCTTAATTCATCTGAAGTATTTCTTCTGTTCATTTATTCTATTCTGATTAATATTTCTGATGTGAAAATCTGAACTAACCATCTTTAGAAGATATGAACGTGGCTAACGTTTCATTTCTTGAGAGAATTCAGAACAGCATGCAAGCAAACACGTGTCCCACAAAATCTGATGAGGTGGCGTGTGCACAACTGAAAAGACGTTTGAGGTGAAATTTGAATAGTAAATATCTTGGTTTTCCCCCAAAAAACTGTCAGAAGCATTTATTATTTGAAATAATTTTATTCTCTTCATTTAATGCTGCTCAAACGTGCGTTCTTTCTATCTTTTGGTGTGCCTATGTGATTAGTATAAATACTTGTTGTGTATTCACTTTCACACTTTTCACTCTCAGAATTTACATGCGTTTTCATCTATTGTTCTCTCTGCATAAAAACTCAAAACCTAAGTGTGTTAAAAAGCATTCTTCAATGGCGTCTTCTTCATCAACAACTGCACAGTTTCAATCCACAATGGCTGCTGTGACTTCAGATAACCTAGGTGCTGTTCCATATACTCCTCCAAACAGAACTCTTCTCACACCTGTTGATAAACTAGAAGTATTGTATGAATCCATGGTTGAATTTGATTCTCTGGATGACAATGGGTTTGATTTTCGCTCCATTGTTAGAGCTCAAGGTTGGGTGAAATACTTTGATAGATTGTTTGGACCAGTTTACCCTCTACTTGTTAAGGAATTCTGGATTCATGCATCTGTGTATCCAAAGTTTATTTTATCATCTGTGCTGGGAAAGGAGATCATCATCACAGAGGATCTGATTAGAAGACTGATTGGTTATGAAGAAACAGATGGTGTTTCACATTTGCCAGTTGGGCGTGTGGATATGGATGAAGTTTATGAGGAAGTTATGACTGCTGGACAAGCCTCTAACAGATTCAAAGATCTGAAGCCTGATTACAAGATCTGGGCCAAGATCTTCATGGGATGCATACATCACAGAAAGTCAACAAATTCCCCAGATTATGTCAACAATGAACAGATCTATTTTATGTACTGCCTTAGTCAGAGCAATAAGGTAGATCTTCCTTACATTTTGTTCATGCATCTGTGGAATCACATAAATGCATCTAGAGAATCTGTAAAAGAAAAAGGCCAGAAGATCAGGACTTGGATACCTTTTGGAAGGTTGCTCTCAGATCTTCTCACTGAAAATGGCTTAGTGGCTGCTTTGTATGATGCTGGTGTTATAGAGGAACTAGAGTTCATTATGGGAAAGCCTCTGAACGCTAAAAGCCTTCTGAGACTCAAGATTGTAGATGAACTTACTACTGCTCCAAAGAGGTTAAATATGTCTGATTTGAATAAGAGGATTCCAGTATCTGACTTTCCTCTATTCTTTGCTGAAGAACCTAGACACATTGTTCTGATGTATATAGAGGAATGCAAAAAGGAAGGAGTGCCTGTTCCAGCCAATGTATTTCAACTTGTCAAGCAACCACTGCCAGATGCAGGAGAAGAAGAAGAAGAAGTTCCACTTCAGAGGAAAAGATCTCAGCCTGTAGCAGACTCTGAACCTGTCCAGAAGAAGGCTAAGATTGCTGAGAAACCCAAGGATCTTTTAAAGAGAAAGGATTTTGGAGAAGCTGCCTCTGCATCTGCTAAGAGGATTAAACTTAAAGGTACTAAAACTTCTGTCATTTCTAAAAATGTTGTTATTAATGATTCATCTATTAAGTCTGTTCCCAAACCACCTGTCACTCAAACAACATCTGTTGCTGCCCCTTGTTCTGTCTCACCTCAAAAACAAACCACTACCTCTGTATCAAAACCACCTCAACCCAAAATACACATCAAACACTTCACTCCACGTCCATCACCAACAGAACCACAACCAACAGTTCCACAACCAACAGAACCACAACCATCAGAACTACAACAAACTTCTGATAAACAAAACTCTGCTCAACCACAAACAGAAAATCAACCAAAAACTTCTGATCATCCAGAAAAACAAACCACAGAAGATCAACCAGAAAAAGACTCTGTCATACCACCATCAAACATTCCATCTTCTGAACCTGTAGCACCTGTTACTTCTGAACCCACTAAAGTAACTTCTGCTCCTGTTTCATCTGAACAACCTTCTCAACAATCTGATATTCCTTCAGAACCATCTCATATCCCTGAGACAGAAGTTCTTGACATCACTCCATTAAAAACAGTGTTTCAAGTTTCTTCTACCTCTTGTACACCTACAACATCCTCAAACTCATCAGAATCAGAAATTCATCCTGATTTTCTGATTAATCCATCTGACAAATATCCTGTACATGAACCTGAACCTGAACCTGAATCAACCCTACCTGCTAAAACTTCCATTTCAGACCCTTTGCCTCCACCTGCACCATCATCTGAGATGATTGTTCCCACTTCCAATCCATCATCATCTGGAATATCTTGTGCCCAAGTGTCTTCTCTTTATCATAATTTATCTTATGGTTTCAAACTAAAAGATTTTTATGATAGAGTTGAGCCTTCTGAACCTTTGGAACCTCTGAAACCAAAACTCAGACATGCCCTTCCATCTGTAATCCTTTCATATATTCAATCTATGAACAATGAAGGATCCTTAGCCACCATATCTGCTACATCTGGTAAAGCTGCTGTTTCAGCTCTGCGTCCTGCATCTGATAACACAGTTGCATCTGATAAACCATCAAACTCTGCTTTCGTACCATACTCAAATGCATCCTTTGATGTTGTTTACCCACGCACAAGACCTCAACCAACTCTGCTTAATGCTTTAAACAGATCCTTACCTCAAAAACCAGAAATTCCATTCATTCCTTATGTTCCCCCTCCTCTGATTTCCATCTCAAAATCACGGATACCACCAACTCCCAAACCCAAACAAATGACTCTGGAAACCTTGCTTAAACCACCACCCAGACTTAATATTGATCATTTATTTCAAACGTTTTTGCAAGAAATACAGATGTCTTTAGGTACTGTTCAGACGAGATGCTCTGAAACTATGGATGCAAATGAGACTGACATCATCTGGAAAGGGTTTATCAAGAGATTCAACACTGTAGCTTCTAATCTGAAGAACATCTGTTCTGATGATGCAAAGCTCAGAGCTGAAAGAACTCAATTCTGGATTGTAAACAAGACTGAACCTCTGCTTTGTTTGGAAGCTCCTCCTCCTCCTCCACCAGAACCAACTGCCAATACATTGACTATGATTCTGGTAGAACCCTCTTCAGGATCTCCAGACCCTATGGCAATTGACTTTGTTCAGAATGCAGAACCTCCATTTCCTTCATCAGAGATAAAGACAGAAAATCCAGATTTTGGAGACAAGATTGCTGCTCTGGAAGCTGGTTAATCTGAAATAAGATCTTGGATGGTGAAGCAAGACAAGAAATCTGAGGACATGTCAGAGTGGATGTCTAAACAAGATGAGAAGGCTGAGACAATGACTAAGTGGATGTCAAAGCAAGAGCAATCACAATCTGAGATCACAGACCTATTGAAGATGCTTTTGTCAAAACACTCTTAGATTTTTTTTTCATATTTGTGCATCTGTTGTTTTGCATCTGAATGTTCTTGTTATATCTTCTGATATTTTTCCAATGTACTTTTGCTCTGTTATGATTAAATGAATCAGCTTGTTCTTCTCCATTGAATTATCTGTTCTTGTTCCTTTTATTTGTCTTTATTAAAAGTTTTTACTTTTTGCTTATGACAAAAAAGGGGGAGAAAATAAAGATCTGAACTATTTAATATAATTTCACTAGAATGAATCTTCAGACATATCTACTCTTTCTAATATCTAAATTGACTATTTCAGAACATTTGATAAGAACACTCTATAAAAGAATCTCTGAGTTTCTCAGATCATTTATCTTTTATCAAACTCTGAATCTCATATCTGCAAGATAGTCTGATCCTTAATTATTACAATACAAACAAGATCTGACTCTGAAGATTACTCAAGATAAAAAGGGAAGTTTCTATTCCTTTTTCATATTTAACTCAGGGGGAGATTCATCATCTCGGGGGGAGTTATAATTCTCTATGTTCAATTAAATAAAAGTTCTGATACTTTTTGTCATCATCAAAAAGGGGGAGATTGTTAGAACACAGATTGGTTCTTAATAATTACTCTTTGTTTTGATAATAACTGTTAGGAAATTTATATTTAAGAATTATATACTCTAAAATTTGTTTGAGAGTTTTACTGCAGATTGAAATTATATTAACTCTCTAGAAGCAAACCTGCCTTGAATACAAGAAGTTATTCTGACTCTGAAGCGCCAGATGCACCTTACAGAAGAATCTGTTTGCTTCTCACAGAAGATCCTGAGCGTAGTCTCCAGAAGGATCTGAAGAAAGTATCTCCAGAACATTCTGAGTCAGAAGCATCTGAAGATAATCAGAAGCATCTGAAGATAGTCAGAAGCATCTAAAGCTGAAGCATCAGAAGTATAGAAGAATATTGATTGAAGAGTTTCTCAAAGCAGTTATCTACAGAAGATTCTGAAAGTACCTACGCTGCCAAGCACTGAAGTTCTGTGTCAAAATGCTCTGATGATCAACACGCTAGAAGCACACACGCTGCAGAAGACTCTGATACATCATAGTTCTGAATCTCTTAGAAGACTCTGATCCATTCAGACTCTGAAGAACTTGCTGAAACTGAAGAAGTATTTTCAAGAATATATCCGTTGGAACTATTCAACGTCTCTTTCCTTATTTGTGCTAAACACACTTACACAGACAAAAAGGATTTTTCTGTGCCATCTATTTCAAGGAAAGGTCAGTTGATGTGAAGACAAAAAGGCTCAGACCTTTTGGGACTCTCTTTTCAACGTTCAGCTTGCATGATTCAGCTGCCTATAAAAGGAGATCTTCACTTCATTCTTCAGTGCTACACATTTGCTGAAAAGAAATCATAATATTCTAAAAGCTTTCATTCTTATTCTTCATAGAATCTCATTGTACTTAAACTTAAGAGAAAAATCACTGTTGTGATTATAGCTTTATAGAAGCATTAAAAACTCTTGTATTTAATTTACATTGATTGTAAAGGATATTCCTTAAGAGGATTCAGTTAGAATCAGTAGCTCTTGAGAAGACTAAGAACTGTTGTTCTTAGGTGATACTATTGTAATCAGTTTGATTTAATAGTGGATTAAGTCCTTGTTGAGAAAGGCAAATCACTCTGGAAGGGTGGACTGGAGTAGTTGTTAAACGAACCAGGATAAAAATAATTGTGTGATTATTTTCAAGTCTTAATTTTCCATACTTATTCAATCCCCCCCTTTCTAAGTATTATCTCACCTTCATGATCTTGTAGGGTAACGTTATTGTTAGTGAAGGTGACACTAGAATCAAGAGAACGAGTTAAACGATTGAATGAAAGTAATTTAAATGGACAATTAGATACATGGAGGACATAAGTAACAAAGAGTGAAGGTAGAATTTGAAAAGTGCCAATCCCTTCGGATTGGGTTTGAGAATCATTGGCACAAGTTATAGTAGGTAAGAAACTAGAGATAGAGAGGGAAGAGAAAAGTCTTTTAGTACCGGTAACATGATCAGACGCGCCAGAATCAAGGACGCGGGGTCCAAGAGAAGATGATTAAAAGAGGAAAATAGATGAATTGCCAGTGCGTGCTACTGTAGCAATAGAATATGAGTTATAATAATTTTGACACTTCTTGAGGAAATCATCGTAGATTGGTGTAAAGTTCTTAGGAGTGGCTATAAGTATCTAAAGAGAGAAAATATCACGCGATCGATCGTCAGACGTACTGTCACGTGCGGTTCAGGTGGTGGCGTGCGAGGCCCATGCGCGGAGAAGAAGGTGGCGCGTGCAGAGATTTCTGCCAGTGAAAAAGTGGTAAATGGACGGATTGGAGGAGGCACTTCTGCCAGTAGGTTAAGTTTGCTGGAAGGTCATCAGGAATAATAGCGACGGCGGGGACAATGTGGTTATGACCGAAGAGCTTTGAAAATTGATATCAAAATGAGTCATGGCAGGCAAACCATGTTATGACATGGTTTGCCAAAACTTTCTCACTGGAAGACAATGGGTTAATCGGGTAAAGCAGATGAATGATTGTCTCTCAGTAGGCTCTAGATACGATGTTAACAAATATGGTTGGGCCTAACTCAATCCTACAAAACCGACTATAAGGATAAATGTTGCTTCCACTTATAAACACATGTTCAGGCCATAAATTGTCCGAGGTGGGACTATAAACACCCTTTCTCACGCCCAAGGTTGCCCTCTAAGGTGTGGAACTAACTGTTGGATGATCGAACAGATCTTAAACGAGGATCTGATACCATATTAAAATACAAGAGACTAAGAGACATTTGAATAAACCGTATATTTTGAAAAGTACAATGGAGACATTATTATATATAGAGAGATTACAACTAATTACACTATATAGTCGATGTAAGACTATTCTATATACAAATATTCTTAACGCTATATATTTATAAATATCAACACAGGGAAATCTATAAAGTATAAGTTACCAAAAGAAAACAATAACCTTAAAAGGTTTCCAACTACCCCAAATGAAAGGGAAGGTCGAATTACCAATGGAATAAAAGGGGTTGGAAGAGTTAGAAGTAGGCAAAAAAGCATGAATAGTAGAGGACACCGAGAAAGTATCGTCTCTAGCAAACTTATCGCCATGCAAGGAGAAAATAGAGCCTTGAATGACTAAAGGGAAATTAGTAACAACATGTTCCTCATGAATAAAAAAGTCTTTCTCAATTTTAAGTCTCAAGTAAGGGTCCCATCTACTCTTCTACCTACCTTTCCCACACTCCCCTAAGAATAATCAATTATCGTAAACAATTTAAGAAATTTAATCTTAAGGAATATATGACATGTTTGTTTTACCTTTAAAAAGTGAATTTTTCTTTGTATTTTCAAAAATATGGATAATGTAAAACCTTTTTTAAAATATTACAGGTTTTTCTATATTCATTTTTTCTAAAGAGAATAACAAATTTTGACATCGTACAACATAAACATACATTATAGAAGATTAAAACATAATCAAAATCGCAATTTTTGAAAAAAGTTATATCTCAAAAATAATTTTTATGAAAAGCTATTTGAAATAGCTTCAAAATTAAGTTATTTTTTGAAATTTTGATATCCAATTTTTTTCTCAATAAAATGATGAAATATCTAAAATAACATTTTAAGAATAACTGTTCAAACCAAATTTTCATTTAAATCTTTTATAAAAAGTTTTTTTGTAAATTTTTTTCCACAAAATTGTACTACCTCTGTTCCTTTATATAAGAGACAATTCAATTTTTAGGTTCATTAAATAATCAATGTATTTGATCAATTTATAGACTAGATACATTGATTATTCAATAAATCTAAAAAGTGAGTTGTCTATTATATAAAGGAACAGAGGTAGTATTACACTATAAATATCATTTAAAAAAAGAAAACCAAAACAAACGGGTCCTTACTCTCAGGCCAAGGGTCAGCCCAAAACTACATGTTAAACTTTGAATTTACTTTTTTAATAGGGTAATGCTAACTTGTGTTTTAGGGGTACAAGTTAAAAACTAAATACAAAAAAATAACTTAGAAATTATGCATACTTTTAATAAAAATAAAAAATTTAATTTTTTTTATTGATGTTTACATTACAAGCTTTCTATAAATGAAGTTAACATTACCCTTTCTAAAAAGGCAAATTCTTAGGTACTCATGATAAGTAGTTGGGTATCGGTACTTTTAGTGTAAATTGGTCTAAAATTTTAATTTATTTTTAAATAAAATATATATAAAAAGAGTTTAATTGGTATGCTGTAAAATAATTTTACACTACCATTTAATAGAATACATGATAATATGTATACCAATTAATTCATATAAAAAATGACATAACATTGAATATGAATATTTTATTAAATAAAGATATGAGTATCCCACTGAATCTAGGAATACCAGATGGTTCACCATTTAATAATACCATTCAGAAACTAATTAGACGAGTATTTCTAATAATACCATTCAGAAACTTGAGAAACTAATTAGAAGAGTATTCTTATTTAGAGGCAAAGAAAGAAACTCCTACCATTAAAAAGAGACAACCGAAGGTGTCAAGATATTGATTGTTATTTTGATTCCATTATTATTGTGTGTTCACATATAGGATAGGATAATCATAATCAAAATGTGAGGATCAAAATGGAACATCACGACACTTAAAGACAAAAAGCTAAATTAAAGACATAAAACCTCGTACACGTCTTTATCACAATTAACAAAAGTCAAACTGCATATGTGGATTTGTCGACAGGAAAAAGCGTGCATGAAAAATGGCAGTGGCTGGCTAGGCTAGATGATTGATTGGATTCTATTCTACTAATTAAGTCAAGTAAGACAAACATCATATAATTATAAGAGTACAGGTTACGATCAATAAACAAAATAATTAATAATCAAAATCAGAACTTTTTTTTTTTTAATTTTAATTTTAATTTTTTTTAATTTTTTAATTTTTTTCTATTTTAAAAAATCAGAACTTCATTCTATGCATTCATCTATACTATAGTGTGAGTCACTACATAGATTTTCCTCATTAAAATATCTTTTGAAGAGTGTGAAAATAAAAAAATAAAATTTATTTCAAGGGTCTGGAATAGCATGTCCATGTTCAATCCTCCTGATTCATTCCGATGTCATCCATCATAGTTTTTAAATCCAACTTGAAAATAGTTTTTGTTGGTTCAAGCTAAGTGTTCCAATGAATAACATTATTATTTAGGGGTTCCCCTTTATTATACAATTGGAGTATGTGAGGTGACTATAAAATATAGCTTTAAAGAAGTGTCCACTCTTATCTAGTAAACTGTTATCAAAATCATCCATCGATTGAAAATTTATCAATGGTTTGTATTAATATACATATGTCAAATTGTTTTTTTTCCTTAAATAATATTTAAGATGAGAAGATGTTTTAGTTTAATAATTTTAACATTTCGACGAGCATTCATAAAGGAATTCACATTAACCTTCTAATGTTGAACTTTTGGGTTGGTTAGAGATCTAATAAGATTAGTCTAATTTAAACCTTAATCTTGCAAATGCACTCCACTAATTAACATATATGCAAACCTCTATTCCCGAGCATCACATGGAAGTACGATCTTCTTCCTCATCTCAACTGTTGATCTATATTTAATGGTCCACGTCAGATCAACTAGAAATAATTCTAAATATTTTCTCCTATATAAGTGTGGCATGTCCATGTATTCTTTTGACTTATATTTGTAAATGTTTCATCTCTCTCAAACACTGACTTGAGCGTTGGAGTGCTAAACTTGCAGGTACCTTATCTTTAATCACTAGAGATCATAACCACCACACCATAAGCTTCACCATGTTGGTCATCTTCAACCTCTCATATACTTCTATGTCTATAGTGTCGTCTATGTGAATCGTCTTCTGATTCTCACACATCCGTCCTCAAATTTATCTATTTTTCACCGTTGCACTGTCAAAACTGTTTCTTGTTATCATTCTGATATGTGTAACCGCCTTGTAAACATTGTTCATGTTATCTTATCCAATGGTCGGTTTGAAAGCAACTCACAAGCGTAACCAATTATTGATGTCTAATCAACGATTCAAATTCCCCAAGACAACACATCACTAGTTCTCACCCTTTAAACGAAATAACCATTACAACGTCAAGATCTCCAAGCTTCAATCGTAATGTATCAGCTGATTGGTTAAGACTCTCAACTGATTAATATGTTTCAGCATCATAATCCTCATCCACATCCGCCTCTCCAATATTCAAGACCAAAAGTTTCACATATTTTTAATAGTTTAAAGCTTCGCTAAAAGTGTTAGGGTAAACAAACTCATGCTAAACATCTTTAACCTAATACAACAATTAAATGTGAGGGTCCTCCGCTTAGAAAAGAACCAACAAAAGATTCAATTTCAGACAATAAATCAGCTAGAGGTGTTGCAACACGCCAACTCTAAATCCGCTCCAAGGGATGTTCTCATCGATGTCGAGTTACAACCATTAAGAGTGAAAGACTTACAAAAGAGACATCATCATAGTGATAACAATTCTCTTCCCCATGACCATAGGGGCGTATACAACAAGAATACACCACATGAAGAACACTATCCTAAGAGATCTTCTTTCCTTCATTCTCAAAGGGGAAATGAGAACAGTTCTACTGATCACACCTTTGCCAATAGTAGAAGAAACATGTTTACCAAATACATCATTCACTACTAAGTCCCTAAGCTTTTAGAGAAGGCCCTAAATATGGAAATTAAGAGCGAGATTGGAGAACCCTATGAACACTTCTAGCACATGGATATTATACTTGATTACCATTAATCTAGGGGTTAAGTGAAACATAAACTATTTGTACTAACCTTCAAAGGAGCTGGCATGATTTGGTTCAAGACATTAGAAGACAACTCCATCATCTCTTGGAGGAAATTATGTGATGAATTAATTCAAAGTTTACAACCCATAGACGTCAACCAAACACAATAACCATGCTTACTAGCATTCACAAGAGGAAGAAGCAGGCACTTCAGGAATATATTGATAGATTTATCATAGTGGTAGTGGAAGTATGACGAGCCAATGATAAATTGAAGTGTTAGATTTTCAAAAAGGGATTAAGGTCGAACTACATGTTAAGAGAACATTTTGGCTTGGAAGAACTAAATAGTATGAATGGCCTCCTCACACGTACCCAAAATTACATTATTATAAAGAAAAGATGTTGGCCAAATATGCTTAGAGAAATAATACATATGAGAATGATGGGGGAGAAAGGCAAGGAAATAACAAATTTTGTGAGGACAAAGATATGGAAACACATAAGGGACCCTGATCCAAGTTCTTCAAATACATTATGTTGAAAATTTCCAGGGAGAGAATCTTGCCGTAGTAATAAGCGTCATGAAGCGGTATGCCTCTGATTAGACAATTTTTAAAATTTCCTCGATGCTTAGTATTGATTTGCGAGTAAAATTATTTCTTGTGAAAAGTAATTCTAACGCAATGCTCGCGCAAGTTTTGGAATCGAAACTTGTACAAATATGGTGTGTAAAATGGACGACATTTGGCCATGAGGCTGGCACTAATAAGGGTGTGAAAATGTGATAAGAAAATGCGGACATCGTTGATTTAACAAAAACTTGGAGTCAGTTTAACAACAATTTTTTTGAGTATGATTTCATAGTGAAGCTAGATTTAACTAGGTCATTTGAAGATTGTAACGTGACTTGGTTCATAGTTTATGAAAAAAGGATATAAGGCTCAAAATTTGATTTAATTCACCCATTCTCCTTTGATGTTCTCCATTCCTAAATCCAATTAACTCAACGAATGCATTTCGTTGGCAAGAGAATTTTGGTAGTTGTGATGATGGAGGTAGATATAATGGTTGAAGAACTGGTGCGATTCTTGAGGTGACAGTCACCTACTTTTGTTTACAAGCTTGTTTCCTTTTTGATTTTTTTGATTTTAATCCCCATTTTTTTATGGACCGGTTCTTTTGAGTTTGCGGTCCATCGGGATGTCCTAGCTCTTGCCTAAGTCGACTTTTTCAAATTTTCTAAACTTAACGGACTCTT